>CM028919.1:8730000-9330000 GCA_016801845.1 Polydactylus sextarius
TATTTTTTTTTTCTTTAGCAGCTCTCACGCTCTTTCTGTCATCGACTGCTGCTGTTGTCCTCGGTCGACCTCGGTTGTTTGCCATCGATTCACTAACAATGGTAGTTTCTGTCTGTTTCAGGACTTTTCTAAACCGTCATCTTGGCTACGTCCAATGTTTGTGCGATGGCTTTGATCGATTTTCCCTCTTTATGTTGTTAGTTTACTGACCCGAGGATCAAACCGAGACAAGACGGTCTGAGCTATTTATGATTGAAAAAAACAAAAGAAAAAAAAAAACACCTGTCAGTGACATGTTATAATATTTGAAAAAAATGGATCAAACAAAAGGTGCAATGCTAGAAGTCTTTAACACATCTGGATGTAAATATCAGGAAATAAACACAGTGTTAATCCTCTGATCTTAAACATCTTTATGTCTTCAGGTTACAATCAGAATAATAAAAGACGTGGCCTTGATATTCCAGTAGTATTTGGAGGTCATTGTAACTGACAAAGTCTCAGATCCATTGTTTTGTCCGGGGGACATTATCTGCTGTGTGAAGGGTCCCTGAGGGAAGTGAGAGTGAAGAGAGGTTGGTTTGAATGCACAAGCCAAGTCACACCAGACACATAGGATTAATGTGTTAGCTTCAAAAAACAAGAGCGGCTATTATTACATCATCGCAGCGATACTCAATAATCACATGGAAGGAGGCGGCGCTCTTACACAGCATGTGCAACCTATGGACCTAAAAGGCTTGGGTTTGTTTTGTTTTTTTAGTTGTTTTTTTTTTTTTAATACAGTACTTCAAGCACCTTCTAAATGTCATAAAGCAATTAGGCCCTCTAAAGCACTCAACGGAAATATCACAGAAAACTCACAGTTGCTTTTTGTTTTGTTTTGTTTTTTTTTTTGTTTTTTTTTTACAGTTTTCACTTCTCACTAACTACGTGGATGTGATTGTGGAGTCGTGTGTGTGTCTCTCTCTTTCTCTCTGTCTAACAAACAACAACAATGTCGGTTTTGACCGCATCTGAGATGAAAGTCACTTTGTTTAAAAAAAAAAAAAAAAAAAAATCTACCGACCTTTTAGATTTGGATGGCGATTGTGACACCGGGTCAAAAAAAAAAAAAAAAAAAAAAAGAAATCAGCAGAGACCAGACAGAAGTCAATGTTTGTTATTGCGATGTCTTTCTATAGCATGACACTGCAGCCACCATGACTCCTGTGAGTTGATTATAATGGGATCCTTGTGTGTGAAAGTGTGTGTGTATGTGGCGTTATTGTCCCTTTCTCGCCGACTGAATACAATCACATGAATCAGGGCTGAGTGGCTGAACAATCAACAGCAGAGGAAATGGAAAAAAAAAAAAAAAAAGATGCCTGAGTAGTTGTGGCTATTGTGCACCTGATCAGGACAGAGGTATCAATACAGTCTGAACAAACCCAAGAAGTCATACTAATTTAACTTTAAAGAGTTAAAACATAGAAATATTATACAACGGAGAAAAAAATGCCAAAAAAAAAAAAAAAAGTTAAAATACTGCGACCCATTAAGAGATGAGAGAGGCAGAAGAGACAGAGCAAAAAACAGACAGAGGGACAGAAGCAGAAAATCTTTGTGTCCATGTCAGAGTATTAATACAGTAGTCCAGAGGTCTGCATGTAATAGTGGTGGATTTGAGCACCATCTCTATGGCTGGGGGGGGTCAGGGGGTCACTGGTCCAATCAGGTTGGAGGGTCATGGCTGTCAGAGCTGGTTTCCAGTGCAGAGCGGCAGGCTGGCACAGTGATGAGGATAATGACGTCTTAGTGTCACATCGGATCACACAGCAGACACACAGTCAGAGAGCAGGAGAGGGCAGGCAGGGCCACGTAGGGGAGGAGGGGGGGGCCCCAAATGCACCCGTTGGGCACAAACAGTCCAAAGGCCTGGCCTTTAGTGTTCCCATAGTTCAGTGGAGCTCCAGCACAGTGCAGAAAATAAAAGTTAAAAAAAAAAGGATGAAATGAAGCTGGATCTACTCACATATCAAATGTTCAGAAGGGATCGATACATATCGTCGAGGGAGCAGTTGCTTCAATTAAGCCACACGGCCTGTAGAAGTGGTGGATGTGTACTCGTCTGTTTCAGTCAGTTATTTTAGGCCCAAAAATCAGGAGGGACATGAAGGCTCATTAGTTTCTGAGGGTTAAATCCTCTTCTTCACTGGTCTCCCTCACCTCTGGGCCAATGTGCTGAGTGCTCCTATATAACACAGACATGTGGGTTAGACACACACACACTCACAATATGTCTGAACAAGAGTCCACAGTCACGGCAGCTCTGTTAACATACACTCATGCTAGTGTGGCTTTAATCGATGCTAACGTTAGCATGCTAATATGCCGATGACTAATAGGTTAACCGCTCTAGATTAATGTGTTAGCATGTTCATATTTATCAACAAGCACTGAACGCAAAGTGCAGCAGAGGCTGCTGGGAGTTTTATTGCTTTCGCAGCAGTTTGTGTCGTTAAAACGGTTGGAGACCAGCTGAGGCCAGTGAACGTCTGCGCCACGTTTCACAACAATTCATCCAAGATTTGTTGAAGTTTTGTTGAAGTGGACGAACCATCGGACCCGACGTCGTCCCCGGAGCCGCTAATGTGGCCAGAAACTGGTTCCTATTTTTTCGTTATTTGCCAGATGGATCGTGCAGCTTGACAAGATATTTCTTTTTTTCTTTTGCGAATTAAACACTACGCTGGATTTGTCCGACTGTCAAATAAATAGTCTTTATTAAATTGAACTGAAAAAAATTCCAGTAATCTTTGTGACAACACTTTCACCAGAAGCATCTAAAATTCTTTAATACTTAAAACTTACCTTCCATTTGTTTTCTTTTTTGTTTTTAAATCCACCGTTTCTATAAAGATTACATTTATAAACTTCTTCATCCAAACATTTCCAGTGGCCTGTGGTTGTCCTTTCATTGGTTCCTTCATTTTTCATAATGATTAAATCCAAGGTTAAAGAGCTGAAGAAGAGGCCTTCATAGTAACAGCCATTACTGGTTTTTTTTTTTTAAATTAAAAAAAAAAAAAAAAACATCCAGTAGCTCAAGTACGGGTCTTCAGTGACATTCAATCGACCCCGAAACGCATCATTCATTCCTTTTCAAATTTTCAGTTGTTCAATTTTCGAATTTCTCCAGTGTTTTTTTTTTGTTTGTTTGTTTGTTTGTTTTTGTTCAATATATTTATGCTCCTTCTGCTCCAGTGAAGGGGGAAAGAAAAAAAAAAAAAAAAAATCAAAAAAAATGTCTTCTGTTTTGCATGGAGGCCAAGTCACTTGTCATCAAACACTGACAGTCGTCCATCGCCTTAAAAGTTAATATATATATTTATATATAAAAAAAGGGTGTTTCATAAATTATTCAACAATGTTCAGTAGATAAAATACCACTTGCATTTCTGTCCTGAAATGATCACTTTGTGCTTTCTGCTGCAAAAACAAAAACAAAAAAAAAAAAAAAAAACATTGAAAAAAGAAGCAGCAAGTTTTTGCCAGAGGTTAATCCATATAAAAAAAAAAAAATCAAAACAAAAACATCGTCTCTTTGAATCGAAAAAAAAAAAAAAAAAAAAGGAAAGAAAAAGAAAAAAAAAAAAAAAGGTTTCGCTTTATCTGTGTCGGTTGGATATCCCGTTACTGTTTGTGGCCGGCTCTTCCAGCTCGTCGTCCTCGAAGCCGTGAAAGGTGGAGGTGTCGCTCTCCGAGGTGGTTCCGAACAGCTCCTCGGCTCCGGCGAAAGAAGTCCCGTCTTCCTTTTCTTCTCCGCCCTCAGCTTTTGGGTCACACAGCACGGCGGATAACGAAACGATAAAACACGTTAAATTAAATCAAAGGACAAGATCATCAATGTTTTACATCACAAGACTCTGGTGCATATGAACTCACTTGTGCGTTGGCAGGCTGAGCAGGGAGACCCAGATTTACCCGTTTTCTTGTTTGAGCCCTGGCATTTATTACAGTAGTTATTGGGAATGCTGGTCCCACCTGGACCCTTTGGACCTGAGAGCAAAATTCAAAATAAAAGTACAAAGGTTTAGGGATCGGTGCCAATGCAAAGATAAGACTTTTTTTTAGTGCCTTACTTTATGAAGTCATATAATATCACTGTGTGTATTAAACTTGACTTTGGCTTTTCTGGATTTTCATGCACCTCAGTATTATATAGCAATTTAGTAAAGTTCCCAGCTGTAATTACAACTTGGACGTTGACGTCAACATGTAGCGTCTTATCCTTTATCCTTTTAAGGTGAAATAATCGGACTTCAGGCTGTACAGAATTCACATTTTCTCTTTGTTGTGTCTCTACTGTGATGTATAAAAAAAAAAAGCAAAAACAAAATCAAACGTACAACGAGACATTCAGTGCCAGATTTCGACCGAACGCTGTGATGAATTATGGGAGCGGTAGACGAGCGTCTTACGTTTGTGTCTGTCGGCCTGCGGTGCAGAGGGGGATCTGGACGCCACCGTGTTCCTCTCTCCAGCTCTGTCCTCCTCTGCCAGGTGGGAATGGGTGTAGTGGTAGCTTAGTCCCGTACGGTTCCTGTAGCGCTTCGCACAGACTGAAACAAACAGTAAACAGGTGTTTAGTCCCGCTACGCCAGCTGCATTTCACGATCTAAATATAATTTTTGGTAACACAACATTTCTAAATGTAGATTTTTTTTCCCCTTCTCTGACCAGAATAAAGATCTCAATGTCCCTCGCTATAAAGAAACCCTGACACAGCTATGAGTCAATCATTTCCTGAGTCTGATCGTAAATAGGAAAACTGAACAGGTCTCGTGGCGTTTAATGGACATAATGATTCAACTTCTTGTCTCCAAAAGAGACAGAAATCAGTAAAAATGTTGCGGGATCAGATTACAACAGTCAGTCAAATACAAAAACAAACCCAGACGATATAATAACCACGTCTCAGTTTCACAGCACCAAGGGCGCTCTTCAGCTTGAGTAAAATAAGATAATAAAGGGCCTGAATTGATAATCAGTACTTGCAACACTAACACTCAACAATATAACAATCTATCAAAGTAAATTATATATATATATATATATATATACATAAATCGATTTATTCATTTATAGTGTCCGGAACAGTCAACAAATGAAAATACCTGAGGTCGAAGATTTTGAGTTCTGCTTTTGTTTGTATCTGTCTGAAAAGGAAAAGACAAAGTTGTTAAAGACGAGTTGAAACAGTAAACATCCCCCACCTGCATCTGTAACCTGCATGTAGAGGAAGACGTGAGACAACAGTGAGAACCCGTTCACCTGCCGTCATCTGTAAAAACTGTTGTGGTGGTTGATTTGTTGGGATTCCATATATCAGAGATATATGGTGTAAAACTACCAAGTATGTAGATGACAAGTCTCACTGTGGGACCCAGGAACAGGAGTCCTGGTGATATTGTACTAGTGGAGTAGAAAATGCTCCACTGGATCCAATTAAGGGAACTTTACTGATGTGTACAGAATACCTTTTATGTTACAAATCAGGATTTATTTGTTACAAATTAGGATATATATTATGTGTACTTTTGTCAAGACAATACAGACAAAGTTCAGAGTATTTATACGTTTATACAGTATATTAAACATAAGATTGTTACACTGTAAAAGGCTCAGAGAAATCTACCGACTGACCACAAGCTGCATCAAACTGTGATCGCAGCTCTGTGCACTAAGGATTGTAAAGCATGTATCAGTATCTAATGTTAGACAATTTATCTTCACTTACTGTCACAGACGTATGGCTTGTCGTCATCAAGATCTGCCCTCCTGCGACCTGATCCCCGACCCTGAGGCAAAGATATCCCAATTATTTCTTTATTACTTCCAACACACGTGTGTCACGTGTGTGTGTGTGTGTGTGTGTAAATAGAGAAAGTAAAACAAGAAGAGCACAACACGGTTATTTTGAACATGGTTTACAGTAGAGTGAAGCGATGGAGTGGTTTCGGCTACCGTTCAGCTAAATTCAACGACAACTCGAATCCATTTGGTCACTTACTCTTCCTTTGCCCCGATGTCTCCTCTTGGGAGTGTCCACCTCGTAGTCATCGTCATCGTTGAAAGCGTCTTCTGCTGCGTCAGCCTCCAGAACCCTCTGAGACACAGTGAGAGAGAGAGAGAGAGAGAGAGAGAGAGAAACCATTTTAATAGCTCAGCTCTGATTAAAGCTCAGTTTGCTGAAACAACACTGAGCAGCAACAGCGGAGGAGATAGAAGCTATTTCTCTCTTCTCCACACAAACTGGGTATTTTTGACAGACGTAATGTTCTTTGTCTTTCTGTATAAATAACCTAATCTATTACAGTGAATGCTTACAGATCATATTCTTTATTGAATTCATTTGTTTAGCACCAGCAGGATGAATTCAAAAGTTATGTTTGCCTTGAGAGAAGACATAAACCGCGCTGCTGTGAGCTCCTTCTTCCTGTTTATCCTGTTTACACATGTATATCTGTTGGAATGTGTGATGTGGAGATATAACCGTGTTTGAGATATAACCTGAATGAGATTGCAGAGATGAATGCTGTGTTGAAACTCAAGTGTCACATTTTTTTTGGCATCATTATGTGGAGTTAACTTCTTATGATTGTATAGTGGTCAGTTAATGGGAAATCAAAGTCAAAGCGGCCCACTTGTCGAAACTGCCTCTCAGTGAGACGGCAGCCGACTAACGAGGACTGTAGGTCAGACGGAAAAACTTGGCAAGTTGCCTTGACAACCAGTTGGGGTGCAACACTTCAGCTTCAGTGCCAGAGCACCTCAGTCGTTCTGAGTGATATCAGCAAACATTTACATTTTTTTTTAGTTTAACCTGAGCGACTCACTGAACCGACCTGGATCTCCAGCAGACTCTCCTCATCGTTCTTAGAGCTGTTCCTCTTGTCGAGACCCTCCCCTCTCAGCAGAGCCTCCAGTGTGGTGCTCTGAGTCGGCAAGGTGTCCTTGGACATCAGGCCGCCATCTGCACAAACACAGAACAGGTAACACTCGATGAATCATCAAAACACCGGCTCGTGTTTGCACCATGACGACATGCCAACACATGCCTGTTGTTCACTTTAGGTAGAAAAGCTCCACAAGTAAAGAGCTAACTCGTGACACCTGTATATTACTCATGATCACAAAGCCATACAACAGCTGCAGTCCTCTATTGTACTGTAGTGTAGTATTGTAACATGTTTAATCAGCACTACAATCGCTAACTTATGCGAGCAGCTTTCTATAAGCATATTTCCATTACCTCTTTTCTCTCCCACTCATACTGGACCTAATAAAAGCCTGTGGCAAATTGCTGGAGGATTTGTTTGTTATAGCAGCTGTCATATTTTATTTTGGCTGCAACAGAATGTGTCATGACAACTATTTTCACAGCACTATATCGCTGGAAAAAAAAAAAACAAACAAACATATGTTTTCATTCCGAAAAGAGTATGCATTGTCGTCAGCGAGCTCTCGATAACGCTGCGCTATGCAGACATTAGGCTGAAGAATCTCTGAGGTCCAGTGTAGTTAAGTGGCTTATCACTTTAACCTGAACATATCGCGCAGATATCTCCTCCTACGGTGAGTTGGAGATCTAAACAAACAGTGTAGGAGGACGAGCAGGTTGAGCAGACAAAGCGAAGCAAACAAAAGCTTTGTCACTCAGCTGGATCCACACATCTTATGTACAAAATTGCTTCATGATGATCCAGTTGTTACATGGATGTTTGAAAAGAGGACATTCTTCAAATACCCCACCACCACCACCACCACCTCTCTCCTTCTCCTCCTCCCCGACTCCAGCTTTCTAACAGCCCTTCATCTTTCCACTGCGCCCACAAGAAAGACTTTTTTTTTTTTCCATCACAAAACTGAACATGAAGTGCAGGAGAAAAAGGAGAATGGCGCAAGTAAGAGGCGATGAGATGGAGGTACGAGGAGAAGGTGCAACGCGCTTCTCTGAAAACACAGGCCTTGCTCCACCATGTGGCGGCAGCCCCTCACCATTGTGTCTGCACACGTTGACTTTCAACTCTCCGCGACGAGACAGACCCCACCGCCGCCGCCCCCCGCATCTCCCCCTCCCTCCCTCCCAACCAACCCATGGGAGCTGGGGGGGGGGGCGACAGTAGAGGGAGGTGGTGGTGGTTGGGGGGGGACTAAAAATAGAGCCAGCAGCAGCCTGCAGCAGGGAGCTGATTCTGCATGCAGCCCCAGTCTCTAGCACACTATCAGTTAGACTGCCAGCCGAAGCAGCGAGACAGACTGTGGCTGCTGCCCTGTGCTGGACACCTCTGGCCAGCTGCACACCGCGCACCGTATAAGAGACGCCAGGTTAAATCAGGGTATGTTTCCCTTCTGCTGGGCGCTGGCAGCACATACAATCCGTTGTTGTTGGGAGAAAGGAAGGGACAGCAGGGAGGTGGTGGTGGTGGTGGTGGGCTCCTAGCAAGCGCCAGCTCAGTGGAAAACAATAGGCTACAATGGGATGTGTTTGGGAAACAAAGGCTTGGTTCACATGCTATCTCTCCATCTTACTTTCTCTCTCCGGGCTCTCTTGCTCTGTCTTACTTTCTCAACTTCCCAAACATTTGTCCTCCCCCCTGTCTCCTCACAGTGCAGAAATTAAAGCAAGAAAGGGACAATGGAAATTTCTCAGAGCCTTGACTAAAAATTAAAACACGTAACACAATATTTCTGTGTGTGTGGGCTCTCTCTCTCTCTTTTGTCACATTCATTCCTCAGGATAGTGTAACATCCCTGTGGGTATGCAAGCCTTGGGCACAGTCTGGACCAGTTACTTGAGCTCAGGAACACTGGCGACAAAACACACACAGACTTGAAACAGCGATTTATGAGGAGAGATGAAAGAGTTGCCAGAGAGAAAGAGACAAAACCACTCAGCAAGGGAGGTGGTAAATAGAAAATAAGATAGAGGGAGAATATAGAAGAAAGGGTAAATGTTTTGAGTGAGCTGTTTCAAGTGGCAGTCCGAGAAGGCCAAACTCCATTCAATAACATTTATTAAATACTGTCTGCAGTGGCCGAACTCTGTCTCGCTGCTCCCAGCAGTGGTAAATCTAATTACATGTTCTACTTCTCACAAAACAAGTTTACCAGCCGGGGTGAACACAGCCACATTTCATCCTCTGAAAAATGACTGGCAGCCTGTTCTGCTCACTGCGCGGAGACAGAGTGATATGCTTTTAGTGAGATTATTCCAGATCATCACCAGTAATCACATGAGCCGAAGGAGGTGGGTGGGAGACGAGGATAGGGTGGGGGAGAGAGAGAGAGAGAGAGACGGCTGAGCAGAGAGGAGGAGGAGGAGGAGGAGGAGGAAGCGACAAGCAGGTGGCTTAAGGAGAACAGGATGCAGGGATCTTACCGAGCTGGAGGCCGTAGATGCCCAGGCGGGGATCAGTGACGTTGTGCAGTCGTCTTTTCTTTCTCCAGCAGCGGGCGGGGTACGTGTACATCTGCCCAGCTGAGACCCCTGTATAATAACAGCAACACACTTAGAATCTATAGTTATGCTACTTGAAAAAAAAAAATCTTACTGTACCATGATTATATCAAGTAACATGTACAGATCTGATGTGAAATCTTGATTAGAGTGATTTGTTGTCTTTGCCATTTTTATTTCTCAAACATTACTGGGGCTAAAATCCACATGAGGCCACTTGAAACAGCTTCAAGCGGAGCCAAATAATTACTGACTGATAATCAGTCCAGTTAATCAGCTGTATCAACAACCACTGAAAAATTATTGTTTAAGTCGTCCAAATATCAAAAAGTATTTACTAGTAAAAATATTTGCTAGTATTTCCTGGCTTCGTTGAAGTTTTGGTTCAGCAAGATATAATTATTTTAATTATTATTCATTTTTACAATTAAATCAGTTTATGGTTTGAAAATGTTGGAAACCAGTGGAGAATCACCTGCTCTGACTTGGCCGTTCAATACCATGATTCAACTGTTATCTGTTCATGTATCATTTCTTGGCAACGCGTTACAGAACAGCCAGGGTTTGATTGAATCACTCTTCCGTCAATCAAACCAGTCTCTCAGTCTCTGCTTTATTTTAAATCACTTAAAGAGAACATCTCCTGGGATAGAGAATAAAGATATCACCTCAGGCTGTGGAACAATTGGAAAGGGCATTTCCACTTTTTTTCCCAGACATTTCAATAACTAAACATTAAAAAGGCGATGCACAGATCGATCAATGAAAAGGCATAATTATTTACAACCTACGATAATATATTTATACACTAAAGATGGAGACACCATTTAACAAACTTAATGGGCCAAAAACACTCTTGATAAGTCTGTGTGCGTGTGTGTGTGTGCCCACCGGGGCTACGGTGGTGTCGCTCCATCCAGATGTAGCAGTTGTTCTGGGCCACACCAGTTTGTGAGTCCAGGAACGGCAGACGGACGCTGCGTTCAGCACACAGGCGGGCATTGTAGCTGCGGCACTGCTCAATGGCCTCCTTATAGAACTGGTCGCCCAACCTGCAGGGTGGTGGGGGTGGGGGATGGGGATGGGGGGTGATATTAGCAGCAGAGGTCAGTGACACAGAGTGATGTGGTCGTTTGCTCCCGTTCAGTCACGTGACGCGGCAGCTGTTTGGAGGAGCTTAAGAACAGTCATGTTGCTAAATGATGAGTGTGATTATTTACAGGATCCGATATGCAGATTGGCCTTTTTATCGGCTACGAATGCGCAGTGATAAAGGTCTGTTGCTTTACTTGCTACGAATCATTAAATCATTTAGCTGAGGCAGCTACAAGAGGATGTAAAACAGATCAATACGACATAAGGAGAGAAGCACCAGTTGCTTCCTAAAAAACAAGAGCAATTCTGCAAAGGTGCACGGAAAAGCCTGCTCAAACAAAACAACACTGTTTGCATCTGCGCAAACTTCTGATCATTCCAGTACAATGAAGGTATTAAACTATTAGCTCAGCCTCTCGCGCCTCTCTAACTTGCCATGGGGTAGAATTTGTAGAGAGGAAAAAAAAAAAGATAATAAATGCAACCCAGTGACAAGAGTGCAGCGTCTCTGCTGCTCCCACTCCGGAGGTTAAACATATTACTACCTCTGAGAGCTCTTTGTCTGCTCTGATCTTTGAGCGTTGCTGGTTTTGAGTTAGATTATCACAACAACAACACTAACTCTGCGGTCTGATATAAAGTCACTCCTCCAACCAGACTGTCGCGCTTTTTTAAGTCCCACTTTTCTTAGTGCCGCTGAGATTTTGGCGAAGTCCCTCAGGCTTTTTAGAGTTAATATTCAGAGTGAAATGGGGGAGGATATTTCACATTCAAGCCCTCAATCGCTGCCACACGCCTGGTATGGTAATTAGCCTACTTAATTAATCTCAGCAGAGTGCCTAGCACAAGGGCAGGTTCTAATTTGACTATATCAAAGATGGGGGTAAATGTTGTAACGCTGAAATGACGGCAACGTACTTTGTATGTAATTTCCACAGTGTGCTGTTATATCACAGGGACCAACAGAGCTAACAATATTGTAGCAACCGGTTTTTCTGGTACGAACATCTCCACATCTGCATAATGAAGTTCCTCCACGTGTTCTCAATTACAACATTAGAGGACGGCCATTTTGATGTGTAACTAATGAGCTGTGGGCTGCGAGTAGAGCCTGGAATCTTAAACTAGAAGGTGGAGGAGGTGGGAGACTGGCTCGTCAGCGTCTTCCAGTTCTTGCTCTCCCTCCTCTCCTTCTCGACCATCTTCCCGCCCCCTCCAACACTTCCACGGGGTGACGTCCAGCAGATGAACGGCTGTGTTAGGAATGCTGTCCCGCACAAAGCCCACGGCTCTGCGGTTCAGACAAAGCCACAGTGTGCTCTCTGGGAAAAGCTAGGCTTCGTGTCAGTGTGACTGAGAAGAGTAAACAGTCACAGGTACAGAGCGAGAGAGCGGGGAGGGGTTGAAAGGTGTTTGAAAGAAAGAGAGAGACAGAGAGAGAGACGAGGGTGAGAAAAAAAATAAAAACAAAACCGCAGGGGGCTCAAAAAGGAACGATGACGAGAACAAAAGTTAAAAGCTAAAAAGTAAATCACAACCAACAATTAAGGGGCTTTCCCTCAGCGCTACAATCATTCTGTACTACGACTTTTACTAATTTATGGTCGTTAACAATCATGTCACTACTAGTCTCTGCCTTGTAAAGGTGTCATACATTGTTACAAAGCCAAGCCAACTTCTCAGAAGTAGCAGTGCTCTCTCAGGCTTGAAGAAGAAAGAATTTTTACAAGAGGAGTCAAACAGGGAGACTTAAAACAGACTGGCTAGATCTGACATCCTTGCCAGTAGCTTGATCAAGGTTTTTTTCTTAAAAAAAAAAAACTAAATCTATGGCTGATAAAAAATAACAACACACAGCTGTGTCATAAAAAGGTATAAATCTCTTTCCTAAGAACTATAACATATGTGGAGGAGTGAACCGTTTTCCAGCAGTAAATCCCACTCAAAAGTGACCCGTTTGCTTCACGGCCATTCCTTGGTATCAACACACGGTTCTGAAGCGACGCACTGTGACATATCAGTTTACTAAAAGCAACCCGGCTGACCAACTGTAAACGCTCCCTGAAGCCCACTAGGAGAGCACGCTCACCGAGGGTGCCAAGAAACTCCTGAGATTACTCGACTCACAAAACACCAAGCGAGGATGCTCAACGGTCTGAGACGAGCTGATGTTTGGCGGAGGTGTGGGGTTGGAGGTGGAGTGTGGGGGGTTGACAGAGTAGAAAATAAGTGGTGAAAATCTTCTGGTGGATACTGGCTGTCTGCGATGACACGCTCTCTCCATCAGAGCACCCCACTGCCCCAGGCAACGGCAGCACTGGCTTAGGTGAGAGATCTTTCTGACACTTGTAATGAGTGACGAGACCCACACGTCCGATGACACAGCAGGGGAGCAGGAGTCATGCCCACCCCTCCCCGTCCTCTTTCTCACACTCACACACACACACACACACAACAACTCAATCTCAACAGTCACGGTACGTCTCCTCTTCTGCGCAGATGCGCAGGTTTTTGTTGTCGGTTTATTATTTACAAAATGAGTCAGAATTTTATAGTCATAGCCGCTATTTCTATCAAGTGCAACAACTTTATACTTGTCAAATTAATTATCGAGATTTGAGAGCCAGCCAACACCGCTATAATGAAGTCCGGTGGAGAAGAGCGCACGCACACAAAATTCAGCTGTACAGTCATATAGGCCTAAAGCTTTTTGGATGGGAAATAAAACGGCATGTGGTAAAGTTGTCACTCAAACTATCCGTTGTAAACATCCATCACAGTTTAAAGGGCACAATCTTGGTTTTACTGTGATCGTCCATATTTACATTAGCTGTGTGCATGTAGTTTTCCCTGGACAAAGACGGCCTATTACCGACACAGACAACATTCACTTTCAGTTTCACTTGCTTTAGGGGAGTGGTTTCAAGCTTCTTTGATTTTGTCAAATGTGACCCCTTTAAATTGAAACTATGGGTGTTTGTAGGTAGTCAACACCATCAGCACACATGTAAGTTCACAAGAAGTCTACAACCAGGTCTAGATTTTGTTTGGGAAAAATATAAAAAGGAAAATTAGCACAACATTATGTAGCAGCAATATACATGTCTCCATTTTTCTCGAGAATGTCCTGGATCTTAGTAGTAGTTATTTTTCTGAATGCAGTTCTTTAAAAACTAATAGAAACAACAACCAAAACAACACACAAGTTGTAATAGACCACAATTATCCTTTAAGACTACTTATGTCTAAAGGTGATGAATTCCTAGGAACACAAAGAGAGCTAGAAACTCTGATTTCGTGTGTTTCAGGGTTTGAAAAGGTCCCTCAAAGCCCTGTGCTACACATCCTCAATATCTTCCAGTTGAGTAAAGAAGGTTAGTGTGTGCACAAGGGCGAGAAACAAAAGCAAATGTTGTGGCCAGTGGGGCCTCCGCTATCAGTGTGTTCCTGTCAACGGTTCACCGTGTCACATGTCTGGCTCCGTAATGTGAGCATGTGTCAATGCTTGTTTTGCATATCTAATGACAAACTTTAGTTTGGAGCAGAGCAGCTAACAGAGGCAAAGCGATCTGCATCCGTGACAAAACTCCTGTTTACTTTAAACACGGCTCAGCACTAAAGATATCTGACTCACTTACAAAAGAAACAACAACAACAGCAACAATAAAAGAAAAAAAAAAGAGCATAAAACGATGATCTAGAGACACGAGTCTCTCTCTGTGTTCAGGACGTTTCTCAAATTTGCAGGTGCACTGCTGCTTCACAGGAAGCTACAGCTACCACATAACAAGAGAGGGGGAGGAGGAGGGTGAAGAGAGTGACTGCATCCTGACAACAACCTCTGATTACACCAATCAGAACAGCACAGTCTGGGTGAGTGCAAGAGTAAAGCCAGACCATGTACCGTACACCTCCACACCACAGCGCCAATAAACAGCAGGCCTAACTCACTCGAAGTCTACTCGACACCAACAATAACATGGCAGATGAATGGGTAGGAAGGACGAGGCCGATGGAGCAGGAAGATGTGTCCTACCTGTAGAAAAACTCCAGCTGGGGCTAAAATTTTAATGAGCAGCTTTATGAGCTTCTTTATTAATTAAATATTCCAGACTCCATTTTAATCAGCAGATTCTGGAGATTACCTCCCCTGCTAAAAAAACGAGGGACAGACCTCACACAGACGTGCACAGGCTTGCACGGTGCAGCTTCATCTGCCACCACATCTCCACAACAAAGTCAAACCAGCGTTTTCATTTCCCTAAAGTGAATCATCTTGATACAAAAAAAAAAGGTCAAACTGGTCCACGGGAGCGACATCCAATTAGTGTCAAGTTTGACTAATTATAATCTGACAAACTTGTGAAATGAAGTCAGAAACCCGAGACAGAGGCTAATTATAGCAGATTGAAACACTTCATTAAGCACAGCTTATAGCAAAGAGACATTCCACATCAGAATGCTAAAACGTCTCCGAAATGAAAGATCAGCTCGACAGCAGACGCACACTGAAGCTTGTTGAGACACAAGACAAGGAAACAGTCCTACAAGGCAATAATAAAATCTACCTTACAGTAAAAGAAATAATAATAATATTCATAATAATAATGGTAAGTACATGCTACATGAGGAGAAAACAGAAGAAGCTACACAGCAGAATTACTTATTTCACATTTACATCGACCGCTGCTCCTCTAAGCTGTTTGGGTGCCAGCAGAAGGAGGAGGGGGCATATATTGTAAGGGGGCAGTTCCCTGGTGGGTAAAACGGTGAAGGAGGGCACTGCATGAAAAGTGCAAGCACGCTTAGCCGAGTCATATCTAAATACAGATTGAGGGGGATTTTTTTTTTCATTTAGCTAACAGTAACAATGTTTTCCTGAACATCAGGCAGTGAGAGTGCAGGTATGATGGGGGGGACTCTCTTTAAAGGCCACTCTGACAGGTTACAAAGCCTCTGTGACTGTTCAGTCATCACCAGACGCTTATAATAACAAGGGAAGAAATCAGGCTGTAGGGTCTGGATGTTATTTGTTAAATTATTAAAAGATAACTGGACCATAAAGTAGAACCATTGCAAACTAATCCTTGATGCTATGGAAGAAGGAAAAAAAAAAAACACAATCTCCACCTACACAATCAGGTATCAATAACATCACTCTGCATGGTGTTTGTAACAAAGCCAGTAGGTGATGTGCAAGGTAAGGTGTTGTGTGGTCTACTCCTTGTGCTACAGTCCACAGAGGTGCCGGGGTACCTCTATGGAGGAGCAGATGGTTCTCCTGCTTGTGCCCAACACTTCCTCTCTGTCGGAGCATCTCTCTGACAGATGGGCCCAGGATCCTGGACCAAGCTAATCTCCAGCACTCCTCCACTTAAAGGCACAGTGGAATGCCTGCTCTACCTTACACAGCTCCCAAAGAGCCATGATGATCATTATAACCCATCAATACAGGCTCCCTGCTGCTGTCACGTTCAGCCGAACGCGTGCATTTAAAAACAAAAGAAAAAGAAAAAGAAATGCTTAATTCCGGAGCTAGTTTTGACGTGAAACGCCTGAGACAGCAGGAGGCTAATTGTGCCTTAACTTACAGTAATATGTCTACCAGTGGAAGTGGTGAAACAATACAAGAAGAACAAAGGGAGAAATGGAGAAAAAAGGTGGAGCATTTCTTTGAAGTTAAGGGACAGAAATGACTATTGCACATGCTATCTAAGCACAGAGTGTCAGTCTATTTCCAACAGTCGACTCAAATTGCTGTCACTTTTGTCGATTTCGCCAGCAAAGCATGCAAATACAAAATGCCTCCTCCCTTGCTTTACCGGGTCCTGACCACGTCTGCGCTCGGAGGAGCCAAAGTTGACATGTCGACAATTCACACCAACTATAAACGACTTTCGGAATGTCAGATGATATTTCGCCGCTATGTCCAACCGACCTCGAAGAAAATCGGCTTTTAATTATTCGGTGAGGCGCAAAGGCACGTTGTCGACAGTTTTCTAAATAAATTTATAGCCCAGGAAAGACGACACTCTCCTGCTCGAATGCAAAAGCCACGAAGGCGAAAAGCTGCTCGAGTGCAGTGAAAATGTAAGACAGCCTCACGCACATGTTAAAGACTAAATGTTGAAATCTTGTGGAATAAAAGAACTATACGAGGCTACTTTACCATGCAAGAAGTACACAAAATAGATTTGGACAGGTTAATCTGTCATATGCACACGACCGGTAATGGCATGCACGAATAGTGCTTTTAATGTACGAGTTGGCAACAAAGTAATTATTCACAATTTCCTCAATGTCTAAATTACTTACGCTTTTAGTGGATTCTGAATGACAGCCGCCATTTTGCTACAATGTAACGCAATATCGGCGTCTTGCAGTTCTGAGGGAAACCTACGAGAATTGACCAATCAGAGCTCGGGGTGAAATCGTGGACCAATACATGTGCAGCACAGTCGGACGGGGCGTGGCTTAATGGGGTAAACTGTCAAAAATATTTTAAAGGGTTTTCCCTTGTATTTAAATTGTACACAAGTGAATTACAGCACTTTTTAAAGAGACCCTTACTGTAGCATGGATACATGTCAAGAGCAATTCTCTCGTTGGCGAATCAAAGCGGTACGAGTGGCACAGAATATCAACATGGAAACTTGTGTTTAATTATTTATTTTAAAAAAATATTATAAATCATTTATCATCATCAATAAGCACCAGGCAAAATAATTTTTCCCCCCTCACTTTGTCTGAAGCTTAAATGTTGAGAGAGGAGTGGAAGCAAGACTCAGAACAAGAACACACAGGCGTGCACATGATCTATTCCTCCCACATACAGTACAATAAGTGGTATGACACAGGGAGATTTAAAAACACACACACACACACACACACACACACACACACTAAAAACATGGAGGCAGTTCCAGATTATGTTTTGACAGACGGCAGCTGATACAACTTTAATTGTATGCAAATCTTCCACCAATTCAGTAAATATCCACACATCATTGTTTCAAGTTAGTTTCCAACAGTTAAAAAAAAAAAAGCATTGATCACTCCTCCTTGTGTGTAGGTTGAAGAGTGTTCATAGTAACACCCACCCCCTGATCGAAACAAAACAAAATAAAACTCAACCTGGAAAAGGTTGAGTTTGAAGAGATTTGAAGTAAAACACTGCACAAATTTGTATGGGAATGAAGTCCAGTATAGATGATGTGACATGATGTGTTTCCTATTCTATCCTGTGCAATATTAGCATCTCAGAGGAGGGCGTCTGTGTTTGTGTGTGTGTGTGTGATGCAACATTCAGACAGATAAATCTATTTCGAGACGAGGCAGACACAAACGTCGTCTCATCAGACATCAGAACCAAAAAGTTCCACGTAAGGAGCAAAAAGGGAGAATTAACTTTATCTACAAAGCTTACACAATTGACAGACCCCCTTTTTCCCCTCTTGTTTTTTTTTTTTTTTTTTTGACAATACAATACAAGCATATGTGTTAAAGGCATCACCTTGTGCTTTGTATGATACACACACACACGTAACAGTCTCGTTACCCAATAACACAAAAGTAGTGATGATGAACGGCAAGTTAAAGCTCTCAGTCACTAAATATGGTACATTATCTCGTCATTACCGCGGCTGAGCATCTGTTTTTCTCTGTAATGCTGAAGACAAAAAAAAAAAATGAGGAGAAATGCTGGTTTAAACACTGTCACGACAAAATATGTAAATATACAGTAATTAAAGTCAAAAAAAAGAGAGAAAAAAGAAGAAAAAAAAACAATAACAGATGTAACATATCAGAAAAAACTAGCTGTGATGAGCTTAACAAAAATGTTGAGCTTTTGTCAGGAGTCTTTTTTGCAGTCAAGAGTGTGTCTACGGAGACCTAGAGACATGAATGTCAGATTGTAAAAAGACTAATGTGGATACTATTCAGCTCTGCAAAATAATATCCGTACACTCAAGCAAATGTCAACTCTAAATATATATATATATAAAAAACAATTACAAGTCAGGACTCAAGAAAACAAATCTGAACATTTGAACATGAATTCCCTACATTTTATAACATGTATACACTAAAAATGCCGCTAAGTAAAAGAAACTGTGAGGTTTATCCAGAGATTGTCCTCCGAACAAGTAAAAGGCCATGAATCTCTCAGACAGTCATGCATACCAGAGTGATAATAAGTATGTAATTTTTTTTTTTCTTTCAATACATAAATAATTTTCAACAATTCAAATGTACACTCCTCTAACATAGTTCTATATCTTCATATAACCACAAATTATTACATGATAAAATATAAACATTATATCAGCACAGACACAGTGACCTGGATGATTTTTGGCACACCAGATATCCGACGCTCCACATCTTAAACATTTCAGTTTGGGTTTGAGACGCACCACACCACACGGTCATCTGGATATCTGGGTTTTGGCCATGGTAAGCAACAGCCTATAACAGCTGAAAAAAGGCTTAGTGCAAAAAACTAAAATGTTGCAATACAGCATGCAATGGAGCCCGCAGTTATACCTGCACGGATATAAAATATCTCCTCGCCATTACACACACTACATCAGAGAAACAATGCTCTATGATAAGAATTGCTGGAAACTAATCACACCAACCCCATGGGGTTCTCAACTATCTAATGTTATTTAAATGATCTTTTTTTTTTGTTTTGTTTTGTTTTAAATATTTTCTCATAGTAGAAAAATAGCTGAACAGCCTCATATAACGTAAAAGTATGGATTCGTGTCGATAAGAATTAAAATATTCACTCTGTGAATAATCAGAGTGGAAATGCAGGTTTCACACTCAGTCAAGTAACTCACATGTTCTGGCTGTTCTACAAAGGCCACAGGAACTCTGAAATCCCAAATCTGCTAAATGTTCTATAGCTTCCTTGCCACAGATACAGAAGACAGAACCATTGGAGTAACAGAGGTAAAAGCAGTGACAAGACTGCGAGCTGAGAGTGTGTGATTGTGTGAGTGTGTGTGTGTGTGTGTATGTGTGTGAGTGGTTCTCTCCGGTGCTCTGAGGAAGGAAGGCCATCCCCCGTTAAAGTTCTCCAGGCTTCTGGTTGCAGCTGGTGCACACGCGCACGGGGTGGTCCCAGCCCCGCGATGGAACTGGCCGACGCTCTGGGGAGCAGTCGTCACACACTCCTTGGCCACAGGCGCGGCAGTGATGCTTGGACTGTTTGGCAGTGAACTCGCGCTGGCAGCTGTGGCAGGACAGGATGTCCTGGTCAGGCACCCAGTAGGCAGGACGGGCTGCATCTTTCACCAGGCCTACGGGGAATACATACACACATAAATACATACATAAACAAGCACTTACTGGTTTCAGTGTGAGGTCACAATTTGTGTATTGCATTCACTACACTCACTGTAGTCACTTCAAGTCACTTAACACTTTATGCTTTATCCTGTGGACATTTAAAGGAATAGTTATTCGCTCTCTTGCCCTGAAGATCAATACCACAGTCATGTCTTTTAAAGTAAATTAACTTAGCATAAAGACAATAAACAACTACCCTGGCTCTTTCCAAAGCTAATAAATCCTATCTGCTAACTCACAAATTAGCCTTTCATATCTTGGCAACGGCATAAAACTTCACAAGATGCCAAATTATTCTTTTAATTTAAAGACAAATACACTCCGAGTCACTTCAGTTACATTTGGTTTCACGCTACTGCACTTCTTCGTATTTGCACCGACTATACTTAATTCTTGATGTGCATCACTAATTTCTGCCTCTACTGTTGATTTTAAAACATTTTCAACTCTCGGTTGCTTTTTTCACTTTAGCTGCCGTCTAGTTTCTTACTAATGTCTGTAGAACACAGAAAGTCCACCAGTGTTGGTTTCAGCTGCCACGTAAACACAAAAACAAAACTTGGATTTGTAAAATAAGATTGAAGCAGACCGGGCTCTGGGGTATTTTTGGGATGGTGTTAGATATGGAGAAGTTTTCATCAGGATATCAGGTTATTATCAAAAATAGTTATCTGTGTCCTTTACTGGTAAATATAGATCTACATGAGGCCTCTTTGGCAGCATAATATATAGAACATTAACAGTGAAGCTAAATAAAGTTTGGGTAAAAGTCACCGTTTTAAATTTGTTAAAGAAACTACATGAAACAACAAACTAAGAGTTAAATAAATAGTTATGTTTTCGGATGCCCATTTTCTCAACGTAATACGCACTATGGATTATCTTGACATATTAGCGGTTACTAAAATGCTCTTCTCATAAACACAGGGCCAAAGTATATATTAGTTGTTAGTGCAGAGAGTAATGGGGCATTTTCTTTTTGTCTTTGAATGTTTCAAAAGAAAGTTCAAAAGAATAACAAATTAACATCTGCTTAATGAAACATTCAACACTTCATCATTTTAACATCATTCAGCCGAGTTTTTTTTTTTTTTTTAACCGGACCATTAGTGATTTGTTACATCAGTTGTTTTTGTGATCACAGAGATTTGCATGATTTACAGTGAGTTAAAGGAGACATGTGAGCTTTTTGGTGAAGGTGCAGATTCTATTACTATTAACTAGGCCAAAAGTGCATCCCATTTTCCTTATAAGGAAGGCTTATGGCTAGACGTTTGCATAACATCTTTGTGTGCTCAAACTAGAAACAAGACCCCATTGCTTTTTTTTCTTTCTTGGTGTAAATAGGTACGATACTCTTGTGCCACCAGGGGGCATTGTGTCCAAACACTAACATTTACTGGGTCATTTATTCCTGTTATGTAACAATCCTCTTCAGGTTTTGTTTTGGGCAACACTCACCAAGTGGGATGTCAATGGCAGTCACCACAACCCCTATGGTGTTGGTGACCGCCTCTCCAACCTTCCTGGCCAGAGTTCCACCTTCTTCCTCCTCGAGCTCTGCTTCTAGCAGCTCTATATGAAGAACAAATATTTTTGCTAAATCATGACGTGACATTTACTGATTTGAGATATATGACATAACTGAGAGAGCGTCTACCTTCATATGTGGCTCTCTGCTCGTAGCAGATGTCACAGACTCTGACAGGAGCGAGGCCCCAGCCTCTCTCAGGGACGGGTGCAGCTTTGGAAGAGCAGCCATCACAGAAGCCCTCCCCACAGGCACGGCAGTGATGCTT
This sequence comes from Polydactylus sextarius, assembly GCA_016801845.1. Lineage (NCBI taxonomy): Eukaryota > Metazoa > Chordata > Actinopteri > Polynemidae > Polydactylus > Polydactylus sextarius. The sequence continues at coordinate 8,751,760 of CM028919.1, forward strand.
GGTGTCGTTGTCCTGGAAGACTGCGTGACACTTGTGGCACATCTTGAATGAGAGGAAAAAGTAACAACAGAAGTTGTTATTGACCATGAGGGGGGAGGAGGAGGAGGAGGTGTAGGGGGAGAAGAGTCTTAACAAATTTTATCTTGTGACTTGTAAGCATGTATGATATGTGTATGTGTAATAGTTTGCGAAACACCACCGACAGTAAACATCCCTCTGGACACTAAAGTGTTGACTTAGCTGTTGGTGGCGGATGGCAGAAGGTGGGGCTGTGTGTCACTCACCATGATGAGGGAGTTGGGTTTCCAGTAGGCTGGAGCGATCTGATCTGTCAGCCAAGAGGTGACGGCCTTGGCAGGCTTGACACTGAGCTCTGACACAGACTGGGCCACTAGGTTGACTCCATCCAGAAGACGCTGCGCTGCGTTGCTATTGTCCTTTAAAAAGCCATCCGACTGCAAAGAGGACAGTTTTTTTAAGATATTCATATACATAATTACTGGCCTGTATGATTATGGATGACTAAGGAAATTTTAAGGACAATACAGTCTATACTGCTTGAATATATTAAATAGCTTGTTCCTCTTACCCCTGGCCACACATGCTGGATCTCAGTGCGGACAACCGTATCCACAGGATCCTGGTTTCCGTACCAGTACTGACGGCTCCGATAGATGACGCCACAGTTGGGGCATTCAATAACATACCTGAACATACACACACAAGTGTACAACTCATAATGTGTGAAAATACAAATGTGCTTTTGAGGTATTATTATTTCCTGTGGCAAATGTAGGTTAGTCTGAATAGAAATTTTAGATTTTAGGTCAGAGTACCAGTGCTAAAATTAGGCTCTGTAAAGGTAACATAAGCCAAACCCAACCCTAGTTACTTGTGACCCCACAGGTCAGGCTCCTGCTACTCACCCGGACCAGGCATACTTGGCGAGGCCCATCCACGGAGAGTCTGAGGAAGCCGAGGTCTTGGGGACAACTATCACTTCCTTTCCTCCTTCATAGCAAGCCTGAGGTGATGCACCACAACATCATTTTAACATTAGGCTCAGCAGCAATGGAACAAGAGTAATTAGAAGTCAATGGTATAGAGAGAAAGCTCAGGGCTACTGTAGTGGTACAGTTCAGCTACTGTTCTTACCTTACAGGTGTAAATGCGATTATCATACTGAGCAGAGTAACGACAGCGATGCTTCGCCTCGTGGTACACGCCTTCTCCTAAGTGGTTCATGCTGTTCTTGCAGCCAGACCTGAGGTAAAAGTAATAAGTCAGAATGGGGTATTAAGCAATAGAATGAAAGTTATATGATCAAGGGTGAAAGCTCTGAAAAGAGCCAGAAGTACTGACCCACAACTGAGGCACAGAATGGAGCAGGTGAAATACTCATCAGGAAAGAAGCAGCTGTGGGCTACAAGTTCACCTGTGATTTCTCCATTAAAACGCTCACTCAGTGCCTACAGGAGAGAACCAGCAGATAAGATTAAATTTGCAAACTTTTGATTAGATGCTAGAAACTGTTAGCTTGAGACCAGCGGACATTACACAATCTTACCTGCAGGGCTTTGAAGATGACTACGGGGGTACGTGGTGAACGCGTGGCGTTGTTATCAAGGAGCTGCTCCAGTTTATTCTGCAGACCACGGAAGTCGGTAGGTGGGCTGAGAGTCTGCGTCCCCCAGTACTGGACGGAGCTGAAGGCCTCTGGGAAACGGGAGACCTTTTTGAAGCGCTCCAGCAGCAGCCGATCCACTGACTCAGTAGACTTATCTAAAAACAAGACAATAAAGGACAGTGTTATAAATATTCTAGTAACACAGAACCTAGATGCCATTTATTTGTATAAATATTGTGTTTCATTGTAACCATTTGAATATGTACGAATTTAGAAAAATACTAAATTCTTGAAATGTGTGTTGAAAATGTTGTGGTATCACAGTCCACAAGCATATGACCAACACATTACGTAAATCTTTTGAGTTTCATATCAGTATTTTTTCATGGTTTATGTAACCCATGTACTTTCTACACAAAGGCAAACCATATATTGAATTACTTACTTATATTTTCTCCTTCCTAAGAAGTCATTAGTTTCCATATATCTATATATGGTGTAAAAGCAAATAACACGAACAGACTTGCAGCTGACTTGAGTGAGGTAATGCACCACAGTGAATTTGAGATTAGTTCAGTTATTTCATGGCTACATGGCAATGAAGCACTGAGCTCTTAAAGCAACCCGCATTTTACAGCATTCAGTCATAACATAACACGATGCTCACTGTGGGAGTTTTACCCTAACTGACATAAACTGCATGTCTCTTCAAGTTGATTTTCATACAGCTGCAGGATTAATAGCAACCAGTGGCCATGTTGAAGAGTTCGCAGCAACAGGCTGGTACTGTCATTCAAGTCACGGTGTCACTTTTGACTTTACTGACCCACTTTGAGACAGATTTCTGTGTCAGTGTGTCTGTGCTGTTTACATAATTCTTAAGAAGCTGGAATGCAGACTGTTACCTCCGGCTTTGAAGTAGAAAGAATTAAAAGCTCTTCAGGGCAATAATTGCTTAACCTGTAATTCTGCATGGAGTTTAACTATTAGTTTACTTTAAAGACTCTGCACCTTTTGCCTTTAAGGTGATGCAATCCCACATTTATGTTGACACAATCACTAGGTGCTGGACTTTTGGGCAAAATTCTAGTTGAAGCTTTGACTTTTACAATAAATATGTTTAAAAGAGCACCGCAGTGTTTTACCTGAGCCAAGCAACTTGGTATGGACTGTTTCATGGAAGATGACCACTGCAGGGCCCAGGGTGGACAGTGGGACGTCCAGGCCGCAGCGGGCTGTCGTCGCCTTCAGCTCCTTGGTGAAATGCTTCAAGTAGGCGTCCGAGGCGTCCCCGAGGAACTTGAACAGGTCATCATGGAGGCGGTCAGCATGGGTGCGGTAAATGATGAGGTCCGAGATGGCGAGCACCTTGAGCAACAGACGGGTTCTCTGACCCTGTTTGGAGCTGTTCCCCAGCAGCCCCTCTGTATCGATGACAACTACTTTGCGGATGGGGTCAAACGCCGCCCACACACCAACCGTACACGACTCTTGCGTGGGAGAAGTCTTAAACACTTCTCTTCCCATGAAGAATGTGTGGTTCAGGGTGTGAGATTTTCCCTCTCCTGTGTTACCGAAGATGGACACCACCTTCAGAAGCTGGTCGGGGTCGCAGCTCAGACTCTTCATGAACAAAGCCTCATCTTTTATCTGTGGAAGAACAGGAGAGTTTACAATTTAAAACCAACTTTTTACTACTTAATGCTTGAGTTTTTTGGTATTTTGATGGTGCTGCAACATGTACTTTTGTATAACTCACCTGCATTTCCTCATTTTCATCAACCAAGAGAAAACTGGAAACCTTCTCCAGGAGTTTTGCTCGCTGAGTTTTGATCTCATCATCTATTTGAACAGGGGGCTGAGCAGGTGTTTTTACAGAGTTGACCTCTACAGGTTTGGGTGGTGGAGGATAAGATGTGAGCTGGTGTTTCTTCTTGTTGCCTCCACTGTGGGTGCGTTTCTGACAGTCTTGGCACAAGTTAACTTTGCAGTTCTGACAACGAACCACAGATCTATGGCGTTTGCCATTATCTCCATTACCTCCTTTACAGTTGTCACAATAAGGGACATGCCCGGGACCTATCTGAACCCGCTCATGGTTCTTCAAACGCTCCTGGTTGTGGAGCTCCGACTCACAACGAACGCACTGCAAGCTTTTACATTCATCACACTCAAAAGCAGCTTCCTCAGAGCCACCACAGGCATAACTTTCCTGACATATTAGATTAGTATTAACTCCCTTTTCTGAAGATGAGCCATGCCCACTCATCGTTTCCTCCAAGGTAAACTAGAATACAAACCAATGCTTATTGGAACAGCTTTGACAACAGCACCAGCTATTTCCAACAGCAGTTAATAAGAAATGCACATATGCTAATACTGGCAACTGAAATGACCAAACACAATAAGTAAATCAACTTAAAACAGCTTCATATTAACAGACCTGCTGATGTCAACAATAATATGAACGCATCATGAAATTAAAACACTTGAAACAGTCTTAAAATGTTATATAGTGCAACTAACAGTGAGGCAATGTAGTAGGAGCAGCCGTCTCCTTGAATTACCACTGATACCTTTTTTTCTCTTCACTAATAGTTAGCTTGTTTGTGCATTACATTAAGCAATTAGCTGCGACATTAAATAAAACACACCTAAAGTTTAAAGCAAATAAGAGTATAAAGTAAAACAGAAATCTTTACAGGTAGCTTGTACCGACGAAGACAATGAACTCTCCCTGAAGAGATGAATGTGCAAATGTTGATGCTAACAACAGGCTAGCTAACAAACTGACCCTCAATAGCTCGCTAACAAACTGGGTACATAATTTGGCATTCAAAATGAAATACTTAGCTTAGAGCTAGCAGGTTTCGGTGGACAGTTTCAACTTTTTTTTCCGATAAAAAGCTATAATTACAGAGCCAGCAAACCCAAACTGGTCATAGCCGTACAAACAAGCAGCTAGCCTCCCCGGTCTGTCAACTGAGCTGTAACAACATATCAACAAAAACAACAGCCCGTCGATGTCAAAAGCTCGGATATCCGCGGACTGTTTTACTTTTGAAATCGGGAGGTAAATCCGCGCGATGGCGTTTTAAAAGTCCTTTTTAAAGTGTTACTGTTTTTGAATCCTTCCGAGCAGTGTCATTGTTTTGTTCTTCAGCCCCCTCCCTAGTAGATTTCTTCTCTAGCTACGTTATTTTGTTGCCAGGTCAGATCAGCTGATCAGATTATTTTCAGTCACAGGGTCAGAGGAGGATGAAGAGCATCGTGCATCATGGGAAATGTAGTTCTACGCGACCGGTCGCCCTGTTTGTAGTCTGCTCAGCTGCAGCAACCATTTAAAAATTATATTATATTATATTATATTATATTATATTATATTATATTATATTATATTATATTATATTATATTATATTATATTATATTATATTATATTATATTATATTATATTATATTATATTGATATAAACCCATATCATCAAGATTACTTTAGCTATTTTGCAGGCAATTCCATGTTTCATGGTTATTTCTATTTTCATTTCATTTATTTATTTATTTTATTCTGTGATGGAAAATTAACGTGTAAAAACCAGTCCTGATAAAACCGACAAAATTTTAAGAATATTAAGGAATATTAAGGAATAACATCAAATTGTTATAGAGTTTCCTTTGAAATCACAATAATCTTGGGCAAGCCTTAATTACTGTAATTAAAAATCTATCTAAATTCTTTGTGGGTGGGTGTTTTAAAAGTAATTGTGAGAAACATGGCTCAACATAAGCTTTGAATGAGAGGATGGATTTAAATGGCTTTTGTCTTGTAAACTAGCACTTCAAAGTATCAGCAGGTTACCATTTGTCCCTAATGGCACTCAGCATTTTCCCTCCATTTCCTCACTGACAGTATCTTTCACTGCAGGATCTGCAGAATTAAGTGTTTTTACATTTACAGATTAAAGCAATCTTTCAAGAAAACACACAAAAAAATACACACTAGTGCATTTATTACAAACTCACACAAAAATATGAACAACAGAAACAAACAAAACATAAAATCAAGAACATTTCTTGCAGGACCTTAGGATGTAAAGTCCTGTCCTTTTAGTGCATAATGAACATTTTGCAGGAGAAATGTTTCAATAAAAATGCATAAATTGTAAAACACAGATGTCCTTCAAGCTGAACACATTCAATCCATTTGTTGATTCAGTTCAGTTCAAATGTATCTACAGATTTTCTTCCATCCACAGTCACAAAGAGTCTTTAAACGTTTAAAAAGGCTGAGCTTTCTCATATTAGTGCCAGTGTTCTTGTGCCTCATGGCAGCAAACACAGCACAGTCAAACACGTCTTTGAGTTTGTGCTGTGTCAGAGCTGAACACTCAACATAGTCCTGGGCTCTGATCTTGTGCGCCAGCCTTCTGGCCTGGTTGGAAAGCACTGGTTTGGTACACCGCTGGTCCAAATGAATGAGGATCTCCACGTTGTGGCGAAGGTCTGATTGAGTTCCAACCAGAACGATGGGAGAGGTTGGGTTGGCGGTTCGGATCTGCGGGATCCATTTGGAAGTGATGTTGAAAAAGGAGATGGGGTTGACCACGCTGAAGCAGAGGATGAAGACGTCCACATGGGCATAGCACAGAGAACGGAGATGACCAAACTCCTCCTAACAGATGAAATGATGAGAAATGAGGAGCAGAGAACTACAACTGGTCTGTTACAGATTTCATGAGTGTTGGGAATATTTACCTGTCCTGCTGTATCTATCAGTTTGATACGAGTTGGGACACCATTTACATGAACCAAACCTGGAAGTCAATGGAAATAAATGTAAGTTTTATTGCTGAGTAAAACGGCTAACTTATAAAAAAGACTTTACTTACCATTGAAAACATCAAAAGCTGTTTGCCTGTAATCGCTGTTGTATCCATTGAAGATGTAACTGATAATCATGCTGGTTTTCCCCACAGCTCCATCACCAACCAGCATGCAGCTCAGTTCTTCCCTGTGTCTGTGTGGTTTATCATGTCTCTGACAGACCTGTGCCATCTTTCCTGCCATTATTACTCCATTACCCAGGCGGTTTGAAAGTCCATGTGAGAGTGTAGTCTTACTGTAAAAGTAGAAGTTTTCTCCCCCAGGGGTTGTGACCTATAAAAGCAGGGGGGAGACACCTCGATTTGAAAGAACAAAGGCGTCCAATCAGATGAGTGATCCTCCAAGACTTTGACTGTCTCCCTTTGATGCGGATTTACATAGACACTCCCACCAAGATGGACTGACCACTGGTTAAGGCCAGCTCCTTAAAAAGTACAGTAGATAGATAGATAGATAGATAGATAGATAGATAGATAGATAGATAGATAGATAGATAGATAGATAGATAGATAGATAGATAGATAGATAGATAGATAGATAGATAGATAGATAGATAGATAGATAGATAGATAGATAGATAGATAGATAGATAGATAGATAGATAGATAGATAGATAGATAGATAGATAGATAGATAGATAGATAGATAGATAGATAGATAGATAGATAGATAGATAGATAGATAGATAGATAGATAGATAGATAGATAGATAGATAGATAGATAGATAGATAGATAGATAGATAGATAGATAGATAGATAGATAGATAGATAGATAGATAGATAGATAGATAGATAGATAGATAGATAGCATAAAAGAGAGTGGCATACAAGTATATATTTTTTTTATAGATCAACAGGTATAACTTTGACAGCCAAAAGTAAAATCATAGTTAAGTGAAGCTAAGCCAGATCCAAAATGTTCAAAAATGTAGGAAAATGAAGAAATGAAATTCAATACTTGGGTGTAATACACACATTGGTCAGTAGAGGGAAATGTTGCTCCAGCATATTTCTGACTTTGATTTGATTTGTCTAAGCTTGGTTTTGAGTTTCTTCTTGTATGTTTATTAACTCAAAGTTGATGTTAACTGAGTGAAATAGGTAAGAAAAGGTCAAAGACTTTTTAATTTGTAATACACATTGAATCAATATTTTTTGTTTGTCATTTTACTCATCATTTAATCATCTGACAGCAACTTTTATGATCCATGCCACCTAAATGTTATGTTTTTAAATTACTTAAGTTAAATGACTCCCTACTTAACTGACTCTAAATGATATTTTCAGAGTTCTCCCTATGCATGTGCAGCATTCGTAGGCAGCCTCAGCTTCCCCATGTAAAAGGTCAAAGGGCACAGCTGAGGATGGCATTGTTAGACTGTCACCAGTTGATGTTTATAGCAGAAACTTCATGTGCCATGTTTCATCCTGTCTTTTTCAGGGTGACTGGGTTCAAAAATACACACACAAATAAAACGCTGCATCCTCAACAGGACCCTCACCTCTACCCCCATCACATCACTCCATTAAAAACACTCAGCGCAAATACTACTAACTAATATTAATAGCAGCAACGTCAGAATAGTTCTTGCCTTTTACTTCTTTTTTTAAAACTGTTTTGGGTATATGTGCAGTGTGCAGGTGATGATGCAGGTACTCATATTTGCGTGATCAACTTTACACAGGCCTGCGCTGTCATAACGGTTTACAATAGTACCATTGTGTTCCTGTATGTATTTTGCCCTTGTTAAACATTACCTGTTAGAGACGTTATTCAAATTAAAGACCGTACAAGCCTCATTTTCTGCTCCACAATATCACAGCTGTATTTCAGAAGAATTGCCTTGTAAGATGTACTTTTAGAGAGCGGGAAATGTTTGGGGGTGAAAATACAGCTTTAAACAAAGTGTTGTTCCTTATCTGTCTGAGCCTGCAGGAAACTCTGCGAGCATTGTGTTGTAAGGTCTCTGCTTCCTGTTTGCCGTTGTTTCTCACTCACTCGTTCTCTTCTCCCTTTCTCTCCCCCTTTTTCCCACCACCTGCAGTGCGAGTGATAGAATTTATTCCCCATGGTAGGAGGACAACATCTGGTCCACCCCTTCGCCCCCCCACCACCAAGCCCCCATTTCCAAACACACAACGCGTTGCCAGCTCGGCTCCCAAGCTACACCTCTGACAAGTGTGCGTCACAATGCTGTTCCTTAATCCAAGGTAAATGTCAAACACAGGAAACGGTCTTTAAATATCTCAACATCCAAAGATTCTTTCCCTGAAACAGTTTCTTTTATCATCACACATCAACCACTAAGTTGTATGTCATTGCTACAAATGCAAATACAGGCATTCTGCAGCTAATTGCAAATGTGTTTGCAAGGTTTGCATTTACCTTAACATGTGCAGCAGATGTCAGTAGCGTGCTGACAACTTAAAAAATGGAGCTCAGCGCCTATAGATAGTCAGTTTAGATGCATATCTGTTACTGTAAACATGTTTTGTGTCTGCATTCTCACGCTGTCTTGTCTCCCTATGCATGACTAGACATGCAAAAATGTATCCTGACATAGATTTATAGAGGTAATCTGCTTAGTAAAGGTCTCCCAATGTGTACAGCTTGGGTGAACCTCCAGCCAACACACGGCTCAGTTAAAAAAAAAAAAAAAAATCACACAACTCATTTTGACTGACTTGCAAATTTATGTAAAGATACACTTCAAATTATATCAAATATTTATCATATCCCCCTGAAGTATTGCTCTTGTTGTTAGAGTGTAAATGCAATAACTGAGTGAAGTTTGAGTCACATATCAAATCTGACAACAATAGAAGTCTGCCAGATAGGTGTTAAAAGATTATTCTCCTCCCTAAGCCAGAGATCAGCATGGCACACTGTAGACAGGGCAAAAAACAAGTGGATGACACAGAGATGAGGCGATAAACAAGCCATTTGCATAACATCTCCTGCATAATGTTGCTTTAAGTAGATACTACCAACGCTCTTAAGTGGTGAGGATTAGAGCAGGATGCGTGCTTCCATCACACTGAGACCCCGACTTAATGGAAACGTTGCCCCTCTTCTTCTTTGGTTCCTAGGTGTTACTTGAAGGTCACAGCCAGGACACATTGGGTAACTTGCCTTAGGCTACATATTAAACATAATCTCTTTCATACTGTTTGCAGCTTGGTGTGAAAGGTTCTGATCTGCTGGCTTTAATTTGACACTAAACATGGACCATGGTAGATTAACTTGTGTCACTTTTATTGCCCTCAGGGCACAGAGTTAAGGTGTTAACCCCTTTACCAATGCACCACACTTACGTTTTTGCATGTTGTAGTGCTACATATTAGAAAAATCAAGTTGTATTAGCTAGATTTAGTTACTTTTACACTGCCAATCCAGGACAAGACTGTTGCAACTTTATTGTTCAGGCTTTAAACCAGCAGTGGTTGTAGTCAAAACACTGACAGATACTAAAATCAACACTTCTTAGTCACATCACATCTCTGATTACAAGAAAACCACTATATTATCTGAAAACACTCTATATGGTCCACTTTGTTTGGTTCATCTCAGTGTAAAAGTTGCTAATAAGAAGCTACAGCCATGCTAGCAGCTACGGCTCTAAGGCTGTAATGGCAGAAGTAAGAGCTTCCAACAAAAACTCTGACTTAACAACCGATTGTTGTTGAGAGTTTTTCAGAACCTCCACGTGAACTTTATGGTTGTGCCAAAGAAAAAGTCAAAGGATCACCAAAGTCATTTAGGATCCATCACTAATGTCTGTAACAGATTTCATCGGAATCCATCCTATTGTTGTCGAGCTATTTCAAGTCTGGAGCTGAATTAATTTTTCACCTTATATTACCCACAGCATTGGTTTTTGGTTAATTTATACTGTGTATTGCTGCAGTTTATTAGCAACAGGATACAGACTCTCTTCCCAGGTCAACTTGAATTCTAGCACCTTATGGTCACTGCACCAAGTGATTCATGGGAATTCAAACCTCTGTGGATCTCCACCACCTCTGCCCTACCTCCCCGCCGACCCGTTGTTCACATTCTTGACTTGTGGCCAACAGTTATTGCAGGAAAGCATAAACTGCGTCTGTGAATACATGGCAAACGTGTGAACCGGGATATACTTCCTTGCCTTTTTTTTGTTTGTTGTTGCATCAGTGCATTTGCAGTTAATCTGAATTAATTTCATAACCAGTATTGTATCATTTGGATCTGAACCAGCTTAGGACAAATCAGCCTGTCCCAGTTTTTAAGTAAAGCCTGGGTGTTTTTGGGCTTTTGTTGGCCGGCAAGCAACCCTGTCAATTCAGTTACTACTGCTCCATTAAATCCTGGCAGGGGTCCAGGAGCAGAGGACTAATCCCCCTGTACCCTCCACAGAGCATCACAGGGGGTCAGTCCTCTGCCCCTCGTGGAATATACAGTACCATTGCTCCAAAACTGTCAGACGAGTCTCTTTGAACTGATCTGCCTTGTGGTAACAATGAGAATATGTATAATATGATTTGCACAGAAAGAGAGATATTAGAAATAAGAAAGTTATTGTAATAATATTTTCTCTATTTGCCTTCTGACTATAATCAAGGGGTGCTTTTTGTTGACTCCTATTAGCAATTTGTCTTGTCTTATCTGTGCGCTACTCAGTGATATTTGAACAGGACGGCACTAATCTTGGAAAAGAGTAATTAATTTGCTGGCAGTTAGACAAGAAGATAGATACCATTTTTCACACCTTTAGAGTGGCTTAAATATAAAAGAGCCAGCTATCAATAGTCATCTTAGCACAAAGACTTGAAACAGGGAAGCTAACTTGGCAAAAGAAAAACCTGCCTCTTTTAAAGTATACTAATTAAGTTCAATTTCAGCTTTTACTTTTATTTGTACAGCACCAAATCACGTAATATATTCCTTGCTTAACACACACAGCTGAATGCTAGTATTTTATGACCAAACAGAGCTAGGCTAGCTGCTTCCACTCATTGTGTTATGCTAAGCTAACTAGCTTTTTGCTGTAGCTCCATATTTACTCCACACATATGAAAATGGTGTCAAAATTCTCCAACTTTCAGCAAGAAGACACATTGTCCAAAAAAATGTTGGAGGTTTCTTTAACAACCTTTGAAAAACATCAAGTAACCCTGTCATGACAACATTCAAACTGGAAATATACGAGTTGGACTGGAGCCAGATGACAATGACCCACACTGTATTTTTTATGACATAATGAAAATAGGAAGTTTGCCAACTTTTAATTAACTGTGGAAATTGACCTTTTGCGTAAGTCTGGAATATACTGTTATTACACAACATAGGTCAAGAAAACTGGTTTTTGTTGTTGTTTATTAGTATCAGGTAGAATGGGGCCTTCACCGGGAGGTTGTGGGTTCAGTTCCTGGCTCTTCCCATCATTGACCGAGAGAGTGAACACTAAATTCATAAAGTGTATGAGTTGCTTTGGATAAAAGCTTACTTGTATTAAAACTACAAGAACTGAAGAACTTTAGAAGCCATTGAAGTCAAAATTCCGTATACAAATAAAAACACCAGTAAGTCAACATCTGAATGTTTGAGGCGACGCATTACTGGGAACTGATAACAACATCAACAGGGATTTCGCCCTTTGGCCCTCGAAGCATCTGTGTTTTTTTTCTTATTATAGTTTCAATTGGCTCCACATCAATCCACACAGCAGCATATGTTCCTCCAGATCACGATTAGAATCTGTTCAAACAGGAAACTCTATCGCAATTGGCTGATTAACATGAGAGCGTGATCTTTTCACAGAGATAAAAAAAAAAATCCCAAACAAATACAAAGCATCATTATTTATGATTAAACACTTAACCACAAATTTTGACTCACACCGAAAACGAAACCTCAGGATAAAGTGATTGTGTGGAGCTGGTTTTGTTAAAAGTTTTTCATGCGGGAATAGATGAGACTTGAAATCAAGTTCCTGGTAAATTTCACAAGTTCTTGGTAAACCTTATGATTCGTTTCGTTCATTTTGCAATATGTTGAGTTGGGGTTATAATCATACTGCTGTGAGGACACTATTGCTCTTTTTTTTTTTTTTTTTTAAATGCAACATTGTTAGTCGAGCCTATTGCAGCACAGAGATTGTCACAATGACAGTCTGTCACAGTGCACAGCTGCTTGATTGTGAGCTGCAGTCTATAAAGTGGCATTGATATCGGACCTCTGTGAGTGTGTGGGAAACAGAGCTCCCTTTCCTGTTCTTTGAGAGAAAACACTCCAGAGAAAAATGGCAGGAAATCTCCAGGGCCTTTTGATTCAGGCTAAGAAAGTGAGTCAGACTACCTGAGAGCTGGGAGTCGTCATAATGTCAGGGCCATCTCTAAAGTCAAAGCCAGGCAGTGGCTCTCAAAGTCCACCATGGATGGATTCAGAAATCACAAGATCTTGTTGGTGTGTTTTAAGAATCGCTACTGGACTGACTAAAACTAAAATTGATTATTTACGTACACATTTATCATAAAACATGACACCTGTCAGCTATGCTTTCTGGACTGTCTAAGAATGATGTGTTAATGTGCAATTTTGATTATGCATATGAAAGTTTGGCATCAAAGCTGTGCTTGCTGGTTAAAATCACCTTCCTCCTGCCAACAGGGGGAGCTGAAGCCACATCCCTTTTCTGCATGAACTCCACTCCACTCAGACTCTTTTACCATTGAGAACAGAAGACAAGGGTCAAAATGTAACACACACACACACACACACACACACACACACACACACACACACACACACACCACCACACACTAAAATAACACTTTTAGACATTTACCATTTTAGAATATAAAAGATATATGTTTGAAATTATTATAAATGTAATGAATAAGAAATATTATTAAAGTAATTTGGTAATTTTATTAATGGGTATTATTAATGTATTACTGGTTTCTTGAAGAAGCACAAAAATACATTCAGTTAAAAATATTAAAAAAAAAAAAAAAAAAAAAAACGGTTTACATCACAGCACACCATTGTGTATCTTTCCTGTCTATTTTCATGACGTTTTTACTGATGCTTGTTCGTAAGCGCTATATGTAGAATTTAGCAGCTGCTGACATTCAGGGTCAAACCAGTTCTGGTGTGGCCTTGGGGATGGGGTGGGTGGGTAGTCTTGTTATGTAATTTTTTTTTTTTTAGGCACTTGTTGACATAAAGACAGAAAGGTAACATCTTCCACAAACCAAGCAGAGCATATCTAAGATACGCAAGAGAGTTGCCCAGGCTTTATATGGTATCATCCACCTCCAAACACAGTATGTTGTTTTCACAAACTAAGCCACTTTGCAATTATTATACACAACTCAGATTCCCTCCCATGTTTGGCAGTTCAGCTCACAGAGTGTGTTTCACAGTTTTGATTGTTTTATATATGCAACTAAGTCTTATAAACAATTTAGTTTATCTGCAACATTTATCTGCATTGTAAAAAACTGAATGACAGCAGCAAGCTGTCACAGAAGGAAAACAAAACTATGAAAAAAAAAAAAAAAAATCCTCAATTATGTGTGGTTGTTTACCAAATGTCACTGTGGCACTGCAGTTACCACAAGAAGCCACCTGCTTCACATGATTGTTCTGCCTTCGCAAAGTTAACACCACAAGAGGTTAATTTGGCTTCATAACATGTGATGCAAACAGCAGTTGCTGGTGTCACTGTTGCCTAAGCGGAGCAGGTCTTGATTAAACAACACACTTTTTTAGACATGTGTTGCACCTGTGAATGTTCACGCTGAGCTGTCTGAAAAAAGTGCAAGAAGCTTGCACTTGCCTGCAAAACCTGGAGTCAGTTACTTCCTGGCATTCTTGCAAAGCAGAGTATAGGAAGCATGTGCACACCCTGTTACATCTCCTTCCCTGTCAGCTAAATTTTATTTATTTGTTTTTAGTAAAAAAAAATGTTTTGTTTGATTTGATGTCTCATATAATGTAATACTGAAACCAATATAGAAGACCTACATCCTGGGAAAATCCTTAACTCTGATACAACCTTTGCAACAAGATGAACTATAAAAACACACTGATCTCATTGCAATCATTGCATCTTATCGCTTGCTACACGATAATAAAAATAACTTTCACCAGGATAACAAATGCTTAAAACAACTACAACAAATATTTTGTGTCTGTGGTTTGCTTCTTGTATTTAGCATGTAGATATATGACTGTATCATCAGCATATATGACAATTTACAGAAGGTGGACAAACCTTCAGGCAGGTCATTAACATACAACCCAAATAACAGAGGACCTAAAGTAGAACCCTGAGGTACGCCAACATAATTATTTAACATTTGTGATGTTCTATGTGATGGTCTATGGTCAAACACCTGTGTTTTCTATCTGTAAGGTATGATTTTATCAGTTTAATTAAATAAAAAAAGCTTTGTTAATTTTTTAATTAAAATCTGATGTTGCCTCAATAGTCTTGATAGCAAGACAATCCCAGAAAATATGGAAAATATGGTTCCCAGTAACAGGGGTTACTATCATAGACAGATTTATGAGAGGAAGTAATAAAATACCTTATCAGGGTTTTCCAACCAGATTCCCATTGTTTCGTCTATTCTTCCTCAGATATAATCATCCGTCTTTCCTTCTCCTGTTTTGTTTTAAAGTATTACGTCAGATGTGTTTTAAGATTTGACAAACCCTCTTGTAGGTATGAAATCACACTGCTACCCTTATCTGAATTTTAACATACTTTCCCCCCAAATAGCTCCAAAACACAAGAGCATACTTCAGTTGGATTTGTCAACTTTATATCATTATATCATATTGTTATATCTAGTGAAGTAGTGTTCCCTCTTTCATTACATTCCATAATGTATGAGTCATATTCACACACATCTAAGGATTGCAACATCTTCCTCTTTTATAATATTCTTTTGGTTTTTCACATTTAAAGAATAGTTGTTATGTTTCAAGTAGAAACAGATCAAAAGTTCACAGATGATCTCACACTGCCATTTCCCCCAAAGGCCTTACACCCCTGGGCCAGGCCTAGGCAGCTGTGGTGGGGTTGAGTGTAAATGAGATTAGGGAAATGAAATTAAGAGACGCAAAAGTGCCATTCCTCAGGGATAAAGCAGGCTAATGAAGCAGGAGGCAGCTCTTTGGTTGGAGCTTTAATTTTGTCAAGCCTGGTTCAGTCCCCAGTCCTGCTCCAAACAGATTGGATTAAAAGGGCCAGTGGGTGTGAGTCATGCTCCCGTTTGGATGTTGAGAAACAATTTTCACATCAAGCGCTGGTGATGATGAATGGATTAAAGAATAGTGTTTATCATTACACAATGATGGATGACTCATTGTGTGTTGTTCTCTAACTGCGTCAGGAAACAAGACGAGCAGCAGCTCAGGCTGATACCAGAAACCAGATTCTGTCTTTTGATCTGCTCAGAAACCTAAAATATATATAACATCTGGAGGATTAGCTTCACTTTATATTTTATTGATTGATAGAGAATTGAAAGTAGGCATGTGCTTTACTGCCAAATCATTAACCTTTGTTTGTGCCTTATTAATGGGCAGTCTTCCTCTTGTGGTGACTGCACACCACTCATGTCCGCTGGTGGGAGCCCAGAGAGGGATGAGGTGATCCTCCGTGGACAGAGCTGAGCTCTCAATATGAGAGAGCTGGAGCACTAAAGCTGATGACCTCCATTAATGCCCCAATCACTTTCTCTTTAACACACTTCCAGGGCAACCTTCAGCCCCGCACTGACCAAGCCAAGGTCAGGGGTCGGGGTTCAGCCTTGGGACACATTAGCATGCAGGTGGAGGCTCCACATATGCATATATTTACAGGAATAATGTTTTTGGAGCATGTGACCACTGCTCTGGGTGATGATAGGCCAAACACACATCCTGAGGACATGACCTTTGTGCCCACTTTGCGGTATTGTGTATGTTCCTCATAATAAGGGTGCCCTCTATTGAGAAGATAATGACTGACATCTTTTCCTGGAGAGCAAGTGACCTCAGTCAGTAATAATATTGATTTGGGGTTCAAAGTGCACAATGAGCACTGTCTATCTATGTATATGTATTGTTAATCAGTAGAACAAGATCTTATATTAGATTTTATTTGGTTTTATAGCATGTAAACTGAAGATGAACAATTAAGAATGTTAAACATTCAGAGAAGTTTGTGCCTTTCTTTTGGTGATCATATGGTCTCATATTCCCTCTGTACCTCTCTAAGGAGCCCTAACAGTGTGGTGAGGGGCATATATTGATCGACTTGTCTTTACTATTATAGCTTTAATGATGGGTGCCAGAGTGAGTTGTAAATCATGATGCTCTAATGCAGTTAAAGTCATCTTTCACTGAAAAGAGATGAATAAATAAATGCTCGTTTCAGCCTTCGTAAACACCCCACATGGCAAAGATTGTGGCTGTAGTCTGGCAGGCGTTTGGCATTTGGCAAGCAGGCCTTTGGCTTGACTATGGGAATTTTGCCAAATTTTGCCAAAATGGGATCAAATTCAGCCTGCTTTGATTTTGCTATATAGGACGTTGTGTAAATGATTTAGGGGAAGCTGAGGCTGTTTGACATTTTGTTATAAGTTTGACAAGACAATGACTTGTTGGGCACCTACCAAGTATGGGTGGAGATGACAAATTTCGGCATTGTTAGTATGTGATGGAGAATCAAAAATAAAAATGAACCAGGCTTTGAAATGTTTCGACTGGCTTTTTAAAGTTAATAAACAATTAAAATAAAGGGTGTGGGGCTATGAAGTACACCAAGATCTGGTAAAATGTTAATCAAATGTTTTTGTTGTGTTTTGTATACTAGGACTTGATTGGCGTACCATGTTAAAAATTTGTGCTGCGTGAGAACACAATTGTCAACTACTGACTGTCTGGTATGCTTTGAATTCTTTTTCCCATAGTTGGACTGTTTTTTAAATAGTCGCAAAGTAGTAAACAGTCACTGTTTTACTGTATTTAGCGGCCTTACAATGACAACCAATGGACACGGTGCTGATAATGATAAATGATCCTGTCCGTGTCTCCATGACGTCTGCATTCTGCTTTGTACATGTGAGCTCCTCCTAAACTGTACGTTCCTTCATCAGTCGCTTCCACAGCTCTCAAACCTTTGACCCAGTTTTCAGCTGATTTCTTGGAAAGTAGTGCAGTGTGCCACGGAACTGCTCAGCCTAAATGTGGGCCTGTTTATCCATAGTTAAAACTGCTAAAAGAAAATGAAAAAAAAAGACCGTCTGGCTTGTGGCAGCATGTGCACACGGTGTTGCAACGTGATCAAAAAACACCATATCTGCGCCCCCCTCCTCACAGGTTGAGCTTGTTTTACGGTGCAACTCTGCTGACACTGATACAAGAGCAGGCAGTCGTCCGTGGTCGTCTCTGGTTTCCTCTTTGCTCAGCTGACAAATGTACAGATTACTCTCAACACACCACTGGACTTGTAGTGCATTATTTATGCTTGATTTTTTTCTCCCCCCTATAAGTTCTTGTGTCATTTTCTTTTCACATATCGGCATCAAAATTAAATCCGATGAAATTTTCTACCTGTTTGTTAAAGTTTGTTCAATTTTATGGGTTTGGCAAAGGCTTAGTTGCATGACAGAAACTCATTAAAAGGGATGCATTGGTGAGCACCAGACAGATCTTCAAACCACTGGTATCATGACGTAATGTTTCACAGCCTTGTGGTCATGAATCAGACTCAAGGTGTGCACACAATACCCACTGAGAAGAGAAAAAAAGAAAAGAAAATGCACGCATGAAAAACAGTCTAACCGGTCAAGAAGATGTCAAAAAGTTATCCAGTCAGCAGCTCTCTGAGGAAAAGTCAGTGTTTCCCCTATAAGCCACACACTCCAGCTGTACATTCCTCGGCCACGTGATGTGGCAGCGTGAGGACAGTTGGGGGGGTTGGGCTGATGGGATATTCAACAACAAACTTAAATATGTAGGAGTCTTCTTTAAAACTCATGTGAGAGCCAATGTAAATCATAAACACATCACTGTTTTTTGTACAAATGTCACAATAGTTTTTTTTTTATTATTATTAAAACTTAAAACTTTAAAAATGTATGTAACAGTATACAAGAGCTTTTGAGACCCTTTTACAACAAAGGAGGAAAATAGGATTCAAACAGGTAAGCATCACATTCTTCAGGAGTTTATGTACAAAATGTGGTAGAGAATCAAAGGAGGACACATTTAAAGTCTTTGACAAATTATGTCAAAAGTGCTGAGTACCAAGAAACAACTCTTTAAGGTTATGTAGCTTCTTCAGGTTTTCATCTCTTAAGAGCAAAACACCCTAAAATATTTTAGTTATGGGACTTCATCTCCCTTTCACCCAATACAATAACATGAACATTGTTATGTTATGGAGTTTCTTCTTTCATGAAGCTCTCAACAGTATGGATGTTTGGTCTGCAGGTTTGATGCCTCCGCAATCGCTAAAAATGTTCAAAAGTGCCGCCTCGATGGAGAAGAGGTGATCGTCCTCCACCTCTGGACAGTAGAGCCTCATGAACTCCACCAGGCGGAGCAGGTACTCAGTGTTGTGGCCCGTGTTGCCTCTGCAGATGGCGATCTGAGCGGCGATATCTTTGTCCGAGGCCGGGCCAAGGTAGATGGGGTTGTTGGAGGTAGCGATGTAAACTAGAGCCAAGAGAGGACCCTGGCCTTTTTCTTTAGGGATGAATTCCACCATCCTTGTTATGTAACCGCCTAACACCACCTCTCTCATGTTCAGGTACTGGAGGGATTCTTCAATCTGGGATTCAGCGACTTCGTAGGCGACTCCCCATGTGCAGGCCTGCAGGGGAAAACAAAGTTTCATTACTTCATTTTATTATTTCAGAGCTGATCTTTTATCTCCCCTTCTTTACTGTCAGACAAGTTTTACCAGTTGTGTGACTGGAATTCAAATAATATTTTGCTCCTTTGTTGATTCTGAGACAACGAGAGGTATAGTGGGAATGTGGAGGTAAAATTGTGAAAACACTTACCTCCTGATCCTCCACTAGTGTTGCCACTCTTCCTGGCTTTACAGAGGAAGGACAAACACACAGTGAGAACAAATACACAATCACAAGAACTACTGAGGCATCAGAAGGTGAACTGGATTTTAAAGCAGTGTGAATGAGTCGTTAAGTGGAAAGTTGATCTGAAGTTCTCACCTTTTCTTTGTCTCCTCGATAGAAATCATCTCCATGCCAGAAGCGTCTTTTGTAGCCTTTAATAAAACCGATTTTTCTCATTTTGTACGTAAAATCGGGTTTCCACACTAAAGATCCGTACCCAAATATCCACATGTTGTTTTTTTCCTTTATGATATCTTGAGGTTTCATACTTAGTCAAAAACAACAACAACAACAAGACTAAGACGCTTCCGTCGCTTCTTCAGTAAACAAGCAGCAGATTTCCGATGTTTCCTCTCTATTGTCCACCGCCCTGATCATCACACTTCACCACACTGTCACTATGATAAATGCTGAGGTGTAGAAAAATTACCAATTACAAAATATTGATGCAGTCTCGTCATGCGCTCGTTTTACTTCTGTGTCTTAGCACACGAGCACGTGTATTTGTTATTTAGGGTACGTCAGAGCGACACGCTCTCGGCCAATGAAACCGCACGAGGGGCGGAGTTTGCCAACGGATCAACCAATCAGGATCGTTTTCTTCAGCGGTGACACTCAGCTTTTCTTGGTAAGTTGAGGAAAACATGTTGGTGGATGTTGCAATGCTCAGGAGCCGAAGAGGGACAGGAACTGATACATTTTAACAATATTTCTTTCTTTCTTTACATAAATACCAAAGGTGTGTGTGTGTGTGTGTGTGTGTGTGTGTGTGTATATATATATATATATATATATATATATATATATATATATATATATATATATATATATATATGTGTGTGTGTGTGTGTGGGAATGAAGAAACAAAGTGTTAGTGACTTAACAGGTAATATATATATATATACACACACACACCTTTTTATATTTTGGTCGCACCAACACTTTGTTCTTTCATTAAAAAATAAAGGCAGTCCTGTTGTATCCTTCAGTATCAGTCAATGATAGACCAACAGGTAATCACATTAGCCATAAATAGCCTCTCCTGTTATATCTGTTCACCTGTAAGCTCATTAGCTGTCTGCTCTGCACAGACTTCTCTTCCACACTGTCACTGAATGGACAGTTTGACCTCATGTTTTCTCTGCCTGACATTGACTGTACTATACATGATATTTGATGAGCTAAGATTTGGCACAGGGTCAAACTCCCTTTTATTGCAACCTGGGCACAAAGCTGACTGCCCCCATGTGGTAAGCAAAAGATATAACTCCCTTCTAGAGACTTTGACATGAGCTGTAAGAATTCAGGCGAATTAAAGAAAGAAAGTGACAGGAGTCTGCTGGTTTGTTTTGGTTCTGTGCTTGGCAGCGGCTGCACCGTGAGGCTTTCTCTTTCCAAGAGCGAAACGGGGCATATGCTGATTTTCTCACTGACTGGATTCTTCATATCTAAGTCTATCCCCTCCCCCTTTCAGCTCCCAACCAGAGCCATAAGAAATCACTCACCAGTACGTTATATCTGGTGTTTTGTACTTAACAATACAGTTTAGAGAAGTCGGTGAGTAGAAAGACCACAAGGACTCTTTTATTTTCACATACAGAGTTTTTTTAAAATATATATCATTTTGAGTATTCCCTTACATCGCTGCCAAATTATACAATACTGAACTAAATGATTGCTAGAACGCTGATTTCACATCACACCGACACAGATGTCGTGTAAAATACGGTAGACATGGGAATCATCAGGACTGCTACCAGGCCAAACATGACTGTATCTATGAGACAACGAAGCCACTTCCACACCAGCCGACACAGAATAAAAATCTCTAGATGACTCGACTCCAACATTTAAATTAGGATCTGACCACGTGTACACTCGACCATCGAAGACCAACAAACAAACCGTGTACCAGGTATGTAGTCAATGTTTCTTTTTATAACAACGACAAAAATCATAATAATAATAATAACAATAATAATAATAATAAAATAAAACACCAACAACACTTTAAAAATAAATTCACCTTTTTGGGGTATCAACCTAAAAACAGGTGTACAATTCATACTTCTAATCTCAACATATAAATATACAGTATATACAAAATAATCTTATAAAACATAGGAGGAAAAAGATCAGTGCTTCATATTATTAAATTACTAATGAAATACTAATCTTACAAAATAACATTATTGGTTCAGTAATTTCCTTTGAAGGCGTCCTTGGTGCGATAGTCACTTCATGTATTTCTTTGTCTGTATTTGAGGGTGATCTTGCATAACGTAAAACAAGGCCCTGTCATGAGTTTCTCTGCATGGCGCTTTAGCATATTGCATCTTTTGATCTTTTAGTTACTTCTTCCATCATGTTGCTGTGCAAAGGAATCAAGATAAGGCGGGGCACGATGTTTTCCATAAACCTGTATATATATATATATATATATATATATATATAAGGCTTTCTGATCTAGGCTGTATACATTCTTATGTTAAAAAAAGGATTTTGATTTACAAAGTTGAAAACTTTCTTATCCTAAAAAAAAAAAAAATGAACCGTTTTCAGTAGCTTTTGATTTAGCACAATGCAACAAAAAATTTTTTTTGTTTGTTTGTTGTTTTGCATAGCGCACTGCAGGCCACAAAAAATTGAAAAAAAACAAAACAAACAAAAAGGCTGACTCCTTCCTCCAGGCTTGTTGGCAGTAAGTTGATTTTTTGATTGCTCATTACTGCGATAAGTTGGAGAGGAGCACATGAAGATAGTCCTCTTCTTCTTCTAACGAACACGCAGGCGTATGAACGTCTCAGCCTGTTGCCCTTTTGATGAACTTGGACGGAGCAGACAAAGGTTTGAGTCAAAAGGCGCTTCCGCGAGTCAGATTTTGCTCATTATTTACTGCAGTCTTCTTGCTTCAGTCTTTACATTCTCACACACAGTTTAGTAGCTTTAGTTCTATTGCATTCGATGAGCACACCGGCCCCATCCAGTTATCAAGTTTTCAAGAGCAGCAACTTTCATTTAAATAAGTCCAAAGTCTCTCCACACTTGTAAACAGTCCAGAAGAAATCCAATGCTGACAATGAATAATATCCTCCATTTGTTATACCTGAAAGAGCAGAAGACAGAGAGATAAAGTGACAGGCTTCGGGACAGAGTCGATCAAAAAGGACAGGATGGGATAGGATGCAGGTTTTACGCTGCACAAACAATGCACACAAGAAACAGAAAAAATCCTACTGATTACAACAAAACTTACCTCAGTTGCAATAATGCATTCGTTTTTCTCCTCTCCTATTACGAAGACAGACTGGTACATTGAATCTCTGGAAGAATATATAGTTGATATTCTACACTCTGGCCTTTCACTGTAAAGTAAAGATCACATGATGTTAGTTACTGCGCACAAGAAACATCCTCAAAATGTTTATCATTGACCTCAACTAATTGATTTTTTACCAGATCACTACACAGTGGCCTATACATTTCTATAAAACCATTGTGCTCTTACCTGTACATTCTACTCAAATGTGTTTTGTCTTTTCTTGTTTTTTCACAGTTTTCATCTTTGTCCAGAAGGGACAGTTCATCCTTGTACCCCATGGAGGTTTTATAGTCCAGGTGGTAGTGGTTGATGTGTTTGTGGTTTGACTTTTCCCTGGGACAGTCCACCTCCAAATCAATCTTTTTATTGGTATTCTTGAGCTCTAGTGTCGAGATGAGATTCTCTTTCTGAAAGTCTACCTTGGAGAGGTTGTTCATAGTCTCTGAGTCCTGCTTCTTGTTTCTCTGCTTCTTGACTTGACGTATTACCATCGCTACCATGCAGAAAAGCACCAGTACTGCCACCAGGCCTATTCCCAAAATGATGGCTGCCAAATTCAGCTTGTCATTGGATTCGAAGCCTTTGGAGTCGGGGGTGTTGGTGAAAGGCACGTTGCTGGACTCACACTGGGATCCGCTGTAATGGGCGGGGCAGATGCAGGTAGGTTGGCCTTTGGCTGTGATGATGCATGTCCCTCCGTTGAGGCAGGGCTGAGACGTGCAGTGGTCTGCTGGTTTGTCACAGTGGCGGCCTGTGTACCCCGGGGGGCAGGTGCAGGTGTAGCTGTTGATGCGATCTATGCAGGTTGAGCCGTTTGCGCAGGGGTTACTAGCGCACTCGTTGATGTTGATCTCACAGCGAAGTCCCTTGAAGCCTGAGAGACAGCTGCACCAGTGGAGGTTACCACGAGCCACACAATGTCCACCTATGGACGACAAAACAGAATTATAAAGGCCTTGCTTGTATTTAACATTATTTCTAAAACAGATACACAGAAAGAGAAGAACTAATTTTATATACACTATTACTATGATGATGATTACCATTGGTGCATTGCAGTGAGGTACATTTGTCCACTTTCTTCTCACAGTTGAGTCCAGTGTATCCTGCTGGACACTCACAAACATAACTATTCCCAGTATCCCTCTCTTTGCACTTGCCACCGTGGAAGCAGGGTGTATCTGCACAGGTCAGCACCTTCTGTTTACAGTGAATTCCTTCAAACCCTGGTGGGCATACACACCTAAAGCCATTCTCAGAGTCCTGCAAGGAGAAAGACATGAAATTAATTTTATGCACGAAAAAGGAGAAAAAAACCTCCCTGTCAGATGTTTTTTTATCGTATCCTGTTCAAAACTGCCCCAACGAACCCCATTATCCTTAGTTTGAATTCTATTTACAGTACACAGTCTGTGAACTGGGTCATCTACTGACTTGACAATCGATAGCATCCTCCTGGACTAGCAGATAGACTGAGGCAAAAACAAAAACAGGAAAGCCTGTGTTGTGGGAAAGGAGAGAGAGACTTCCGGACTCACCAGACAGCGTCCTCCGTTTTGACAGGGCTTGCTGTCACACTCCCTGACCTCTGAGTCACAGTTGGGCCCAGTGAAACCCGGCAGGCAGGTGCAGGTGTAGTTGCCGTGGCCCGTGTTCATGCATGTGGCCCCGTTGGCACAGGGTTTGTGATGGGTGCAGTAGTTCAGATCTGTAAACAAATGGGTGGAAACATTAGTAGAGGCAGCAGAGAGAACGTCAGTGTCTATTTACAGTACTAACATTTCAATCAGTTTCCTTATAGTCAACGCACCTTGGTCACAGAACATGCCTCCCCAGCCTTCTTTGCAGTCACACTGCCACGGCTCTTTGCAGGTACCATGTTTACAGGTCGGATGGGGTTGACACTCATCACAAAAGAGTCCCTGCCAGCCCTGTCTGCATCTGTGCACACATGAAACAGTACAACATGACTTGTTGGCTCCTACTTCTCACCTTCTGCTTTGTAAGCTACATTTAATTGGGTAATTACATGTAGTCAATAAACATAAAAGTAAGCGAATACCCACTTGCACTCTCCAGGTAAAGTGCAGTATCCAGTCTTTTCGTTGCAGCCGTCGAGACAGATAGCTATTAAAAAAAGACAAGAAATGGCATTTTAATTTCAAGAATCATTAAGATTTTCAACAATAAAACCTGTTACCTGAACACATCGTTGGGGGGGAAATATAATTTGCTGTGTCTGTTCTGTGTTTACATGTGCCAGTGATTTTACACGGTTTTAAAAGTGTTTATAGTGTTTGGTTACTGCAGGAGCAGATGCTTGTTCTCAATAAAGCAGGACAGCTGCCCCATTGTTATCGGTGGGCAGCTCGAGCCCCGTTTGCAGCTGCTGCCCGGCACCGCCTCAACAATAGAGCCCACAATTTAGTGGCGCGTGGCGGACGATAATGCCGCGATTAACCCCGGCGCGTGCTGCCGAGCGACCACCGCCCTGGATTAATGTGCTCGCGCGCATAGAGTAAGTGCGCCCAAGTAGTTAAACCTAACCTTAGTGTGTGTGTGTGTGTGTTCAAGTTTCACATTAATGGCTTCACTCTACGTCACATTTTGAAAACACACACCTGAGAACACGAAACATGTAATTATGACGACACAACGGTTGTGAAATTCACAAATTAATGGACAAAAGTGCGAGGAATTAGTTCGTGTTTACAGGTGTCTTAAAAGGATGGTTTATACAACTTAATGTCCTGTATATTTTAATTAACTGTCGCCTTAACTTGTTTTATTTTGGTGCAGCTTGTCTAAAAAGCCGACTCGTGACCTCTATATCACAAATAAAAGTGTCCATGTGGTGTCTTTACTCTTTTGCTTACGTTCTTCGCAGTATTGTCCCTTCCATCCCGATAAACAGGCTTTCTCCCCGTCAGACTTGCAGGTGTAGTGGCCGAAAGCGTCGTCTCTCGGTGTGCATATTTTGGAACAAGTGTCCCCGTAGTAATTGTCTTTGCAGATGAACCGGTATGAGTACCTTAGCTCCGTCTGCGTCCCGTTGAGCTCATCCCGGGACCACTCGGGCCCTATTCCCAATTGTTTTTGGAAAGCAAAGTCACTAATCAAGAAACCAGGGTTGGTGGTATCTGTGGTGAAGAATAAGAAAGATCCGAAATAATCAACACACTTGTGGAGAACAATATAAAGTCATATCTGCATCTGTGAAGTTATTCTTTAATAATACACAATATAATATCTTTATAATGAAATTTCCTCTTCCCTTCACGTGTCACCATTATTACTTAGTATTGAAGGACCCTAACAAAAAAAAAAGGTGTAAAATCCAGGAAAGGCCTTTCATGGGATTTTTTTGGCAAGGCTTCATATTCTCACTTCAGCTTGTACACTTTCCCATGCATGATAAAAATAAAACAAGGGAAGTGCAATTGTGTTGGAGAGATGTGACTGTAAAGAATTGTCGTGTGACTCATAAGGCATCCTAACAAACACGGATCCGTGACGCTGGAGATGCCAGATGCATTTGCCAGCATTTGACAGGCGAACTTTAAGTTAACTGAGGGCTACAGATTTTTTTAAACGTGTGGTAGGTAACAATAATAATAAGTCCTGTCCGCTGTGTGCACCACGGTATATCCCCCTCTAGTGGTTAAAAGCGTGCGTGTTCATACCTTCAGGTGGCTCCGCTGCAGGAGAATACCAAGCTTCAATAACTAATGAGAAAGCACCCTGTGGAGACAAATTAGCACATAGATTTTATTTAATAAAATGTGTGTTCAGTTCAAGATCATTAACTTTGTTTCACACAACATTACCCTCGAAAAGTAAATGCACGAGAATTAATGTTAAAGTTGCGAATATATTTTCTTTTCACGCTCACAGAGCGCAACATAAGGGCGCAATAAACTCTTTAACACTTGATCTGCAATGTTTGGATTTAATGACGTGTATATGATGTTAAAACAAAAACAATGTAAACTTATATGACGTATTTAACTCTGCAATCACTCTATTTGATGCGTAAACGTAAAATAAAAAAATAAAATAAAACATAATTTTAAATGCTTTTTTTGTAACCTGTGAAGCAGGTAGATTTCTTCCCTCTAGCAATTGAGTTTCTTTCTTTAGAGAACAATAATTAGATTGGATTTTATATGTATATATTTTTTGTTTTCTGCACATCTTACCGGCCAGGTGAAGTTGAGCGGCAGACGCACCCTGGCGTCCTCCTGGATGCTGAACGTGTCGGTGCCCAGAACAGGTGTGGTGGCTTTTCCATATATGCAACCTCCCGGAGACACCGGTATCTGGAAGTTCTTCAGACAAATCTTGAAATAAGTCCTGCAGCCGGTCATGCTGCAGCTAAGTCCGTTTGCCAGCAAACCTTTAGTATTCTGAAAGTGATGGAGGTCTAACTCGAACACACCTGATCCCAGAACCTAGAAAGATAAAATCATTAAGAAAAGCGAGAAGAAGAAAAAAACAAAACAATGCAGCTCTATGATTGTAAAAATGTATTTTATTATTATTACTATTTGAATATATTAAAATACCTGAGTAAATAATAAAACAACTATTGCGAAGATAGAGGTGAACCAAACGGCCATCCTTTAGAGTTTAATGTGCGTATCCTTAAAAAAATCAGATAGTCCTCCCACAAAACGCTTCTATTCCAAGTGATGGTGAAAAGGGAGTGATGACAAATAAATATAATCCTTCAAAAAAACAAACAAAAAGCTTGTAGGACAAGATCCAGCTCCACAATCCGTATCCAGAAGAAGAAGTTGGAAAAGACCGAGTTATCCAGTGTGCTAGAGGTTAGACTAATATCAGTAACGTCAATATCCACAAGTGAGTCATTCTGCGGTCTTTATGTTGGCCATCCATCGTGCCGGTCAGATGTTGTGTGAGTTTGTTGTGCTGATGCGACGCTTGTGCTGCTGCTGCGAACAGTGATGCGGGCATGTGTTGGAGCATCAGCGCATACTGACTCCCAGTGAAGGATGGTCGACGTCCCTCCCAGTTTATATAGTGTCATTACAGACACTGGCAGGCAGTAAACACCGCCCACTCCCCTCTCCACTTTTTTTTTTTCTTTTCTTTTTGTTTGGGCTAGCATCAACATTAATTATAGTTTTGGAAGTGCTTGTCTTGTGATTTAAGTGATACAGTTGGAGGAAAAAAAGCAGTTTTTTTTTTTTTAATGTAGATTTTTTTATCCTTGCAAACAAATCCACAACTAAAATATATACCACAATATCAGATTATAATGTAGTAGTTGTTGTAAAAATTATAAGATAAAATCACAGTTGGCTGCAGTAACTCCCATTCACATATGTTGGTTATACCATTCATAGATATTATCAAGAATATGTTCTTTAAGAAGGTTTTCTGATGTTAGGATCCACATCGCTGACGTTGTTCTTCATTTAGTCATCACTGTAAACCCCAGGAAGATGTTTTAGTGCTGGAACATGTGCGGTAATCTTATATAAATGCATAATTTGTGTTGTGGTCACGGTTTTTAATTCTTCAATCTTACTGTTACAATTTACCAGAGGTTGTGTTAAAACCTAACCCACTACTGAGCTAGTTTGTAACACAACAATGTTTTGCTACTCCTTGCTTTTGACATCAAATAATGAATTCTGTGATATAGTTGGAGACGTTTATTGTATTTATATTTGTAGCAGACAAATGAAGCTACTTTGTGTTAAAATGTGAGTGTGCTACCACAAAAATCCTGCAAGTTATTGAAGCTGAAATGAGAAAAATCAGTTATTCTCCTTCAGGGATTTATGTACCTATTCACTTAATGATTTTTAAAGCACCTTCCTTGTCTCCTGTGTTTATTTTAGATACAGATAATGGAAGATACCCCCACAGCTGTATGGTAAGAGATTCACATCACAAACACATTGTGTCACATATTTTACTCATGACTCACTGTAACTGTTTGAAATTTATAATAATGACATTGTGTGTCTGAGAAAATATAACCAACTATAGTTGTATTTATATTTTAAGTCATTTATTTATTCTTTGGGTGGGTGGATAGTTATTGTTTGGCAAGGTTTTGAGGACAGACACATAGAAACACACACACACACACACACACACACACACACACACACACACACACACACACACACACACACACACACACACATGTCGATGTACATTCAGTCTTTGTTGCATGTAGAGGCCATACATTTTACTTTAAGTTACTGTTTATTATTCTCAAGAGAAATGCCATAACAAGCTCAAGCACCCAGCTGTTCCGGCACTTTATTTAAAATAGCAGCTCGTGATGCCTTCAATTGAAAGCACATTTGTATAAATTAAAAGTCTAGATTGTATCTGTACATGTAGCAGAACAATGTTTGTTGAACTAACTTCCACTAGAGCTGAAAAACTTCTGCTTTCAAGTGTATAATTGTTTCAAGTGGGGCAAAGATGTAAAAATGAACTCGGTATGGCAGTATATAAAAGCCGCTGTGTAAATAAATTCAAATGCCATATACATTTTTATCACAAGTAAACTCATGCTGGGCACAGGCATTGTTACCTTTATCACCCCTGCAGCAGGCCAGCTTGTCTGAGAGGATTTACAGTGAGGGAACAGGATTTAGGAACTGTTCCCTTGCCATGAAGGTGTCTGGCTGAACAGCTCTCCTTCTGAGATGACTTCATCTCTAACTCCCCACCTTTGACTTATAGGTTTGAGGTTCCACATTAGTACACAGACAATAGACTATTGAGTGTGGAGCAGCATGAGTAAGAGGCCCGGACATCTCATTTCTCTGCCGTATTGAAGCATTTAGAGTTCCCACCATTGAATCACACAGATATTGTGGAGGATCAATGCAGCCTTGTACAGTGGTTTAACCCTGTATTCATCTTTTGCTCTGAGTATAAAATGACTTAAACTCACTTTTCTTTCAACTATTTTACTGGTTTGTGTGGAATCTAGAACCCTGCCAATCTCTTTTTTTGTTTAGAAAAGTAATGGGTTCTTTTGCCTTCCTTTATTTCCTTTATACTCATCAAAACATCCATACACTTTAATATTTTATGGACCATGGTTAAGGTTTCCCAACTGCAGCTCAGGTTACAATTCCTTGTAAAGCTTTGGACCATGCCAAACGAGCAGAGATGCTTAGATTGGAACTTCCCGGTGCAGCATGAAGGAAAACATTGGCTTGGATCAGACGCAGACAAGCACCTTTCTGGTGATGCACTTATTAGGCTTTCTCAATATTTACATATTAATCTCCTGATTTTATCGCTCTTTTTTTTTTTCATTTAATTTAATTTAATTTTTTTTTTGTTTTGTTTTATAAAAAAAAAAACTGGACTGAATTAATGGGACGTTTTAGGCTCTGTATTGGTTATTTGCTCTCGGGCCAGAGCAAATAATAATGTAACAGGCTCTTTTCTGCTGCGTTGCTCTAGGATAAACACAGTCTTGGAAACAGACATCAACCCACCGCAGTTCCATCTGCAGACTTGTATGGGGCGTCATTTTTCTTTGTGACAGTGTTTTATAAAGCTGACTTCTAACTGGGTTATGCTGGCATCTGAACTCCTAAAAATAACATTTTGATTGGGAATTGAAGAGGTATGAAAGTGCCTTTGGATTCCGACTTATTAGGCAAGTAGCTATTTATGTATTTGTTAGGATCTTTAGTGGGCTAATAAGTCTTCTTAGGAATGTTTTCACTCTCAACTTTGTTCATAAATTACATATTTGAATAAAATGTACGAACACCATCCCTCAAAAAATACTGCTGATTTAATCCTAGAGGAAAAAATGCTGATATTTGTTTGGCTTTCAGTCTTTTGATCTTGCTTTTCAGGTTTAAGTGACTGATTCAAAACACATTTACTGAAAATATAGTCCACCGATATAGTGTTGATACTTATTATTTCCAAAACACATGAAGCTGATTGTGTCCCTCATCAATACAGCAGGGATCAAAGACCATCCTAAATTAAATCATCCTCTGCTAAATGCCAGTATATATTTACTGTTAAATTTCAGTGGCCGGTAAGTGACTAATACAGTGACCCTTACATTTTCTCTTACTGTGTCTCCTGACATGCACTGAGATTGATCCGACCACACTCTCTCTCTCTCCTCCTGTGTCACCGGCGTGTTCCAAAACTATCAACAATGTGCAGTAGGAAATTAGCCACAGTGCTAACAGATGGCACCTTTTTAGTCGAGAAATCTGCCCCTTTTTTAATGCGCAGCAGTTTAACACTTCTTTACAGCACATTTGATCTCTATGCCCCAATCTGTCCGGCCAATCAATGGGGCTTTTGATGTGCGCTGCCAATGGATCCGAGGCATCTGAGCATGTCGCCCTCGGAGGAGAAATCACCTGCTGCCACAATTAGAAAAGCAAGTGTTGTTGTCCTATTCTCACTATGAACCTAAGACATAATGTCGAGTATTTGTCAGGAGAATTTCCAAAGAGAATTTATGAGCTTAAGCCGAGGATTAACTTTCAAATTTCTCACTGTTAAAAAGTGATTATGTGTTTGTACTTGGCTGCAGTGAAATGAATTGAGACAGATTGTTGATTAAAAGCACAACTGTTATTGTAACTGTTAGATATATAGCTAAGATGTTATTACTTTATATAAATTAATGTGTCACTTTCATTCCTGAAGATGATTGGTTTAGTGATGAGTTTCTGCATATGGTTGTAAGCTTTTAAACATATGTTATACATTACCTAGTGTTAAAAAATGGTTATGGAAATCTGTTTTACTTCAGTTAAAACCTCTGAAACTGCAGCTGACATGAGGTTGGAATTAAAGCTCCTGATTTTGTGGCTGCCCGTAAGCTTGTGATATGTTGTGGAACTTTCCAGCCACCCTCTTGCACTGCTGTTGACAAAACACAGCCATGTCAGCACTCCTCTACCCTTACGGTGCAACCATCAACACGCTTTTGGCATCGACATGGTGCATGGAGGTGTCACTACACCTGAGTAAAGATGTGGGGTCATAGAAAAGACAGAGCATCATGACATCATCAACGCCCTGAGCTTAATTTACGGTTCAACAGAATGCCCCCCCCTTTTTTTTTTTTTTTTTTTCTTTTCTTTTTTTTTTTTTAAAGCTTCTGCTGAACTTGAAGCACATAAATCAGGTCTGGGTGATCTGAGGCCATGTGTGTGTAACAGCTGTGTGTGTGCCAGTGTGCCAAGAGACGGCAGCACATACCTCCCTCCTCCCTCCCTCCCTCCCTCCCTCCCTCCATCCATCCATCCATCCTGTGGCAACCACAAGCAGCAGGAACAACAACTCCCTCAATACTCGATATTGATCCTAACAGAACAGCTCCACCTTTGACACATGGTCTGTCAGCAGGGACTATAAGCATCACCACATCTGTCACTCTAACCCCATGATGTCATATCCTGCTATATTTTAACAGATGCATTTCCCTCAATGGTGTCTGTTTGTCAATGCAAACAGACCCCCCCCTCTCCATTGCCCTGTTACAGTTGTGTTGCACTCGAACAGAAAATAAAGTGAAGGACACTCCCAGACGAAAGGCAAACATGTTTTTGTGTCCAAGCCATTCTTGAGTGATTAGTTGTGAGACTAATTTTGTGTGTGTGTTTGTGTGTGTGTGTTTGTGGAAGAAGCTACTGTATCCTTGAGGAAATCCTCCCTCGGCAGAGACGAATCATCACAGCTTTTTACACGAGACAAAACCTCACAGCAGGAAAAGGAAAGAGATAAATGGAGGAGAGGGAAGAGCGTGCTGGTGTGAAAAGGGCTGTTAAAACCCTGCTCGCAGTTAACCAATCAGGAAAAAAAACGTCCTGAGAAAATGGATCCTCAGGCTTCACTTGTCTTGCATTTCACACACTCGTCTACCTGTTACTTTCGAGGTGCGAACAGGTGCACGCCCCCTCTTTCATGCCTCCTGCCGGGTGTCTCAGCTGGCAGCTCAGATGCAGAGTTTTTAATAGCTCTTATTAATTGTCTTTTATTGAAGTTGCCTGCCTTTGTGAATCAGGGGAAATTTTCATCAAAGTAATAACGAATATTAATCTTCAAAGCTGCTGGAGTTTTTTTTGGCCTCAGCATTGCCATAGCGGGGAAATTCAGCACAATCACTGAACACCATCAGAGTCATTAACATGTAGTAATTTCACCTTGGCATGCCACGCTCTTAGATGCTGTGATTCTGTGTGATAAGGGCCTGTGATTCTGGTTTAATTATCCAGAGACTTAATGATCTCTTATCTGCTGTTCTTCCTCCACTTCCTGACCAGGAGCACATGACCCAGAGTACACAACACTATATTATTGTTTATTTATATAGACGGACATTGAACTATTTCAGGAGGGTCCGTTGTTTTTTCCTTTGACAATTTGAAATTTGGTCTACGCACTGGCTGTTTCCTACCTGTACTTCCAATTTCGCAAAAAGATATTCTTGTGGAAATTGTGAGTGGGAGATTATTGCTTTATGGTCATACACATGGATTGGATGTGTGAGGACTGTTACAAATTCACTTGTGCAACTTTGTGTACCTGTGTGAGGCTTTTTTTTCTTACTTTGTCGCACCAAAGACTTGACAGGAGCATTCATTAGCCATGAAAATGAAATGTGACCATTTGTTTGGATTCCATGTAGTTAGCTGAACTGTAGATGACCTCATAACCGCTCACTGTGTACATACACACAAACCCATCTCCACTCTGCAGGACAAACAACAGATGCAAATCCTTTTGTGTGGAGTGGTTGTTATCCAAGTCAACTTAAGGCCTGGACATGATGTTAACAGAAGTGTACGGCACAGATGGAAGATGTATACGTTTCCACAGCCAATTTGTGTTCCTGTGGCCGATGAGTGGGCTTCACGCCATGGTTGACATCATTCAGGCCTCTGTCCTTGCTTACCCAGCCTCGCACTGAGGCAGCAGGGGATGACTGGGTGCCGTTTGATTAATTCTCTCAGCGGCGAGGAGTTTGAGTACAGCCTGTTTGTCTAGTAAAGGCTCATTGAGGCTGGATCTTCACTGATAACATTGTGTAGAAGGGGCTGCTTACAGTGATGAATATGTTCTCACAGGGCCCGAGTGGCAAGCTGCGGCAGTGATGCATTCAGCCTAATTTCAGAGGTCGGGGCTGTAGCGCAGGAGGAGCTCCCTAGCTGCCAGGCCTAATGGCTGTGGACTGTTGTTCCAACTTGACCCCACGAGTCCCAAGTTGCCCCAGTTCTTACTCCTCTGACGAGGCTCTCATAGGCAATTTTCATGTCTCCGTCCAAAATTTGACATCTCTCAAGAACTCTGACCATACTCCAGACCATACTCATACTTTTAATATTCCATCATTTCAAAAATGCACCTCCGTGGCAGTGGTCACATTCGAAACGACCAACTTCTTCCTTTTGTGGAAAAAACTGCGCAAAACTGAGATTGTAAGAGGAGCGATTCCTCATCACTGTTCAATAGCTGAGTGACATAATGATGCCTGTTAAGTCACTCTCTGTTGCAAACTTATAGATTTTTGATGTTTTCTTTCAAAGCTGGAGTACAGCTAATAGATTTAGACAACTAGTTAGCTATGCCAAGAAAATTAATCTTTCTTTTCAGAGTTTGTGTTCTCACACACTGCATGATGATTTATTAGCCAGAATGATGAATGGCACAGATAGTATAAGTGCAGACCTAGCACATTTGAACAGCGGTAATTTGTTTATATTGTAGCCCTACACTATGGGACATAAACTAAAATACTGTGATTCCATATTTAGATTTCTTCAGTGTACAAGTCTATACATAGAAGGCTCAGTGACTTAATTTCAAAATAAAGTTTAGCAGTCAGAAAAAAAAAAGATTTATAACCTTCATTTGCTGGGAAAATTTTTGAGAAAAATGGACAGAGTTATCATCCATTAGATGAGCGTCCATTAAAAGTTACATATTTTACCTACATGAGCGTGTTGTTGTTTGCTGTATAATGTATGCAGTAACTTTTTAAATGCCATAAAATGCTCCAAAAATCTGTTTAATATGTCGAGACTGATAAGGGGCTGAGAGAGCGGCAGTGTGAACCCTCTCACGGTAATCACAAACAACGGTGCTGTGAGAAGCTTATGTAACCTCTGAGGACATTCGACCCGACCTGTCGCACGATACAAACCCTCTGAGCCTTTCATGTGTGTGGTCAGACGCTGGCTTGACACTAAGGTCTCGCTGAGGAAAGTATAGGAAAATCGAGGAACATGTGACATGTGAAAAGGTGAAGGTAAAATTTTTATTGTTTCAGTTTATGTGGCGGATGACGGGCGAGAATCATACGACGACTCTGCTGTTTTTTTTTCCCTGAAGGTTTTGTTTGTTTTCGTCAACATGTCGTGATTTGGAAACTGTACTTTACCTTCCTTGTTTGTGGTTGTGACAAGTGTCTCTCGGTCACTCTGTGTCACCCGCTCCACTCGCAGCCGTTACCCTCCGCCCTCCACCTCCCGCCCTCTCACCCTCACCCCATCCTCGGCCTTACCCCAAGCCTGGGAGCGGAATTCTGGGAACATTTTTCCATGTGAAATGCCGAGGTCCAGTCGAGGGGTGTGACGCCAGTGCATTGTTCCAGCGGCAAAAAAAGGAACCGCTTGTGATGAGGCCAATTCCTGTTGGTCCCAAAAAAACAGGCACTTTCTCACACCGACTTCCTTCCTCATTGGACAGCACAAAACAATCCCAGACCAACCAGCAAAGTGAAAAAGAAAGAAAGAAAGAAAAAGAAAGAAAAAGAGCATCAGGAGAGGTGAGCTCAGGTATTCCCAATCCGTGCAGATTATCTCTGCGACCTCCAGTTTTCACCTGACTGTCCCCTTTCACAGGTGAAGGCCCTTTATCTGTGGACACAGACCCCTGTGAAAAATGTTTGTCATTATGTACTGTACGCTATCCTGGTGACAAACAGTAAACACATCTTATCTTTACTGCCTGTACCATCGTCATCGCTTCAGTGACTCTCAGCACACGCTGTCTTTTACTGTCTCTGAATGTTTGCTTTCAGGCAGTGATTGTGGGGCTGATGGTTAAACCCTCCCTCTGCTATGGTGCTTTGACTTATACTTTTAGGAAAGTCTCTTTGAGACAGATTGAGAAAACAGAAAAAAAGAGCGAGGAAAGCAAGTGAGGAGAGCAACGAGGCTCAACTGATTGAGAGAACAGGACTCAGGAAGCACCTGCCTGTGTGAAGGCCTGAGCATTTATCTGACCCCGCTCACATCAGGTGGTTTCCTTGTTTACGTTATCTCCCTGCAGCTCCCTGTGTCCAGGCCCCTATTGGCTGCCCCGGGCCACTCCTTTTTCCACCACATTCATTGATCTTAAGAAGGCTCGCCACTTCCACCGTTTCTTCTTTTCCCACCCGAAATGACTGAGCGGTAGAGGAGAAAAACTCACCCTCCCTACACTGCCGCGGAGCTCGCTGGTGAAGGGAGGGATCGGTCTTAATGAGTTAAAAGTCAAAGCTCCACCTGACCTCTCACCTCTGTCCTCACAACACAAACATGGCATCCTTGACGACTACCTTCCTTTTCCTCCTCGTGCCTATACTTGGGCCCAGTGAAAACAAGTAGGCTCATCAATTAGCCTGACTGATAACCTTGATCCTGTGTTGTCCCGCACGTCACCTGTATTGCTCAACCCTAACCCAGCTGGCAAGAGTTTAACACTGATCTGCCCCGAGAGGACAGGAGGGAGGAGGAGGAGGGTGGGGTGGGTGGATGTAAGGGTCGTAAAATGTTTACATGCACTTTTTTTCTGATAGTTCATTATTCCAGGAATCCTACTGAGGCAGCGCTTTTTCCTCTCACGATGGAAACAGCAGCATTTTTTATCCGTAAAAAGTAATTGAGTTGCACTGCTGCTGAATGTTTCCTTTTCCCCTGTTGATATAATTATACTTAAAATTGCTGCTTGGAATTCATGGTAATGACTGCAGGTGGGCCATGCACAGGTGCTGTCTGTAATTATAGTGCACATGAGATCCAGAAATGATTATCTAGGCCAAAGACATATAATCAACTGCTGCAGATGCGCATCCCAAACTGCCTTATCAAATGCTCAGTCTCAACGGGAAGCAGAGCTGCAACATTGTGTGTGTGTGTGTGTGTGTGTGTGTGTGTGTGCGTGCATGGAAGATGGGAGATAGGCAGCGAAAATGTGTATGTGTTGCATGAACGTGGGTACGAACACACACATACAGCTTCCATGGTGGTGGTCTCCGTGCATGGTAACAGGGTTCATACCCGAGCTGCCCACATCATGTTAGGAGGGATCTATTATATTTGTTCTGGCAAAGACCAAACCGGTCTGACGTCACGGCCATAAATGATCATAAATGCAAGAACAATATCCATAATTTCATGTCAGCCAGCTGAGTTATGAGAGCATCGTCTATGTAAGATTTTACACACGCGGTGCGGACTGAGGTCATTTATAATACTGCATGTGATGCTCAACCTTATGGTGGTCAGTCTAAACACCCCCTTCTCCTCCCCCGTAGCCCTCTGCATGGCCTTTCAGTGGCCCTGCTTTCCTTACTATCTTGTTATCTCAGCAAGTGTTTCCTGCGAGCACCTCGCTCTTCTCTGGGACATGTGGTAGAGCTTGCGCTGCGTTACGTCCATGGGGTATTGTTCTCCCACAGTTTGACCATCGTAAATTAGCTGGAAACGATTTGTCAGACATGAGAAGAGTGGGGAGCCAGGAAAGAGAAAAAAACAACAAAATCAGGGCCCTGATGTGGCCCCTGCACTGAACCATACATTGAACAGATAAGTTAATGGTCTTTGTAATTGCTGCAATTGAGGCTATTATGAAAAAATATTATCCAGAAAGCTCAGCTATCTGCTAACTGGAAGAAATTTTCTAATTTTGTGTTTTACTCAGAATGCTTGAGGCTATTTCACTTTCATAGCTTTTCTATATATATCACTTTTTTGACAAACCGCTAAACAGTGAGAGGCTGTTTAACAACACAGAGGGACTATATGAGCTTAAATGTTACATTTACTTTACTTTACTTAATGCTTTACTATTTACTTAATGTAAATAGTCATTTTCTTTTATAATTCAAAGGAGACTCCGTTTTGTTTGTTGCCTAATCCTCAGGAAATGGCGCAATTAAGAAATGTAGATATTTGTGTGTATTGTGTCGATGTAGAGTGAATGTAGAGTGTGTTTATTTGAAATGGTTGGAAGAACCACCCCTGTTTATTCCGCAGGCTGATTTCTACTGAACATCAACATGACCCTCTTTAATGAGGGAATTCCTGAACATCAGAGGATGTCTCACGCACATCCTGGCCCTTAATCAGCTCTCATGTTCTCACCTATATCATCGAGGTCTAGCAGCAGTGACCTAGTGTAGCAAGAGGTGACACATCCTCTTACTCCACAGAAGGACGACCTGGTCCGTTCATGCAGGCAGCTACAGGCTGGTTGAGGTTGGTTGTACGTCCTCATGAAACATCCAGGTCCACTTCCATTTAACCTCAAACTGCTTTAGTTTTGCCTGTGGCGGAGAATTTTCATGAAACTACGGCTTTTTATCAAGTTTCTTCAGTGTACCTCTCTCCTCAGGGGAATCTTGCTGTCACAACCAATGTTCCCATGGATGAAAATGACCCCCGGGGATGTGGAGATTGACAGGGAGCAGAGAGGGACCAGGAATTAAAGGTCTCTGAAGAGTCAAGGGGCTTGTCATAGAAGCAAAAATAAAAACATACTGTAAAGTAGGCCCATAACATCAGCATGCCCTTAGCTGTGACATGGGAACCCCCCACCCCAAACTATGCCTGTAGTCATTCCCCCCTGGACAGTAAGGGCATGTCACACATGAGGCCCTGTTAGCAGCTGGGTCACTGCCTGCTACCTCATGCCAGTTTGAGCTATGCTGGGAACCAACTAAGTTAAGCACACAACCTTGAGATTAGCCATGCAGAACCTCACACAGCTTTTGATATAAAGCCAACCAAGTAACCATTTTGCAAAATTGCTTTGATAAGGAAATGTTGCAAGGCAAGGGAAAAGGAACCCTGGCAGTCGTCAGGAGCTTGAAAAATGACTGCGATTCAGTACGAAAACAACTTCCCCCTCTGTAAAATAACAGTATTCCTGCAAGTGTAGGGGAAATCAGAAGGAAGTTCCTCCCTTATAGGAGAGAGGATTGTTCTCCCGCTTTGATTGTTTATGCAAAGCTAAGCATGTTTGCTTTAAATTATGTCACAATGTATCACAGGAGTGCTTCCAGTTTTGTACAGGAACAAATATCGCATACCTCATTTGGAATGAGTGTGCATTTGTTTAGCTCTTGCATCTCTTGATTTCCTTATCAGCAACGATTAACCCTCGGGGATATGAAAAACCCTACAAATTGCAGCTCATCAGCAGAAACAATTGATGTGCTGTATTTTCAATCCACTACATTTTGACTCTTTTTCTAATCTACTTGAGCTGCCACTGTTGGTTTTCTTGGCAGCGTGGTTTATTTGCAACATAAAAACGTTAGTGGGGATTGTCCTGTTTGGCTTGCAGTCCATGAAAAAAAAAAAAAAAAAAGATACTATTAAAACTTTGTGTCCTCAGTTTATGTCACACTCCTATGATCCCTGTCATTCTCTTCTGTCAGCTGTTAAATAAAACACACACACACACACACACACACACACACACACACACACACACACACACACACACACACACACACACACACACACACAAAGTAATGATAATAATAATAAAAAAAATAGCCCATAGGCTATTTGGTCTAGAGAAACACAAACACATTCAAGTCTCCTTAAAAAGCTTTTGATATTCTGTAGGAGATGTGATTCTTAGTGTGATGCAGGATAATACTGGAAGCCTAAAAAAGAAACATTCATTGTCTCTTTTATGTCCTTTTAGCTGCAGGTGTATGTGTTGGAGAGACAAACTGCTAATTTGGCTCAGCACTTTTTGGTCACCCCAAACATGGAGTTGAGTGTTTTGTAAGCCTCAGATTTGGCTTTTTTTTTGGCTCAGACACACTGCAGATGCAAAATTTAGAGAGCATGATGTAAGGTGGTTAATTAATAAGAAAAGCAAAAGGTTTTTGAACTTTTGTTCAGTTCGTTTTAATCTTGCTAATTTGTCTTTTCTTTCTGCATTGCATCTATTGTTTGTTCACAGGTTAAAATAATGTTGGTCAGCATATTTGGAAACACGTTGATGCTTTCTCTCTCACGTTTGGATGGTAAACATGACGCTAATGTTCATGTTAGTTTAACTTAG
Organism: Polydactylus sextarius; assembly: GCA_016801845.1. Classification (NCBI taxonomy): domain Eukaryota; kingdom Metazoa; phylum Chordata; class Actinopteri; family Polynemidae; genus Polydactylus; species Polydactylus sextarius. The sequence continues at coordinate 8,792,054 of CM028919.1, forward strand.
CTCAAGGATCGGAAATGAGGAGAGAAAGCCAATGTAGCTTGCTGAGGAAAAGTAGCGACCAAACCCGCTTGACAGCACAATAACATATATATTTGTTAATTAAAGTACCTCTTAGTATTAAACTTAGCTAAACATTATGTAGTTTTATATTCATCATATGGGAATTACATTGGTAAAAGTCCACTTTTCTTACTCTCAGCAAACTATGCAGTTGCATATTTTCTTCCTATACAGGCTCTGAGTTATAGTCTTTAAAGACCGTCAAAATAACATTAGTGGTATTTAATTTCCAAAGCACAGACAGTAGTCATGGGAGACGCAGATAAGCATCGAGGCCACATTCACGTTGGTTCCTGTTTGTCCTATGGGAGAGTGTGACTCCTTATTCCATGCTGCTGGTAAACCTATCAGGGCACAAAGAGAATAGGGCCTTCTGTAGACAATATGGCTCCTCCTCAGACAATAAGGCTCTCCTCAGGACAGGGGACAACGTGGGAATCCTACAGGAGGACACGCGTTGCCTGCTGAGTACGCTGAATTGAAGTTTACTCAGATTGTTTAATATGAGCCTTTTTAGAGGCGTTTGATTCATTTAATGTGATCATTATCTACACCACGGGACTTTTATCTTTATTTTTAAGCATGAAAACACCAAGATGTAAGAGAGGAAATCAGAGCACTGAAGCATTAAATGTATGATGTCTTGTTACCGTGAAAACCTTCTGACAAGAAGCTTACTGAAACTCAGAACCCCTGCTGTCGTTTTGTCTGTGACACAATTAAATTTGGAAATTGTGTCATTTCCCTTCCTAATCTACACCCATTTCCCCCCATATGGGTGTCATCCCCCGGTGTAACTCATAGAATTGCAGGGGTTTGTCGCTGTCAGACATCACAATGCTCATTGTTCTAATGGCTGCCTCTGGTTGACGGCCTGAGAATAATGCATGAAAGACTGATATACGACTGATAATCTTAGTGGTGAAATATGTGCAAACAGTAAACGCGTGCACACACAGCTCAGGTTTGTGCTTTGTGTTTGTGTTCGTGTGCTTGACGGGGTAAGGGAAGAAGTTTTTCTGCGTCATGTCATGTCACTGTGTGAAACAGTCCTGCTACGTGCTGTTTTTTCTCATTTTCCCACAGCTCAGAGTCTCTTTCGCAGTTGACACAGCTACCTGTGACCAATCCCCCCACCTCGTCTCACCCCTCCTTCCCTCGCCAGATTAAAGGCAAAACCTGGAAACCATTTTGCTTCTCCTTTTCCTCTGGAGCCCTCATAATGACGGGAAAGTGCTCTGGTGCTCTGCTGCCACAGAGAGCAAAGGCAAAGCCTTGATGGGAAACTGTAAGCCTCTGCAAAAATGTCTCCTTTTAGGGCCGTGTGAGATCTGTTACACCCACACTCTACAACCATAAATTTCAAAGGATGAAATAGCATGCAGCCCTTATCTTTATTTACACAATATAAAGTATTTTTCTACATTAGGGAGAGTGAAAAAAAAAGATCTCAAGAGTTTAGAAAGCCTTCACATCTCATGGATCAAGTCAACTTGAACCAGCTCTTTTTCTTTTTTTTTTAAAGAGGGAAGTGACAGTTTTTGCAGGTTGATCATTTTGCAGACGCACTATAATTCACCATATTTAATAAATAATGATAACGAATGTTCATTAGATTTAAAACATGCAGGATAATACATCATTTGGCTTTTTCAGTGTCTCCCATGACTCTACACTTAAAAGAATCTCCAACGGTCTGAATTAGACGTCCACTTTTATCCATAAATGAGCTGTTTATGTGTCGTCGTGGCCACACTGCAAGGGCAATCACCACCCGCTTTGATTCAGCCTGGGTACTAGCGCAGCAATCACTGCAGGCTTGTTGTTGATGATGAGAGCGTACGCTGCTTATTCAAGGATATAACCCACTCTGTAATCAACCAATAGTCAATTATGTCCCGAAAGAAAAATATAGCTCATTATCAGAAATCATTATGGAGTGATTACTGTGGAATGATGTAATACATCACAGATTGGAAACAAAATAATTGTTTTTCTGGAAAACACATTCAAACTAGTTTGACCCATAAATGGAAAAAGACAAGAATGTTTGAGTTTACCGACAATTCCTAATGTCCTTTTAAGACTCCTAACAGATAGGAGTCCATCTGTAGGTGACTGAAGGACAGTGGTTGGAGCAGAGGAACACCCACACACCATTTCCTCTATAAATCACCATGACACCCTCCTCCATCAGACAAATATGGCTACCAGGGAGATCCTGAGCAGTAAAAATCAAAGCTTTCACAACTTGTGGGGTTTACAGCTGTTGTTACCAGTATTGTGTCAGCATAATAATTTATCAGGGTCAAAAAGGGACCAGACAGCAGATAAGGACCCGTAGCACACCTGCCTGAACAAATACACTTTAACAGACACGATTACCTGGTTTTACTGTTGTGTGATGGATACTTGGTGTAGCGATAAGATCCTGTAGTGATAAGATCCTCTTCTCTGTTTCACTTTAACAATCACACCTGCCCTCTCACAGTTTTCCCTCCATATGGTTCAGTTACATTTGTACTGTTTCAGTTTTTCAACAGTATTTTAATGTACAACTGTGGTAAATTTGCAAAAAACAAACACTCAACAGTATTATCAATTGTATTCAATTACGGTGGAAACAAAATGTAGGCTCATCTGGTTGTGATCCATTCAGATGGTTGCAATAATTAGCTTCCCCACTTCATCCTCATTATACCAGCACCACCAAAACACTTTGCTCTCATTAGGGCCGAGGCATTGTTCGTCAGCAGTTAGCAACCATTTTGCCTTCCCCATTATAACACAAAGAGAGGGGAGGTAAAAACAGTTTACCCACAAATCTCCCTCTGTGTGCCCACTGGTTCACTCCACTTATTCAGGCGGGGAAGTAAAGACCATCTGCTCATTTTATAGAAGTCCGGCCTCAAAAAGACTCACTAATGCATATTCACCGGTTCTGTTGCCACTAGCCAGCAGATTATTTGACCAAACACCCACCGAAACTCCCTCCAAAACACATCTCAAAGAAGGCCAAGGTTGATCAAGCCGCAGCTGTGGATGGAGGCCTTTTGCTTTGAATGTGAACGTGTGAAGCGGTGGCTCTTTGCTTCATCTCCTACTGGCCTAAGATGAATAGAATCAACCAAAGAAAAAGTTGGACTGAGGGCAAGCTGAGGCATTACAGCCACAGGAGTAGCCTCTGCTAAAAGCAAGACAGGCAGCTGCTCCTCTGGTCCAATCATAGCTCAGTGTAAAATGTCCAGAATACAAACACAGGTAATGAGCCAGCATGCCACAACAGCTAAATCAATTAGTGAACCACATATAACAATAAACAACTGTGTTTTGTTGCTGTATAGTTATAATCAACTCTGATCTCTCCCTCTCATACTGAGGGTCACTCTACAGTAGACATACGTATATGTCCATTACACCTACAACATTGCATTTTTGCACTTTGGCCCGTTTCAACAGCACACCATGTGGGGCCAAACAAACACACATTAATCTGCACTTTGTATGAATATTCATATACAGCTGTCTGTGACATAGAGATAGCAGCTGGTGTGCTTGGGCCTCCACAGATATACCGGTGCCATGCCTGGACAGAAGCTGCTGCATCTGGGCCAAGACAGACCCACCCGGCCATGGTAGACCCATCCAGACCCCGAATCTCCCCCCAAATCCCAACAGTGACACTCTCTACTACTCAAGGATGGTTGAAGACTCAATAGACACCTTTAGCAGCCTGTGGAAAATACTTGATGACACTTTCAGTATGTTGCCATTAGAGTGATTAAATAGCAATGTAACTTCTACGTGAATTAATTTGAATAACTGTTTTAACAAATATATATATATATATACATACACATATACACACACACACACACACACATATACATACACACACACACACACACACACACACACACACACACACACACACACACACACACACACACACACACACACACACACACACACACACACACACACACACACACACACACACACACACACACACACACACACACACACACACACACACACACACACACACACACACACACACACACACATATATATATATATATATATACATACATATATATACACTGTCTGTGAGGTCAAAAGCAGGTGTTAGCTTGGCATTGCTTTGTCTAGTACACTTCATTTTAATTTACTCTTGATAAAGTGCTTAAAATTAAATTAAATTTGACTTGAGTGAATTATACAGACATCCACATTACTCACTCAGCCAAAGCGACAGCACAGTGAATGTGACACCTGACCGTTTTGGAATCAATAACTGCTTAACAAACATAATGGTCACATTTTTCATTAAGGCTAAATGTCATAGCTGGTTTAGTGTGGCATTTATATTTTCCCCTGATGACACAAGTTTAATTTGCCCTTTTCATGTACCCAACTTAATCTCATACTAATCCAATGATATTGCTATTACAAGATATGCAAGTATGGCTGTGTCGGAAGACAAAGCCCGCGCTGGTGAAAGAGTTTGTGTGTTTGGTAGAGCTGCCGTTGCCGCCTCCCTAACAATCTGCTGGTTGGCCCTGACAACACGACGCCGCAATGCCAGGCTGTCAGTTTGCCAGGCTCAGAGAGCAGCTGCCAGGCCAAACCAGCGGGTACTAATTCAGCCAGCCACAGGAGCCCCCTGCACCCCATCCTCCTCCAGATCCTCCATGTGGCTGCAACTACCCCTCAAACACACACACACACACACACACACATACAAACGCAGCCTTTAATTATGACAAACATACCAAAAGCTGATCTTCCATCTTTTTAATCAAAGACATTTGTAGCTGAGGGAGTTTCCCAATCAAGCAAAGCCTGTAAATCTTTCAAAAGCCAGAACAACAACTAGATGTGGACTGTTTCTTTTTCTTTTAATATCCTGTAATGATCTTTTAAATGAATAATAGTGAGCAAAAAAAAAACCAAACAAAAAAAAAAAAAAACTACATTACAAGGTCGACGGAATCATTCTTTTGCATGCTTGTCATTGACACGTCCATTGCACAAATCGTTAACATCCCGCTCGTTTTGTCATTATCTCTGGTGAATGAGGGCGCAGTTGCTGAGCCTCGGGGACTACGGCCAGGCCGGTTACTCTGCAGTTGGTTAAGCGATGGCCAAAATGCTCAGAGACGCTCAGCTGCTTCTTCTGATGTGAGTTTCTGTGGTTAAAACCTGCTGTTTTTTCTACAACGCCCCCACCCCCCCGAGCTAAGCTTGTGGTTGTAAGAACAAACGATTTTTCTCTACAAAGAGGAGACGGATTAGAGGACTCCGGTGGCTCAAGAACTACCTGTAACAAGAACTGCTTTGAAATCAGCATGGGATCTTTTGTCGCATTACGTCTGAACTTCTTGTGCCCCCCACCTCCCTACGAGGACTTCTCTTGCTTTATTGTACATATCACACAAAAACAGACCAACATGGCACAGCTGAGAGGCTGAAATTCCTCACACTGTTCAAACACATTCTCATCTGCCTCCTCACTTGCCACTCCTCCTATCTGAGCTGGCCTGTCCCAGCTGAAGGTCAAAATATGGCTGATTCCCCTGGAGAGGCCTTGAAGGTTCTTGGTGCTCCACACTGCCTGAGTAAACATGGCACAGCAGTTCATAAAGATGCATATTGTGTGCTTGCATCTGTTTGAATGAATGCTTGCGTACTGAGGGGTGTTCCTGAGTTGGGTTTCCTGCAGGGATACATAGATACATACATACATACCGGTGATAAAGTCCAGCTGAAATATTGATGCTAGGTTTTGTTCTCTATTTTTTTTTGCTGCACTTGAGATCGCCATCTGGATTGGTCAGCCTTTCTCACGTTAAATATTCATCCTACCGTTGAGTGTGAGCGGGAGAGAGAGCAAAAGAGGGTCATTTTGTAACGTGAGAGAGAGATGGAGGGGAGGTAGTGATGGTGGTGGTGGTTGAGGGAGGGGGATTCAACAATAGCCTTTTTTTTCCTAACAGATGGAAGATTGGCTGCAGGGATATAGTTCAGTGTGATAGTGGAACCTGATATCTGATTATATTCCACCCTCCCTATGAATACAAAGGGATTACATGTGGTTACATGAATAATGAAATTGAGATTATTTTGTTGACATGCGTCTAATTTGTTGTGCCACATTCGCGTGCTGATGAATGCTAACCCATCAATCTGTCTCTTTGTACCTCACTACTCAGGTAAAACCTGACAGATCATGTTCTTCCAACAAGCCAATCAAAAGTAGTCGCGTCTGGTCAATTCTGCCACCTAAAGCTAAATTTAACTGCCCGAGTGAAATGATTGGTTAAAAAAAAAAGGAAAAGGAAAAAAATGTTTATGTGGCTGCACTCGATTAAAAAAGCTCACAAACAATCAGGTTAGTGACAGTCCAGTGGTCCGAACTGCGTGATCAGCTTTTCCCTGTGTTCAGCACTTAGTGAAGAAATGCACCGTGAACTGAGCGCGCATTTGTTCAGCAAACTCCACGATGAATTTTAGATACAAACCAGCTAACGACATGACATCTCTAAGGAGGCGTCATTTAAAGGGAGTGTTTTTGTTGTTGTTGTTTTTTTCTGGTAAATTATCCCTCTGTATTTAATAATTAACGAAATCCTATTAATTATGAACAAATCTGTAGCCTAACACTCATCGAGAGGAGGAAGGGTTGCTCAGGTGCACTGGGCCTGTTCTTTGAATACCTTGTCACTTTGGTGTTGTTGGTAACTGGAGCTGCTGTAGTGTACGGTGGAAAGTAAATAAGATGGTGTGTTGCGGGGGGGAGTGGGGGGCAGACACAATATGTTTGTTTTGGGTGCTGTCACAAAGGGCACCACAAACAACACACCTGGAGTTTTTTTTTTCATTTTCTGTATGGCCTCGAACTGTAAACAGAAGAGCATGTGAAATATCTTTAAGTGTTAATCATTGTTTAGGTGGCAACCTATTTCTATTACACCTTGAGCAAACAGCAGGCCTCCTGGTTCCCGCTGCTTAGTCAAAACAATAATCGGCCTTACACAGTCGAACCTCCATTTTCGGATGCTAAATCAACACAGCTGGACATCCTAAAGTTTGTGTTTATGTCTGTGCGCTACCTTTCCGACCGGAGTCTAAATTTAGATTGGCAGCATCCTGCTGTGATGCTGAAGGTGCAGTCATCTTTCCTCTCTGAAGGACACAACACTGTCTGAAGTTTGGGAACGGGGAGAGGGAGGAGGGCGAGGGGGGAGCTGGTGGGAGAGGGTGGATGCGGGGAGGCGAGGGGGAGGGAGGAAGCGGTGACTACCGTGTGACAAGCGCCCTGTTCCTTCCTCCCAGGCCTGAGAAACAGGAAGTGCTGCACATAAGGCATTATTGTGACGGAGAGGAAATGCAAGGTCCTCTAAAATAAGAGCCCCCAATCTGGTTGTCAATGACAGGAGCCTGTCCTCCACACACAGACCCAAAGAGACGTGAACCCCCTGACAACCCCTCCCATTCAGCTTCACCGATGAGTGATGCAGGTTTGTAAAACAAGCTGCTAAAAAATAAAGAAAGAAAAAGAGGCAACTTTGCTCCTTTAGTGAAGCATTAATTTTTGGATTTGATTTAAGTGCTGTGACTCAGATAACATCTAGTGAATAAGCTTTAAGATGATGTGTTAAACCCTTTGTTCCCTGCTGAACCCACCCACATACAGACTGAGCAAGAACAGCATTTCAAAGGGCTAAGGGAGGCATATGGGTAGGATCCACCCTGCCTGTGTTTAGCAGAAGCTGAGGAGGAGCTGGTTGCTTAGAGAGATGCGAGGCTTTGTGCCGGGCTCCCTCCCAGTTAATTAAAATCCTACTTTATCTGTTTCATGCTTTCAATTAGAGCGCTCTGGAAAAGGGCCAAAGCCTCTGCATGTAGATAACCATAGCAATAAGATGTGATTAATATGGGGGCCCCATTTGCGCTGCAGGTTGCAGCAATGCCCTGCTGCCCGTGCCTTGTTTTGATCCCAGGCACAAACCAGGGCTAAAATGGCCGAGCAGTGTCTCTCTGCGAAGTCTACATGGCACCTCAAGCAGCAAATTACATGGATAAGATCTGCTTTTGTTGGACGTGACAGGTGTTGGCCACCTGTGATCATGTACATCCGAACTGCAGTGATGACTGAAGCAGCAGAGAATCAGTATCACTGCTCAGCTGGTGCCAAGTGTAATGTTTTTTTTTTTTTTTTTAAGTCAGCGGTAATCAAAAGAAGTGTCAACTAGCAATGTTTTTGCTCAATTAACAGCGGATCCATCAATGCGCACGTCTGCTTTTCATAATCAATTAACTGAAACACAGAAGCCAAGCTGTATGGGTAATCAATCATGCTAAGCTTAGCACATTATGGTTTAATGGGCATGTGGTGCCAGTTTTAGTTGTACTTTGTGTTCCACCAGCCAAAGCTATTATTTCTTGGCAGTGAGAAACACTGTGATGTACTGTCAGAAGACAATCACTATGATGAAATTAATCAATTATTAAAACTTGTTTTTGCTTTTTTATCTCATGAAAACATATCAATTATCAATGTGGCAGTGTTAAGTGTAATCAACTACAACCAATCAAAACTAACATTACACATAAATAAAAAAAATTAATTCTTTAAATTAAAAACAAACAAGTAAATGAACGAGCAGAAACAGAGACAATTAAAATATATTTTGAGGTAAAGTAGGTAAAAAATATGCAATTTTACAGCAACAAAACCTTTTTTCCTCTTCTTTTTTCAAACATATGATTTCTCATGAACACCTGAAACCTCAAACGTGCAACACAAAATATTTACTGCCATCTACTGGTCACTCTAGGAACTCACAAAGTCTGGAACAGTGACCATTTGTGAGGCATGTCCTTACATGACTTTTGTGACGGATGGTTGGACTCAGACACACCTTTTAATGTCTGAAAGACCTGAATGACTCAGAGAGGATGAGAGCAGCCCAGGTGTTGTGTCTGCTCCAGCACTGGTGCCAACCTGGGGCGTCGCCTTCTGAGAGGGAGAGAGGTTGATACATGAGGGAGACGTCTCCATCTTGACTGAACTTTCCATGGCCCAGCTGCTCTCCATGGGAATCTGTGCTGATGTTATCTGGTGAAGAAAACCTCGTCCTATGCCAGGTAAGGCAGACAGGGTTGTATACCCTCTCCCAAAGGCCATTCCTCTACCTATTGTGTCCAACATTAACCCTCTACTTCCTCTCCCTACACCTAGAGACAGAGGACTGACAGGGGGCGTTTGTTTCCCAAAGTCTGACACTGTGGCTGTAACTAGAGCCTGAGCTGGTGGGTCAGAAGAAACGTTGATGTCTACAGGAGAAACGCTGGTGACCTCTAGAGGCCTCGTGGGTGCTTTGTCAGGGAGCTGGTCTAGTTGTGGTGATGGGAGTGGTGACTCTGCAGCTACAGGTACAGAGGAGTCTTCCTCTGCCTGATTCTCCTCTTCTGGTGCTGGTGAAGTCTGGGGAGGAGACTTAGAAACGGGGGTTGAAGCGAGCGAGCAGACCGTGCTCTGTGACAGGGTAGTGGTTAGCAGCCCACTCCCGACGCTTACGATGCATCTGCTGCAACTGCCTGAGCTCTGAGGGCAACTCCAACATACTCTCCTATGAATTAATTCAAGAAGATGGGAGGTTTATCTACAAACCTGTACATCATGCAGTACCACACATTGGAAAACAGAAGTTTCTAGGCATTCATTAAGACACCACATAATATTTGAAAACAACTAAGAGATACACTATAGGATGTTTTTCGTGTAAGCAAAGCAGCAGTTGAAGCAGTTTAAGTACATCTGACTAGTCTCAATAGAGTAAACAATAATCAGACTGTATAGAAATGTAGTGTTGGAGCAGTTTGGTTCATCTGATAGTGAATAAAACATAAAACTTCCACATAAATGATATTGTAATGATATCAATCATTTCAAGTGCTAAGTGCTTCAAGCAAATGTTGGACTACTTAACTATCCTGGAAGAAGTTTTAAAAAATACCTGCTGAGATTCACACATATTGTTTTTATTTTATTTCATTGAGAGTGTACACAGTGGCTGGCAAGTACAAACCAAACAGTTCATTTGTAAATTACTCACCATGGTTATATGCTCCAGTTCACCAGGTTCATAGTGGCTGCTGTTCAGGTATGAATCCACCAGAGCAACGTAGTCCATCATTAGAGTATCCATCAGCACCAGCCTGAGAGGATGCAGGTGAACCACTGACAGAGCCATCATCTCCAACAGAGGCACAGGACATGGACGCCTGTACCAAATTTCCTTCTCCTCCTGTAAAAATGCATATTCATGTCATTACAGCACATACAGATACACATATACAGTAACTAGGAATAGCATCATGCTTTTGTAAACCTGCACCAGTTCACTGTTACTCAGCGAAAAAATGTGTTACTGGCATTCACAAAGCAAAAAAAAAAAAAAAAAAGGATTTTTCAAGGTCACAGTGACTAACATTTGATATCTAACAACCAAATTCAAACCACTTCATTACTGAGTTTGTGCCAGATGTAATGAAATTACAAGGATATTGTTTTGACAAGAATGGGAGGGACGGATGGACAGACAACCTCAAAACAAAAACACCTCTGCTCACAACTGTCGCCTTTTTATGACTCGGCACGGAGGCATAAAAACACTTCCTGCTGTGCCAAAAGGATGTCAGTAGTGTGTGTGTGTGTGCTGTACCTTGGTGAGCTGTGACTTCATCTGAAGGGATAAGAGTTGTGTGGAAGGCACCTTCAGATGGAGACTCACCACCTCCTGGAGAGTACTGACTCTGTCGGGTAGAAACCCTCCTGTCTCAGAGTGGAAGCACATAACATCTGCCACCTGAAAAACACAAAGAAAAATATCAGTATTCTAAGAGACATGAACCACGAGTCATACTGACTTCTGAAATGCATCACCTCCTGTATTTACCTGTGTGTCGAAGACATTTGTTAGCTTTACTCCATACTGAGTGAGCAGATATCCAGTAATGGCTCGACAGTCATGAATCACCTGTGTCACATGTAAAATCAATGTAAATGTTACAATCATAATCATCATTAAGTGAACATCATTTCTCCAGCACTTACCTTTAATATGTCCTTACTCCCCAGGATCATGGAGAGACCATTCTTAAAGGCCCGAGCTCCGAGTAACAAAATATCAAACAGATACACCTTCTTTTCAGTTGCAATCTATGAAACAAATGAAAATGAGCACATGCTTTGTTTTTAAAAGAGGAAAAGAAAGGAAAGAATTTAATCATAAAACTCCTGACCTGCAGCCAACACAGTCTCCCGTACTTAAAAACCTCGACTCCATCACTTCCAACACCAATCACAGGCTGTTTCTTGATGTGCATCACCTACAGTGTCAAAATATCTCCACCATTATCAACTGCCCATATTTTTCTGTCCATTAAGAAATAAATATCTAAAGCTCTAACTAATCTGCTCACAGCAGGCCCAAACTTCTCATGAAACTCGTCGATGACTACAAAGTTGATGTGCTCCTCTTCATCTTCACCGTGATCTGCGGTAAAGAAAAAGATCTTGTCAAAGGCAATGAAAGATTTTTTTTTTTTCTCCAGACGAAACTTGAAATTGTGATTGTTAGTTGTTGGATGAAGATTTAAGGAAATCAATGGAAAACTACTGAGAATGTTCAAATTGCATATTCTTTGGAAACGAAACTCACCCATTGTGATTGTCTTCCTGTATGACTGAAACTTTTCCTTATCCAACGGGTCTTCAGGTCTGTGTGTAGTTTATGTGCATGTTAGTTTCCGGTCAGTGTATTGTCATTAACAGTGACACATTGGTGCTGAACTTACCCAGTGACACTGTTTGTTTCATGGAGAATTTCCACTGTTGATTAAAAACACAAATATTAATATTATTAATAACATCATAACAATTATTTAAAAAAACAGATACATATTTTAATCGTCATTATTTATGATTGCACTCACCGTTGGTGATCTCATTTCCATAGAAAACTTTTGTGCCATGAAATCTGCAGCCATTATTCTCGTTAACCACTGACACAACACACAAACATTAACGTTAGCATTATTTTAGCTAAGAGCAGTGAAGGGCTTTTTGGTCATGGAATTCAAAAAGTAAAACAAAATGCCTTTTCAGAGAACCAGTTATTATCTTCTGAGCAGTGTTGTGCTAAGACTGACAGAACAAAAACACGGTGAACTTTAAACTAACCGTCCGCCAAAATCAACGCCCCGTGCGGTCTGATGCGCTGCAGGACGCCGAGGTAAGATGAACTCTTGACGGTCAGTTTGATGCGTTTTCCCTTCAGGATATTCATGTCGTAGATGTCTTTCTCAGTCATTTTTATAGTACGTTAACGCTGTTTACAGATGTTTAAAAAAAGAGTGATGCTGATATATCCGCCTGTTCTCTTCTCCTGCTAACAGGCTCGTTAGCTTGTTAGCTAGTTAGCTGCTTCAACACGCGTCCAGTGTTCCAGATTATAAACGGTGCTTCGGGTTTTGCATCGGCAGATTCGTCATTTTCCTAATCAACAAGATGATGTAATGTGAGGAAAAATTTTGTGATTATATAATTGTCCTGATCAGTTGTGTTTGATAAGGTTTAAGTTCTCATTTTTGTTTTGGATTTTTATTAACATTATACTTGTGTGTTTTATGATTATTTGTTCTATATCTTTTGTTGGCTGAGTAGCCTATTGTGAAAAATTATGATTGTTGTTTTTAGCAGTTTTGTTGACTGTTTTTATTTATCTATCCTTAAATACATATAGATATAGCCTAAGGTTTTCATATTGTTTGATATTGTGGGGCAGTGTTCATATTTGTTTTGATTTCATGATTTGTGGCTTCATTTGTTTCTTTCTTGTATGTTATTTCTTACGGTATTTTCTTATTTCTTTCAGAACAACAACATCAGTGCGCCTGGATGGCCCATCCGTGGCCAGTGGGTCAGACTACAGCTGGTCCCCCAGACTGGGCCACCTAATATTTTTCCACATTGAAGGAGTTGGGCATTGTGTGTCTTGGCCCTTGTCATCCTCACTACTTGATGTGTTGAAATCTGATTTGCAGCATCAGTGTGAGGATGACTCAATCTATAGCTGAGCAAACAGGTGCAGCTGTAAGTGTTATTATGACTGGGAACTACTCCCTTGAATTGATCTGTGTCATATAGATACTGGTTCTTCTTCTTCTTTTTTTTTTAATAGCCTCGCAACTAAAGGTCAAGCTTGGGTGTAGACGTTGACTCACTGCAATGACAATTGTTGTGAGCACTGACCTTTTTTGACCACCCTTTGGAGTTATTGTAGCAAGGGAAGGTGCATGGACACATTTAGACATGTTTCACCTCACACCTCTTTCACCTCACTGTATCATTTCCTCAGAGAGAAATCCTGGAGTTGTTCTCCTATACCATTTCCTGTATTAAATTATTATGATATATAAGTACATATAAATCTTCAATTTCTCTGAGGGATCCTCCTAAAGGGATCAGTCAATCAATCTAGCTATCTATCTGTCTGTCTATCTAAAGTAGCTATTTAATTGAATCAAATCAAATCAAATTCTTTTAATATGCCCCACAATGGTAAAATTTCATCAATGCAGCAGCACAGAGATCAAGAAACAGCCCAAAACACATTAGAATTATTAAATATAATAAAAATAATATTCAGGTCATTGAAAAATATCTGTCTTGTCTAACATGATAAAAGTTAGTTAGTCAGATTAAATTACAAGCTGTCACTGTTATTCTACTTCAATACTGATGATTACTGTGAAACTTTCAAATTTCAAATTGATTTGAAATATTTTCACGGTAGATTACTACTTTGAGATTTGCTCTGAGTTTTTGCTCGGTGTGGTGCGTGCTGAGACAGAGGAAGCACTGACGACACGTTAATGTTATTTTGATCATAACAAGAAAAGGCTACTTCCTTCACCCAGGTGGTCTGTATATAACTCACAATATCCACCAGGGGGTGAGCACACATCAGGTACTGAGCTACACGCTGATTGACCCATGACTGTTATTCTTTTGTAGTAAGGAAAAAAATCTGTTTGTTTTAACAGTGTGTGTAGTTTTTTTAAGTGTATCTGTGTAAACTGATGTTAGTCGCTCTGTAGCTAGAAATCCTTGTCTTAACATCGACCTGACCCTGAAGGTGTAAATACCGGTCACAAACCACTGCAGCAGTGACATCTGACACTATCTGACCTGCTCATCATGAATATTCTCTATCCAGGTATGAAGAAAAACATTGCTAGTATTTAAATTTAGTGTAAAAGGTCAGAATTTTTTTGTTTCAGAACCAAATTAAATGAATAATTTGCATTTTATACATAAAGTTAATTGTGAAAAGACTTAGTAAAAGGAACAACAGTGAGGTAGATTACATCTTATCCAGACTTTTTAATTTTCTTGTAATATACCATAATATAAACGCACACAGAGAGAAGACTGACTGTATGAATAACATTAGACCCACAGCTGTTGTTTATTGCTGCCTCATTCAGTTAAATGTGTAAACTTCCAAGGTACAAATTCATGACCTTTTAACAGATTATTCAAAGAACAAAGTCATTTGAAGCCATGAGAATACTACTGAATTTTAAATGCTCCATATAAAAGAGAAGTAATGCTTCTTGTTTATATTTCATTTATATGATAAGCAAAGAAGAAGAAGTGGTTTTAAAAAAAAGGAAGCAATGCTTTTTTTTTCCCTTAGAGAACCGCTGCTTCTTCTTTAGTTAGAAATACATGTGTCCTTTGTCAACAAGTTCACCTGTCAGGTTTCAAGTTGGCCAAGTGTTGCAAACACAAACTTTAAACGGGAAATATATGCTGCAGGAAAATCAAGTGAAGTGCAGCCGTTTTAATTGATTTATTTCATTCATGTTGTATATTTCTGTTGGACTTGATGTCATGACAAAAAAAAAGCATAAATCAGATTGAAATGTGCGTTGCACCACATGGGGGCAGGCTTAAGGAATAAGAGGTTGGGTTGATAAGAGCAGAAAAAAGGTCCAGACAAGTTATCTTATCAGAAGTAGCCAGCTGCTGATACACAGCTTCTCATATCTTCGCTCCATTTGTGGAAATGTAAGTTCAAACTACTGTTCAGTTCCAGTGACTCAGAGGCAACTGATCAAATAAAAGTAGTCTGATGCAGGAGACACATTTGTCACAGTCTGAACACACCTTAAATGATTTGTCCTACGTTGTGTATTTCCTCACCTGAGCTTATGTTCAGTCAGCGTCAAGGCAAATACTCCAAGTTCCAGGTCTAATGTGTGTATTACTTTCTGCAAAAATCTTTATGTTATCAATAAAACATTACATTTGTAGTTTGTAGTCGTACCATTTCTAAAAGGTTTGATATGATCTTACATGTATCTGTAGGTGATAATTGAGGAGCATTTCTTGTATCATTGTTGTTGTTGTGACTCAAGTTAATAAGTAAGTTTGTTTTTAAAAATGAGCTGGTCGTTTTGATTAATCTACTTATCATGTGTTTAACAGATCAAATGTTAACTAACCATCAACTATCTCATGTTATTGTTGTCTACATATGACAGATTGCCAAGTCACAGATCTCCATGGTCTATCAGGATCAGTGTGAAAAGACTCGTCAGACTTCTTAAAGCAGCTGAGGGAATTCAGGAAACATCTTCTGTGGAAACACCTTCAGAAAGGTACAACGTTGTCCCTCATTCAATATACTGTAACAATACTGTCACAATGGAACTTACAACCACAGTTATCTTTAGAGGAAGGCCCACCCTTTCCTGCTCTGCAGACTGGACAAACAAAAACGTTTTAAGTAAACTTCAAGAGGGATCAGATCCCAGAGATGTTCCCAATTTTATGTATTTTTAAAGACCCCCCCCCCTCCTCCACTCCATCCCATCCCAACTTTAAAGACCTGCCACTTTGATCCTGTCTTTCCTTTTTTTTTTAATATAATCTCATAAAGATGATTTGACTGATCATTATTAGTCATATTCATAAAAGTATTTTCTAGTTAAGTCACATTATTGATTCTTAGATTCTTATCTATCCTCCTCCACCTCCTCAAACGAGCAGATTTCTACTACCAAACTAATTCTCTGATTAAAGTTGTAATGTAACACCTTTCGCAGAGACCAGTGAGTGCTGGGGAGGCACAGAGCCCTCTGTGTGAGTGACAAGCCCCGGCAGCAGCCGCGGCCGCCCACTCTCAGAGACGAGCTGGGTGAATCTTAATTGTGTAATGTTCATTGACGAGTCAGCACAATGCTGCTGAGACCGTGGAGGCGCACCGAGCCGAGCTGAACGATGAAATGCTCCCACCGAGGAGAACACAGATGGACAGCCTAGTGCAGCCGCTCGTCGCCCAGTACCTCGCCATGGGATGTCAATCTAAAGAAAACAACCAAAACGAAAGTATATCACCGGACGAGAAAGGAAAAGACGACGCGTAAGTCACATTATGTTTCTGTTGTTTCTTTTTTCTAAATGGAGTTTAGCGTCAATCAGATAATGTGTGCGAATTTATCCAACTGTAACTTATTTATTATAATCTCTCACAGTTTATTTTATGACTATATCCATCTAAAGATAAGCAGTTGTGTTTTTATTTTGTGTTGCTTTGAACTGAATCGACTCTCCAAGTGTTTTACGCATAGGGCGAAGCGAAGCGCCACAGGTTGTCAGGCTCTTCAGCCTCAGCCGCTGCTTCTGTTTTCTGAGCTGCTACACTTAATGATTAAAGCAAATTCCTTCTTGTTTACCGGTCACTTAACAGTTTAAACTGGATGTCCGTAATCAAACGGTATTTCCCTGAGTTAAAGGAAGGAAATGAGAACAATGAAAAGCACATTCCCAGGGAGGTTTATTAAATTCAAACAATAGCTGTGTGTGTGTGTGTGTGTGTGTGTGTGTGTGTGTGTGTGTGTGTGTGTGTGTGTTTGTGTGTATGTGAGTGTGTGTGTGTGTGTTTCAGCGTTACTTAAACACATCATTTCATATGTGTGATAATCCTTGGTCTCATAACATTATGGTTTCAAACACAAATGCACACGCACACTTTCTTTACAACAAAACCCTCCTGTCCCTCCTCCTCCTCCTCCACCACCCTCACTTGTCTTGTGTTGCTCTTTCTCTCAAGAAGAGTGACTCCAAGATGCAGCTCCAGGATTAGAGTGTCACCTCCAGGCCGTCCTCACAGGTTCCCCAAACCCAGCCCAGCCCACGCCACCCCGGGCAAACCCATCATGTCCCTGGGACATCACACCAAGGGGGCCAGCTGGGAGGAGCTCATCCAGACCTGTCTACAGTCCTTCGGTAAGTCCACACTGACCTACTGTCACTAGACTCACGTTTGACGGGGTGAATTGCTTCTGTGAAGGAGAGATGAAGTGTATTTTGACCTTTCCACTAATAATACAGATACTGGAAATGGTGTTGATCACTATCTGTTCACTGAGGAGTGTTTGTATTTCGTAACAACTCCTCTGACACCAGGCTGTAAACCTCAAACAAGTTTGGGCAAGTTGCTAAAACAAAAAGAAGGTGGTGTTTTTGCGTTCGAAAGTAAAACTGATTCTCTTAATACAGCTGCATTTGTTTTGGTGTAATGTAGGATTTTATACATTGAAGATGAAATCACATTCACTGACGCTTCCCAGTGACGAACATTGTGATAGTTAGTTTTGTTTGAATGCAAAAGTAATCTGGAAAAAATGTTGTTAATTATTGTTTAAGCTTCTGTTTTTGTCATGTTTCATTTGCATTAATATTTAACTGGATGCAAGATAAATAGATAAGGTTTTAAATGAAACAAAACAAAACAACGAAAAAGCACATCAGTGATTGAGTAGGCTGTAGCTGGATCAATCAAGCAAAGATCATTGGCTCCATCAAGTTGTCTGGAGTGCTCTCAGAGTTATGGTGATTGCGTCTCTGAAGAGACAAGCTTTCAAATTGCCGTTGCCTGGTTACACAAATGGAGCAAGAGGAGCAATGGA
Organism: Polydactylus sextarius; assembly: GCA_016801845.1. Classification (NCBI taxonomy): domain Eukaryota; kingdom Metazoa; phylum Chordata; class Actinopteri; family Polynemidae; genus Polydactylus; species Polydactylus sextarius. The sequence continues at coordinate 8,810,168 of CM028919.1, forward strand.
GAGGTGTTACAATGGGCTGCACAGAAAATGACATCCCGTTACTACATTTATCTGCAGAAAGGTAGAACGCGCTCATTTCAGATTCACGAAGGAAAAAAACAGAAAAAAAAGACAAGTCACGCTAAGAATCAAGTCAGTCTGTGATCCAGTGTGGCACAGTGCTGCAGTACAGTGTCACGCTTCCTTTAAAAAAAAAAAAAATCAGTGTCACTATGCAAAAGAGGAGATTCATACGTACATGCTCAAGATAGTATCTGTCAGTACAGTGTGTTATGACTCTGGGTTTTCCTTCAACTGGTTCTTCTGCGAATGTGGAACCTCGGTCTTGCTCCACATCACAGGCGAACCCCCTAAGGTCTGTGGGTCCTGCCACCTTTTCAAATGTGAGAGTGCACGTAAGAGCTATTTGAAAGATTACCTGATGGCAGCTTCAAGCCTGGCTGAGCTGAAAGGTCAGCTCCCTGAACGGTGGTCCTCAGATGCTGACCAGCCTTTGAAATGCAGAGCGCTATGAGGTGTGGATCAATAGCTGTTGACATCATCACTTCTCTCTCTCTCTCTTGACCACGCTGCAGAGCACTTCGTTTTGTTTTTTAATTCAAGTTAGATCAAATTTTTGTCAAATACTTTTTCTTTTGTTTTTTAAGTTATCATTCATATTTGCCATTCATCCATTCGTGTTCATTTGAATTGATTTTATCCTTGATACTATTTAGATTTAGATATTCAGAACATAAAAGCAGATTAAACAGCAAATGTTACAATATTTTTTTCAGTTGGCTGTTTAAACTGTTTCCATTTTTATCAATTTTTGCTCTTTTTAACTGATTAATCTTTACTTTTAGTGCTCTATTTTAACAATTTAATCATAACTAATGTTACTTTGAGCTGTTTCATGTTCTACGCTCGTTTGCCAACAGTGTTATGTCACAAAGTGACAGTGGTTCCTGATTGTTATGTAGAATTTTTTATTATTTTTTTTTTTGCCTCTGTGTGTAGCGAGATAACCATCATCCTGGATCTAACTTGGATTCCTCTGAAACAAAGGGACCATACACCCTGATAGCCACTGTCAAAACAAGGAAACTTTTTCGAACCACACCAAACCCGTGTGTTGCTGATGAATGTCGGAGATAACCTCTAAAGTAGGCCAGGCGCTGCGTGCCCTCGGTGGTGTTTATCGCCACGCTGTATCACACCGTCCCAGTGTAGCGGGCAGCAGCTTTCCTAATTTTCCAGTCACTAACAGACAGTCCAGAGGGGATTTCCTCCTGCAATTAACCCTGCATAGGGAGGGTTAGTGGTTGGAAAGTTGTGAAAAAAAAAGGATGAAGCAATTGTTTACCTGATAGGGAGTCATGACTTCCTGTTGTGCATTCCCCATAGTTCTGACTGGCTGATTCACACCTGACTGGCTGGAGGCTGCGAACTCAAACATGAGTGAAAGTTGATAATTTAAGTAAAAGTACACAACAAGTGGGTGTATATTGCTTTAAATACAGACTTACCTGCATTTTACCATTGCTTAATCACCAGACATTTCATTTCTGAACACCAGACAGTGTTTCACTTGTTTCTTTTAGTGTCTTATTGACTCGACTGGTGAGGTCATTAGATTGAGCTGTTAGCAGCTGCGTCTTACAAACAGAAACACACCCCATGCAGGATATGAGGGTTAGATTAGTCAGCTGTGGCTGGAGCATTGAGTTGCTTACAGATAACAAAGATTAGAAAACATGTTGCCATGGTGTCCAAGGTATTTCCAAGGTGATACAGTTGGAAAAGTGGTTCCTCAGACGCCCGATGTCCTTGATGGTGTCAAGACACTGGCAAAGAAGAGATACTGAGCGTGACAGCTCACAAACAGCTCTTCAAATTTTCAGCTAGGCGTTTTTTAATTCTCTGCATCAAGTGGGAGGAAGTTTGAACGGCCCTAAAATATTGTTACGCTGGGTATAAATAAATGTTTTCCAAAGCTGTAATTAAATTGTCTTCCTCTTTGTGTCAGATGTTGATTTACAGCCTGTCACAGTGTTTTTTTTTTTGTGTGTGTGGAGTTCTACAAAAGACAAAAGCTGCATTGTTGAAAAAAAAAACTAGGTTTGATCTACAATCGTGAATTCATGTCGTTCTTCTTCTGAACACGTGTAGGAAAGGGAAGTTTCCCACTGTCAGATGTAACGTACATACAGACAAGACACATGAGGGAAGGTGGTCTGTTCACAATGAGAGGAAGTGAGGTATATATAAGTGAAAAGGAAGTGAAAAAGGTAGTGAGACCAGCAAGCCATGAAGGGTCACACATAGTCTATACCGTATAGAATGAAAGGCATATGCATGTGACTGGGTTAACCGCACCATAGATCATGGTTCACGTTTATACTTATAATTATATCTGTCTTTATTTGTCCTCAGCTCATTTAACATTGACACAAACACAATGTAATAGCTATTTTATAGTTTAGATTCTAGTATCTTTCTGTTTTTGTCAAAATTGTGGTCAAGATGGGGATTCTTTTATTTGTCAAAGGTCACAACTCGTGATTATTTCCATTATCAATAGATCTAACAGCTATTTTTTGTTGTTGTGATTAATCGTCTACAAATTATCTTAGAATCACATTCACAGTTTCCTAGAACTTAGGTAGAAATGTGTTAAATGTCTTGATAGTCGCATAATAATCGTGAATGTCAATTATTTTCTTTTGAAACGCTGGACATGGTGAGGCTTTGAACAGTTTTGCTTTAAAATGATGTAACTGTTATTAACTAGCTTGTGGTTGCAGTTTTATTTTTATCTTTCTATTTTTATGTATTACATTTTTTTTTTAGATATTTAAATGATGGGAAATAAGTCACACCTTGTGTTGTAGGTGTAGGTTCATGTTTCTTTTACATTTTTGCCAGAAGTGTATGTTTGTTTATTATTATTATCATTAGGAACAATTACTCATTCAACCATATAGATTGCTGTAATCTTCCTAATGACGGGTTCACAGTAAAACAAAACTAAAGACATTAATGTGACGTATCAGGTGCAAGTTGATGACTTATTCTGGTTTTGTAAAAACTAAACTTGGGGAAATCCCATGCTGCTGTTGTCAGTGTTATTTTAAGGTGATCACACGTCGTCTGGTAACGACTCTCAATTCTTTTTTTATTTTTCTTGCAATAATGCGTCTGCATGTGCACCTTCTCTTACAGACACGGATGGGAGCGTATGTGGGAGCAGCCACTTGCTGAACATCACCCTGACCATGCACCGTCTCCTCATGTCCTCCAGCGATCTGCTGGACAAACTCATTACTCTATATCCTTCAGCTGCAGTAACCTCTTCTATCACGACTCAGTCGGATGATTCAAACGTTGCTCTGGCACAAATTCTGAGCACCAAATGCAACATGGGATCAGATCGCTGCCTCTCATAACATGCAGCTTTTTTTTTTTTTTTTTTTGGTTGTCAACAGCAACGGGCAATCAAGCCTTGTACTTGGCTTACAATGCCGTCTGTAGCTGTCAGCTCTAAAGCTGATTGGCAAGTGGCAGTTTGTGTTTACTCCTTGCTGTTGGTTGCTGTCAACGTTTAATGTCTCTGTCGTTTAATGGATTTTAGCTGCACGGTATAAATCTCCGTCGCTCTGGGTACCGTGTCCCCTGCATTTACTAACAGGGAGTCTATTACCTTTTGTGCATTTGTTCTCTTTCAGTTTTTCCCCCCACTTCACACTTAGAAAAAAAAAGGCATGTTTTTTTGTGATGTCTTGTGACTTGAGTGGAAGGCCTGTAATCTACACTTCCATTCAGGAAACAGTGATGGCGTCACAAAGCCTCTCAGGAGCTTACTGGCCCCGGCAAACAGCCTTGGGGTTTCAGGTGTTAATTACCTCTGCCTCTTTCACATACAAGTCCACTTCAACTATATATAAACACGGACCCTCTATTGCTTAAAGAGGCCCCTGCTCGCACAAACCCACGTCAGAGCACACACGACGACCGACGGCCCCTCTGCTATTTTTAACGCTCCTCGTTCTGAGCCCAAGACCCAAAAGGACACATCAAATAAATTGAGTATGTTGTGTATGATCAGGGAAGAGACACAGGGGCTATTAACAGCCTTGATCACAGTCTGGCCTTGGGATTGCGTGGGCAGTTCTTCTGCTCCCATGACGCAATTAGTCTTTTTTATGTGCATCATGATTTCTGCCAGTTGAGAGCCGAAGTGTTACTCTATTTATAATGGCTGCGTCGTATAATAAGGAAATGCTTTTGTGTGCGTTGTGTATAAATTCACAGGCCATTGTTTTCATGAAAAAAAAAATTGGAGAACAGAGCAACCGTAGCGATGAGTTATAATCACAGGGAGTGAACGCGTTGATCAAAACATCCTTTGAGTCCCGTCATTTAAATAAAGCGCATCAACTTTCAGCAAACAGTTCTACAGGATATGAAACGTTGATTGTGTGTTTTATTTTTTACATTTTGTTATTCACTTTACTTCTGCGTGCCAGAATGATTCATTCTGTGATGCTCATCAGAGTTTTCCCTCATGCAGTTGCCTCCTCCCACATTTCCAAATGTCACTTCTGTTTGCCTTTTAGTTGAGTTGCTGTAGTTTTTATTAATGACTTGTTTGTAGGAAAGATACTCTGCAGTCTAATCCACCATATGTTCATTATTTACTCATAATGCACCTTGTCAAGGATGCTGCCGATGTAATTGTGAGATGGTTCCGTTGAAACATTAAAATGTAGCTGAACCTGAAATGTTACTGGTTTTATTTGTCAAATGATAAAACCACATTTCACTCAGAATAACGATCAGGATCTGTCAGTGTCGTATGTTTCTTAACCAAAATCCCCACCTTCAAAACCGGGCTGGACAACGAGCAGCCGACAAAGTGCCAGAGGATATGTTACCTCATCAGGTCAGTCCAACACGCTGATGTTATTTTCGGATTTTAACATTAACCGTGTGGGTCGTATCAGTCACGCCGCTTCGTCTCTGACCTCCAGGCATTGGATCCAGGAATTCTGGATGATGTTCCGGTTGCACCACAGCTTGTCAGACAGCCTGGACCAGTTCCGGGAGCTGATCAGAGAGCAGGGACAGGAGCATCTTTGCGCCCTTCTAGAAACCAAATGGATGTAAGTGTTAATCTCATCTCTGACCAGCTGGTGACTGAGACTTTAGGCCTACACGACGGTCGGTTATTCAGTCATGGAAAGTACTCAAATCAGTAACGCTCAAGAATACAGACTTTGAACTGTGAACCCTGGGAACAGTATAAACTGTGAGGCTGTTAAAGTAGCTTCAAAGCAGATCTGTTTTTGTCACACTGTTTCACATTTATATATATAGTATATATACAGGGTATGAATGTTCAGAGGTTTGCTGTATCACACAGCAGAGTGACAAAAAATAGTCTTGGTGCTGCAGCTCTTTTCAGTTTACAATTTGTGGCTGCGTCATTACATCAGATATCATTGCTTTGTGCCTTTTAGCCATGTCTCTGAGTCTGATACTGATAAATCCAAGCACAGAAAACAGCACATGAACTCACACAGGTTTTGCTGATTGTAAATGTGATAAGGTTTTGCTCTATGGGTGTGTTTTTAGAAATGAACGTGACTGGTCATGGAAGGCCAGCCAGAAGATCAAAGCTAACTGCAGTAAAAAGAGGAAGGTTTCTCTTCTTTTTGATCATCTGGAGCCCATCGAACTGGCCGAGCATCTAACCTTCTTGGAGTTTAAATCATTTTGCAGGATATCAGTGAGTATGCAAAATACAAAAAAAAAAAAACCTTTTTAGATATATGTCTGTTGTTCATTTATTTATTTATTTATTTTACATGCCTCTCTGTGAGGACAAAAAAAATGTGGTATTTCCTCCCCACGGGAAATGTCTTGCAGTTTTCGTGCAGCAGTTGACGCTCCCCTCTCTCTTCTCTGTCTCTTGTCTCTGTCAGTTCGTTGACTACCAGAATTACATTCGCAACTGCTGCATGAAGGACATCCCCGTGATGGAGCGTTCCATCGCCCTGTGTAATGGTATCTCCCAGTGGGTTCAGCTGATGGTGTTGAGCCGGCCGACTGCTCAGTTAAGAGCTGAGGTTTTCACCAAATTTATCCACGTCGCACAGGTAGTGGTTAAAATCAGCTTTGCACTATGATGTACAAATTTCTGCTGCTTGGTTTATCAAATAAAAAAAAAAAAAAAGAAAAAGAAAAAAACGTTGTATTTGACACATTTCCTCTTTTCTTGCTTCTACATGTTATCGCTCTCACACCTTATCTAACTGATAACAGTCACTCTTTGAACAAGACAATGGATGCTGCATAATTGGCAGTTGCATAATACATATTCGTAGAGAGCTGCTCTGCTGCAGCTTTTAGCATATCTGAAGATTTTACTAATAGGAAAATATGAACTGAATGCAAACTAATGGAGCCATCAAGTGGAACACGCTCGCACACAGAGGAGTCTGTGGAAGTGGAAAGAGAGAAATGACTTGAGAGCGTAGTCGCTGATCATACCTTGTTAAAACCACTTCAATGGTGAAGCTGCATGCAGCATGCTGAGAAGTGATGCGCCGGCTACAGGGAGCCGTTAGGCAGATATGTACTCTGGAGGACCCTCTTGCACTGTAACATTAATGCACCAGTCTGCTGTTGCTCTGCTCACTACTGCGAACCTCAAAACCCACAGGTGTGGAAACGAATTTCACACCATTATGCTCCAGTGACAGCACAAATCAGACAACTGAAAGGGGGAGTGGGGGGCACTTCCAAAAAAGAGTGAGATATCAGAGCGCAGTAAGAAAAGCCAACAATGTAAGTGGCTTACGTAAGGGCAGTGTTATGAATTACATAACAAGGGCAACCTGGAACAAGTTTAATTGTGCGTGTTTATGTGTTTGTACGTGTCCTTTTAGAGTCTCCATGTTATGCACAACTACAACACACTAATGGCGGTGGTAGGAGGCCTTTGTCACAGCTCCATCTCCAGACTGAAAGACACCACCTCACACGTACCTAGTGAGGTCACCAAGGTAAAGGACAAAACATAAAGACCAACGCTGCTAAATATGGGATATTTAAAAGACAAGAATCAAAACACTGATTACAAAAAATGTTTTATTCGCTCCCCAGGTACTGAACGAGATGACAGACCTGCTGTCGTCATGCAGAAACTATGACAACTATAGACAAGCTTACAACAAGTGTACAGGTTTTAAAATCCCCATCCTGGGCGTCCACCTCAAAGACCTTATTTCAGTCAATGAGGCGATGTCGGATTACGTAGAGGACAACAAGGTCAATGTCCAGAAGCTCCAGGCACTCTACAGCCACATTAATGACCTGATTCAGCTGCAGCAGATCCCACCCAAGCTCGACGCTAACAAGGACCTGGTCCATCTGCTGACGGTAGCGCACCTTTCAGTTTGTCTTTTTCAAATTGTTATATATCATGTGATTGTATTCCACACAGGCACAAATGCAAATGAGTGTGTTACAGCATGTGGATTGTCTGAGCTTGTGTGGGTGTGATGAGAGTCTATGATCTATGAGTGTGTGGGTGACGAACAGTGTGAATGAGAGTGATTTGAGATTGCTGTATTGTTGTGTTATCTGTGTGCAGCGCTTTAATCACACTTGAATGACAGAATGCCCATGAAGAGATAATAGTTAGCCTGTGACCTAAATTTGCCTTCATCAAAACATGTTTCAAGGAGAAATCCAGAGATACAGAGAGCTCTCTCTTTGTCTTTCTGTTTACAAGCCATGTGCTGACATGTGTCCTCTGTTTCCCCACAGCTGTCCTTGGACCTTTACTACACCGAGGATGACATATATGAACTGTCGTATGCCAGAGAACCCAAGAACTGTAAAGCACCTGTGAGTGAATGAAACCACAGACACTTTTAAGTTACCATGTGGTCAACAGCTGGCCTTAAGGCAGTAGTTTGGTGCTTTTTAGGAAATGCATTTTTTTTTGTTGATAGATGAGGAGATTAACATACATGTTAATACAGTAAATATGAAGCTACAGCCAGCAGCTGGTTCATGCTAGCTTAGCTTAAACAGCTGTACTGTCTATTATCTTTTGAGTATGTGATTCACTTAGAAAAAAAAAAGAGTGATATGATTCTTTCTAAGGTCCGTATGAAGGTAATTATCTTTGGTTACAAGATGGATACAGTAGCCTTTTAATAAGCTCGCTAACATCCAAAACATCCAGATTATGAGCAGGATCTGCATCAACATCATGAATATGATTTCTTGGGCAATTAAAAAAAGAAATCAAACATGATCTGCCCCTTCAACCAGATCTGTACCAAAATTTCATGGCTTGTAATAAGAATTTATAATTTTGAGAAAATACACATTTATTTCAATAGTTGGAATAAAATGAAAGCAACAAAAAACACCTAATAGCACCTATGCAATTCAGTATTTATTTTTATTTATACAGAAACCAAAGTGTAAAAATTCATTTTGGTACGTAAATGAGTGCAGCAGATAACGCTCATTAAAAACAAATTGATGTTTCCACGTTTTCCAGCCTTTATGTTAGCTAAGATAACTAGCTGCTGGTTCAAGCTGCATTTTTTTTTTAGCTGTTTGACATTGTTGTCTCTGTTGGACGATGTTTTAAATATTTTACCTGCTTGGTGAAGCTTGTTTTTTTTTAATGACTAATTCATTTTCTATCAGCCAGCCACTCCATCTAGACCTCCAGTGGTTGTGGACTGGGCATCAGGAGTGGCTCCCAAACCTGATCCCCGAACCATTAGCAAACATGTGCAGAGAATGGTGGATGTAAGTGCCTCTGTTTTTATAGTACAACTATTCTGAATATATATATATATATATATATATATATATATATATATACACACAACAGGAAACATTTAGCATAATTATTATTCTTCATGCTTCTGATTTTGCCTCCTGTCTTTCACAGTCCGTGTTTAAAAACTACGATCACGATGAAAACGGCTTCATTTCTCAAGAGGACTTTAAGAAAATCGCTGCTAGCTTTCCTTTTTCCTTCTGTGTCATGGACAAAGAGAAGTAAGCGTTCAAGAGGTCATAAACTCATTGTTACTTCAGGGTAATGGAAACACAACTGGTATTTGTAGTGACGAGTGTTGCAACAGGAAGCAAAATATCTGCAGCTAACCATTGCCACTAAAAAAAAAAAAAAAATCCTTCCTTTATTTCTCACACACTCACTGTTACATGACGATTCTTCATGACTTACACATGAAAACCACCGCAGTTAACTTATCGCATCACACAGAGATTAAGTGATAGACGATGTTGAGCACATGGGGCAGATGAGTGGGTGCAAATAAATCAGGTGTGACGTCACCAAATAATATGAAGTCATTGTCAAAACTTGTTGATTCACTGCTCTTACTTCCTTTTTTTAATGCCACACTGTTGTTGTTTTACATTGGGATTGATCAGGGAAGGCCTTGTCAGCAGAGATGAGATCACAGCCTATTTCATGCGAGCCAGTGTCATCTGCTCCAAACTGGGGCTTGGATTTGTTCATAACTTCCAGGAAACCACTTACATGAAACCCACCTTCTGTGACAACTGCTCAGGATTTGTAAGTCAACATTTATGATATAATAAAATACAGAATACAGAATGTAACATACGTTTTAGTTGTGTTTTGATTGTTGTTACAGGCAGTTACATAAAGTGTTTTTCTCTGTATGCTCATTCACAGTTATGGGGTGTCATCAAGCAAGGCTACAGATGCAAAGGTATTTATTGCACTGTGTTGTGCAACCATGTCATGTCTATCTTTGGCCCCAATGTCAGTATCGTGCTTTAGCTTGTATAGAGGAAAGGTACACACAGTGTTTTGTGGGGAGCAGGTAAAGTGAAGCTATCTTAGGAAGGTGTTGCTGTGGTTTTCAGCGTAGCATACTGTGAGCTGAACCTTGCAACACATCAAAAAAAGAAAGAAAAAGAAAACACCGTCTGCAGTCAGAACCACGATCCCCCCCCCCCCCTCCCCCATTCTTCAAAAGATCTGAGAGAACTATTTGTTTGCTTGACAGTAAGCATGCAAAAGGGCTGAGGGTTGCATTTGCAGAGCATATGGTGCACAAACAAAGGTTGGTAGAAATCAAGTTTGTTGACGTTAGTTCCTCTTTCTGAAATTTAATGCATTGATTTGGTTGCATTCCTCAGACTGCGGGATGAACTGTCACAAGCTCTGCAAGGATCAGGTGGCGTTCGAGTGCAAGAAGAACACCAAAGTGGCCAACGCCACCGACAGTCCCACACCGAGCTCTACGCCCATCACCATGGGCCCCTCAGAGGGTGAGTTGCAGCCACTGGGGTTTTGTCCATGCACACACTCCATATTACTTGTCACACAACACATGTAGACAATGACATGTATGTAACATGCCTATATGAGATCTGCCACCTGGTGGCTGAGAGTCGTTACATGTACTGTATGTGGGTTTTTGCAACAAAACCTTATTTCCTGTAATCACTGCCAGGCACACAAGAAAAAAAACAGCCAAACAAGTCAGAATTCACGTAATTTCATGTAAGTTGCCAGCAGCTGAAGAAAACAAGAGAAGAGGACGGGTGATTTCCCCTCCAGCTGACATTAGCGTTTCACTTACAGTAATAGTGAAGCACCCACCTGCTGCTGCTGCAAGAGAGATGACATGTTAAGATCAGAAACTCTTTACTTTGCACCCACCTGCCACCAGTTTTAAAAACACTCTGGCCATATTAGTATAGCCGCTCTCTGAATGAGTCTTCGTGACGTGCTTATTTTGGCATGTGGTTTATTTAGTGTGAGTCATTTTTATTTTGTGGTCAAGTTCAGCAACTTTCCATTTATCTCATTTTAAATAATGTTCCACTCTGCAGGTTCAGAGGAATGTCCTTTTCCATATCCACCAGATGATAACAAAGACTGGAGTCCAGAGTCGCCGGTCGTTTCGAATTTGAGGCATTTGAGGCCCCAGAGGGTCCATAGCGGCACCCAGACAGAGGGACCCCACTTATCCTCTGCACCCTCTGCGTCCCCCGAGGCAGGTCGCCCCCAGCCTTCTCTGTTAGTCCCGACAACCCCGACCCTCACCTCATGTCCCAGCCCGCTGCTTAAGAGAAAACAGCGATACTTCGCCGAGTGGGAAAACAGAACGTCTGCTGCGCAAAAGCCTAAAGAAGCTGAGGAAGACAGTAAACCCACCAACGAATCTCTTGAATTAGTAAGTGTCGGGCCAAAATTTCCCTTTTTCCAATAATGCTGTGATTGAATGTACATTAAAAAAAATCTGTCTTTTCCAGGAGAACCAGAGGCTGCAGAAAACTAATGAGACACTACGTAGGAAGCTGAAGGAGACCGAGCGGGAGGTGGAGATACTAAAGACACTGCTGAAGAGGCACGCTCTCCACCCTGTGGAGGAGGACTCCTCGTCCTAGTCTTACTCATGAACTGAACCTTCTCCAGGGAGACTGCTACTGCCCCCATATGGCAACAGGCATAAAATCTGGATCCAATATTTTTAACTTATTGGTCGTGAACAGTGCAAGTCATTTCTCAGCATAATGAGACCCAGGTAACTTGGCATCACATGATCTAAAATAGGATACAATGCACATAGCCAGTTGAGGTGTTTTAATTTTGATATTGACGAGAAAAAAAACAGTATGAAGATGCTAAAAGATGCTGAAAAGGCTGTAGTGTTATGTTTAAAGTTGGAATGGGTTTATATAGTTTTTCCTGATAAATGTATGTAAGCATAAAAAAAAAAAGATAACGTGAAATGAAGTATAGTATTTTTAGAGTGAAAACAAAGCAGAACGTGTTTGATCATTTTTGGATCAGTTAATGGCCTCTAATGACATTTATGTTGAACATAAAACGGAGAATCGGGCTGCGGTCGAATTTATGCAGCAAAATATTTTTCAAAAATGAGACGTTTGTGCCGTATATGACAGCTGTGGTGTTATTGTTATTATTATTATCTTTATTATTATTAGAATTGTTAGTAATAATTAAGAAAACCCACTGATTAACAGAATGAAAAATGTACAGAACCGTTGTTCCTGCCCCACCCACTTCTCTCTCTGTTCATATCAATGCACAAGATGTTTTCAGTGTCTGTTATTATTTATTGTCTTAAACACTACACGGTGAGATGAATCAACATTTTGTACAGTGCGCTGGTACTTTCAGTGAATTATTATTTATGCTTGTATGTGAGTTGGCGCCATATTGATCCTTTTTTTTCCCTCATCATGCAACCATTTCATGTCATTTTAATTCTATTGTGCAGTTCACTGCAGCAGTGTTGTACTGTGAACGGAAATCAAGATAGATGTGTTTGTACTGTGTTTAATGCAATGTAATGTAAATATATAAAGTATACATGGTGCCATCTTAGTTATATCAAGGTTCATCCTCTCAGTATTGTTCTCTTACTACTGTAATAAACTATGTATTCTATACATAAAATCACTGCCTACGTTACCCTACTTGACCACTGGAGGTCACTAAAGCCTCATAATATTTTCTCTGGTTCTTCTGAATCCTTGTCGACTTCTCAGTGAGTATATTGTCCGAGCTTGCTCTATACATCTGGCTCAAAACGTTGGTTTAATTATGAGGCTGCTTCTGCTTCTTCTCAAATTAAAGAGTAAAACAAACAAACAAACTAGTAAAAGTAACTCTCGTTGTGTTGTGGTTAAATTTAATGATGCAACTTTTTGTGTCAAGTTTAAAGGATGTTTTTTATATTAAAAATATTTTTTTAAAAAGGATTTAATCTAGTTAATAAAAACAAAAGTGCAGTTGTCCAGTTGAGTAGAGAGATAAATTCAAGCATCTGCAGTGCATTGTGTTGTAAGTATATTCTAAACAGGTAGAAGGATTTGTGAGACTTAAACCTTAAGAGACAGCTCTGTTCCACCCTATTTGCTGTGTCCCTTGTGGTTTTACAGCTGGTAATGATGTTTCCCGTCGGTAACATAGAGGAAAACTATCTGCATAGAACCGAGCTCCTGATCCTTCAAATTCCTCTTAATTTCTTTGAGCCAAACCACAGTGAACAGAGGATTTCACACTACAATATTCACAGTGCTGTGATTCAGTTTTGCACATTTCTATAGTCTATATTCTATAATCTTCAGCTATAGCTCAGCTTATATTGTGCCTATTCATGTTTTTTTGCTGCCGTCATGACTTGTTGCCTTAACGTTGGTTTGGACAGAGAAACTCAGTGGAAAAAAAAGAAGAAGGGGGATGTTCTCTGAGGCATGGCAGCAGCTCCTAAAGCTTTAGCCTTAGTGACAGCTAATTTACTTCTATTTGAATGTGACACCCAGCTGTAGGGGGAATCGTGCACACACACACACACACACACACACACGTGTCGGCCAGGCTCTGTGCGCACTAATGCTGAATAATTTCCACTATCATGTGGGCAGGCTGAGGGAAAATGACAGAGAACATGTGTTGGACTCGAGGGACGATGCCTCCTCGTCGAAGGCTGCTCATTTTACCCCTCTCACCCCCCACCCCCCACCGTCATCACTGTAACTCAACCTCGAGAGAGGAGAAATGTATTTACCATGATACGCTACAGCAGCTATCACAAAGATAAATACATCAGTCTAAAAATCAATTGCACAAAACCCAACAGAGAATGTAAACATAATTATTTGTAGTGCATTTAAGCCTGAAGGAGATTGATGTATCTATATGTAGGTTGACAGATACAGTATATAACTCATTGCTCTGTACATCCAGAGCAAAATGTGACACTTTAAAAAGTCAGTCTAATTACAGCAGGCAGACAGATGATTTATCACCCAGACATCAGTAGTGCACTTGGGGGAGTTTGGGCAATTGTGAGATTCCTGTGCGTTAACTAAATCTGCAAAGTCTAATGAACACACTCTGCAGCTAATTAGAGAAATATATGGAAGATTCCATTATGTTCCCCACCACCACCACCACCACGACACCAAAAACACAGTGTGTAACACAGAGAACATAAAGAGAGCACGATGTACTTAACACACAGATGACAGACGACAAGACGAGAGCATCTCGCTACCAACCGCAGTGCCTGTAGGACACGGCTACGCCACAACCCAACTCAACTCCACTAATTCCCTTGATTATTAAACTGAGTTCATTAAGTTCTAATGATGGCCGAAGGAACCTTGTGGAGGAGCACAGACAGTAACTGTAGTGGAGGAGGTTGAGGAGGGAAAAAACACTCCTACAAAAAAAAAAAAAAAAACATTAAATTTTCTGGAGGTGGTTTGAAAATCATGTGAAGCCATGGTGAAATTTTTAATTAACCTTGATGACAGCGGAGGAGTGTTACAAGAGAAGACATTCGCCACTGAGGACACCATCATCATTCGTCCGTGTCCCTTTTTCGGCCCCTTAACGATCATGTAGTGTTTTCTTCAAGCTTCATAACACAAGGTTAATCTACTTATCTGCTGCTGGTAAATATAGAGCCCTGAAGCTCATACATCGATAATGAATTTGTGGGGCGACACTGTTGACAGTGGACGTGTCAGCAAAGAAGAAACATCAGTTTATATTTCGGGCTCACACACACACACATAAAGCAATATGTGGGCGCAAGAAATTCATATCCAGGAGGAATCAGGTGAAGTGAAGCTTCATAGTATTTCTCTTTCTGACATACTAGACAATGCAACCTCTCCTCCTGTAGTAATGACCTTCCTCTGAGTTTTGGCACAAACTGAAAAAAAAAAAAAAAAAAAAAAGCACAATGATGCTTGCAGGATGACGCATCGAAAAGCCACAAACACTTTTTTTATTTAGGTTGGTCGGTGCTTTTCCTTTCAGTCGCAGGGTATAAACACACACATCACACGACAGGAAACGGGTTCACTAATGTGAGATTTACACAGCGTTAATCAACAATTCACATATGCAGCTGCCAGAGTTATTTATGATTGATTTAATTTCCCGTGCCTGTTAATTTGAGCCGAATTCATGTTTATCAATTCATCTTTAGGTTGCATATTCAGCAGCTATAAGAAGAAATTCTAGTGCATCATGAAACTGCCACGTTAGAGTATAAAGTTTCATGTTAAGTATTCATATCCGTGTCAAGGGGTGATGTCTAGACAGAGTCTGCAGAGGAGGAAGATTTACTGTAATGAAAAATAATAATAATAGAAAAAAAAAATAATGGAGCGACAATAGCTGAGAGATGAGCAGGAGAGCAGATGCTGCAGTGTTGGAACAACCACAACCAGAACTTCTTCGAAAATCAGCCGAACTTTCTGAAACACATTGACGTGATCAAAGTGATGCAAAGCATTGCTGCTGCACATATATATATATAAATATATATGAGAGAGAGAGAGAGTGAGAAAGAGAGAGAGAGAAGTGGAAAAAGGTATGAGGAATATGAGTTTCACTCTCACTGAGAATTCGTGATAAAGGTGAGCAACACACATCAAGCGCTAGTCTGAGCCGCTCTGTGTCTGAACCCTCTAAACTCAGTGTCTCCTTCTGTCTCCACTGATCAGTGGGGCACTGCTGGACTCCCACAGACGTCTACCTAGAACAGCAGTCTGCTGCTTACTGAACATTCACACAAAAATACCAAAATATAGTGATGTACAGATATCAGTGAAATAAAAAAACAAAAACAAAACAAACAAACAAAAAAAAAAAACTGCAGGAAACCTAATGAAGACACAATATACTCTATATTTGATATTGGCTTCATTAAGATATGGCTAAAAACACACATAAGGGTGTTTTCCTGATTTGCATCACAATAGATTTTCAATTTCACTTATTGCTGAGTCATACATGGTACAACAAAACAGAGGGAGCGTCAACTTTAAATTAATTTCTCTTCTCATATTCTTCTTGTACTAGCAGGACTTTATTGTTTTCCTTGAGGCAAGACCTCTGCAGCTGCCGCTCCTCATTTGCATATACCAGCCCGTAGTCGGTATATTTGCACAGCATATCTCCAAACAATCATAGTTTGCTCCAATATGTGTGTGTTGCAGCAGGAGCAGATTCACCCTGTATTTAATAGAAAGAAAAACTATGAGGACAAGAGTAATAACAAAAGCAGTGTTTGTTTTTTTTGTTTTTTTTTACATTAATATATTGTACACAGTGTGACTGCATATAAAGTGAATCATCTGCAACAACTGCTGCATGACCACCAAAGGTGTCCCCATAAAATAGTAAAACACAAATTAGATGTAACATGATACTATTGCGCTGGCAGTTAGGTGCTGATCACATTCACTTATGTCTCTCTGATGGATTCATTCTCTAATTAGGTTGTAGGTTGCAGCGCGTCAATATTTCCAGGCTTTTGATTGAACATTTCGACCCTCGCTGAATCACACTGTTTCTGATATTCGTCTCATCACATTGAGGTGTTAATGCTACAATCAGAGCAAATCGTGCAAATTTCAAGGACCACAGCTTTGATCACTGTGCTGGAGGTGAAATCGTCGTAAACACACACACACCATCGGTTCCAAACATCATGGCGTCATTCCAGCCATGGATGGTTGAAACTCCACCGGTTGTCTTAGGTTGACCACCGCCCTTTGCAATCTACCCAAAATGTCTTGAGGATACAGTGACATACTACATCCACCTCGCACATCATAATGGCAAAAAGCCATTGATATCACTTACTGCTCAGAGGCGATACATCACTTAAAGGTCAGGAGTAGAGATGGTTCCATCATTTCTTCCCCATGTCTACTCTGTATTCTCTTTGAAGGTCACATACCCCCAGATAAAAAGTGGAAAGGAGAAGGTGAAACCTTCTCAACGATGACTGCATGATGACAGATACTGATTGTTAACCAGTACTATTTCTTTCTTTAAAAAACAAAACAAAACAAAACAAACTTTTATTATTTTATTGTGTGGCCTTGGTACAAAACAGAATGACATTTGTTTGTAGAAATATTTTTTAAGAACTATTCGGTAAAATGATTTCTGGTAAAAGAGCAGTCTGTTCTTGTCAGTAAGTTAAATGAGTGAAATATTTCTCAATGGCGTTGTTCTCAGGGTGTGGACGCGCCATCTGTTCAGAGCATCACAGTTCGATATTTCGGAAAGAACGTTTATTCAAGCTTTTACCAACATTTATATGAAACCAGAGTTATTGCTCATAAACCGTATCTGTCCCTAAAATATGAAGGTAAAGGTAATTTTGCTTTAGTTAGCCTACCATAAAAGCTAGCTACCAGCACCTTCACATCTTACAGTAAACAGGTCACTGCCTCTAATAAGAAATAGTTGTTGACATAGTCTCCGTAATCATCACAACAATTCATTTTAGATGATTTTAGACTACAATTTTTTTGTTGTGGCAAACGTTTTTACCATTAGACATGCTAGTTTTCAGTCAGCTAAGCTAACCCCCAGCTTTAGCATTAGCGGCTGTTTACTAGCAATCTAGAAGAAACTTTGCAAGTTCCACATCAAATTACATTCATACAAACTTAGAGTAAAAACTTACACATAGCACCTTTAATATCAACATAATACAAATAAGCTTCACTTAATCACTTTAATACTATATATACTTTCATGTTTTAATTAAAAGTTGATTATTTAATCAAATTGTGCAGATGGGAAACACATTATGATTGCTTTGAATCAACAACACCACTCTGCACAACTTCTGTTTTGTTTTTTTTTTTTTTTTTTTCCTGTAGACTTACCTACGATTATTATTTTTCACCATAATTATGAAATATCACCTTGCTGATCCCTGGAGCCGGCAGTGCAACGGGCAAAGTTAATTTGGGTCAACTTGAGAGAAGTTAAACACATCGCACACAACTCTCCACCATCTGTGAGCAGACAACCCACAGGGAGCAACCAACTGTTCACATTAATGTGATTTGATGCTTTCCACCCTGCAGGCATCCCTGAAGAGTGACCATTAGCTCTTCAGAACAGGATAATAGGAAGTGAAAGATGGTACTAGATTGGTTTTTGATGTTTATAACTACAGAAGATTTGATCAGCAGGCAAAGCAGAGGCAATCTTGTACTGCTCATCAGTCATTTATGTGAAATTTCTGCAGGTGATGACTATTCAGATCAGGGGTGGTTCTGCTCGCAAGGTCTAACCTTTCAGTGGACCTACAAGGTCCAGGAAAAGGGCTGATTTTCTGACCTTCCCTGTGCCTCACTGACTGCATGAGTGGAGGAAGCAGACAGATAATGCGAGCAGACAACCCAGACCTCTGCAGCTAGTGCTCTTCATTTATACATCACATCGACTAGGAACCTGTGTACTGACATGTCAGAAACCTCAAAGACACAGTGGAGTCGGTGAATGGTGCAATATGTTGCACAAACTGCGGAACAGAAAGTGTTGACTCTCAAGTTGTGGGTTTTTCAATGAAACAAAATATGCAGTTTCACACAGCTAAGCACACACTTCTCTCCCACTTGTATATTCCCAGCTGCAGTTGCAGTTGTTTTATCTGGTGAAATTTCACCAGCATTTATAATAGGATGTTTCACTTTGGACTTGAACTATGTTGCAATTACTTGCAAGAGTACACTACATATAGAATTGGTGCGGGAAGTGGACAGAGAGAAAAGAAACAACAGAGATGAGATAAAACAAGGTCACAATGCAGTGGCCTTGGTTCTTTCTGGAGTATAGTTTGAACATTTCAGTAAAAAAATCAATTTTCTAACCAGTTGTTATACTATACTAGGCTGTGCTATTGCCTTTCGTTTTAATTCTAAAGGTTATAACTACGAGATTTGAGAGACTAATAATCTACTGTAAATAGATCATTACATAATAATTTGTCATCTTGTATTGCTGGTCGTAGATCAGATATTGTTTGGTCAGTGGTTCAAACAAAAATACTCTATCAATCATATCTACTGTGATAAGAGCAGGTATTTTTCTCCACCTGGAAATTCATTTGCTATATTTGCACAAGAAACTAATATCTCATCCCATTTCACAAAAGCAAATGGCAAGTCGTCAAAGAAATCAAACGCTTGTGATGAAAATGTGTCTCTACCCTTCGTGACTGCCTTGGCAACGCGGCTTGGCAAGTGATCCTGGAG
The DNA here is from genome assembly GCA_016801845.1 of Polydactylus sextarius. Taxonomy (NCBI): domain Eukaryota; kingdom Metazoa; phylum Chordata; class Actinopteri; family Polynemidae; genus Polydactylus; species Polydactylus sextarius. The sequence continues at coordinate 8,829,302 of CM028919.1, forward strand.
ATACAGGAACCTTTACATGGAACGGTGCCATTTAGAGGCTTTAATTTCAACATAAGCGCTCGTTGTGTACAGGTTTATTGCCTCAGATCTGGATGTGGTCCACACAACATCTACACTGAATACTGTGTGTGCAGAAAATATATGAAAATAGTGAGGTCTAATACTGGAGGCATCTCCAGTGAATTAGCCGCACAAACCCACATAACCTATACAGGTTCACCCTCTCTTCTCCCCCTCTTCCTCTACCTCATACTTGGTAACCATGGTAACATAAGGTGTCACTTTGTCAGTCTATTTTAAGAAAATATCATCCCTTATATAGAATATCACATACACACATAGGCACTCACACACACCTTGTAGGAGGGAGTTACTCTATTTGTTATGCTGGTACTTAGTTATATAATATTTAACTGGTGTTAATCTTTTTATAGGACACACAGTGTAAATACAGCACCAGGCTATGATGTTGACAGTATGAAGTCCTTTATGAAGACAGTCATTTTGTACAGGTTTAATCTACATGGACTCATTTTATCCTTTCAGTTATATACTATGTTTTTATCTGTAGCTATATAGATGCAATGTTTGTGAACAGAGTGAACAAAGTGTGACCAAATGTTAGTGACACTCTTGACTTTTCTTCCTCTTGGGTCAAGTAGAGAAAATTAAGTTAATAACTAGAGAGCTACTAGGATACTCTTGTCTCTGGTTCCCAGAGAATGAGGCTTAATTGCTTTGTTAATTGTGCTTGTGTTATGATTGTCCCCCGTGTAGCTCTCTTGAACACTGTGTTATTTCCTGTTTTATTTTGTAATTGCTTTCCTCTCATGTCTGTTGTTGTTACTTCCTGTCCCAGTGTGTTTCCAGTCTCTATGATTACCGGATCCTCCGTTATCTGTTGCACCTGTCTCATCACCTTCCTCCTTGAGGTCTTTGGTCGTTTCTTAAATTCGAGAGTGTTTCCTTGGCAGCATGCTCACCTTGGAAGTTGTATGCTACAGAGACGAGGCTACGCACCTCGCTAGTATTTGAATCATGTACAACAGGCTAGTAAGTGTGGAAGTACACGTCATCCCTGCAAAAAAATGAAAAATAAAAAATAAAAAACAGTCCTAAAAATTCATATGTGTAATGTCACACACAGTTGTTAAGCTGTTAGTCCTGGTACGACCGAGTAAAATAATGAACGTATGAATCGTCAAACTATTATTAAAGACAATAATCAATAACGTGATCATAACTGCAACATAAACAACTGCAAGCAAGCAATTTATTAACAATGTATGTTCATGTTCATGGTTAAATTTACATCATTAACTAAACTGAAATAAAGTACTTATATTTCAAATGAGTATTGCTGCTGCTTTCCTTCTGCTATAATTGAGCAGTGGAGGACTGTGGGTATTTTAACGATATCAAGGATACATCAGTGCAGCCATGAAATTCATGTGAATCAAGGATTTAGTCCTTGGTGAAATTTTGAAGCATCCTTGACATTGGAACAGTGCTCGGCCAGACTCGATGACATGGCTTGCTTCCTCGAATTTGAAAAACAGCCTTTGTCAGTATTTCTCTTCTGTTTTTCTGTAATCAGTAAAGCTGCTGCCTGTTTTTGAATTTGCTGATTGATATTCTGATCTTCAGTCTGCCTATTTGCCTGCGAGCTAGTTTAGAAAAGCTTATCTTCATTCATTAATCATTTATTTTTTGAGTATTTGGTGCAGAAATCTTGCCCTGCAACGAGCTGACGACCGTCCAGGTTGTACCCTGCCCTCGCAAATGCTAACAAGCTAACACGCTAAACATAAACTGAAACATAAGCAAATAAAACAATAGATCAATAATATCTATACATAGTTTACAAATTATTAGTTATCATTACATCTCAAAAATGATTTAACGTATGCAATTTGTTCTGCCTCTAACATCAGTCCTTGAAATGAGGGGGGAAGTCCTTCAATTTCCCAGGTAGTGATAAAAACATCAATATCTCGTTTGTCTTTTTACCTGCTTACAAAGTAGAAATCTACATGGAACTTTTCTCTGTCACTTGGCAGCGTAATAGAAAAATAGCATGTCCACCTCTGACTCAATGTCAAGTGAGAAATAGGTCATTATGAAATGAATGAGAGATTAAAAAGGACCTGATTAAATCTCCATCCGAGCCATCACTCAACATAATGAGCGCTTCAATAAAACATGGATATGCCGATGAAATATGTATACTTCAGCTGCAGTCTCTAGAGTGAAACTGACTTAACTTCAGCGTCCAGCATCTCTGAAGTCTTTATACAGAAAAACACAGGAACAGTGATGCTTTGTATAACTGAGGTTTTTTTCAGTCAGTCTTCAGTCAGCTTCTAAGCTCATTTAATGAGATTCTAATATCATTGATTCCAACATAGATAAGGATCCAATGGGTCTGGGTAGTTTGCAGCCTGTCAGTGTGGATAGTAATGTGCTTTTAACGGTCCTGTAAATGAGGCTTGAGAATATTTTACCGATTCAAGAAGACCATATGGGGTTAGTGAGGCGGAGGTCATCCTCAGACAACTGCAGGCTGTTGCTACGTCTTATATGGATGAGCCGTCAAGAAAATACCCCTGCAGCAGCCTAATTTTTTTTTTTGACACAAGCAAGGCATTTTGCAGGGTAGAGTGAGGATTTTCAATACATGTTTTTGAAAGCTTTTGATTTTCAGGTTTAGATTTTAGCATTCAAAAAGAATGAAGCGAGGAAATTTTGGTCAAGGACAGAAGCATTGACTGTTTTCATATGAGGATCACATTCTTTAGCTATTGTCAAACTAGACTTGAATGCAGCTACATCAGTATGAAAATCAATTGGCACAAGTCAGAGGTTATAGTCATGTTCAGGGTGCAACGTCTGTTAGCACATACATTTATTTCAAATAGACAGCACCTGGGATGATGTATCTTGGGATAAGACAAGGTCTGAATACAACTCAACATCTCCTCATTTCCTCAGAGACAAATGGAAATCTGTCAATCTCGCCTCCTGTTGGGGAATTCTAACACCGCAGAAATGTTCTGTCCTAAATGCAACTACATATCAGTGATGATAAAGACGGTATCATCAGATAATAAAGGACTATTGGGCCAAATATGGTTCACATATCGCACCAAATAGGAAACTGATGGGAGACTTTGTCACAAGATGTTGTCGTACAGTCTGATGGACGAGGAGATCCAGCCTTGCAGCACTCGGCAAATGTTACATAAGATACTTATGGATGTGGAATAATCCACCTGTTAAAACAGGAAAGTCTTCATTTGTGGAAATACTGTCTAGAGGGCAATTATGAGCCAGAATGGTGCAAAAAAAAAAAAAAAATAAAGAATAAAAATATGATTGGATAGTTTTGCATGAAGTTTTGGACTGAATGACAGAGAAGATTTTGACAGGAACCTCTAGTGAAAATAACAAAGTAGCATAGCATCAAATATGCAGGCATCAAATTAGGTGAAGGGGAAAATAAGGTGAAATTATTTTTACTATTATTGAATTGTTTCTGCTCAGTCAGCCTGAGTCTTTCACGATATGGTTGCGGATGCTTGGTGTGGAAAGTCAAATTGTTGGAAAGCAAATTGTTACACTCAGGCAGAGGCACTGACAGGGTGATACATTAGAGATGTCAAAGGTCAGTTCATGTGTTGTAACATTTGCAGGGGATATTTTAGACTAGTTAGGCTTCATAGAAGGCAGTTGATGCAGGAGTGTAAAATAAAAGTACTGGGTCTAGCTTGTAAATTAGTACAAAACTCAGTGTGTCATGCATGGATTCATTCATGTGTATGCATGTTATTCTATGATTCAGATAAAAAGGAGGGAAAAAAACAAGCAACACTTCTGTGGTTCAGCTCTGATTGCTCCAATTGTGGTTGTGATGTTCTTATTACTTCCTGCAGATAGCCTCTGTTTCTCTCCTGATGACAAGATTAAACAGCTGACACATCGACATTAGCTGTGACATCCCCAGTCTTGAACTCACGGGGAGGGTGCAGGAAGGGGAGGAATCGCACAAATTCTGCATTTCAGATGAATTATGCATAGCGATGCATCTATTATTCAGCCTAACAAGGCAAAGCAATGTCAATTATAGCACAGACATGTTGTCAAGTATTATCTACAGTCACATCAGCTCCCACAGAAGGTTTTCCAGTAATCACTTTCACAATGGTCACATTTCCTCAGATAGCATCATTTTTCAGCTGTGGTGTTGATGCCGTTTTGATCGTTTGTCCGTGTCATAGTTACATTAAACACGCTATTATTGTCCTAAGTTAGAGAGCATGACAGAACAACGTGTTGGCTTGAAAAATAGCTGCTGCGTCCTTTCCTGCCGCCTTGTTTTTCAGAGGATCACTCTATTGCAACAGACAGCTGGGATAGATGAGCAAACTAATACAGCGGCGCAGACCGGTCATTTGAAGACCCTTGGACCGGGAGTGCTCCAACGCGTCAGTGGTTACAGAAATTCATCTTTCTTTAGGTTATATCCCGATAATTACTCCTTTCCTGGGGGGGTTTCTCGCACATAAGCATTGATTCTCTTAAAAGGCGGTCAACACATGTCCTGCAGAGCAGTTGTGTGCTGCCACTGACACAGAAACAATCATGCAGCAGAGCATCATAGATTTCTGACGGGTTGTAATTATGTTCGGATTGGTCCTTCACTGTGGAAACAAGACTCTCATCTCCTGTGGGTCCATTAGAGTCTTTTGAAAATGAGAGACAGGATGACACACACAAATGAGTATTCCTTTCTGACCTTCTGACACCTGCAGGAATCTCACAGTCTCTCGTGTTGTTTATTAGTCACAACATCAGCCACATTGACAGAGTGCACTGAAAATAGCTTTTTAAATAAGGGCAACGACGACAGCCTGCCAAGGCTCAGATAATAAACCCACCTGAAATTACAGCTCGGAGAAGAACATTAAAGAAAAACATTAGGGAACATGTGGCTATTGATTTAAATCAAAGTGAGGGGCAGGGAAAGAGTTTTACGGCGCATACATAATGCAAACCTCATGAAATGAAATAATTACTTTTACAGTTTTTGTTTCGGCCGAATACGCCTGTCAACCACATAACGCTGAAGAGGATTATGCAATCTACTACAATCTGTATATCAGCATTTTACTTTTATTGCTCACAGTGAACCAAATGATTTTTTGAATGAGAGAATCTGTAATACACTGATAAAGTGTTTCTAGGGAGGTCTTATTTTCTAAGCTGTTAAATGCACAGAGGCATTTCTTATTTTCGTAAATAAATCCCAATCTTTATCAGAGCCCACAAAAAGCAGCAATAGTGAATTAGGACCGGCGAGCTAAGCTAGCTCAACCTGGAGTTAAGACACAACACTCAAAACTTTCCCATTGTGTTTAAACGTTTTTAGATTTAGATAATTTATTAAGGTCATGGTGTGCTCCAACCAGGCGAAAGGGCAACGGATTATAAAGTTGATGTGGGAAAAGTGTTTGCAAACAGCTGCCACTTTAAACATAAAGCAGATCCAGAGCAACATTGACATTCATTTGGAGTTGCAAGTGTCCACTTGAAGAATGTAACTGCAACATTTCTAAACTCTGCTAACTCTGGAGGGAAATATCTGTCTCTTTGGTTGCTAAATGGTCTGCTGTGTAAACCAGAAGAACATTTAGCAATTTAGCTTTTACTGTCAAGTCACATAAAATGGAGTTTTATATTTTTTTAAACCAATAAAATGATCTGTAGTGATGAAGAGAAGTTAAGCATTAAGTGTTAATTCTGTGTGGTTGCAACCAGTGGCTACTTTTACATTAAATGTTCTAATTTAATTCATTGCAATTATAAAGCTATTGATTACAGCTGCTAAATAAGGAAACGTATACAGATGGATGCACTGATGCTCCCTGTGAGTGGCTTGTGTTTGTGCATGCGAGTCATTGGTTTTGTGACGGAGGTGGGAGGTGGTAGAAGGTACAATGACAGGTGCAGACACCAGGTAACTGACATGATGCAAAGAGACGGTGCGATGAATCACCTCAGCCCTCGGTGAGCTCTCTTGCTTAACCTGCAGCAGCTCCTAAACGATTACCTATTTATAACCTTCCCACAAACAGTTTCGCAACCACAGGCTGATGGGGAAATCTGGCTTCATCTCAGCTCTGTTTTGCTCAGAAGCACACTGAAGATATAATACTAAATCCTCTGCTACTTAAGATATGGTTTAATAGGCTTAATGGAAAAGCAGGTACTGCAGCTCTGACAATGCTGGAAACTTAATTGTTAACAGTCTTATTGGACTGATGAGTTAGACTATGAATAAAAGCAAAATCCCTGCAAGTCATAGAGCCAGCTGTCATGCCTGGCTGACTCATCTCCCGGTCTACCTGCAAACACACTCCACAGGATTAACAGCATGCTGTTCACTAACACTTATGATCTTGCAAATGGTAAACCTCTGAGGTATTTATTCCTTTAAAAAGACAATCTTTAATCCCTTCAAAGAGAAACATGGAGGCAGTATCAAATCACGACTGTTTTCAGTCCACAAATCAATAATGCAAACAATATCCACAGCCATTATATATTTTCTTTTTTTAAATAGTTTTTTTTACAGCTAGGACGTCTGGCACAGCGTCACCACATTAGAGTGAATCCATCATATTAATGATCTCGAGGCCACTTCATTATTCACACAGAAGCAGCTCGGCTGTCCAAATAAATTATCATTGGTGCTCCATTAATGGAAGTTTTCAAATCTCGCCACGGAGGATGCCATTAATCTGCACGCAGCGTTTCTCTGGAGTGGAGCGGTCAGCTACTGTACCACTGCCAGCAAATCTACAGAGAAGAGAAACTCCCCACTGTCCTCGTTCACTTTTCCATCCGTGGGAGGAAGCCCGGTTATGATTGACGTTAACTACTGCGACTCCATACTGGATCTCCCCCAAGTTGCGCACTTTGCATTTTTTATGCACTGCTAAATGGAATGTGTGCATACAGGTGAAGGGTAGAGGCCTTTTTCTCTCCTGACGGAGCACTTTCATCTAATTTGACACATATTGCATTTGTGTGTGAGATAATTACAAAGCTCAAAAGCCTCTTCCGGTCCCTCAGGACTCCCAGCACCATCCATTCCCCTTTCTGAACCTTCTGTACAGACGTCGGCCAACTTCCAGACACATACTGTTAATATTCTGATTGAACATTTGTACAAGGACCTTGAAAAGTCACATACTGTGCAACTTTCGCAACACTTTAATGAAATTGCTTCTCATAATGTTGGCATTCACTAACTATTATGTTTTTCATTATGACAACCTACTGTAGGAGTCAAACTCATTTTCATTTGTGTGGATCTAAGAGGGTAATAAATTAATTCCCTTTAATGCCCGACACTGCCTGCTTTTACTATCTGACCTTAATAAATAACTAAAGTGAAGCTCTGTGATACAACATGTCAGAAATTAACTGTGTGGGAGCCTGATACCAGAACTTTATCCAGAGCAAACTGAGCTTAATTTGCTCCTTAGGAAGAAACCCCCTGCCAGAAGGTGAACAGCTGCATCTGTTGATCCTGACCACCTTATTCATCACCACTTCTAATTTACATCCTCTTTTTCTGCCCAAAACAGAACATGATGCTGTCATTTGCCTTCGGGCTCTGCTCATTGTACCCTGAATCAGATGGTGAGTGTGAGGCAGTATTTAGATTGGGTCTTTTCTGTTCCAGTGACTTTTCAGTTGGAGGCTTGAAGCAAGTAAACCTCTAAGGTCTGAAAGAAGCTCTGGCCAAAACATTCCTCATGTGTCAAACCTCCTCCTGCTCCTGCACCTGAACCTGGCGCCGCAGGGATATGAAGTCCTACTGTTTCCTGCTAACTGACCTCATACGTGAGCTCTTCATCACAACACCTGATGTCTGTGATGGACACCGGCAGCAGCAGCAGCAAATAGTTCATACTACTGAGAGTAACCACAAATTGAAAAAGAACGGTTGACTCTCAAGGTAAATATATAGATACGTCTAAATGAAGCTGCACCAATGAATTTCTAAACCGATTATAGACCAGTATTTTTAGTCCCACGAGTTGCATCTATGAGGTGTTCTACTTGTTCAAGTGTTTAATCAAGTAGGAAATAATGCAAAGGAAGGCCACAAGGGAAAAGCTGCTTAAATCTCCCACTTTCTCTGCAAAAGCCGACTAGGCCAGATCAAATTAAGTGGTTTGATACTTTCTCTGCCAATCGGATTAGGCTGATTAATTCCCTAAAGTGTTTAAATGATTAAAGCCGGTTAATGGGCCTTAGGAAAGTTCATAGTGTCAAGAGTTGGCTGTGATATCAAACAGGGGGGTATGTGAGGGGAAAGTCACCAGAAGAGGTAACTCTAAAAGCATTTTCTACCTTAGCGTGGCTCTTTTTGTCAATCAGCAGTTGGCAAATACCTGCACACTCAGCTCCAGTAATCTTTTTGTTTCTTGAAATCTCACGACTCTGAAGAGAGAGAGGGGGGGGGGGGAGAGAAGAAAAGAAAGAAAGCTTGACAAATAGTGCGTCTGCTATGTAGTGACACAGTGCCTAAATATAGAGTAGAAAATGGAGCAGAAGAAAAGGGCACAGTGAGGACCATAAATATTCACAGTCCATCTACACACTGGCTGGCAAAAGCATGGTCCAAGGAGAAATCTTCTCTTTTCATAAACTATGATGAGCATGGCACCATGGAGATGTGCTGCTTTTCATGTCAGATTTTTTTAGACCCGGATGTGTCAGACATTTGGACGTTCCTGTGCCGTTATGGACGCAGATCTTCGTTGCGAAAATGAGACTCTGAATCCTGCTGTGAGGAGGAGAGAAAGATAGAAGCAAAAAGAGAGAATGAGGAATAAAGGATACAGGGTTACAGGTTCTGCACCCTTCCCTTCCACACCCAACCCAACCCAAACCCCCTCCTCTCTCTTCTAATATACTCGTCTCCTGAGGGAGTGGTATCCATCACAGAGGCGGCAGGGCTGTTATGCTATGTCGACTCGTGCATGTGAACACAAGGTGACTCTGGAAGAGACACAGCTCATGTGTGCTCAGTCTTATAAATGCAGCTCCATGTTTCTCCCATAAAGTGTCCATCAGCACCTTAATGCATCTCCCAGTGAAAGTGACAGAGCCTGGGCTTGCACATTATTAACTCCAGACATTTTTATGAGTCTGTGGAACAGAGTGCTCCTTCTGAATAAGATATGTCTCCAGTGTGCACTGGCTGTATATCAGTCTTTTAGTTTTTTGGCACAGCATTATAAACCCTTATAAGCAATGTTTTTAGTGTGTGTGTGTTTTTTCTGTATGAGTCTAGACCACAGACTGTGTGTCTCTTGTAGTTGTGTCATTATTAAATTCTCAAGCTGGTTAAAAATAAATCAGATTTAAAAGGTTCACATCAACAGTTTGCTTGAATGGGAAAGACATCTATATTAATGTTATGTAAACAGTGTTTACAATGATAAATTGAGGCGTGGAATCATAAGCAGCTTAGCGGAGTGAGGTTAAAGGCAAAACCAAATTGGCAGCCTCATGATAAATGCATGAGATTTGTCTAAAATATTAATCAAATATAAATGTGCAATGAATTTAATAGTGGCTTATTCCCGTGCTATATATGGCACAGGGCAGGGCTAAAGAAATGAAGAAAAAAAAAAAAAAAAAAAGGGTGAATTAGCTTTTTAAATAATTTCTATTTCTACGTTATAAAATATAATCTGTGAGGAGGTTTTTTTTTTGTTTGTTTGTGTTTTTTCCATAATTAGTGGGTAATTTCAGCAGGGGGAGAATAACACTAAAGCAGCTTAAGTTGTGGAAGTAATAAGCAGCAAAATCACTTCTTCAGGATACATCTTATGAGTCTGCAAAGTGGGGGAGCTGGCTCATGGGATTCAAAACATACTAAAATGGCCATTTCATAGGGATGTGGGGGCACAACGAGATAAAATGACACCGGTGGGGCTGTCTACAGATGACAGACAGGGGTGGGAAAAGACGCTCAAGCAAAACAGAGAAAGCTTTGGAGGGTTTTTTTTTTTTTTTGGAAACGTCAAATCCGTGGGTCGGTAATGGAGTTCGCAGCGCGCCTCACACAGCCAATCATGTGGCTGGAGTCCGCTCAGTCTCAGTCTCTGTCGGAGTTGTCTGGAGCCTGAGCTCAGTGTGAGTCTGTGCGTAAAAATCTACCTGTCAGACGCAGCGCCGGTGCCACAGCGAAGAAGAAGAAGAAAAAAAAAACAAACCAAGGCAGATCCCAGCGAGCAAAGTCCATTCTTTAACACATCCGGAATAATAAAACTATAAACGGACACTCCGTTACGACTGCACTTACTTGCCTCCCTCTTAAAAAAAGCGATAATGTGAAGTAGAAAGGTGCTTCCTTTCGTCTCCATCGACTCAGTTGCGCCGAGGAACGATGCTGAACAAACCTGCCGGAGGATTGTCTACCACAGGTAAGATGATTTTCGAGATTTTGTTTATATACTGGAATATTAAATACTCATTGCATATTCTGACATGGTAGGACTATGAGACAGCATTATGTTACAATAGAGGGAAAAAGAGTGGGGAAAACAATCTTATCAAATGGTGAATAAAAATCTGAAAATGAAGTATTTGCAGTTTTATGTGAAATTAAAATGGTGTGATCTCATTAAAATAGTCTAATAGAAATAGTCTGCCTTTTTTGTGTGTAATTACAGGGATTCAGAGCTAGAGATTTATAAACTGTAGTAAACAGACCAAAACAAAGGGAGGAAGAGATGGTGGAGAGAGACAGAGGCTGCTCATGATCAGTAATACATGTGGAGTGTAACCACACTCACATGTTCTAAGTGCACACATTCTCATCTCATGTCAGGCAAATTATTTGTGGGATGTGAGATGTGGCTCTTGTTGTCTAATGTGGTGTGTAATGGAATTCCCTGTTATCTGGTGAGTGTCTCGGCCTCAGTCAGGAGCACAGAGCCGGACTCAGTGTTAAACATAATGAACCTGAGTCTTGTGGTACGTGTGGGTTCAGACTCACAGCCCCTGGACCCACATTATTTATGCCTCTGCTTCGCCAAACAGCCCTGAAACTGACTTGCTGCTGCATTAGCTTTCGCACTAAGTGGGGTTGCCACAGGCCAAAGGTCTCCTGTACATCTACATTTCTTCTCTTAGTGTTAGGAAATCCATGCACATACACAGAGAGAAACGCAAACCTCTGCAGTGAATATCAGATTTGTTAAAACTTCTGTTTTATTGTGTCAGAAGCATCAATATGAATCTCAAGGCTGTACTTTCTAACATTTTATAACCTTACAGTTATTTTGTTCACCCCCCTTTGCATCTGCATTTTGCAACTCAGTCACATCTCATCTCCACACGTATTTTTCTCTAATGTGTGGAAAATCACCAGATTGTTTTGTGTATTCCCACTGAGTGGCTCATCTCTCACTCCACTAGCTCTTTGAGCACAAAAGCATAAAACAACTCTGACTTGATCTGATACTTTCTACTTATTCCAGAAATAAATGCTACACAGCTGCTTCAGGTGCCTTTATCTTATTTCATCATTGAATGAAAGATTAATTTGATGGCTGAGGTCTTTACGGGCCGAAAGGGAATTGACCATTGGCTCCAGATGCCACAAAATAGTCTATTTACTTCTTCGAGTGTGAACACAAATCTGCTGAACTTGTTGCCTCAGTGACTCCCTCTTCTATCACCATCACTCTGTTTCTTTTACATAAACCACCAGTTTTATAACCGATCTTCCACTTTGATGGTCCCACTCTCCAGCTGCATTTGAAAACACTGAGGAGTCAAAGAGGCCGGTCCGCAGACTAGTACAAAGTAATCAATATGCAATGTGAAATACGGCAGCACCTGCCACCTCTTTCCCTGGTTTTCAATATAGGCAGCTGTGACAAGTGGAAGATATTTTTCCCTCCATGCATGTTTTTATGAATCTGTGGGTGTGAGATGCAACAGTTGAACATACACCAGATGGTGATTTCATGGCACAGACCTGTGCTTGTGAGATGCATACTGATTGCCTCCAAGATTTCCTCCACTGAATGTCCAATAGATCACATTATTACTAAACAAAAAGTCTTCTCTGTATCAGGTTGGACGGCTACATTGCACAGGTTTGTGCCATCACTGAATTGGACTTCAGTTTCTCTCTTATGTTTTATCATTTTCTTGTTTACGTCTTTTTTCCAGCTGCCAGACTGTTGAATTGTTTTTGGACTTCATCCTCTGATCTACAAGACATCTGAACTTGTCATCATCATGGAGAGCCTCAGCGAGCTCCAGAACCCCCTGCTAGACAAAACCAGCAGACAAGTTGTCCACAACGACTACCAGGGTTACCAGTGCGACTACCCGAGCCAACCTTACCACCAGGACAGCCTCATTGGCTACTACTACACTGGAACTAATGGCAAGAATAAGACTCAGCAGTTCCTGGACGCGACGTCCCTGCATTTGGCGGTGGAGGCTTTTTACAGGCCCAACTTCATCCTGTACAAAGACGACGTGAGCCTTCACAGCAAGGACTCCAAGAGCGAAAGCTTTGAGACCACTTTCACAGAGAGTAAGGACAATGTGTTGGATGGAGTGAGTACAGAAAACACACCGGACAGCTTGCAAGGAGAGAAGGATGTGAAGATCCAGACGGTGTCGTACGAGGTGGAGGATGAGCAGGGGCCTGAATATGAGGTCAGAAGTCACTCTCCAGTGCCCGAGGGGTGTTTTATATAGCTAGGGTTAAGGTTGGGGTTGTGGTTGGGGTTAGGATTGGTGTTAGTTATGTAGAGGTAATTTTATTTCAAGTTTCTTACTCTACTAAAATCATACTACAAAGGAATAATTACTGTAACTACACATGTTGAATTATAGGTAAAAGCCATTTGGCAGCGTTTGACAGTAATTAAAATATTGAGTTTCTAATATTTGAGTGTCTCGTAACTGTCACGGACATCTTTCTGCAGAAAGTGAGTCATGCCGAGCACATGGTCGTGATGATTCTTTTTTCATTTACTGTTCTAATAGACTGTCGCTGTGATTCACTCTCATTTCTCACTCTGCTCTCTAAATGGTCAATTTGCTGGAGTCTTTGGAATTCAGTGCAGGGTAATTGCACACTTTTGTTTTATAATTACATTGTAAGAAAATGACACATCTAATTTGATCTATATGGGCCATTGTACTATTATGGACTTAAACTACACACTCCAAATAAAAACCATGACAGGAAAAAGAGCAAAGTCTTTTTAGAAGTGGTAAAAATCTAATTTCACTCGGGAATGCATGTGACACTCAGAGCTCCGAGTGGCAGAAGAGGAAGCAGAGCACTCAAACTGGGCCGATCATCACGGCAGCGCTTGTCACTTGGAGGCCTGGCAGACAGATAGAGACGTGGCAGCGGCTTCCATTAATGTCATAAGTAACACTGCGCTTTGAGTGTATTAAGCTGGACTCTGCTGATGCACGGCTGTTGGAGCAGGTGATCCTGGAGTGAAAGTTATTCTGTCTCATTTTGAAAGAGGAAATGAATCTGATGAACAACGTTCAGATGAAAGTTGGGTTTCCAGTTGGAATATGAGCCTTTTTAGCCTGCACCTGCGTTTCTTTACTATTTCCCTTCCTTTGAGTGGGTCAGTATGTGGGTAACGTTCATGTCCTTTGTTCAACAAAGCACACAGACACATAAACTGATGACTATTTTAGAGATCCACATTATAGACATTAATTTGACTGACTTTCACAACAAAACACATAGACATAAGAGTGAAAAAGCTTGGGAAAGCTTTAGGCGCTTTATAAAAATCCAGGATATAGTCTGTGGGCGATTGTGTTTGGTGTTTATACAGTTTCCCCATTATTACACTAATCCTTTTGCAGCAGATGTGTTTTTTGTTGTTGTTATTGTTTTTTTTTTTTGCTATTTAAAGCATCCCGTATCATCTCTCCATAGCCCCTTAGTGCCATATTCATATTGTAGACCCAGCGAAAAAACAAGGGCGTGTAACTTTAAAAAAAAAAGTAATAACTCTGGTGGTAGTTTTTGTCAGCACATTTCAGACTGTATATACTGTAAAAAAATATTAATTACAGGTAAGAGGCCACTGTGGATGTTGTTCTTGCTACTAACAGGGTTCAGGAGCCAGTGTGCGTGTCCTGCTATGGAGTTGACTTCCACCTCCAGACTCCTAATGAGGCCTCAGAGAAAGAGGGAAAGAGAGAGAGAGGGGGGGAGGGATAGAGCTGTGACAAGGTTGTTAAAGTCTTGGTGCTGCTGTGGAGCCCCATCAGTTATACTGGCATCATACCAGACCCGAGTGAGTCCCAGCCGGCCGGAGTCGGTGTCAGACAGGCTGTCAGTAGGACTGAATGCAACAGTCACTCAGGACTGTTATCAGCTCTTGCTACAAAGATAAAAGGAGATTACTGCTGTTTGTGCCCACCGGTTTATTCATGTGATGTCAGATTATGTGGTTATGACCAGCTGCTGTTTTGATGGATCGCGCCCCGGTGTCCAGGTGGACAGTGTTCATAAAGTAGATAACAGGAAGCTTCATAATCTTCTTCTTGGCGTAGGATGCTGTGTGGAAACACTTTGGACGGAATAACAGCATCACCCCCCCACTTCCCTCTTGCATCTAAATAAGGTTTATACACAGAAAGCTCTGAGAATAGCTCAGCATAATTACATTAGACCCTGTGGTTTGATAAATGTAGATCAGATTAGAAGCTAAAAAAGAAAACTGAACACCATATGCTTAAAAACGAGGTTGTCAGTGCACAAGCACGGATGCTTTCTTGTTCTCCCGCCTCCCTGACTGTTCTTTAATTACATTTAAAATGGTTGGTTCAGTTCCTGCCTTACATATCGATTTCTATTTTGTGCCTCCCTTTTTCTCCAGTTTGATTGATCCCTGCAGGCAGCAAGACTAACAAATGAAACCAGCACCTTATGAGAGCTATTTATTTAGACAAACATCCACTCTATCTCTGGGACAGCTGAGGGGCCATGTCCTCTTAAAGGTCAGCCATGGATTCACTTTGCCGTCCTTGCTGCAGGCACGATGTGCCAATGTAGTCTGAGTGGCATTCGAATGTATCATTCATTAGCCCACTCAGCCCCCGTGGCCCTGAGTTTGAATATTGAGGCACAATATTGGGAGCCTGTTGAACACTCAGTGTCTCATAAGACGATGGGTACATGGAGGAGAAATGGGATAGTTCGCTCATGCTGTAGAAGCAATTTAGCACATAAATGACACTGTCTTCTTGCTGTTTCCCCTGTCACCTCGCAATGATGGAACAATCCGTTAATCCTGTGTTATCTGTCAGGCCGCTCATGAGTGTTGACAGAGGCACGAAATCCTCTCTGGCTGGCTGAGCACATCCTGTCCTGGGTGGCTGTGGAACAAGGGCAGATACAGTGGCCCATGTGGAGGGTGGGGTGGGGGGGTGGGAGTCATCAAACAGGCACCGCTGCGAAGATGTCCGAAGTGCACCTGATGATCTAGACATGTCAGCCTCACTACATTGTTATTTAGCTGTCAATCTCAGGATCAGTGCGCTCAACTTTTTCAGGAGAACAGACTTTGTCTCACTCAGTGTGTTTCCACTTTGAAAAACAGACTCTGGAGTGTGTCATCCCTCTATTTTCTTAAATTTAATTCTTCTTTATCAACCTGCTGTGTTCTAGAGTGACAGTTCCAGTGACAGTGAGAGCGAGGACAACTTCATCGTGCTGCCCCCTCGGGACTATCTGGGCTTAGCCATCTTCTCCATGCTCTGCTGCTTCTGGCCCTTGGGCATCGTTGCCTTTTACTACTCTCACAAGGTAAAGGCTCAGAGACCTCGAGACTGTCATTAACTCTGATTACACTGCATCCTATTTAAGGTCGGTGAGCACAACCACTCAGACAAGTGCTTCCGCAGACCATTTTTCCGTGGCGTGACCCTTTTTGCAGTTGTTACAGATGATTGACTGCATACATTTAGAAGGTTCAGCCCACTTACCCATCTTCAGTATTCACTTTGGGAAACCATTAACATTGAGGTTTTGTTTCACATTATGTTCTGTATGAGTGGTGCAATAACATTATGTTAGGTTATTATATCCTTGGCTCATACCTGATTTGGAAATAGAGCAGGTTGGACTAATGCTGGCGGTTTAAAGTCTGTGTTTTTCCGGTCTGAAAAGATCAGGTTCACACACTATAACCTCAAACAAAAAAGCACATCGTATTTTAGTGGGTTTTTTTGTGCGACATCTTCCACAATTATTGCAGAGGCAATTATACTGGGACAGAAAATAATGTGTCAGAAGAATAAATAAAGGCCAGGCTCATTTTTTGATAGGAAACTAAAACACCCAAACAACACATTTGTCACTGTCAGAGGGATAATGACCTAATTGCCATGGTAACTAATGGCTCCCCGAGAGCATTTCTTGTTTTCTCTCTTTTAACTGTGGCTTAACACCTACTCATACACTCTGTGCTGATGAGTAGCACACCAGCTCATTTCACTCTCTGTTTTGTTTTTTTTGTTTTTTCAGACTGGCAAGGCCATTGCTAAGGGAGATTTCTCTAGAGCAGGGATGAGCTCCAGAAGAGCCTTGTTCCTGGCTGCTCTTTCCATTACCATTGGAACAGGGATGTATGTGGGGGTGGTTGTGGCCCTCATAGCCTACCTGTCCAAGCCCGGCCACGTATAACACCGGGAGCGACTCAAGAGATAGCGAGATGGAGGAGGCAAAAGATAGGAGGAAAAGAAAAGATGAGGTCGGACAAATTTCTTCGCCTCTCCTGAAGGTGTTTACCTGCGCTGCTGCTGCTGCTGCTGGCTGTGTAAAGAAGAAGGAGAAGCTATGAACCAGAGAGAAAGAACAGGAAGAAAAAAAAAAAACCAAGATGTGTGGATTGGAGCGTTGCTCGGACTGCATATTGATCTGGGTTGAATCTTTATTTCTGGGATGCAACACTCCCACCAAGGTTTTCTACCACCATCAGAAGAGGAAGAAGAAGAAAAGGCAGCGCTGAAAAAAATTCTATTCTTCCACAAAGACTGTGCTGTACTTATATGTTAGAAGAAAACTGAGCTAATAGCAGTAACAAACTACCTTTTACCACATTAGTTGTTTACAGCACTTGTGTTTCACCTTTACAGTTAATATATTCTCTGTCAGATTGTGTACTATCCACCACTTTGTAAATGAATTTCCTGGGGGGGAAAAAAACATTAAGGGGTTTTTATGTTTGTTTATTCAAGACATATACTGGAAATTGATCCGGTCTGTAAACAGAGGGAAGTGGACCACCCTTAGAGAGTGAACAAAGGTGATTGTCAGAGTGTACACAAAGCTGCTGAGCAGTGGTCAAAAAGGTTAGTTGTGTTTATTGTGTACTTTAATTTAGTCAATAAATTATTTGGCATGAATAAAGAAACGTCTTCTGCCATGTCTGTCATCCTCTTATTCATTGTGTCTTTGCAAAAGAGTGTCTCAGAGAATCGATTTCCAGCCAGAGGTGTTTTTATCCCCAAGGAGGATGGCGAGGTAGTTCTACAGTCACCAGAGGTATCGGTGGAAAGTTTAAGTAAAAACCAGAAATCCAATTGTAATTTGAAAAAGTCAACATAGCAGATATTAATGTAAGAGAGGAAAAATGTAAAGAAAAGAACCATTATGGATTACCATTGCGAAATGGTGATGTTTATAACCATTAAGAAGCAATTCAAGCAACGATTTTGAAAGAGCTAATAATAAAAGTTGCTAAAGAGTTGAAATGCTCGTCTTAGATAGAATAAACAGTTGAAATGGCTGGCTAGCCAAAAGTTGCTAAAAAAATAAAACACATAGCTTAAATTATGGAATAAACAGCTGAAATAGCTAGTTAGCTGAACATTACCAAGAGAAAAAAGCTCAGATAGTTCATATTCTATTGAAGTATTAAACTAGACATAATCATAAAACATAGTAGCTACATAGTTAAGTAGCAGTTATGGATAAACCACTGTTACAATTGCTCTCAGCTTGTGCTAGCACCACAAACTTGACCACAACAATCACCCAAACTGACAATTGACTAGTGCAAAAAAATATTCTAGCTATTATGTCACACAGTAAGATAAACTCTGGAACATGAGGAAAAACTAAGCTCAGCTGATCGGCCTGTCAAGGTAACGTTATGTTTGAGAATCAGTTGACTACAGGATGTACTATTGACTATTTGTTATTGAAGGTTCAAACATCTGATGTAACAGGCATGGCTTTTCACTGTCTTTTGGCATCACTCACTGCTTAGCCTTGAGACGACTTTAGCTGCCTGGGTGCTGTGAGCGTCAGGAACAATGCCTGCTCTCTGAAGTCGGGATGTCAAAACAAGATGAGAGCAGCACTTCACTCCCCTTCAGGACTTGGAAGGACCATCATGGACATCCTGTTCTCTTGCCCCATCTGCCATCTGAGCATCCTAAACCAATCAGTGCTCTTCAGTGAATAGTTATGATAATCTACCAAGACCAAGAAGCAGAAGTTAAAAGATCCACTGCACCCATATACCCCATCGAGAACCAGGTTTGTCAGAGGAGCTTGCACAGTCTGATCCTTAAATATCTGTTTTCTCTTTTCCAGCTTCTCTCCAACCAAGTCTCTAATGCATGAAATGTGGCTTGATGGGGGAGACGGGGGCGAAAGTACCGCTCTCATCAATGGGAGCTGTATGGGTTGCTGAAGTGGGTTCGCTCTGGGAGCGAGTGCAGCTCTGCATGTGTTTTCTCTCCCTCAATAGCTGGGAAGCTTCACCCACGCCTGCTTGCACACTCACTCACAGCATCCATAGCTAGATCAGACCATCAGAAGCGAACTGATTTTATTAGTCATCCACCCCCGGTGTGAATGTGTGAATAAAAACTTTCCAAGAGGCAGTGCCAGGTTGAATCTAAATTTCTGCAAATTGTTTGGGTTTTTTTTGGATTTATCACTGTACACAACAACACATGTTTTGTATTTACATTGTCTGTACTATGGTTCTGTACTTTTGTGAAGTCTGACAAAGTCATACCTCAGATGTCACAACTAGCAAAAACAAAACAAAGAAAAAACAAAAAAAAAAAAGGAAAATGAATGGGTCTTGCACACTGAACTGAAGTGAAGAAGACATTTCTAGTAGAAAAACAATGATGAATGGGCTGAAACAAAATGGATAAGAAACTGAAAGGAAGTAGAAAGACAAAAAGACATTAGAGGCGAGTGCTACATTAATAAGGAACATGATGTTCTTGACTATTCATGCGACTGAAAGGCATTTTCAGATTCTTATCATTGGCTTGATGAAATACCTGTCAGCACTTCTTTGTGCATGGACAACAGACGCATAAATAATATCTTAATTTTTTTTTTTCTTTTTTTTTTTTTTTTTGCTGTGCCTCTCATGTGGTTTCAACAATTACAGTAAAAAGCTCTTTTTTCTCTCTTATTAAACAAAAGTAGGATTCAGCAGAAACATTTTCAACTCATCAACCCCCCGCAAAAACAAACAAACAAACACAAAAAACACGCAATGGGAGGAAATGACTGAAGAGTGTGGAAACTGTCTTCTGCTGTTGAGGAAATAGTGTTTCTTTTTATGCAAGTGGCAAAATCTCTTGGCTCCGTATAAATACGACGGATCTTAAATCAAAATCACGCCGTGTGTTTGGTAGATTACAGACACGTGCATGCGGTTTGAAGTTCATCCAGGGATAATTATTCATGTGAGCAGATAATTTTAATGTATATTTGATTATTCCAGGGACACTTTCTAGGTCAACAGCAGTACCAGTGATTTCTGTTGAAAAGTCTACCATCCTTTGAGATTTCAGCAGTTTATAGCAGTGAGCATATAATAGTATTAAGTCAGCATTTCATCACAGCAGGAGGTTCAGATACTAGTATTTTCACAAACTCAGGCTGGGAATCTTAAGATTTTCTCTCTCTTTTTTTTTCATTCCCATAATTTCATAAGCTGGTGACTCCTCTAGCCTCCGGCCCAGTGCATGCTGGGATCCGCTCCAGCCTCCCACGACCCTGCATATGATAGGTAGCTTCATAGAAAAAAAACGAAGCTTGGATGAATTAATTTCTGAAATTTAATGTAAAAATGAAACATTAGAACATTTGACAAATTCATTTTTTTAAATCTTTCTCTTTTCATCAAAAGACAAATAAAAAATGAAATCTAAAGACTCCTGCAAGATTTAAGTCTCAACATCAATCTTGTTTCCACATCCGCGCTGTTAGTGCCACTTAAAATACAAATTCACATTTTTCCAAGTCACAGTCAGGTCCCCATATGCTCTGGATCCACTGAAGTGGTTTTCACCTGCTGTGAGCTGTTCATTAAAGGAGAACTCCACCAATTTTACACATCAAAGTCTGCTTACTGACTGCTCTGTATGAGGAGAAAAATTGTATAGAAGTTTTTTTTTTTAATTCCATAGGGAGCCGCTGATAAATTGCCTCAAATGATGATGAGCTGCTGTCAGATAGAGTATAGAGTATATGCTTAAAAATCCACCAAAATCAGGACACGTGGAATCAAGCCGTGACCTCTTGTGAACCAGATTATTTAGCAAATTTAACATTAAGTGGCTACAACTAGCTCCACTTTGAGCAGCTACAAATGTCAAAGCTGATAATACCTCAGGAATCAGTGGGATTACGTCAGTAGGATTTTTATTCCATAACTTATTTTTTTCTATAACTGTAATGGAGTATAGCCCTGTGCTGACCTTTCATCTAAGTAAAGAATATGAGTTCTTCTTCCACCTCTGCTCAGCTTTACTCATACAAATCTGTATTCCCACCAGGATTTCTATATAACACTTTTGGGTGTGCATCAGGAAATGAGGACATCCCTACAGCAACCCGGACCACAACAGATGTCAGCATCCATTTCTGTGAAACCATCTCTCTTTCTCTCTGCCTTTCAAATCAGAGTTAAGCTCATCTTTTCAAACGTTTCACACATACATGCTTATCTGCCCTCACACCTTTGTCGCGCAGCAACATGCCTCTCTCTCTCTCTCTCTCTCTGTGTTTCTCTGTCTGTGTGTGTGTGGCACCAGCATTTGCTGGGACACACTCTGGACAGATAAGAAAGCTCACAGCCTCATCCTCTGGCGTCACTTATCATTCTTGAACAACAAGGGAGCGCTGCCTGTCTGTTCATGTTTCTCTTTTCTCAAAAAGCACACACACACACACACACACACACACACGATGGACACTTCTCCAGAACTGCCGTCTTGTGCCAGCACCACTACCAGCACCACCAGCAGCAGCAGCAGCAGCATCGGCGTCTAATTAGATGCAATAGTTTTTAATTGCAACCTGAGTAGGTGATACTTCTCAGGGAAAAGGGTAATGTCATTTTCCTAGACAGGCAATATAAGGAAGAAAGTAATAAAAGCTGGTTAGATAATATTAAAGTAAACAGAGTCTAACGCAGTTTATGTCTGATTGGATGACTGGCGTTGGCATCTGAAACTGCCCACAGATGGCCTGCTGAAAATACCAAGAACTGAAGGCTGGAGGGCGACTACAGTGGATGGCTGCTGGTGCTGTGCCATGTAAATCTTTCTGGATATGCAGTCAAGTCCAACTTCTAGAGATAACTGATATCCATAACTGGACTAACCAGCAGTGACAGAGGAGTCTGCATCTCTGGGGATGAGCTGTGGCAGACACGGTTGTCCAGGGATACTGAATTCCCATCATGCTACTGTAATTGGTCTAGTCCTATAATCCTGAGAGAGAGAGAGAGAGTCTGGGAACACATATGGTTTTTCAGAAACTGGCTTGGATATTTATGAATATTATATCACTGTAGTAAAATATGTCTAAATAAAATGCCAGCAGGTCAGCAGGTGAGGACGTGAAATGCATTTTAATTTTCATTATTCACTTTCCTTGTTCCTTCACCTGCTGTATCAGATTTGATCTGTTATGATGAAAGAATAACACAGGATTCAAAGGGCCACATTAGCAACAGTAGACTTCAATCAGCAGACTAATCAAAAGGCTTGTGAGGTTATATTAGCATTATTATCATACACACACACAGACACACACACAGAGACCACAAATATCCCACACATACCCAGAAAACTGACGTACTAAGATGGTGACAATGAGTCTCACCAAGTGAAGTGTTAAAGGGAGCTGGTCGGCCATGTGAGTGTGTGTGTGTGATCGACTCAAAATGGAGCTTGGAGATAAAATCAGTACCCCCCCCCCAGCCAGGACAGATCATTGAGCTGCAGTATCATTCCCATCTCCATTAACCTACAGCAGACAGCCTCATCACTGAGGAGCAGCTGAAGAGTGACAGGAGATGACAAACATGGATCAAACCATCCGATCACGTCTGGAAAAAAAAAGCTTGTAATATAACTACCCTTTTCTTCAGGCTTGACAGATATCAATCACAATGATGTTGTGATGTACATGAAGTTTCAACACTGGGGAATTTCACATATTGAATTTGTACACTGGCACATATCACATCACATATGTAACTGTGAACTTCTGTGAACTTAATCTAATTCAAATGAACATCGGTTTCATAAAGGATCTGATTTGGATTGAAGTTCAAGACTGCCACCATGTGGCTGAAATAAAGAACTGTGGTTCCAGTGATCAAGTTTTCAATATTTTTTTTTATGTTTTGGAGAAATAAATACATTTCTAGATCACTGTAAATTAATAAACATGTGTGGGTGGGCTAGGGGGTGACTAATTAAGAAATTGCATGTAAAGATACAAATGCCTGCATATATACAAGTATACTATTTGTATAGGAATTGTTTTAATATCTAAATATGCTATTATTTCCTGTCTTACCCCAACCGTGTCCTCTACATTGCTTTTCCATATTTCATTGACTATCCTATCAATACTGATTCAGCTTGTGATGACTCCATTCACCAGGCTTTAGTTGCACAGATATCTCTGTGCAGCAGAGGGCATAACAGCACCACATTTCAATACGCCTCAGTCCAACCACATCTTGTGCTTGATTTCAACAGAGCACACAACAGGAGCCAAGAGGCTTCCCAAAATGATCTGCAGGCACTTAATCTCACCAATGAAATCATATTGCTCATAAACCCATCAAAAAGAAATTGAACGTTAATATTGCATTAGTGGAAATGGTTCCATAAACCTCCCTCTGATCTCACTTAGCATGGATTGAGATGATCTTATGATGGTCTTCAACAAGAAAGCTGTCCATCATAAGGGATACTGTGAATTACCTCCTCATATCCAACGTAAACAGCTTGATCTTCGGCAAATCTGATGTATCACCACCTCCTATTCCACTCTCAGAGGATTAAATAGCTTTGCACTTTAGAGGAATAATCCTCACTCTGTATATGTCTTGGCCTCAATAAGGGAACTGGACTGAGATCAGTGGAGGTGAAATCATTTTTCTCATTCAGCCTCAAACTGTTCCTGAACTCTCTTCTCTAAGGAGGATGTGGAAAATTACATTTTGTGAATCTGAATTCTCCTGAAATTTAAGACTAAACCAAAGTGCTCGAACTTGTATGAACTCAGACACACTTTTGGAAATTTGTTACACAAACAGAAGTATAAATACAAGTAAATAAAACTCAAGGAGGAAAATGGGTGAGTATGTTTAGTTTGTAGAGAGAAGGAGTTTGGTCCCTTAATGTCCTATCATGCTTTCACTGAGATGAAGTGTTCATAATACATTCACAAAGATCTTTTTGAAAGTACCAGCATGAAATTACATCTACAGCAAACACACTGTAATACAATCCACAGAACATCTCCATTTCTTACAATATCTATTCCCCTTCTCCATATCATGTAAATCTTTCCATATTATGGATTTCTTTTACTATTTCTTTCCATTCTAAGATTACTGTATACTCCATGCACAGCTTTTTCCTAGTTATTGCTTTTTTGCTGCTGGCCAATGATGTTTGTAATAGATATCTGTCTTGTTTACTCATCCCAGCTGCTATATTTCCTATAGGTATATAAACTGTAAAATGATAACTGATTTGATTTCTCTAAGATATTTCTTTCCGGGTGAACTCCCTCCACAGGCTTGATCTAGAGGTGGCAGACTGTGCCCTGCAAACATTTAACCAGACATCTTCCGTTAACTTGTGAGTTTCTTTCTCCCATCTTGTTTTATTATAAATTGTGGAAAGACCCCATGTCAAGTCGTAAAGCAGAATAAATCCTGGAAATCAATTTTCTTTTAGAGTCCTTTTTATACGCATTGATAAATACCCTGATCAAGCTCATTCCCTCCTCTCCATTGATTTTAACATTTTTCTCAAGCTAGTGCCTCAGCTGGTGAGAGAAGAAATCTTGTTTCTCGAGGTCATAGGTTTGTGCAAATTGTTGAAACGAGTCTAATCCAGCATTGGAGGAAAATGTTTGTATTTAGTGTCCAATACGGCTGCTGTATGCTATATAGTGTAATATTTGGGCATCATCAATTTTAAGTTTTAATTGTAGTTGAAGGCCAGAGAAGTCAGATATAGTGTTCACTGTATTCATCTGATTTTAGTATATTAGCTAATATTTGCTAATTAGCATTAGCTCTATTAAAAAAGTACAGCTGTGGTTGATGGCAGTGCTATTAGCTTTGAAGCTATTTGGTCAAAAAGCTTAAAAAAGAAAAACTGGACCCGATGATGGTGTAAGATGAACACAGAGATCACCAAAATGGTGACAACCATCCCAAGGGATAGAATGAAAGTGAGCACTAAAGCAAGCCAGTCAAAAGCTGTCGAGTCATTAGACTAAATATATCAGTTTTATGGTGGAGAAGCAGAAGTCAGAGTTTTACAAAATGTGTCACACCACATTGCTGAAGAAGAGTTGTTGAAATATTTCACTCAGGATAAAAAGTGGTGGACCAATTAATATTGCCGTTTTTAAGGCAACGTCACTAGCATGGCTAGAAACTGTCTCTATCATTAGGTAAGAGGTTAAACCACAGAATGGTGACAAAAAAAACACAGAATAACAGAATAACCGTGAACTGGTCAAGTACCGTAGTACCTGGTTCAAGACCCAGTATGCTGACACCTTTTCAACTCACAGCTTTCTCAGATCGACTTGAAACAAGATACTGAACTCTTGTGTGGCTGATGACCTCAAACCAAAACCACAAAAATGTCTCTCTAAACCATATAAACTGTGTGTTTTCTTGTTAAATGTTTCATCTGTTAGTATGTTCAAGTTTTTTTTTTTTTTTTATGTGAACCAAAATATTTCCATCTCAAAGTTATCTTTCAAATCTCAACAACACCATCCTTTGTGGTCTATTGTTTTCTTACATCTACGCCCTCAAAATACATACTCGGACACAGTCCAGTCTATCACCTCAGCATCATTAGTTATTGAGTGAGTTGTTATCTTTGTCAAAAAATGTAATTAGGAACTGTTTTTTTTTTTTAATTTGGTGACATTATGGTTGCAATCTTAAAGCCATTCAGTACAAAGATATACGCAGCAGATAAGTCACTGTCCTCTGCCCTTTGATATAGCAATCTGTTTAATAGGAACAGGAATCAGTTGTTTAACTCATTAGGAAAGTACAACAGCTCACTGAGAATGAAGTGCAAAATCTTAGATATAGATTAGGGCTAATGCAAACAGAGAGATATGTTGTAAAGGGGAGTTCAAGTGGCTTGATAGAAAGTTTTACTAGCAGCCCGGAGGGAAAAGAAGATTGGTAGCAAATAAAGCTGTTAGACTCTGGCTAAGTATTTAGATAAGAGGATGAAACAGCTTGAGTGTCAGCTGGTAATAGCATCT
This sequence comes from Polydactylus sextarius, assembly GCA_016801845.1. NCBI lineage: Eukaryota > Metazoa > Chordata > Actinopteri > Polynemidae > Polydactylus > Polydactylus sextarius. Next base: position 8,855,214 of record CM028919.1, read on the forward strand.
ATTAAAGTGATTTGAACTCAGGCTTTGGTCATCCAGCTCGCAAAGGTGGGGGGGTAGAGGGTGGAGGGTGGTGTCGGTGGTTGCTCTCACTCTTTTTTTTTCCTGTCCCAAAAGCACCAGTCCCCCTAGCTTAATGTGAAATTGAAGGCTCTCATCTGCGACGGATTACAGGGACTAACCCAAGCATGCAGTCAGCGACCGCCTCCTAATGAGCCCGTCCAGTAGAGCATCAAGTGACAACAAGTCGCTCTCTCTGACAAGGAGGGCAGCTTCACGCCAGTTAAGAGATACAGTAATGCTTTGACAATAAAAAAAATGTTTTTTGTCTGTTGCAGATTTGAAAGGAAAGTAGAATAAATAGACACCGAGAAGCCACTTTTAATAAAAGGCTATTTCTATTTGTATGCTTTGCATTTTTTGAGTAGACTTATACACATTTTCGAAATGAAAACACAAAACATTTTTAAGACTACAAGAAAACATATGCAAAATTGTGCCTTAGTGAGAGAGAGAGATTAAGATATCAATTATATACACTGCAATATAGGACAACATTTACTTTCTGTCTCTTAAAAGAGTACTGTCGGTGGGATGGGTCTTATTTCAAATGTCACCATTTTCTAACTGTACAAGCAACATTAAAACAAATGTCAAGAATGAAATGTAGACCTTTTGAAGCTGACTGCTCATTGGTCGTTGGTCGTCCTTTTTATTGGAATATTATAAATGTTATACTGGATAAAATTTGACTCATCTGGCTCTATATATGTACACCGATATTAACACTTTATTCCCACTCAGTCCAGTCTTCTCTACTATGCATATGAAACAACAACTGTGAGTGAACTGGAAGTTTTGGAAGTAAATTTTTTTTTTTTTAAAAAAGTGCATTTGCATCTTCTGTGCAGCAGATGAGTTTCCTTCTCAAAGAAGTCCAGATGCAGGCCGGTTTTTAAAGACATCGATGACAAATGAAAACCTTCAGGACGTTGTGTTTTTGTCGGGTAAGTCCGTACTACATGCTGAAAGCAGCCAGGCCACTGCGTTCACCCATGAGGAAAACAGTCTTCAGTCTCTATGGACTTTTCTCCTCCTCTGCTGGACTCAGGGGATCAGTGGTTTTCTCCTCGGCCGCCTGTCTCTCCTGTTTTCCCTCCTGCAGTCTTTCATGAGAAACCGTCCCCAGCACTTTGGCACTGTGCTCCTGTGCCTTGGCCCTGAGTGCAGCAATGCTGTTCTCTCTCAGTTCTTCTTTAGAAATGGTGGACTTGCCTTCTGGCCTCTTCTCCTCCACCTCAGCATCTTCTGCCCTCTGAGAAACGGGCTGCTGGGGCACATCGCACTTTCCTGTTGGCGGGGGAGCGGCTGCCTCCATGGACTTTTTGTGCATCCCTGCAAAGAGTTGCGGGTATTCAGATTTAGAATTGCGCCTGTTGATTGGTAAGCCATCTTGGACTGAAAATAGCAAGCAAAAATAGTTCTGGTTTAGAAGATAAAGTCTGAATGGACAAGGGCAAATCACGGCCAAGGTAGAGGTTGAAAATACTGACAAAGTCTGTGTTATATTCTTTATTTGAGATTTTTTGTTTTAAAAGCTCATGCTTAGGAAATGAAAACATCTACATACACCCATGCTTGCATATGCATTATCAGTTGGTTACATGGCAATGAAAACACAGAGAAATACAAGTGTTAGTGGTGTGGAAATGGTTATGCATGAGAAACTTTCAAGCTACTACACAGAATGAGTTTTATGGCGAAAGGAAGCTGGAGTCGGTAAGGCATGCTTGAAAACAGAGCAGCTGAAAAGGAAAAAAAAAGAATACTAATAACAAAGGGTTAGGGTTAGAGAGACAGTTGGACACGAGTCTCACCGAGCAGCCAGGGAGCACAGGACTCCATGATGCCGTCCTTGGCTGACTTCAGAATGGACTCAGGCAGAGGGATTGAATGTCTCACCATGGCTCCGTACAGTCCATACTCAGCCATCACCGTGCTGTGGCCCCAGCATTTCTCCCTCTTCCTCCATTTTGCCCTGCGGTTCTGAAACCAAACCTGGGACGAGACGACGCATCACTCAGTTATGAGGCATCAACACCTTTACGCCACACTTAAAACAATCATATCATTCATGTCCTGCTTTTGCTGTAGAACTTATAAAGGCACTACAGTGTTCTGTAATGGATCAAAAACATGACCACAGCTTTAAATAACACTGTGATAAACAGTTTTTCTCATGTGCAAAAACTCTGACTCTTTTTTTGAGTCACAGTCTATGTGCATCCTCCTATATATGCATAAAATAACCTAAAGAGGTCCTGGCATCATTAGCAATGAATAAATGATATAGCTAATGTTTTATTGATGAGTTGTGAGCGGTCAGTAATTATGAGGTGATGATCTGAGCCAATTATTCAACAAGATAATTCAACATTTTTACTTGTTTTTACTAACAGATAAGAAATGAACTGACATTACTTACAAACCATCGATGAAAAATGTTGTATTCTAAACTGAGTTTTTACCACTTATGTAGTTATTTTAAAGCTATGCCTGTTAGGGAATCAAAGTGTGTTTCAGAGTAAGTTGAGATAACAGTTGTTGTGTTTTGATTTGGTCCATTGATTTCCCATAAGCTCCTGCTACAGGTGTGAAGGATCTCTCCCTCCCTGTCAGAGCTCATCTGCTGCTACCTGCTGCAGCATCACAGATACTCTGACACATCAAGACACTCCACTCGACCACCACATGGCTCCAGGCCCTGCAGGCGATCTGTCAGCTCAGAGAGAGGCCAAATTGATTGTATAGCACAACACAGGACTGTTAAACACTCCACTTAGGCTCCTCTGATGGCTCCATCATGAAGGGGAGGGAGTGGGGGGGTATTCAAGTAAAGGGACAGATATTAAATTGAAAACGACCAAATCGTTTCCAAGCTTTTTTTTTCTCTTCATGCTAATTCTGATGACAACCATTATTTCATACAAAATACTTTTCCTTTTCTTTTTTTTTTTTCTTTTTTTTTGGGGGTGGGGGAGAGAAATTGCTTCTCGGGCCCTCTAAAGAAGCCTGTGTGGAAGCTGAGGAGGAAAGGAGGAGCGACCCTGGGGCACACCGAGGCTGATTGAAAAATAAGTTAATTTCAGGCCCAATCGATGGTGGGCAGGCGGGCAAATATCACGGGAAATTAAACTACCGGGACTCGAGGGAACAGCGCTATTGACCCGTGCTAATAAATTCAATGTAGTTATTTCATTTGAAACTCCCTGCGTCTCTGCTGCTGCAGCAGCAGCAGCTCTCAGCCTCCCGAGCTCGTCTGATTTAACTAATTACACTCAATGAGAAAATTGGGTGTTAATTTTATTTAGTATAGGAGCAGGCTAGAGGGGGAGGGATGGAGGGGGCTTATTTATTTATTTCCTTTTTATTATTTATTCGCTGTTGTACTGTTGCAGGCCCGTAATGAGAATGAGATTAAAAGGCAACCCCCGGCAGATGGATGGTCCAGGTCACACTGCAATCTTCTTCCGCCTTGATAGCTTGATTAGGTCGTTAGTGGCTTCTTCTCCGAGAACAAATTGTTTCACATCCAACTACTGCGCCTGATGAGAGATTATCTGTCCTGGCGCGAGGGTGCTGGAGGAGAGCAGTCTTTGTTCAGGCAGGAGGGGAGCAGAGCACATCGATTTGCTGGGGGAAGTGAGGGAGGTGGTGGTGGTGGTGGTGGTGGTGGTGGTGTGTGTGTGTGTGTGTGTGTGTGGTGGGGGGGTGGCATTCCTATTTCCCCTTAAAACATTAGAGCAGCATGAGAGGCAGCTGGCGGGGCCTCCAATCAGATATTACAGCAGGTTATTAGCACTGATGGAGAAGAGCATCCGCACTTAACAGGTGATTATTCTATTATATATATTCACACACATTCATTAGATTATGATCTATTTTTTCTTTTAACCTATTATGTATGTTCTCTGGGTCAGTCTTAAAAAAATATATGACACTTTTTAGAAAAGACCTAACTTTATTAAATAAATGTCTTTATTTAATTTCTATTGGCCAAAATGTGGCTAATATATATATATATATATATATATATATATATATATATATATATATATATATATAAAATTGTACATAATAAATAAAAATATGTAAAATATTTTAGGAACTTCTGTAAATTTTGTGAGACTTAATAGATTTAAACAGCTAGGAGATTATTATTATTATTATTATTATTTTATTTAAATTAGCATTTAACATTAACTTTTAAATTTTGTAATAGAGCTAATTTATACGTTAATAAGAAAATCATAAAAGCTGTGTCAAATTCACAGGTGATCAATTTCATAAAAATAAAATAAAGTACTAGTAGCAAGTAGCAACTAGTAGCAAAATAAACTACAAACACAACACAAAAAAACCCTCAATGAAAACAAACAGGAACCCACAAGAAGATGGTTCTTGAACAAACACCAAAGGATTTTTTTTTTTCGATTGAATAAAATTATTGTTATTATTATAATTATAATTACTCTGTAGGGACCTTACCTGTATCCTGTCTTCAGGTAGCTCTGTTTTCATGGCCAACATCTCTCGGGCGTAAACATCCGGGTAATGCGCTTCATTAAAGGCCTTTTCCAGCTCCTCCAGCTGATACGAGGTGAATATTGTCCTGTGTGGAAACGGCTGTTTTTTTTAAAAATGCTTTGATTGACAAAGTTGGAGAAAAAAAATGTGTTTTGCAAGAAAACAAAAAACCAACAGAGAACATTATTTGTGATGTGATGTTGAAGTGAATACGAGGTCAGTGTGATTTAACAAATAAAATAAAATAAAACGGGCAGAATAATTTTTTTTCTTAAAACTCTTTTTTTTTTTTTTTTTTTTTACCAAGGCTGAATATTTATTTTTCAAAGACTAAATAACCTCCAGTTTGAACAAATTCGATCTTTCAATAAATGAATCTGTGTTGGTGAAACGAATGAAGCGAGTCAAATATTTCAGACGAGACATTTAACTCCAAAAAACGAACCATGTGCGGATGATTTGTTATAAATTCTTCTCAATAATTGGATGTTTTATTATCTGTGTGGGTAAAATTGTAGAAAATACAAAAACTGAACCATCACTACTGCAGTTTGATCAGGATATTAATAATATTAATAATAACACCTAAAACAGATCATTTGTTTAATTTTAAAGGGGGAAAAAACTCGACTGAGTCTCTGAAGATGAAGTAAAATTTATCATTTATAAAATGAATTATTCGCCTCATAACCAGAAATATCCACTAACCGGTGACGTCTTTTCTTGCGTTTCTTGCTCTGACTTACAGATGACTTGGAGAGTTTTCGTTCATTTGAAGATAAATCCTCGGAATCTAGATTTAGAGAAGAAGAAGAAAAAAAAGATAAAGAAAAAAGAAAGAAAGTAGAGATGGTTAATATCAACTGTAAGCGTAGTTTCCAAATATAATATTTATAAATGGGAACAGCTGATAATGACACAACACTCCCCGTTTATTTTATATTTCAATTATTCTATTTAAGAAAAATAATATTAATCCAATAATCACAACATTAGGCCTACTAATAGTAATAATGTATTAATAATAATAAAATAATTATAACAATAGCACAATGATTATATCCTGATAATAATAAACAGTATTGGAGCAGACACATCGGACATTTCATCTGAGTCTCACCTGAGCTGGCAGACTGGCTGGTGTCCAGCGGCCCGGACCTGCTGTGCGGCTGCAGGTGAACATCTTGAGCGTCCGACAGCACCGTCTCCAAAAACGCTGGTTGGCTGTAAAACGACGGAATTCCACCAGGGCCGATTAATCCCATCCCGACACCCACACCAACACCGACGCCGGCGGGGCCTAGCACAGACCTGGCCGCGATGATGTGCGCCCCGGCCGGTAACGAGCCCAGCGGGTTTCTCGGGGTGGCGGACGGCTCCTTGTTCAGACCCAGTATCTCCTGGATGCCGAAGCCGGTGCACCTGGGCGGAGGATGCGTCGCGCTGCTCTTCGGCTGGAGGCTGCTGCTGCTGTTGTTGTTGTTACTCCCTCCGTTTGCTCCCAGAGATGTTTTCTCCGATAAATTTAAACAACTTTCCGAAAGCACTGCGCCTTGTTTCCCCGTCATGGTGTCTTGGATGTTACTTGAAAGGCCTATTTCTTATGATAACGTCTCACAGGACGGTCCCCAGTGCATGATCCTCTGTGTTTAACACACAAGAGTCCTTTAGAAAATGGTCCTTTTATCCAACAGGTCCATCCCAACAAGAGGCAGGGCCCAGCAGCCAATCAGCTGCAAGGATTCAGGATTCCTGTGGATCATGGATGCATTATACGCCCTCTCGGATACATTTCTGCATTTTCCTGAGGGCTATATGGATAAACGAGGAATAGATTTAAGCTACAGAAAGAAAGGGAGGAACGAAATGACTTGTCTTCAAGACTCAAAGCTGAAGGAAGAACGAGATTACATCAAACTGCATCACATAAAAACAGCCTCTTACACATTTACAGACGTTAAATAGACACACACAGATGAGACTAATTTAAACCACAGAATTAGACATATAGACGCAAAACTAAACAAACCCCTTATGTTCATAAAGTCACTGCAGATACAACACTGCTCATGTGATTTTTCGTTAAGAATTCAGGCCTAATTAAACCGTCTGTTTCACACCTCTTACTTACCTTTGAAATGCTGCAGCTTTAGAAAATTACCTCAATCTCCTAGAATAAATTAGTATATATTACCTTTCCCTCAATGGTTTCTCTTTCTCTCTCACACACACAGACACACACACACACACACACACACACAGCTATGATCTCCCTGTCCAACCTCTGGCTCACACGGATGGATAATTGATCTCCAGATGCTATGGGAAACTCATCACACGCAAATCAAAGGCCCTCCCAAAAAAAAAAAAAAAAAAGAAAAAAAAAAAAAAAAAAAACGACAGCTGGACGATATGGACTCACTCTGTTGTGTGCGGCATTAATCCCACAGCAGCAGAAGAGAGCAGAGTACAGTAGAGTCCACACTAGAGCAGATTAAATCATAGCGACATAAGAGGGAATGATACAGAATACGGGCCAAAAGAGGAAACCTAATAAAGAAGCAACTGGCTTTTTTATTTCACTAATACCAATACTACTACCAATAACAATACAACCCACAATATGCTTTGATAATGGTTTCAGCCGCTATAGGAGAATGATGTAGGCCTCATACATTAACCATATATGATCTGTCTAATAAAGGAAATAAGATGAATGAATAAATGAAATAAACTCTGAAATAAGATGGTTTATGAGTATTTTTAGTGTTTGCATTTAATGCTGAACTTAAAAAAAGATACAGACAAAAAAATGGATTAATGGGAATATTCTCATCATTTTAAAGCTAAATTTACATTTGTGCTATAAAATGTGACTATTTGTAATTATGCAAATTTAGGCCGTGTGTGTGTGTGTGTGTGTGTGTGTGTTTTTTTTTTTTTTTAACTATAATAATTGCCATTTATCATTTATCTATATAGTATTTATTTATGACTAGCATTAATGGCACACAAAATTAGGATTGTATCATTATGTGCGTATTAGGTACAAGTAAAAGTGAAGTGAAGTATAGATTTATTGACAATCAACACATTAATATAACTAAAGTGATAAAGGTCAGATAATATAATCAATAAGGGAAGTAAAAGTTACACAACAGAACAGAGAAAGTGTTTGGTAACTTACTTGGTTGTGCAGCAAATGGAGCCCAACATGACTAAAGTAGTTTGAGACTGTGACTGAGACTTATTCTATATCAAACTGTGAGCTGCTGATTAAGAAAGAGAAAATACTGCTGCTGCAATTAGAGCTTGGCCAGTTGAAACTAATTAGGGCCTATTTAGTGGAAATTCTATTAATGAAGAAATCAATGTTATTAGGATATGCTAATGACACATCAGCCTGTTGGGATCCGGTCATTTATTACCGTTGAAGGGTGTGAGTCAGGATGACCCATCAATTACAGGCGAGTCAGTGCCCACTCTCACTCCATCATCACTGCTGCTGCGGCTGCAATCCACACAGGGTTTTTTTTTTTTATCTTGTTTGTTTGTTGACAGTGCCACACTTTCTCCTCTCTGTATGGCTTTTAATAATCCACCTCCTATGAAAATGGCTGCATGCTGATTTACATGCAGAGGAGATGCTGCCTAATAAGGCTCTAGATTAAGGGAAGATTTAGTTCAGTCATTCGTGTAGATTGGGTTGCCCATCAAAGACATGCAGGATCTGACGGACGCAGATTAAAAAGCAAACAGCTGTTGGGTTTTTTTTATTTTTTGTCCTCCCCTCCATCACTCCCACCAAACACTACTCTACCTTTTTCCTTCTCTCCTCATGATCCTGCTGTGGCATTTTTTTTTCTTACGTTCTAGGTTTTTAATGCAAAAAAATATTAGGAACAAAGTGTCCTTAAACCTTTTGTAAGTAAATGTTAACAACACTGATATGAATAAATGGTGATAAACTCATCCGGGCTGTAACCTTCAAACAGGAGTGTCAGCTGAAAGCAAAAACCGCCCACTTTAATGAATAGCACATCCTGCTGATGTGAGTGCTAAAGCTGGAAATGCATTTTGTGATAATGAATACGCCGAGAACTTGTTTATTTGCAGGAAGGTCACAGGAAAGAACTGGAAACACGACTGAATATATTAACTGATCCGCAGCACTATGAAGACCGTCTCTAAACTCATCATATTCACCATCCACTGCTGCTCTTTTATTTTTAGGAGGAAAGTTTTCAAAGACAAACACACTAACTAAGGACGTTTTGCTCCTCTGAAATAAAGATGGAAACCTCTTTGTGTCAGTTACCAGTGTGGTTCAGACTGTGTGCAGTGCTGAATCAAACTGGATTCTCAGTGTTGGTGAAGGAGGGGAAAAAAAGAGAGGGGTGGAGGGTGCAGAGGCAACTTGATGACAGCACACGTTGAGCAGAGTCAGGGGAAAAACTAAAACACAGTCGGAGTCTCTGCTTTTCCCAAAGCACTTTGCAGGTCGTGATGTGATTCCATGTAAATGCCCCGTCAACCCCAACCCTCCTCCTCCTCCACCAGTGTACAGAAAGAGTTTGCAAGCCCCGCAGCTTTCTCATGGCTCCTCCACAATGGCATGTTTGGAAGCTGCCCGTCGGCATTGCTTAATTAGGCGAGGAGTTGATTAATTTGTACTAATTGACAGCTAATTTAAGGAGTCGGGGCACATCGGATTGACGTTTGTGAGGGCACAGAGGTTGTGTGAGGTCAAGGCAACGTACTACGGACGGATGGATAGATAGATGGATGGATAAGCTGCGATTTTTTTTGTCCCTCCTCGATATGGAGCAGCAGCTCTGTGGGGACTGACCTGTTGAAGCTGTCTAGGCTGCAGGGCAACTGGCAGTCACCAGCGGCTGCACCATATTGAGGATGTCAGGTCGCTTCCATGTTAACGCTCAGCACAGTGACCGTCAGTGTTCAGAAGAGGCCATCAACAAGTGTCCACATGCAACCGGTCAACATCTTTATTTATCTTCAATACCTGCAAAAAAACCCTGAAAATTAAAGCATTTTAAAAGACTAATTTTAAAGGGCAAAGTCTCGTTCATTAAAATGAACTGAAGTACATGTAATCAAATACTGTGCTTAAGTGTACTTGTCAGATACTGTTACTATTTCTATAATTCATAAAAATTCAACGACTGATTGAACATTAGACAGCGTTAGAAACTTTACAATTTAAGAGTATATTTTAAAAGTGTTTTAGAAAACATCTGATGAACACTAACATTATTCAAAGTGGTTAAATTAATGTAAATGTAAATTGTAAAATGCAATATATATGTGTTGTAATTCCTTTCACAACACATTTTCAAAAAGTGGTGACTGAATAATAACCATCAAAATAAATAAACACATTTTAAGTTAAACTTACAGCTTAAAACATTGTGCTGTGAATTACTGACAGTTGTTATTACAGGTGATTAGTGATCCTCCATCTTCAGCTCCATGCTGTGTTCAGGATGCTCAGACGCTTAGTGTTCCTGAACGCTGCAGAATTGTGTAAATAATCCATAGTTTTTTTTTTTTTCTCAGAGGGGTGAACCAGGGTCCGTGTGAGAAGCAGGGGGCGAAGCCACCGAGGCAATGACGGCCTGTGTCCATGTGAATCGGAAAGACGAGCGGGGGCTTATTAGCAGCCTGTGGAGAAGTGTAACTTGTTGGGAGTGAGCGAGCAGAGCCTCAGCGACATCTCCAACCGAGAACAGTCCGAGCCATTGTCTCACCTAATTATGGCGGATGGACTTCTTTTTGTTTCCCATTCGGCATGCCTGTCTGATTCTCTTTTTTGCTCGGGCTGCTAGCTCCGACGATGCTGAAGTGTGCTAATTAGAAAAGAAATGGTCCTAGTAATTATGTCAACTTTCATTAACAGCGATGACAATGAGCAATATTATTTTTACGCAATGTTTTGTGTCGGGGGACCCTGCTTCCAATGCTCATTAAATGGAAAAACATGACCCGGTAGCCGGGAAAGCACCGTCATGTCCGAGAGGTGCTGCTGTGTGTGGAGGGCACAGGCTTCAAGTTACGGCCCTAATAACAAGTTCAACAGTCTCTAAAAGACTGTAGCATCACTGAAGTTAGTGGCTTTGATTGAACAACTTAATAACCAAGAGCAAATACAATCACCTTTTCATTTTAAAACTTTATTATACAACCTCACAAATTGCAAAAAATGTAAATCATTTATAATAGAAACGAGAATAAATAGAGAACATTTAATCCAGACAGGTCAACAAGCTACAGAGAGATTCTGTGAGGACTAATAAATCATTTTAAGTTTCCATGGAAGGAAATGCTTCTATCTAGAGGACAAAACGTGCGCTGAGGTGTTTGGACTGAAGACCTCAGCTGTGTTAAAGAGCATCTTTTTGCTCCACTTTACAGTTTTAAAACAAAGTCTTTACAACTTTGTTATAAAGGTATGAACATACTCAGAGTGTGTTGCTAAACTCATAAATCATATATTTAGATTGAAATCCCAAATCTCCTGTCGCTTAGAAAGAAAGAAAGAAAACAAAACAAACAAACAAACAAACAAACAAAAAAAGATATGTCACTTCTTGGGTCGCTCCAAGATGTTCAGGAATTTCCCTCTGGTCATTTCCCTCGCTGGAAAACAACGAGACACAACATCACATATTCATGAAGGAAAAAAAAACACTGCTTAAAGGTTAAGACACCAAGTCTGAATCATCAATATCCTAAGACCAGAAGTAAGAACAGTTTTCTTTACCAGCCTCCAGAAATCTTTGATAAGCTGGTAACATCAGAACAAAGCTGTCAAGTCTTACACAACATTTGCCTGCAGCTCTAACCACTTCTCAACTGTTGTTTAGTTATGCAAAGCATGTATTTAATATCTGCAGGATCACGCTGGGAGGTAATTTACTCAAACATCTGTTCATTCAGGACATGGAAAACAACATAAAATGAAGACGTAGCTCAGAAGGAGTCTTGTGATTCACTTGATTGTGGTGTCGAGGTACAAGTATTGAGACTTACACATGCATGAAAGAGAGTGGTGTGTGTGTGTGTGTGTGTGTGTGTGTGTGTACTTCACCAAGACAAGACAGAAAAGAAGTAAAATGTCTCTACTGACCTCAACTTCTGGTTGTGGAATATTGCCATTCATAAAATAAGTAAGAGATGATTCAACTAAGCTATTTTATTAATATAATCTTTGCTAATTTTCCTAATTTTTACAACTGTTTTTTTCCATCAAAAACTAAATATAATCTTCAGATTATAGTTGAGTGTACAATGTACAATGAACAGCCATTTATTTAATGCACAAGAACTCAAAAGTTGATTTATTTTTTGATGCTGTGGCAAAGACTCAGTTCTGATCTAAAAAGTTGTGCTCAACCAGATCATCTACCATCGCCTACTTCGTTTTTGTGACCGTGAACCACCACTTTCTATAAAACACTGGGTCCAACTGTTCTCAGACCTGTTTTATTTCTTCCTCTTTTCTTGTAACTTTGCTTTAAGGTTTGACATTTAGTTCATATTGTACCTTCATGAGTCAAGATATCTAATTAGATTTTGCGTTACAATAAAATGTTATTTCCACAAAAATTACTTAACATAAATGAAATGATGAGTAAGCCCACCACATTGTCTTATCACAAATTTAAAAAAAAAAATCACAAATAAGTCCTATAAACCAGAGTGTTTGACGTTATGGTATTAAGTGACTAGACTGTTTGATTTAACAAATAACTTTCTACTTTTCTAATTTTTTCCAAAAGCTTAGTTTTTTTGAAATGTTTTTTTTTTTTAGTTTATGAAGTGTGTTGATAAAATTGTTAACGTGGGTAAAAAAAAAAAAAAAAACCTCCTGTGAGAACTTTCCTGCAGCATCATCAGAAACCACAGAGCGCCGGCTTCAGTGATTACTCTTTGTTAAAGATAAGACGAGGATCACGCTCTGCACAGCTGAAGTCACCTCGGCGACTTTATTTGTCTTCCCGCTAATCTTGTTCATCGGACAATTATATAAGACTACCGAGCAGCTGAGTGAGGACTGATTGCAAATGGGCATTAGGCAGAAAGTCACCTACGTTCACAAAGCCTGTTAAAATAAATAAATAAACAAATAAAGAAGAATGTGATCAGGTTCTTAACTGCTGTCTTGCCCGTGTGCTGGCGTGAAGCTGCCCTGCCTCCTCCGCCCGCGGCGGCTAATGAAAAAGCCAGGGCAGTTAGTAATTTAGATGAGTCGCACGGCGCGGAATGATAATGGTGCATCTGGGCGTTGGGGGCCACATCACCTTGAGGTGTCCGTCATTAGGTTAAAGATGATGCTAATTGGACTGGGATGGATTCATTTTTGCACTTTGCTGTCTCTTCGAATCACACTAAACAAAGTCATCAAGGGAGGCCCTGGACACGCGTAGGGTGCTTCAGATTGAAATGAAGCCATCAAAATTAGGCGAGGGGAAAGTAATTACATCCAGATGACCTGAAAACCGATGACCCCAGTCACCGATGTCGCTTTATTATTAGGAGCAGTTACACCCAGAACGGTAAAAGGGTAGCAGTTTTTTTTTTTTTTTTTTTTTTAAAGGTGTCACAGTCAAGTATCATCCTTCTCTCCGTCTCTTGATGAAACCAAACTGTAAAACAGATCGAAGATGGCCGAGCCACTCCTCCCGAGACCCTTCACCCCGCTGAGCGTCTCATTAATTACAGCTCAGTTCAGACCAGAACCACTCTAATAGAAACTGGTAGCTTTGGTATCATCACATTAAAGACCCAATTAACCATAAATCAACGCTCAGTTTATGATGTTTGGCTGTTTTCTTTTATAGAAAAGTTAATGCGGGGAAAAACGACGCGATTAGCAGCGTGAGGGTGGGCTCTTATTTTGGTGACCGGCATGACCAAATCTAAAAAAAAAAAAAAATAAAAAATACACAAGACACAGAACATATATAGTAGGACCACTGACAGCTAAAACAGTCATGGTTACAGACATTTCATTTGTCGTAACAAGAAAAGTCTGTGTTACTAATAACATTAACAATGGGACCATCCTACTTAAAGTGATGGTCTGGAGCAATTTGAACCCATGTCACCACGAATACGAGTCGAACACCTCGAGAAATATTTTACGTTGGTCGAAGTAATATTGAGTTTGACCGTCTTCTGTTTTCACAGCCAAATAGCTATGAATGAAAGCAAGTGGGGCCACCAGCCAAACGTATCTAAATTGTCAATTTTTTTAACCACTAATAAAGCTCAAAGTAGCACTTCACTTTAGCAGTATAAATAGGGCCCCTACACATAGACCAAAGTACTGATTACACTTACTTAGTACACTTAGTAAGTGTACTTAGAATTTATCAAAAAGACTGTTTTACAGGACTTACCCAATGTCTTTGTTTTCAGAACAACTAGCAGTGAAGGGTGTTTCAGATCAGCAGATTTGTCATTTTCCTAAACAGCCGGCTCATGCAAGAAAAATGACGAACCTACTGATCCGTCATTTTCTCTTCACGGACACATTGGCTGGCTGCCCCACTTACTTTCATTGTTAACTATTTGGTTGTAAAAACAGTCAAACATGATATTACTTTAACCAACATATAATAGTTCTTGGGGAGATGTTTGACTCGTATGTGTGGTGCATCACTTTAATCACTTTAAATAGGAAGCAACTGTACCAGAGTGACAGGAATAAGAAGCTTGAAGCTTAAATTATCACAAAGAAGTTGGCTGAGGTAGAAAAGTTAGAATGGGATTAACAAATAAACGTGAAACCTGTGTACCAACTGAATGCTCCTGCACCAGATGAGAAACCGTGGCCACCGAAAAACAAGTGGTTTGTCTCGAATGATGAGCAGGCTGCAACCTTTCTCAATTCATAAAACAAAAAAGAAAAAACAAATGCCATATCACCAGCACAGTTTCCACCTCTCTGTTTTCTCATTGTTTGAGATTTGACTGACACTCTTTCAATTACATCAACATGTCGTACCCACTGCACCTGCCTGGAGAGAATCATTTCTCGATGCAACTCCTAATGTTCGCACGCTGATGGAAACACACAGTCATTTGCATTTTCGTTTATTCATTATCTAAGAAATTTGTTGAAAATTTCCGACTACAATTGAACAGATGGATGGTTGGTTGACAAGTGTGAATCTACAGCAGCTTCTTACAGCTCCTTCTATTCTATTATAAAGTATGTACTTTTTTGTCCACAAGATGAAGATAAGATGAAGACAAACTGTTGCGATCTCTTGAACACAAACACACAAACAGAGACACACACACACACACACACACACACTTTGTCATACAACAGGGGGAGATCAATACTGATTAGAGGGACTTAGAGATTTGTTTAGTTGATTAGAAAGGTCAATTACTAATTTTGCACTAAGTTAATCAGCATCTTGTTACGACTGCCATCCATACTAAATGACACCTTATGGATTCTGTGGGCCAATTCCTTGCCCTGTTGATTTGTTGCTGTCTAATTATCATTTAGCCTCTAGATTCCATCGCAGTCTAACATGGTAGTTGAGTAAGCGCAGCCACATTGGGCTCTATATAACATTGTTCCTATATTTGATAATTCGATATTTGATGTGTATGTGAAGTGTTGTGAGACTACAATCAGCCTTTCTTTTTATTTTGAATCATTTTCATCTGTAAATAGACACTATATAAACAAACAGAGCTTAGCCATGTTATGCATGTTGACACGGAAGATAACAGAGGAGTCTTCTCAAGGTTTCTGCAGATTTGGGTCTGATTACTGTTTCTGACACACATAGCACCAATGGAGATTAATATATATATATATATATATATATATATATATATATATAATGACATTCTGCTTAATCTGTAGAGGCTGTTTATTGTACATATATTTTTGTACATTTTACAATTAAACAGCAAGAGGTAATGCTTACACTGCAGGAAATTCTGTGATGCAACCTGGATGCTTTGGTAATTTTCTGCACCACGCTGGCAAATTATATTCATTTGGAAAATCCCATGTGGCTCGAATGTAAATGCAAAAGGAAAACGCGGTGGTGTAACATCTTACTTTCCCCTCATTTACGGTGAGTGAGCTGGGTGTCATTGTCACAGTCGACTCCCAGCCCCCCACCACAACTCCCCTGTGTATGAAATGAGAGTAATCATTACTCTGGCCCCCCACACGCCCTCCCCTCCCCTCGCCTCCGTAGATGGCATGCTCCTGGTGAGCCACGTTAGACCCCTGTTAGCTCCAAAGACAGATGACCACCTGGGTTAACTGGAGTGCTTGGACCCTGGCCACGACTGCCCCAATTCACTTTCATTAAGAGTTAAGAGGACTTATCTGACCCTCACTGGCCATCTCCGAGTGCTGCTCAGCTATTACAGCCTGTAAGCTTTATTTAATGGATTTAACATCCACTTTCACCGTTCTTTGTCCCCCAGGGGACATGAGAGACACAGAGGAGATGACACACACAAACACACAAGTGAGAAACATGAGGCACATGCATTCAGCCTACAAACCCACCCACTCACACCCCTCAAACACCACCCCCCACACTCCAAACCCACCCCTGTCTTCCAACACATACACCTGACGCTCATGTTTGTGTTCAAAATTCAATTACCCACTTATTGATACTTCACAGGCATATTTAAGATGCAGACACGAGCTGTGATTTCCCAGGGGAGCCACTGGTTCCTCTTTATGTCCCAACTGAGAGGGCCCACCCCTCCTCTCCCCCTCCTCTCCTCCTCCACCAATGTATTTTCGCCTGGCTGACACACATACACATACACCAAAACAAACACATCTGCACCTACCAACCCCTGCCCCAGCCTATGCCTGTTCAAGAGGTGTCCTTATTAATAGGCAATCAGTCAAAAATCATTCATTAAAAAGCCTAAAAGGTTTTACACCCGCACTATGATTAGCTGGGAAAGAAAATCCAATGAATTCCTAATGCCTTTATGGAAATGAGGTGTCATTTCTGATCTGCTCATGGAGGCGGCAGGCAGGCAGAACTAAGGAGCTGTGTTTGAGTGAATATGTGTGTGTGTGGGTGTGTATGTGTGTGTGTTAAGCTCTGTCTCTCTCTTCTTTCACACAGCAGCAACACTGATCCTGCTCCGGATACGGACAGGCTCGATCAGATACAGCTGCAACCTGCTAACAGACTCAACCTGCTGTAAAATGTGTGGAACAGTTCCCATTTTTGCCCCAACAATACCCGGTGTAGCTGCACTTTCATGAAGCCGCATGGCCAGTAATTTCAAATATATCTCTAAGAGAGCCAATTTGTAAGAACAACGATCCTTGATCCTTGTTCTGCTTTTCATAAAAGGAAGGTACCACCTTCAAGGAAATGCAGTGAAACACTGCCATTCATCGCAGCTATGAGCCCACAGAGACACACGGCATGAAGGGGAGGTGAAAAGATGAGCAAAGCAGACTAGAGGTGAAGAAGAGGAGGAAGGGTAGTAAAGGTGGTAGTGAGGAGGCATCCTGTGTTCGCCTCATTCAGCAGCTGTCAGCTCAGGCACTTCATAACCGCCCGCCCCGCAGTCAGCCCCATCCTGATGGATTGATGGAGGCACATTAGCACCAGTGGGGCCCGGTGAATGCAATCATATTCAGCGGCGGCATGCTCCTAATAGGCCAGAGATTGATCCTGAGGGTGAGGAGGAGGTGGTGGTGGTGAACACGGCCCCATTAGGAGCTGTCAGGGCAGGGCGACCTTCAGTCTCACCTTCATGAGGGAGGACGCAACAGGGGTCAGACTGGGTCTGCACAGGCTGGCGTCACAACCGAGGTGAGGTGATCTGTGGCTACTGGTGACAACAGGTGGTCCTGCTCCCTAAATACACTCAGTGACTGTTTCCTCCTAGTTTTACAACTATAGTAATATGTAAAAGTTGGCATTTTCATTCGTTTTCTATGTTAGACTTTTTTTATATTTTGGTGAAAAAAAGCAAAAACAAAGAATAAATGGGATAGTCTGTAATTTTAGTAGTCTTGTAGGAGTCTGAAATTTTGTTACCACTGTAGATGGCGACATGCCTCTAGTCAACTCCCACCCACTCACAAAGACAGAGGTCTCAATAAAATCAATTTTTCTACACCGCAGTGAGCCTGTGAGTGAAATATTTTTAATTTCATACAGCTGGTGAAACTGTTACTGAAGCGACCTCGCCATAGAATATTGATGACGCTACAGACACAACAACTTCGGGAAAATGAACAGGAAAGACAACAGTAAACGCCTTTAATTAACAGCACATCCTTGCAGGACAAGTGTTAAATGGTACTCAGTAGCCTTGAGCCCACAAGTGTGATAGAGCACCATCTCTCCGGCAACTACAGCAGCCGCGTTACCAGTCGTCTCAGTGGCTGAGACCCTCCAGTGTCTCCCAAAGGAACACTCAGCTTTCAATTACCTCCAATAACAGCACTTATCAGAGTCCTCGGTTTTTCCCTAGAGACTCGGGGGGCTTGATGCCACCGCTCAGCAGCCCACGACAGGGACATTCATCACGGGGCGGAGTAACAGCTGGGGCCTCAGGAAGAGGCACGCGTCAAGCCCCTGTGGGACTAAACTGGGCCAGCGTCATACGGACATTATTAGTAATTCTGGTGGGAGGGGTCAGGGTGGCGGTGGGGCAATAAAGCGGGGCACCAAGTGCTCCCTTCTTATTTATGTTAATAAAAAAGTTAAAAACACAAAGTATCTGCGAGAAAAAAGCAGAAACCAGCTCTAGTTCTGCTTGGGTGTATTCTAGTCTATTCAAGTCTGGTTCAGGTCTCCTTTCTCACTGCAGTCGGGCGGGTGAGTTTTCACTGCTTGATTGTGCTTTGCCCATTAACCAGCTCCCCTCGTTAATGGTCCACATGTTGAAGGGGGAGGGGCAGTAAATCCTGTCCCCTGCCCTCGCTCCGCCGCGACTCTGCGGTGTCTCGTTTATGGGTAGTGAAGAGTGCACAAACATGATGAAAAAGTAGCCGAGATTTACAAGGCCTCTCCTGACAGCCGGGAAAAGGAGAAAATTAAACCAGAGAGTATTAAACAGGCACCCATTACGGGGCTGCTCCAACACCAATAATAACCGTCATTGTGTCCCGTCATCCCGAGGTACATGACATGATTGCAAAGCTGACGGTCCTGCACCTATGACAGCTAACATCTTTGTATCAGCCAGATTACACGCTTCTCTGGGTTCACAGAAATCAGGGAGATTACACACTTCTTTCTAACAAAATTAAATTTGTGACTACGTTATCTATACACGTTTCCTAGACATTGCTAAGATGTATTTACTCTTCTCTTGGTTTTCTTTACTCCTGCAGTTTGACAATTTTGATACTAAACTATTGCTGAAAATCTCTATAACTCTATAAACTCTATCGTAAAACCTGATGAATTCCTTAGGTAATTGAAAAGTTCTTTTACATTTCTTAAATTTTTATATCATCAGATTTAATAATATGAGCTGTTGTTACATCGGTTCTCTTGATCAGGTCAGTCTGCCCTCATGCATGATCAAGTTGGGTAAATTTCATTGATTAAACTTTCACGTATAATTATTTTATGCATCCGATCTCAGTAAGACAGTAGCTGTAGCACAATTCGTCGTTGCTCGAGTGCTTTGAAACCTTTGGAAAAATAAATACCCATTTTTCTCCTCGAAAAAAAAAAAATACGAGCACTTATCTACATCTCTCTAATCCACACTCCACAAGGATTATGACAATGGAGAGTAGTGGTGGGAGGGTGGGGGTGATGGATTAAAAACTAGATTTTGCATCCATCAAATGCTTGAGCACTTGTTGTATGGGCTCTTGTGGACGTGCCCTTGTTTCTTACCTCTCCCAATTTAACAAGATTGACCCGAATCCATTGTTCTCAGAACACAAAGTCGACTTTGATTTTATACAGTTTAAACGGGAACAGAGAGCTGATATTAAACTGTGGAAGTTTTCTACACATTTTCAACACGATCTATTCTCTAAAAAGTTAGAAGCCTATGTGCAGTCATCCTGTATGGATTTGGAATATGAAAGCAGTCAAGGAGGCTGTGAAATTCACCAGCTACAAACAGAAAGGCTCAGAGCACCATCTAGTGGTAATATATGACTTGAATTTCAAGGTAACTTGAGGTTAAATCACTGCAATTCTTTTATAAATATTACTAATATTTGTACTGTTATTCACATAATACTGCACTGTATGTACTGTTTGTGTTGCTCATGTACTCACACTCCTCTAAGCCCAGCTGGTAAGCGAGGTTCTGAAGACCTTTGACCTTCTCCATCAGGTTGGCTGTGGTCAGACTCCCAAGCTCTATAGACGGACAACGGGACGGAAAGAAAACTGTTTAGCTCCATGGAACTACTTTTAGCTAAAAGTTATCCCACTTGACGGGATTATACGTTAATGCCGTTTCAACCCACACTCCCTGCAGTCACCCTGTTTAACACTGTTGCACTGTTACAATGACGAGGTTTCAAAATAACATGTAAGTATATATATATATATGTACGTACCTTTCAGCATTTCTATGTCCTCACTCTCCAGTTCAGCCATCCACTTGGGAGGTGAATTAGTGATGGGCTGTAATGTGAGAAACAACAAAAGTTTTAAGAGACAACTCATTAAAGATTTGTACGGCAGACTTATATATTACAGGATATCAAGTCTATTTAATTGATCTTGTTTGTAAATCAAGGTGAGCCCCAGTGAATCTAACTCACATTTTTACAAGATGCGGCAAATTCTGCAACTCCGGGCACTGTGGGAGAGATAAGAGGATAATTAAGATTAAAACAACACAGAAAAAAACAACAACAACAACAAAAAACAAAACAAAAAACAACATAATTACAAAATAACTAATGAAACAGGAGCAGGGAGGTGATGAACTTACACTGTTCTGGCCACAGGTCTGGTGACGCTCTGTCCAACTTCTCAAAACTCAGCAAAGACGACTCAAAATCATCACCTGTCATCACACAAAATGATTGATTTTACATAGAAAATGCACAAATCATGTAATATAAGACCGCTTGATTGTTTTAGTGCACTTAAAAGTACCAAGTACATTTATAATTATATGTGTAAATATGTATGTCTCAGGATGAAAATTAAAATGCCAAAAGTATTATATCAGTACATACTTTCTTTAAGTCAGTGCTTAAAAAGTATGTTGGTTTATAAACTGTCTTAATTACTTTATATGTCTTAACCTCATGAAGTAAATAGTTTTTAATCACAAAGGTTGTTTTTATCTCTTCTCACTTCAATAATTAACAAAACATGTTCTTTCCCCAAACAACCAAATAACCAAAAAAAATCATTATCATTACACGGTCAATTACCTCATTTGAGACAGAAAGAATGTAGAGCAACAACAATAGTTCACAATCACAACATTTTGGAGATTCAGTCAAGGCAATTTGAGCAGTTTAAACACATATGACTTAAATATTGTGGGTTAATGTTAGTTCATGCACAAAAAGGAGAGAAGGACTTTTTTGAGAGTGACTGCGGAGGATTCACCACAAGATGCAAATCCTCAGTAAAGGTCAAAAACAAGTAGACCAGGCTCCAGCTCACAGAGACACACAGAGGAGAAGCAGTAGAGTAGAGAAGAGAAATACTATGAACTACGAGCAAAAATCAACCTCCATTAAAATGATGGAAAAATGAAATTGTGTGTCAAAAAAAGAGCAGCTCATGACCCCTCATCGATCAAACGTGACAGATGAATTATGTCACGACTCGGGTATTTATGGCTGTCATTGGAACTGTCACGTTGGCGTTCATGATGATTCTCTCTACTGACCAGGAACAACAGCAGCAGGGTGACGACGTGTTTACAGAAGCGAGCTCAGATTCAGTCACATGCTTTAAAAACTCTTGAACGACTGTTCTGTTATTCAAGAGGACACCAAACATACACACACAACCAAAGAGCTTTTCAAGGGGAGGAGGTGGAATACATTTGACTGAATGAGTCAGTCTATTGATCTCATTTAGCAGAGCGGTCAACGTGGTGAAAATCAGACTTAAGGTGGAGAGATGCCCCCAGGTTGTTGCTGTGAAACATCACCAGGTAAGGTACAAAGTGTGGGTTGAGGTCTGTGGGACTTCAGACAGTCATTGACTGATTTTAAAGTCTGTTTGACTTTGGATGCTGTGTGTTTGAAGGAGGTTTATCTCTCACATAGTTCTTTATATGCTGATAAAAGTTAGGGCTTTAAGTATAAAATGTGTAACTGTCCAACTACTTCTGATCTTTAAGTAGACTTCAGCAGCCCTTAAAATTAATTATATTAATGTAGGTTAATTAATTAACAGATAGTTTTGAGAAAATACTAATATTTCTAACTTCATTGCTTCTTCTATGTGATAAGAAACTGAATATCTTTGGCTTTTGGACTTTGGGTCAAACAAAATGACCTTGGCCTGATGTATTAAAGTAGGATTTTGTTACTGTTGTTTTTAAAAAGTACAATGTGGTTAGTCAGCTGTAGCATAACAAAGACATGTACTGTCAATGGCCACTTTGTTAGGTAAATTTGACCTGTTATAAATTTCACCTTCACAAACTTTATAAAGTTAAGTTTTTGATTGTTGGAAATATAAAAATAAACTCATATACTTATTAAAAGAGTCAAAGTGAACGATGGTGTCATACTGGACTGAAAAACATTACTACTACTAACATTTCTACTTTTGTATCCTCCCTGTTTACCCACAACAGGAGCCATAATTTAAGAATAAACTAAAAACCTCTCGGTTTTATACTTTTATTCCACGTAGTTGATTTTTTTTTCCATTGACAAACTAATTGGTTGATCAAAAAACAGTTTGGAGCAACTCAAAATGAGATAATTAAACCAACACTTTTGTGCCAGTGTTTAAGGAACTGAATTTTATAGTCATCATAAAGATTTTATAGCATTAAGTTTGTGTGGGATCACATAGAGAGCAGTGCTGTGGACACAGACAGTGTACTTAACTATATGAGTGCCTCATCCAACACGACTGTACTATCTGCAGTGATAACACTGTGTTCAAGGCGAAACCTGGATGCAATTCAAGTCAACCATAAGCGAAATTCATGAATAACTGATGTGTTGTGAGATAAAACACAGTAACTATCACGTAGTTTACAGTCAGAGGTGGTTTAGCTTGTGTGTAGAGCTGCAGCAGCAGCATGTTTTGGGTGAAGCTGTACGTTAGGCTTTAGGCTCTCTCTGTCTGCTGTGCTTCCCTTTAGCCAACGAAAAAAAAAAAACACAACCAAACAGTGAAAATACAGCGTTAACATGTGTGTTCTGTCAACTTGAGGTGTTCGTGTAAGACGCCATAGAAGTCGCTAACGGTTAAGTGTGCTAAATAATGTCAAATTTATAATTTGTACACGGCGTAGCAGAGTAAGGAATTAGAATTTACCTCCATTTGGAGACGCCATCTTCAGAATAACCACGTGACGGACGACGACCAATCACAGCAGCCGGGCTCGTAGTTGACGTGTGTAGCGTTGTGTGACGCAAACACACCACCAGGGGGCGCACCGGATTAATATAAACCCAATGGGATCATAATAGCAAAAACAACACATTCGTTACTTTATATTACAGCCTATTTTTGTTTATTATTATTTTATATGCAAAATATATTAGTTTGAACTGGCAGTTTTAGTTTACACCTATTATTCCTTTAATTAAAGGGATTTTAAAATTGCACATGTAGCTGTGTTGCTGGATAGTACCTTTGAGGTGTGGATATAAAAATAAGATTTAAATGTTCAAGCTATTGAGATCTGTGGCAACAATTTGATTAAAGCCACAAAACCCAAACTAACAGAATCAAAACTGGTCCCATTGGAGGTTTGTTTAAATGGTGTAATTCATTATGTTATTGGAACATTTCTAACTATTTCTATTTTTATGGCATATCCAAATATGAAAAAAAAAAAGCTTTAATTGTGATCCAAGGTAATGCTGATGCAAGTTGGGATGAACCGCTTGATTGCTGTTCGGTGGGTGGAGCAACATGCTGTTTAACTGGACCTGGAGTCATCTGGTTGCACCATGTTGGCAGTTGGTTGGTTGCTTGTTAGGAAATGGATGCTGGTGATACAAGTGAACACAGGCTACAAGAATACCATAGTTTTATTGATCACACTGATATGTAAACAACACTGAGAGTCAGTAGTAGTCCAAAACAGTCCAGACAAGAGCCAGTACTAGACAGAACTATTGGCTGAATATAATACAAAAATAACAGCGCTAAGATCAGAATAACTGCAATCGTCTCTGAGCCTAGAACAATGTAACAAAAGTGATGAGTAGAGAGCTGCAGCGTTTAAACCTTTCTGATTTCCGTTCACTATTTTCCAGGCACTTTTTAAAATCTTTTTATTGTGACACACAGTGTACACTAAATTCAGGATGTAAGATGTATGATGATGTGAGTTAAGGCAGCTTGGTGATGAATATGTGTCTAGATCTTTATTTTCAAATACTCCACAACACTCTGGCTTTCATATTGCACTGATTTGAATCGGTTTTGTCCCTTCTTTCCTGCGACTAAATTCTGAGATGCATAAATACTTGGACAGGTAGTGTAGTAGTGTGTGCAGTCAGTACCTTATGAAAATTATTTCTACATGTAAACACTCTAAGACCATAAGTATGTGAGACATATGATTCATGTCAGTTCCTCCACATTCAGAAGAGTTATTAAACAAAGTGTCATCTTCATGCAAATGTTGACTAGAACTCCCAGGAGTCCATCCACTTCAGGCCGGCCATGACGCTGCCCAGCTCATGTGCCAGAGGTCCCTTCATACCGTAGGAGAGTGGATGGAACAAGTAGAAACTAACAGACAGGAAACAGGAAATGGATTATAGTTATTAACATGAGGTAAAGGAAATGCTTTTAATTCTGAAAGTATGTTATAAGGTCATCTAAAATTAAAACAACAATAAGGCCACAGTGTAAGTCCTTTGAACATTAAACACTCAGCAGCTATAACTTCAATTGACCACAAGGCAATAGTTGTGTTTAGTGAAAGCCATGAGAAGATTGATGCTACATTAAATATGAAGCTGCAAAAAAAAAAAAAAAAAAAGGAAGGAAGGACAGTGCCTTCAAAAAACATAAGTAATATAAACTAGACATTTCATACGGATTTTATGGCAGCAAATGTATCTATGTGAACTACAAGATCATTTTCCATTCGTAGTTATTACCCCTCTGATCATCTTACCTGTTAAGCACAGTAAGTAGTAGTACCATCAACCCGGCTCGCTGCAGCCAGTCACAATAAGGTTGACGGAGCAGCAGGTCGGTGCTTTTTAACATGATGTCTAAAGTAATTCCTGTGTGGAGGAAAGAAAAAGGTTTTAACCAGAATCCACATAGCAACACGACTGCTCTGTCTGACTTTTTTAACCTTGACTCAAGCAGTGGGACTTGATACCTGTTAGCATGGTGCTGAAGAGCATAGCAGGGAAGTAGTGGTGATAGTACAGTACACGGCCCATAGTGTAGAAAGGTGCATAGTGAAGCAGCCAGCCGAGGAGCAGCAGTCCTCCCCCTCTCATAAGCACATGAGCGTGGTCTGAAACACAGAGTGACAGAACAGTTACTTGCAACGCTGCAACAACATGGATCTATAAAGGAGACTTGCACCTTGTCTTTCGTATATTAACTATTCATTTATTTTCCTGTTAACTTTTTTATTTTCTGTTCCAATCCATTATCATATTTTTTATGCTGTCAAACAGATAAATTTCCCCTTAAAGGACAAATAAAAATATTCTATTCTATCTGACAAAATAAACTGCCACTATTAATAATCATACCCATTCTTTTTTGGCCCAATATGAAACCTCTTTGGAGAGCTATTGATGCCACTGCCACCATGATGAGAAACAATCCCAAACTGGCCAGGTTCATCCACCAGACCACCTGCAAAAAAAAAAAAAAAAAAAAAATTTAATCATGTGGGTAATGTGTGATGTGCGTTGGTCAGAAAACAAAGCAACAATGGGAAAACAAGACGAGCTTCAGACTTACAGGGTTCCCCAGCAGGTAAACACGATACTCTGTCTCATTCACTCCAGAAAACCTCAAGCCCTTCACAGGAACAAAGCATAAAATATCTGAAGTTAAAATGTTTGTAGATTCAATTTGAGTTGTTCACAAATAAAATTTAACAGCAAATTATCTGGTGAACCTGGTAGTTGATGGGCCAGTGCCAGGGCTTCGAGTTCATCTCATTGTCTTTGGGTTTCAAGCCGCTGTTCCCCTAAACACACACGTTTGTATGGGAATAAACAACAAATGATAAACAAAAAAAAAAGCTCTTTAAGTGAAGATGAATTTACTCAGTCTTTCTTACTCTGATCATAACAATGTGGGACTCCAGTAAGATCTCCAGAAAATGGGGCTTCAGCACAGACAGACTAATGTTGGGCACTGATGAGGCAAATAAAAGGAAAAGTAACATGTTAGTTGCTGTTTAACAATAAGAAGCATATATAGTACAATCGTGTAGGAGCACAAGTTATACATTTACTGTACATTTAGGATTGATATGATCTTCGATGTTCCACTGAGAGCTTGGAGTTTCCTTCAGGTAGGGACTACAGGTCACCTCCACCTGTTCCCAGCCCCTGAGTTGATACAAAGATTGTGTTTAAGTTTTGATTCTCCACACAAATAAAGAGTCTGAGTAGAGAGGAGACTAGTTTTACCACTTTGGAAGAGTCTTGCCAGAAGAGTAAAGCACACAACCACTAGCTCGGTGCAGAAAACGCACTTTGCTGCGCAGCACCTTCACCAGGTCACCCTTCCGACCTCCACACACCTCCACCTGCCACAGGTCATTTACGTCTCCTGTGCCATTCTAAGAACAGACCAAAGACACAACTGTGAGTTACGCCCAGGACATGAAAAGATATGATGACATGAAAACACGAGTTTGACAGTCTGGCATCTCTGAAGGGCAATGAAATATAACTTCAGCTTCATCTAGAAAATGCATTAGACTACAGATAAGGTGTTTACTGTGCTTTACTCACGATGCCGTAACCTGTAACCTGGAAGTGCTTCTTGGTCAGAGGAGCCTCATGGAGGTGACTGTGAAGGTTGCGAGTTGTTCTGTAATGACGAGAGAAAATGACATTATACAAAGTGGACGGAGATTTCAGTAAATTTGTATATTGTCATTCAAATTATCAAATCATTAGATTAAGTGATATTATTCATACTCTTTGTGCTCCAATCGAATGATGTCACCATGACGAACCAGGTCAGGGGTCCCAGATTGAGCTTGATTAAAAAAAAAAAAAAAAAGTTACTAACTTACGAAATAAATGAAAGTTATTTCTGTCTTGTAACAGTAAATAAATCTCATCCTCTTACATTCACTGTTATCCTGTTTGTGAACAACCCACAAATTGTTGTAGTCCTTATGGAGATATGCAGTCACCTGTAAGGAAACAGAAAAGTTACTGTCACAGTTTCTGCGAATTTTATCTTATATAATTTGTGTTGCAAAGCTGAGCCTGTATCCTGACCTGCTGCTGCTTTGCTCCCACTCCCTCTGGATACAAGTGCCAATGAGAGTGCAAATAACCTCCAGCGATACGGAGATTTTTCACAGTAATAGTGGAACCATAGGCAAGGTCTGTAAGAGCAAGGACAAGGAGATATGAGGAGGAGTACATCATTAAAACACATGAAACAAGTACAAGTTCAGCTGCTGCACCTCATCTGGTTGTCATCAATACTAAAGAGATGCCTACATTTCTGTTTGATGTTTAGATTTATGTATTAGTGTTTTAGTGTAAACGCAGCTACAGCATCATGTGTTTATTTACATGTGTGTGCACTCACACTCAGGCATGGACGCGTTATGTAGATTGTTCCCGATCAAACGTGACTGGAAGGCAGAGCTGAAGAAACCATCTCCTGGTCCACTGGTGAGAGAGAACAATAGCAGCTCATAGCAGCTCAAATAAAGCAGCGAATGTCATCATGTAGTATTCTGAGACCTGCAATGCAACGGTCAGACTCACCTTTTGTTCAACACCACAAAGTGGATGGCAAATATTGTAACATAGAGGAAGAGTGGAAGCACGATAAGCCCAACAACTCGAGCCAGGAAATGCTTTGAAATGTCCACCTGGAGCCAGAAAATTATGTCAGAAGAGACGTAAAACAAAAATAAATACTCATCAACACGATTGGTGGTGAGTGTCATTAAAAATATTTACCAGTGAGAGGCTAAGGTCTCCCAGAAGTCTCCAGAGGTCCCCGATTGTGTTCAGTCCAACCAGGAGGATGACAAACAGACCCACAAACTTCACCCCCAGAGCTCCAGCGAGGTTTACACCAGTTAGTACCAGCCACAGCCACCAGGAGGCAGCAAAAGGCCTGAAAACATCAGATAATTAGTTAATAAATCTCCCAAAATAAAGACAGATACACATCATGAGATGACAGAGCGCAAATATATTTTGACAAACAAAACATCAGTTGATAAAACTTTCAAAATAATCAAGGCTTTATTTTAAATTTGTTGATTTATAGATAATAAACACAAAATTGTCATTAATTTGCAGTGTAGCTACAAGTTATAGCACTGCACTGCATAGGGCAAAAATAAAAACAAACTAAAATTAAAGTCCTGGTGATGTCCTACTTGTATCTCTGCTGGTTGAACTTGACCATGCTCAGCACTGCTGCCATGATGAAGAACATGAGTATGGGGTCTAACAGGATGTACTGGGAGATGGTGATGCAGCCGGTGTCTGTCAGGAAGGTAAAATGAAGCAGAATAAATCATACTGCTATAGTTAGACCTCCACCTCTAAAATACTTTCGAACTTTTATTAATTTTTTTCCCCCAGGAAAAACAATGAAACTGGAGGGAACATTCATCAATGTATTGCAATCAAATGGTTACTCACCAAATATGAGCAGAGTGGCAGTGATGAGAGCAGCAGTGTGAGACTGAGACAACTCTAGCACTATGAGGTAGCCAAAGATTGGGAGAAAGGAGCCCAACACAGCGCAAAACTGTACAACAAAGAAGCATGACAGACACATTAGCAGCCATAATAGATATTGTGTTTTATAAAAAAAAGTACATATTCTAGTGTGAAACATGATGTACCCCTCTCATCCCCCAATACTGGTGGTGTTCATATTTATCTCCTGGCTTTACGAAAGGAAAGGAGCCGTCATAGCCGGTCATGTAACCAGCGAGGCCTATTAGCATCTAGAAAAGAATAAAAAAAAAAAAAAAAAGATTAATAAAAGGTTAATAATGAAAAGATTTCCCTCCATAAGACATGAGGTGGCTGGGTCTCAACCTTTCCAAGAGGAGGATGGACGTCAAAGAAGAAGGTTCTGTTGATGTAGTAGCTTCCCATTTTCCCAAAGTGCGTCTCATCCCAGCTGAAACAGAAATAAATCAGAGGATGAGTAAAACAAACTGATCTCGCTACAACACATGAAATCATGTACTCACCAGACATGAGGAGGCTCTGCGATCTTGTAGAGGCGCGTGGAGAAAGACAGACCCACCACCAACATCAGCAGCATTTTCTGTGAGGGTTTGCTACTGAAACTCCCTCCGACTGAAATGTGAGCAGACGTCCCATTTGAAGACTGGGTGTCATCTTCTGGTGAGTGTCCTGCAGTGTGGCTCTTTGTGTCCTTTGACACGGGAGTGGATGAGACTTGGAGGATCTTGTCTGAGGTGGGAAAGGTTTTCCTGCTGCGTAGAGCTGAAGTGTCTCCTGTTTTGTTCCACTGTGTAGTGCATTGTTCTTTTGCCATGAGGAAATAAAACCTGTAATAAAATGACCAAGACCCCCTTCCACACCAGGTGAGTCTAGTAATTTAGTAATACAAGCAAATCATATACTAATGTCTTATTAATTGGCGTTTATTTAAATGATGTGTGACTGTGCTAGCAGGGGCAAATGGCTACATTTAGATATTAATAAGACTGAAACTGGAGCACCAGCTATTAGTTGTCAATACGGTACGTTATCATAAAAAAGGCGAAGCTGACATTGACCGTCACAGCTTTCCTGTGCAACAATTTATCAGACATAATATCAGTTACACTGTCGCCAAGCTATTAGGACATTTCTTTTAACAACATTCATACATATCCTAGCTTGTTGCTATGCAGCCAAACACCCGGTCCTGGAGAATAAGAAGTAGCAACTTGCTAACCTTTTTCTCTTTTCGTCTCAATTCAACGGTTCATTACTCAAAGAATTACATTAGCCACAACACCGGAGCACGAGAGGTTGTAACACCACTTGTCTCACAACACGTAGAACGCGAGTGGGTTTCTGGGTAATGTATTCCACCGTTTTATTAATGAGGACACGGTGTAGCTGGATAAACACAATTTCCCATAATCCTTCTGGAAGAGCTCCTCATCCCAAATTAGCCAATAGGAACAAGCTGTGGAAAAGCTGCTGGAAAAAGCGGAGAATGGGATTGCGCGTTTAAATACAGCCACTAGAGGGAGGTGTGGTATAATAAATAATTTGAATACCCTTTTTTTTTCACACGCAGATTCTTTATGTAGCTGGTAAAGTGAGATTTTGTTCATATAAATATTACATGATTTATTTACATGCTGTGGGAAACACTAAATAAATACATTTTATATGTATGTCTATTCACTACATTTCAGACGAGTGTAAACATATTTGGAAATATATATAAATATAAATCTTCATTCCAAAAATAATTTATAGATTATGATTTTATGATAAAAACAAGACCTGAATGGGATAATTTTATTTGATAACATTTGATAGCTTCAGTAGTTTTGTATGTGGTGATAATATTTATGCACTTCTACTAAATTTGAATATTTTTACTCTATGGTAGATCTACTGCTTATTGTACGATTATCATCTAATGTTGGTACTAGATGCCGTAAATGATTTATTTTAATTGTAGGAAAAGACTGTGAATATACACGTGGATAATGCAAGGTGTATACAACAATTTTTCAAAGTAAATCATCACAAAAAAAGGTTATTTTTTGTTTTTATTTTGATGACTGATAGTGATTACAGTCAAGAGGTAAACAAAATGAATGAGCATGATATTTCCAATGACCACAGCTTTACAACAAGACATCTATCTCAAGTCATTTGTGGTTTTTGAAAGGCTTTAAATATTCCAACGTTGTCCTAAATGTTAAACATCTGGTGTGGCTCTGGTCCGGTGATGGTTTGAACAGCACAGTAAAGTACAGTGGACATCAAGTGGAAACATTTGTACAACTGTAGGTCTGTAGATCATGAATGCAGGTTAAGGGCACAAGTCATCAACTTAAATCATCCTCAAAAGTTAGAAGTGGACTTTGATGTCGGTGCAGAGCTTTCATGAGAAAAGTTCGGTCCTTTAGACAAACAAAGCTTTAATGTTTTTTTTTTTGTTTTTTTTTTTTTTTTAAACCTGAATATGGAAAGACAAAAATGTATGAGAAGGAATTCAGAAACCGAATGAGTAGGCTGATACTGACTATGATACATTCATGACAGAAGCATCCAACAGAGACAAAAACGAAATAATGTTCATAATCTCTAATATTTAGCCATTAGTTGTGACGCATGTAAGCTGGTGCTTTGCATCTCAAAAGCATTGTCTTTGTAATGAACTTGAAGAGACAAAATGTCTGTGATTAGAACAGTGCTGCCACTTCCAAAAAATATATTTCATTGTCTGCTCCACAGGGCAGGGTATACACACAGTTCCTCTGGTACAGTGTCGGCCACGCTCCTCATACATATAAAGATATGCTTTAAAAAAAAAATTTTTACAGACATGTATAAATCTACAAAGCTATAATGCCAGATTTTTTTTTTCTTAACACTTTATGTTTTATGTCAAACAAACAAAAAATATTGGTTGTGCTATAATGCATTAAGAGAATATGTAACAAAAATAATACATAGTACTAGATCTGTACAAAATAAACCAAACCTCTCCATCGAAGCCTTTGTCTTTACATGCAATCAGAGATGCACACATGGGAATGGTCTGATGAAAAACTATGGGATCTAATTACATCGCCGTTGAATGAGAAATCCTTTTGCCGGTGTGACACTTGTGTATAAAACCATCTGGCATTTTCAGCAGTGATGTTTGTGGATGATTTCAACTAACGTACCTTTCGGATAGTTTCAGATTCGAGGTTAGGCTACAAAGTAGCCTGGAGTCAAACTTTGATAAGTCATGGTGCATATGTCTTCAGTATAAAACACGTTAATATTATTAAAAAAAGGATTAAAAAAAGTTGGGATCAGCAACTGAGTCCATGTTTTCCTACTTCATTGCTTGTGTTAAGATTGTGAAAATGGTGTCAAAACAGAGGAAGGCAGGTTATACCTATTGCACCTTTTTCAAAACATTACAAAGATCATCATATACATCTACAGTCTTTCAATGTCCAAGTAAAAGGCTGAAGCTTTTCTTGGTCCCGAGATTCTTCAGCTTCAGCTTGTAGTTAATCTTGAAGTGTAGAAAAGGCAGCTCTGGTTTCTTTTTGTCTTTGATTTCATGGTTGTTTGTAAACCTTGGCATCCATTCAGTCCAAGGCCAGAAGAGCTAATTACATTGACTGAATAAAACAATATTGATGGTTTGAGTTTTGACAGTGATGCACAAGCTGTTTTATGAGTGGCTGATTTCTTATGACATTCCTTCTTTTACAAAAGACAATTAATAATCTCCTCCGCACTGTCTCTGAATCAATTAGTGAGACAAATAAGACGAGAGGAACCAAGTAATTCCTCTGAAATAGGTTGTGTTCTTAGTTTGCAGAGGCCAGTCATATAGATGAAATAAATAACACAACAAAAAAAAAAAGTGACAGAGAGAATAATCTGAAAAATATATCTGTATATCAAATTGCCTGGGGTTACTGAATAAAAAAATCAGTCCACAAACTCCCTTTAAGGCAAATGGATATCTGGTGAATTCTAAATCCCATGTAATACATTCACTGCACTATGTTCCTGGTCCTCTTGAACATGTATGAAGAGGGTATGAATGTGTTATGAAGTGTTAATATGTGTATATGTGTGTGTGTGTGTGTGTGCTTGTATGTGTATGTGGGGAAACGAGTTTGGACGTTTCAGCGTTACTGTTGGAGGTTTAGTGCTGGGCCCTCGGGGGTGGGGGGTCAGGGGTGGGGAGGGCAGAAGTGGGTTTAAAGTGATTCTTTGAGGGAGCAGGAGAAGCCAGCGCTCAAACAGTCACCGCCTCAGTTTCCTGTCTCACTCAGCTCAGACTCTGGGATTCCCGGTATGCATTTGTGCGTTTCGGTGGAGGCCACGTAGCCCTCGAAACAGGTGCACTTGTATGATCCCTCTGTATTGCTGCACTTCCCGTTCTGACACAAGGGCACCTTGTCACTGATGTCCTCACACTCGTTTATATCTGCGGGAGGAAAAGGACACGTGAGGAGTTAGTCACCGGGAAGATTTCACAGCTGAAACAGCTGCATGCATCACATCTGCTGCTGAGTGGACTTTTGGGTAAAAGCGGTGGGATATTGGAATAATTCATGATTTCATGATTTTGCATAAACTCTTCTTTGGTCTTATTTTGTTTCTTTCGTTTTATCTAATCCTCTTAGCTGCAACTTTAGTGCTTTTAGTTTTGTAAAGTACATTAAGTTTTACTTCAAAACTTTTTTTCTTGGCCTTTGAAATGGTTGCTTTAACAACCTCACCTCAAGGCTGATTTAGTAGCTGTTCTGGAGCTCCATATCATACCCTGTGATCATTATTCGCAGATGGAGCTTGAAATTGGACCCTTAACACAATTCCATGACAACAGGACAAACTCCACGAGCTGATGAAAATCATACGATACGAACTACTAAAAGGATATTGAAAAAGATTGTTTTACAGTCTTGTGAGCATTAGACAAGAGTGATTTAATTAATTCCACAAAGGTTGAGAACTGGAGGTAAAAAGTGGTCAACGTTGCCTAATATCTCATCTGTTATATCTTTGATCAAACATGTCGTCATGTTGCGTGTCAGCTAGAAAAGGATCAGAACTTTACCTCCAAGTTATCTTCAACACTGAGCTGTTCAGGGTGATGGTAAAATTAACAATACGTTTGGTTTATGTTTCCTTTTGGCCTTCGAGCGAATTTCTTTCCCTCTTTCAGCACGGGAGGTCTGATTGTCATTTCACTGCAGTCAATCTCAAATGACCCTTCTTCTGTTTATGTCATGTTCAGCTGGGGAAATACTGGCGGTGATATGTATAAAAGGAGGAATGGCACGAGTTGCTCAGCTCCCACATGTTTCCACAGAGTCGGAATTCAATCGCTTTCTTTGGGAAAACGGCTGGCCTTGGAGCTGATAAGCTCGTATGCAGACAGAATATTGTAAACACAGCGTTTCATTACAACTAGACGGTCTCACTTTCTTACAAAACAAACAAAGTACACTTAAAAGATATAATATCTCATGTAATACTCTGGGTGGCTAAGATTCAAGGCCTCCTTACTCTTGGCAGCGTCCGACTAGGGAATTTCAGACCAAAGTGTAACACAAACGCTTTTGAGGAGTACACTGCTTTCATTAGTTTCCCATAAAACATAACTTAATGCAAGGTTGTTAAAATCAAAGCTTCTCCTTGAGCCTGATCATATACTGCACGAAGAGTTACCTCACTGAAATTAATCCAAGACCTGGCTCCAAAAGTCTTAAACCTGCAGGGAAGTTCCCTGTGGTTTGATTTCAAGACTCAGCACCACATTTTAAAATAAGATTAAATGGAGTGATTGATTCTCTATTGATTCTAGGACATCCGCGAACATTTGCACTTGGAGTGCAGAGTCAGTCTGTGGGTGGTCTGCTGAGACAGATATCAAAGATGTCAGGGGGATGAAGACCCACCTATGCAGGCCATCTTGTTCAGGTCGAGTTCGTAGCCATCGAAGCAGTCGCAGGTGTAGCCTTCTCGCACACGAACGCAGCGGCCGTTTTCACAGCCATTCAGGATGCCACATTCCTCTGCTCGGAGACCCTCAAAACCTTGATTTCGGCCTGATTGGATAGAGAAACCCGTAGAAAAACATATTCATGAAAGAAGAACCTTTTTCACTTATTTGCTACAGGAGGTCAGAGGTCATTATATATATACTGTACATGATCAGGCGGAGGGGAGCTTTCATTGTTACACACTGTTCTCACATTGTACGAGATTAATTGTTTAAGTGATCATATTAGAAATGAAAAGCTTTACAGTGTATCCTTGTGTAAAAAAGGATGAAGATACCCACCGGCATGAGGATCCACTGGTCGCGGCAGCTGCTCCCGTGGTCGTGGGATGGGGACACGTGCAGGTGGCTGTTGAACGTTGTAGTCATTGTCGGTGAAGAGAGGAACGCTTTCAGGAATGTCATAGGTTCTTGGAGGGCTGCCATAACTGTCCCAGTATAGAGGAGCAAAAGGCTCTGCAGGATCCTCTGCCCCCTCAATACCGTACTCATATCCTTGCCGATCTCGCAGACTCTCTGAAGCTCCTCTCCGTGGCAGGTTGCACATAACTGCGTAGTCCTCTGAATACAACAGCAAACAGAGAGGAATTATAATTTATAACAGAGAGGTGTTACTATTTTATAATAGAAAAATTTTATAACATTTTATTCTGATGTGTATTTCTAACATAAATATTCTGATGTGTCTTATGTGTGTCCTGCTTCTTACCAGAGTCTCTCCTGGGACAGAAGGCACACTGTCCACTCCAGGCGACGCCGTACAGGCAGCAACACTCAGTGTATGTGGTTCTCTGTTGGTGGAGGGGGTCTGAACACATGTTGTCCCCCTCCAGACGCTGCCAGCAAATATCCAAGTGCACATCGTCCACAGCTTCTGGGAGTATACAGAAAAATGCATCTGAGAAAAAGTGACCACATCTGAACTGTCCTTTACAATCACCTATTGTAATTAACTCTGGATACACGAAGCTTCAAAGATTGGAACTAACCCTAAACCAAAACCCAAGTTCAACCACAGCAAAACAGCTGGACAGACAGTAAACTCCCCACCTCTTGTTGTTACTGCACAAAAGCATAATTCAACCCACCTAGTTGTGCTCTTCTCTCTCCTTCCTCAGAGGGAACATCAGTAGCCCACACCTCATCTCTCAGCTAACGATTATTTTCCACTACTGACTGATCTGCAGCTTATTTTCAATAACTGTTGAGCTATAAAGTATCTGGGATCAAATAGTAAAACGATTATAAATTTCCAAATTGTATTTGAACTGCTTCGTTTGTCTGCAAAGATCTAAGATACTGATAAATCTACAAGAAAGGAATGAAATCCTCAAATTTGAATAGAGAGAAGCACGGGATTATACTGTGGCTTAAATATGATTTGAATGACTAAATTAAATCAAAGCTGCTGCTGATTAATTTTGTATTTATCAAATCCAACAAAATCTTCTACTATTGTGCAACTACATTTTCTAAACTGGTTTAAAATCCATAAACAACAAAGAATCACAAAAGCATGTGTGTGTGTGTCACACCTGTGGTATTGAGGCTTATGCAGCGGCGTCGGGTGCTGTCCAAAACTAACGGAGGACTGCAGAAACAGTTGAAAGACCCGGCTGTGTTCACACACTCTCCATTCTCACAGGTGTTTCTGAATTCACACTCATCATAATCTGAAAACACACACACGCACACAGAGAAAGGCACGCAGGATGTTACGAAACATTTTTGATCATATGCCACATATTCATATTTTCTGTTTAATATGGTGTGTGGGGGTAGAGTTGCACTCTTTCTGAGGCCGAGTATAGTTTCTCTGTTATTTTTTACATGAAGTAGTTGTAATTTCTTACCCACACACTCAAGCCGGATGTTGTCATAGTAGAAACCAGAGCGACAGTAGCAGGTATAGGTAGAAAAGTGATTTAAACACTGTCCATTCTTACAAATGTCTGGTTCAAACATCTCACACTCATTTGCATCTGAAGGAGAGACAGAGAGAGATTCACACCTTGTGTGTTATATCAGTGGTGAAATGGAAACTTGTTTGTGAAAAAACATTGGCAACCTTCCTGAAAAGACATTCACTCCTTTGGTAAAAAAAAAAAGCTGGACAGGACACACTATGATTACAGTAATTAGTTAGGTATGCAGGTATCCCATTAGGCCTTGGCTAGCTGTAGAGGCTGCCTTGTAAATATGGTCAGGGATTATGACTGTCTATTTGGCTTTAAAAGACAGCTGCAGGTAGAAATAAAACAGGAACTGGCCTGTCCGTCCTTTCTGTGCCAATGTAAAGTTTGTGTGGAGGTAAGCTATAAAAGCTCAGGGATATCAATAAAACAAATTTGTGTGAAAGAGAAAGTACCTATGTAAGGACGCTGTTCTTCTGTTTGTGTTGATGAAGAAGGCACAGTTAATAATCCACTGCCATGAGGGCACAACTGGTTATAATCATCTGGAAAAGAAGAGATGGATTAATTAGTGAGACACAGGATTTAAACAAATGTCATAAAGACTCATTATGGATAATGAGTTTACTGTCGTACCTCTTCCTAAGAGGGGACAGGCGTGGATCTCGCAGTTGTCCCCCCAGCCTGCACCCACCGTGCAGCAGCACTCCTGTTTGGTAGTGTTGCGCGACAAAACGTTGTCGCAGAAGTTGGCATCATTCAAGTTGTAATAACACTCTTTCCTCTCCTCCTCTGAGGAAATGGATGGAGTGACTTCAGTAACAGCTTTGGAGTAATTATCTGTGGTAGATGAACAAGGACAGTATCTCTTTAGTTCAGGGAGTTAAGAGGTGAATGTTACACAGAAACTATTACACAGATTTGGTAGTTCAGGAGGGGAAAGCTCCCTATGGAGACAGGGTCACCAAGTGTATAAAATCACACAGCAAAGCCGTCAAGTGGCTTCTGCTCTTCATCCATCAGAACGTGTCCACATGCCTCCGGGAGGTAGTGCATTACTTTCGCCTGCCTCTGCTGAGCCTGCTCATTTGTCCAAAGGCATGGGCTCGGGCTTTTCACCCTTAAGCTGCCGGCTTAGTCAAATGGAAACACTGGCATGTGAGTCAACACACTATTCACTCTCACATGATTGATTAACACACGTCAAAAGCAAACAGCGGAATGTGGCAAAAAGGTACACAAAGGCATAGCTGGGGTTTAGTGCCCAGGCAGAAGAAAAAACATCCCCACTGAGGGCGCGCCGCTTAATAATGTAAATACGCCCAATTTGTGTACACATGTGCCTATCAAGCAAGAGACGTGATTTCCATGACTTGAACGGCTCGTTCTGTCATTCTGAGATTGCAATATATTACATATCTGTAACCTCCGCACCTAAGATCATTTTAGTATGGAAGAGAGCAATGTGTCTTTAGCGCTAATTGCCAATAGCTACACCGTATCCTTGTTTGCCTTGGTTGGGAAATGGGTTTACAGTAACTCGGGCCTTAGGGCATTTCCTTGGCTCTACTGGAGGAGTTACTTCATCTTTCGTCTGAGGGATTAGGCTAATACAAATTTTTGTAGGCAACCCACCCAACCATTACCTTATCCTATAAAAGAAGTAGAAACAGCCAGGTCAAAAGATACTTCGCGAGAGGTGGAGTAAGTTATGTCCACCTCCTCACCCTTGTTGTTTGGATAATGACCGACGGCTCATTAAATCAGGGAAAACTGTCTCCCAACGATGGGATGGAGAATTAAGTCCTGTGAGTCACTGTGAGTGCTAGCGCTGCTCTATTACCCAGGGAGCGGCACTGGCTGGTGATGGGATCAAATTCCTCATTGTCGTTGGGGCAGATGCACAGGAAGCTGCCGTCGAAGTTCTCACACAGGGCCTCACCGCACAGCGCCAGGCTCATCTCGCACTCGTTTATGTCTGAGAAAAGATGGGAGAGGAGGGCGTGAGTCAGTCAGTAAGGGATCAGGCACGTACGCACATGAATGCGCTCAGCGTGGTCAAGGGAAGGTCACGCATGATATTACCTGCTTTGCTATTAGTGAAAGAGTTTATAGAAATATAAAGTCAATCATTTTAAATGAGGAGGAATTTTTTACTTCAATAAACATAAATATACAGTAAAACTGTTGCTCGTTGGAAGATTTATGGCAAGAGGACTGTGTGTGGGATCTAGTCATCAAGTAATTACAGTGCCTGTATTCATTGAAAGAAGCAACATG
Organism: Polydactylus sextarius; assembly: GCA_016801845.1. NCBI lineage: Eukaryota > Metazoa > Chordata > Actinopteri > Polynemidae > Polydactylus > Polydactylus sextarius. Next base: position 8,894,122 of record CM028919.1, read on the forward strand.
TCATCCTATGACTCATTAAAGTGATGGTCTGGAGTTATTTGAATCCAGGGGCTATTTCACCATGAATACGAATCAAACACCCTGTCAAGATCTAGTTTACGTTGGTCAAAGTAATATCGAGTTTGACCGTCTTTTGTCTTTGCAACCAAATATCTAACAATGAAAGTAAGTGGGGCCGCCAGCCAATCCCATCTAAATTGTCATTTTTTTAACCACTAATAAGATTCAAAATAGCACTTCACTTTTGACAGTAACATAAATAGCGCCACTACACATAAACTGAAGTAACAATAACTTAGTAAATGTATGTGATGAATCTGCTGATTTGGACCACTTTTCATCGCTGGTTGTTTCGCTTTTTTAATAAACTCTTGGTACACTTACTTTATTTACTTACTTACTTTGACCAGAATAAAAATAAAAATAAAAATAACAAAAAAAGCTCTTGATGGGGTGTTCAACTCGTATTCATGGAGAAATAGACCCTGGCATGGAGGAAAAATATCCAGTTCTTTCCTATGATTTTCATGCACTGGTTCACACTAAATGACAAGGGAATACCACCAGATTGATCCTTTCGCTTATCACTCATGAACATGAATTGGAGATCAGTTACACACCAACACATCTGCCCGTATCCCCGGGTGGATTGGTGTAGCCTTGGTCACACTGGCAGCGGAAGGAGCCATCTGTGTTTTCGCAGAAGCCATGGTTCCCACAGATGGTTTCGTTGAGGCACTCATCAATATCTGTACGGCCAAAGCACGTGCGCGCACACACACACACACACAGACACACACACAGAGGTGAGCACAACATTAATATTTACAGTCGGTCTGTGTGATGAACTTTCAAACAGCTGTGGTAAACAAAGCACGGCTTCCCCAAAACAAACATCACTACCATTCCGACGTTACAATAACAACAGAAAATCATTTTTCATCATAACATGTTACACACAGTCTGCAGATAAAACAGCACCATTAAGAGGCTTTTCAAACTGTCAATTAATTCGAGGAGACTAATTCGAGGAGTGCATCATAACAGTGTATTTGAATGCATTGTGAGTGTTTTTTATTATTTTTTTTGGTTGTGTTAATGGGGTGAGAAGTGACACGGGTCACTGGAAAGTTGGCAAAATGTGATGTGAGAGATGGAGGAGTTTACACTGTACAGCCAGCATTCAAGCGTTCACGCTGACACTTTACAAGCAGCTGGAGAAAGATGGCTGAGAGCTCAGACTTGTTGTGAAGAAGGCTTTTTTTTTGACAGTGTTCTGGCAAGAACCACTTTCCATTGTAATCACTGAATCTGTTTAAAACCATTTAATGTTTTTGCCATCAGCTGTAGATGTCCTTAAAAATAACAACGTCCCCATGAAATTATTCTGAGCACACTGTAAGACTTAATTTCATGTCCAAATTGGTAGTTAGTGATCAAATCTGGCAGGCCGCAGCCCAGAGCAGTTCCTTCCTTGCGTGGCAATAAATTATAAAGCAGATGTAATAAATCCAGTGGAGGAACGCTGCTATATGGAGAATGAGGGACATGGATATTGAGCCTGTTAACAGTGGACCATGTAACAGCACGGATGATTCTCTACCACTTGCTGTTTAAAAGCAACATTTGTTAGCAATTTCTGACATACATGATTTAGTATTTCTTGGCGTCTCGAGCAGCAGCAGAGAGGCCAAAGACTGATACCGCCGGGGGGAAAGTCTGATTGTAATTGTTTAAAAAAACAAAAACAATAGAAAAAAACAATCAGAGGCTTTAATGATCGCACTTTAGTCGTATGAATTTGTCCTCAGGTCTGTTGAGACTTGCCACTGGTCAGTGTTAACATAACTGTAACTGTCACGCTTTTGACTTTCTTTCATGCTCGTCCATTCGTTCATTCATTCCAGCTCCAGTTTTTTGGATTCTGTCGTCACATCGGACGCTGTGGTCTGCCTGAGTCAACTGACCTGCTTCTCCTCCTCACTTACCTGCCCCTCATACCCTCATTTCCCTCATTTGCTCCCTTGTATATATATATATATATATATATATATATATAGTGGTCTGTTTCCACTCGCTTTCTGCCAGATTATCTTTGTGCCATGTGCCTTAGCTTTCCACTTCTCTGTTCTTTGCCTGCCTGTTTTGATCCTGATCGTGTTTTGGACCTTGACTCTGTTTTCTGGATTTTGGCTCAGCCTGACTCTTTGTACTTTGTTTGCCTGCTTGGATTTTTTTTTCTTTTTTACTTTTTCATTCTAAGTAAAGACTCTATACTTTTATATTTGCCCTCCTGAGTCGTGCTTTTGTGTTTCTTTTCTAGGAACCATGACAAATACACATAATGACATAATCGATATTTTTATTTAGTTCTTCAGTTCCACTAAACTGTATATTTCACCGAGCGTTTACTTGTTCTAAAGAATAAACAGACACAGAAAATGACCGCCTCATTTGTTCAAGCCTTGTTGTGGTCTAACTTCTTCTCAAAAATAAATTTGCTCAACAGTTTATGTCAGACACTACATCTTGTTCTTTTCACTTTAGAAAAAACAAAAAGAAAGTTAATAAGACTATTCAGCCTGTGTGTTACAGTAAGTCAGTGTTTGTTTATTTCCCGCAAATCATTAAACTTGGAATATTATGACAGACAGGCGTATCATTTGATATGAACTGCTCTGATGAAACTATGAGGACACACGGCTACGTCTGGTTTATCATAGGCATGATTAACTTTTTTGTTGACTTTTTAGTTTCATAACAACCCTCCATGACCATTCTATTCAAAGTTTCCATGACTAATAGTGAGTCCAATGGAATGATTACACGATTTAGAAAAACAAGACCTATTTCAAATATGGAAAAAATTCGGACAATAAAATCACAACAAATTGAATATTTGAACTGAGCTTTGATCAGTTGCACTTAACGCCCCCACCTCCCTGAGTTGTAAAAGTTCATTCTGCATATGTCGGCTCAGTTGACAAAACTCAAATCTAGTGGCACAACAGATATTTAAAACAAACATGACACTGTCATTCACATGTTGTCTAAACCAGTTTTATTTTTCCTCCGAGCTCTCATAAACGTTGTATCCATTGAAGAAACTGAGGAAAAGGCCAGAGAAACCACATCCCATTTCATATGAACAGAGCACTTGGCCAGGGCCGTGCCTTTCCCTCCAACTCAGACAACTGCTTTCTCAGGCTTGCTGGGGGACTAGTCCTCTGTCAGTGTTCCTGTCCTGACTTGGCCACTTCTCTAACATGCCTCTGGGGTCAGAGACAGGGGCTCCCACAAGCTAATAAAACTGCTGAGACAAAATTGTCTTTGTCATTTGTAAAACCTTTCACAGGGAACTGCTGCAAATGACGAAAATTGCTAGAATAGACTTGTGGGCTCAAATGGCTGCAAAATGATGGAGGGAGAATGGATGGACACATACTGAAAAACGCCAACCCACTGGATTTGCATTTTGCAGCTGAGAAGAGAGATACTGAAATACTGCATAAGTGGCATAGCATTCAGAGATATTTTAATATGTTGCGTGTAACTAAAAAATCATGTTTGAATAATAACATTATCTATGTTCTATCAGGAACACCCTGAGGTTAAGGTGAAGGATATAGTGTATCAAAAGTTTGAGGCACATTTCCTCAAGTGTGAAGCACTTAAGTTGAGTTAGGAATGTTGAAATGGCAGTGAACACCAGCTGGGAGGTCTGTGAAGAAGGTGATGAAAGCTCTGTGCTAATATATGAAATAATCAGTGTCTGCGAGGAGCTTTTCATTCATGCGTAACGTGGAACAAAATCTGGTGCAAACCACATGTTGTGATGAGATGCAATCAAAGTATCATCCCGGGGAGGAATGAGAGCATCGAGACCAAAACAATCTTAATTGCCTTATTCTTCCTCCTATGTATCCGACTCTAGTATTGTCTGAGTGACAGCATCACTTGACCGGCCATTTAGATCTGTCATCCAAGCAGAGAGTCAGCTTGCTCATCACGGCTCTAATGGTTTGTAGAAGGGGAAAAAGTGAATAATACATAATGAGATAACTATACCAAGAGCGAGTCTCACACCAGCAGGATGTGAGATCCTCCTTTCTGAAGTCTTTCCATGCGATAATGAGTTATGTTAGGACACATGCGGCGCTGTAAATTATGCGGAAGGAAGAACTGAAACAGATGAGAGATGAGCGTGAGGAGCTCAGCTGAGATGCGAGGAGCCATGATGAGGTTAAAGGGGGCAAACCAGACCCAAGAGACACCTCACCTAATGGTCTGACTCAGGAGGACCTGCTTCCTGGATCTAGTGATGCAGTGATAGGGAGTGAGTGAAAGGCAGCCTAAATTTGGGTCTGTGTGCCATGTGTTAATCTGGACCACATGGTGGCAGCCAACAAGAATATAGGAAGCAGTGACTGTTGGCTCACCCTCCACAGCCCACACGTCTCCCATATTTTCAGGGCAACCCCTTTTTATCTGATTGGACCCATATGCAGAGGTTATTTCACACGCGACCGAATAAAGATGAGTTGAATTATTTGTTTTTAGGCGAAGCGCGTTTAGACGCTTTATCAAACATTACATCTACAACCTGCCTCTGGTTAGCTACAGTGGAGGTCAGGCCGCCGTATTGTGTGTGTGTGTGTGTGTGTGTGTGTGTTAAAACCATCTGCACAACAGCGTGAGCAATCGCACACACGGCAAAGTCTTTAGATTTCTATACGTTTACACGGGGTGGGAGGTTGGCGAGTGTGTGACCGCAGACAATTTCCGCCCTTGGGCAAGTCTTATTAAAGACACAGCATAGCTGGAGGGAATTTATGAGCATGATGGTGCGTTAAAGCTAAAAACAATGACCTGAGAAAACACACATCTAAGCACAGACACATACGTTATGACCTGTGTACTGTATCGTGGCAGCGCTGAGTGCGGGCCTCACAGCACAGTTGTGGCTGACGTGCTGCTGCGGAAAAAACCCCTGTTTTTCCCTTTTGTATCATGGCCTCTAAATCTAAATGAGTGCTGTGAGCAGAGCCAAAGACAACCGCTGCCCCTTCGAAGGCCGGTGAGTAAAAATAAAACAACGCCCCTCACAGAAACTGCAAATTACAGCGTCTGGCCTCTTCTTAAATATTTGATGATTTTTACAAGCAGACAAAAATGTCCCAGAGTAATCGAGCTCCCTCCCTGGACTTTTATTGGGGTGACGGCAGCATCTCCCACAACTTCCCATCGTGAGGTAAAACAAGCCACTATTGTGTGTAGTGTTGGGCTTCTGAGGGTAAGAGGGCTTGGTTCACAAACTGGGGCTGTGAGTCAATGCTGAGCTGAACGAGTGTTTGTTGTGGGGTCTAGTGAAAACATGAACAGATGGTGTCGCAACATAGCAACAGTGGGAAGATGGTCAGACGTGGTCATAAATGGGCAACTATACAGACACTAAGACGTTTGTGACACCACAGGGGACAGTGTGAGGCTTTCTCAATAAGGTCACACCTAGATTCCATCATCCGCCAAAAACACAAGTCAAGTAAGACAATGTGAAACTATATCAAGTCCGTGGAAGTCTGGTGTATATTTAAATCACACACCGATTCATACTACACTGATTCAAACCTTTATGAACTGCTAAGTTGAGCAGTTGGTTTCAATCTTTAGCTAGTGCCAGACTGACAACATCATAAAGTGCATTGAGGATTCAGGGATCAGAGTGATGGATGGGCCGGAGGTCCAATCTGTCACTGATCAGCACCACAGCAGCATATTCTTCCCTGATCTCCAACTGTTGAAAGTCCAATAAAAACTCAGGGTTATGAGAATATGTGAAGCCTCACCGTGCTCCGAGTGCATCGCTACAACCGTTACAGTCCCTGGTACTATTTCTCTAAGAAAAACACAAGAGCAATGGAGGCAAAAGAAAAAAAAAAAAGAAAAGCTCTAGAGTTAACCACATGTGCGCACACATACACACTCACATACACAGACAATCACCCACAAACACCCACAGCTTCCAGCTTCAGTCCAACACATCATTCCAATGTGATGCTCTAAGACTGCTTTCCCCTCTTCGCCTGTCACTCTCTGATGACTGTTTGGATCCTGTCTTAATATGAGGAAAATATTTGGCTCCTTGTTTTTGTTTCTCATAAACCTAACTCATCCATGAGAACAACAACGACAAGAAATTCAGTACCAGAAGGTAAAAAGAGATAAACTTGCATCGTTGTGCAACTAACCACATTAATATCTTAAGCCCAAGATATCTAACCCTGCCAGTAAACACACAGTCAGGCTCCATGGTTTCTGAAGGTCATGGAGTTGTGTCTGTTGTTATTGGCCAGTTGTGGGTCCAGATGTAGCATAAGCACAAACCAAGCCAGCCAATCCAGGTGATCGAGCTCATCTATTGAGGCTACAAAGAGGTAAGGGACCTTATGAGCTGGCTTACCCTATCCCCTCTCAAAAAGAGAACAATCCCGATCAGGTTCCACCCTCTGTCTCTGTCAGAGGTACTCCATTAGCTCCGTTGTCAAGAGGATGAGACTATTATCAGCTGCTGGCCTCACACACTGCCTGCAGTGACAGTGCACTCCTCTTTCTAAAGTGCCCCAATTTCAGGGGCCACTTCTCCTCATCTCCCCCCATGGTCTCTTGTCTGAGGACCTTGAGAATCTGATAGCTTTTGATTCACATCGGCTTCTTTGTGTCTGCATGCCAAACGGTCATCATTATCTATGCGTGGTGGGAGAGTCCTAAAGAGTGTGTGGAGTGGTTGAGTTGATTTGAGTCTAGTCTGCGCTCTTTTCCTGTCTCTATCTTTAACTATAGTCCAAGTGGTAATTGGATTCAATAAGGGAACATGTACGAGAATAGGTGGGCTCATTCCTTTGCGTCAGCCTGAAGACAGTTAGGCTCCAGATTTGCCTATTTTTTCCCCTAAAATAATCATGTGTGTGTGTGTGTGTGTGTGTGTGTGTGTTTGAGTCTTAACTATACGTGGTTTGGTTGGAGCACTCACCGCAGTCTGTGGTGGCTTCTCCCTCGAGGCCAGGCTGGCAGCCCATGAAGCACCGGTAGGAGCCGATGGTGTTCTCACAGCGCCAGGTACCACACACTGAGCTTCCAAACTCCTTGCACTCATCCTGGTCTGTAAAAAGAAAGAGAGAAATTTTGGTTAGTGACTGACAAACAGAGGCACAAACGTAACCACATGTGCAATCAGACACTAAAGCGGACGCATGCAACCCCCGCTCGCACGGCGTTATTCCCTCCACTGCTCCTCTGCTTCCAGTGTAATGGCCGTACAGCAGGAGTCGGCCAAGGGGGCCTGTGGTGTAGCTGTCCTCAGTAAACGCAGCAGGCAACAGGAGTGGCCAAGAACAATATTATCACAGCAACCAAATAACTTGTGAAGGAGCTAAAGGGAGACGTTCCAGAGGGAGAAACACCTCCTGCTCACAATGGGGTCATTCATACTTCCCTCGGGAGGGAGCGAGTTCAGGGCTCCATCCACGTAATCCAGACACCCCTCAGTCCTGAAACCATGGATTAAACCTTCTAAACCAGGCCCAGTCCCAACTGCCTATAAATAATCAATCATTGCCAACTGTGTGTATACCATGTACACTTAAGCCTAAATGTAGCGTGACAATACAGTGGCTAATGCTGACGTACTGGTCGACTCAGGAGAAACATCAGTTCAGAGTCTCAAATAAATATGTACAACAATATATAAAACAGGACATCGCAGCAGAGTTTTATTGCGTCTCACCTTCGCAGCCAGCCGTGTCGGCATTGAACTTGAAACCAGTCTCACACAAGCACAAGAAAGAGCCATCAGTGTTGAGACACTGACCCCGGACGCACACGTCTTCTTTGCTGCATTCATCCACATCTAAGGCAGAGACGAGAATGGGAAGAGAAAGGCAGACAAATTACTTGGAAAGAAAAGAGATTAAAAAAATAAAACAAAAAAACAAACATAATTGGATATCGGGCGGATCAAGATTTGCTACATATTGACTATCACTAAATATCCCTGTGTATCCCCTGTCTTCATTAAATCCACAGGGAACACCACTCCTTTTCATAAGTATCACAAAAAGAATGTGTAATCAAGCGCTTGTCTGAACACAAGATGCATTGGCCATTTGGAGCAATACTGGCAAACAGCAAAAAGAGAAGAGAAGGGGGGGAATCCTCTACCTCAGCTTTTCAGACTGAGAACATTTCCCCTTGACTCGTAAAAACGAATAATGAATGCTACATGCTTGATTAGCTGTAGAATGCTGAATAATTGCAGTATTACAACATAACTTGTAAGGTACATGGTCGTGGGGTCAAAGGTGGTGGTGGTGGTGGGGGCAGGAAAGACAGGGGAAATTATTCCAAAGCCTCTCTTCATTTTCCAAGGTTCGATAATCAGATGGATCTTTCAGAGATGACAAGATAAACACCCGTTTGCAAAGATAGGGAGAAAAAAAAACAATACTCCAGACTATAAGTAAACACATAAATATGCTGTGACTGGATAGCTTTGGAGTTAATTCAAGGACTTCAAAGCCTGTACTGAAAGGCACAGAAAGTCTATGGCACAAAACGATGATTTGGATTAAGTTTAAATGTGTTTCAGTGTGCTGTCAGTCCTTTACTATGCACAGTATGTTCTGTTTCTGCTGAAAGACTGGACTGATGAAGGCCAAGCATCATTTTGGCCTCACCTGAACCCATCTTTCATTCCTGTAAACTCACATACCCTCATCCTCCTCGCACCTCCTCCTTGCAGGCTCATGTCAGAGGGGTCTGGCTTTCATTGTGTCAGCACAGTACACACAATGGCAGACTGCGAGAAAATATACGACAACTGCTGATTTATAGGATAATTAAAGCCCAGTATTTGTTGTGGCAGGCAGCCAAAGTACCTGACGCAGGCTGGGCAGATCACTCAAAGCCTGTAGACGATATCTAAAGCCAGAGCCTAAATGGAAGAATGTCCCTGTACAAGGTCCCTGATTACAAGACCATGTCAGTGTCTTGTAGGGGCTTGGACCCGGTGATCCAACTTACCTGCATCACATCATGACAGAATGTTTCCCTGCCAGACATCCCGTTATTTGCTTAACTGCACCTCTTACTCATAAGACCCACCAGAAATAACACTGATCCAATTCTGACATCCTCGCCAAAGTTATTTCATGTATTTTGACAGCGAATACCTCAGTTTGTTGAAATGTAAAGTCTTCCTTCGATGATGGTCAGACCACTTTTTTTTTCTCCCATCGCTGTGACCAGAGGGTCACTGGGTGCGGCTGGAATAACATCAAACTGATGTCCGAGCTGAGAGCGAGTGAGCTGAGATAGTTGATGAGGCCATGGACCATTACACAGAAAGGCTAGCCTGTGCACCCATGCCAGGGGTCCCGGGCCTGGCCTCAGCACCATGTGCAGTACAGTGAGGACACTGTCTGTCACACTGCCTGCACTGAATGAACAAACTAGCGCAAGCCAACAAGGTCACTGTAAAATGACTTGAGCAATATGTGTTAAAAAACCATTATTACATTTCTACCAACTTTCTCCAATTTTGACTCTGCCTCACCCAATTACAGACAGCTCATAAAATCCTCTGAAAACGGTTTCCCATTGCTAATACTGTTCATGCCGCAGTGTGTTACTGTACCTTGGCAGCCGGGTCTTCCATCGATGGTGGTATATCCATCAGGACAGATGCATGAGTAGGACCCCACAGAGTTCAGGCAGTCTCCTTCTCCACAGATCCCCGCAATGGTTAAACACTCATTGATATCTGTCAAACGCAAGCACAAACATACACACATAGCTGTGTCAAGATGCCAACATGAGGTAAGCCATGAGAAACAGTTAACCGCAAGGAATGGTTAACCACAAAATGGTTGATTATGTGTGTCGGATGATCTACAGCACATATGTGTGTATATATATCCATGTGTACATTTGTGTGTGTGTACCTCTGCAGGACGTCTCATCCACCAGCTCCAGACCAGGAGGACAGGAGCAGCTATAGGAGCCCATGCTGTTAATGCACTGGCCTCCGTGACACAGGCTGGTGTCCTCGCATTCGTTCACATCTGTATTGACACACACACACACACACACACACACACACACACGTCATCAGTATGACACATTCACACCAGCTGTAAATCACTGGGTCTCACATCAAATTTGCCCAAGTTTTGTCATATGGATGAGAAGCTTCCAGACCACAGGGAACATGTCAAAAAAGTCATGCATCATCTACATCAGAAAGCAATGACTTCTTACTATATTGGCCTGGAACAGATGACTATGAAATGGATTCCACAGCCATCGTTAATTCTAGTGACCGCAGCGAAACCACCCACTGCACTATACCTTCACATGAGAGCCCGTTGGGTGTCACTGTGAACCCTGGGTCACACGTCATGCAGGAGAAGGAGCCCTCTGTGTTGGTGCAAACACCCGTGGGGCACGCACCTGGGGTCTGGCATTCGTCGATGCCTGAGAGACAGAGGAAGAAGAAAAGGTTAGTGACCGGTTATCATAATACGCAAAGGGACCTCTTTTTGATAATTCATGGCCTTATCTGTTAAAAATTATTAATGGCTACGTGTGACTCAGCCCAACATACAGTAAGCAAAGCCCTCTTTATTAGATCGCACTGACAGTGTTTTATTAAAAAGGGTGGAAAGATAAGTATGCAGGATGGTCACTGAATCCAAAACAGCAAGCTATTACAGGTGGCGTATAATTACTGTATCTACAAACAGTCACTGGCTCGCTGTTATGTGATCATTGGAAATTCCTCGAGCCGGTACAGATTGTATTTCTTACCAAGAAAATAGTGTGGGCCATTGTTAAGTGATTGAGACGGCTCCGTTTTTGCCTTTGGGTTAACAGAGCGAGTTCAGCAGGGCGAGCTCGCCGCAGTACATGGACGGCAGGGGAGTGGTTGACTTCATTTCAAATTAAGCCCTTAATATTTTCCATGGCATCAGAGACATCCATTAAAATCCTATCAGAGGCCGACTTGGACTGCGGCTTGTTTTGTAAAACTTTTTCCCAGCGCGAAGACACATATCAGTGGGGGATCTTCCTCTCAGGCTAGATCCACACTTCCACTCAAAAACACAACACAGTGTATATGACTAACCGAGGGCATGTTTGAATCCGTTTAAATAATCATTCCTTTTCTGCTTCCCATGAAGTCATGACAGATCTAACCTCCCTGGATTCGTCAAAGCAGCCGTTTCACTGCATTGATCTCATAAATCATGTCATGACAAATTACTGAGTAGTGTAAAGATTTTCTGTAATCATGTTCTAGGTCTAACGCAGTCCTTTTACTGTGGTCTACTATAAGTGTATGTCGATCATAGTGACAGATTACGCAGGTAGGTAAATAGAGATGTGTTTTTACCTTCACAGCTCTGACCATCCTCAGACAGCTGCTGGCCGACTCCACAGTCCCTGCAGGTGTAAGACCCTGGGGTGTTTAAGCACAGCTGGCCCGGGCACACGTTAGCCACCGAGCACTCATCCACATCTGGACACAAATACACAGACACATCATAGCAGAGATTATCATCTCTGGCTTCAAATAAATAAAGCATGCCAGATGTAATCAGTTAGATCGGTAATCATTGGAACAAGGATTTACAAATGTCGACACCTCTATCTTTTTAGCTGAGCTATCTGCAGGACATTTGCCTGACGTCATCTTGTTCTATTTGAGGGCTGATGTCTCATTGTATTGAGCAAGGATTAAATGAGCGGTGCCAGAGGCGGAGGGGTCCGGGATCCAGCTATGATGTGATGTCTAGGAGGAGTATTTTGGGATTTTGAGCACAGATGAAGGGGCTTTTGGTCCAAGCTGTCACACCTGATGCTGTTTACATACAACCCAAACCAGCTGGGGAACATGTTTAGCAGAGCTGGCACATTCACCCTTAACCACAACTTTGTTTAGTGGTTGGTCTGGCATGTATGAACAGAGGAGGAAAATACACACACCTGTGATCAAGTATAGAAACAAGCAACAACAAGACAAAAGCCTCACCATCACACTGTTGTCCATCTTCAGAGACTCTGAAACCGGGTTGACAGGTGATGCATGTGAAGGAGCCCTCTGTGTTTGTACATGTTCCTTGGGGGCATGTAGTGGGCAGCGCACACTCATCGATATCTGGCAAGAAACAATACACATTCTCAGGACTGGGATGTTTCTACAGCCAAGAAAAAAAAAAAAAAAAAATATCTAAACTCCCAAACAAAGGGAGGCAACATGTTCAGGACCTGTGTTAGTTTTAAGAGAACTGAAGATACACGTGGTCACGTATGAAATGATCCATTTATGTTGCATAAACAAACCTTCACAGAGCTCCCCATCGTATGATATTCTGTACCCCGTCGGGCAATTCTCACAGGTGTAAGAGCCTTCTGAGTTTAGACAGATCCCGTTGGCACAGGTAGACAGAGACTGGCACTCGTCGATATCTGCGTGAAACACATGCACGTCACTATAGGACTGAATAATACATGGAGAGACTTCAGTTGCACAGCAAAAGTGTTTTAATGGCAAGTTGACAACCTCCCCTAGATGTGTTGAGTCTGATTTATATTGAGTGATTTACCTTCACACCTCTGTCGGTCTTGAGAGACTCTGTATCCAGACTTACACCTGGTGCAGGTGTAGGATCCCTCTGTGTTAGCACATACTCCACCGAGACAGAAGTCGCCCTGAGCGCATTCATCCACATCTAAAAAAAAAAACCCAGAAAAACCACAATCAAACAATCTATCACTATATACCAACGTTCAGTGCACATCATTAAACAGCAAGACATTTCATACCTTCACATCTCTGTCCATCAGCAGATGGTCCAAACCCAGGTTTGCAGTTCTGGCAAGTGAAAGAACCTAGTGTGTTGGTGCAAATTCCCAACAAGCAGGCATTGCCAGTTGCGCACTCATTGACGTCTAAATGAAAAGAAAGAAAAATGCAGATATTAGATTTGCTGTTGGAAGAATATGTGGTGATAAGTTACACCAAAGTGCTCTAGATAATCCTTTACAGACCTTCACAAGCTTTGCTGTCTGAGGTGACTTGGTAACCATGGTTACAGGTGCACTTGTGGGTGCCGTCCAAATTGACACAGTGTCCGTGAAGACAGACTCCAGGGAGCGCGCATTCATCCACATCTGGAGGAGAGATATTGAGGGGAAAGAATGGGGGCGTCAGAAAATAAAGACAACTGCTAACTCTTTGTAGCCTTTTAATAAACCTTCAATGGTGCCGTGAGACTTCTGTAGTAGCACAGTGAAAAAAATATACACGGGGCTGCGCTTTGATACGAGGCGTAAATCACGTTTGACAGACATTGTGACGGACTGTTACCTTGGCAAACATTGTCCGGTGAGAGTTTGTAGCCTTGGAAACAATTGCAACTATAGGAACCCTCGGAGTTGACACATCTACCGCTACCACACAGTGTCTGGTTCAAGCACTCGTTCACATCTAAAGACAGAAGGGATCAGGATAAGACACTGTATTATTGAACTGCAATAAAAAGCAATATAAATATTACATTTACAGTATTTACTCAGAAACAGATATCTACTAACCCTGAATGACTATGTGCAGGGAGAGTTGTTACAACTGGAGGTAAGTAGTAATAATTCTAGTTATTGGGTGACCTTCAGTGTTAGATTAAATGTTAAAGGTTGATAATCCCTTTGGCACAACTGAGCCTTTGCAGGAGGAAACAACATTAAGATGTAAAAACAAAAACAAATACCAAGCATATAAACAAGGGGGCTGTATACACATGTAACAACAGTGGAGGGGAAACAATCACAACCTAATTAGTGCACAAAATGAGTGCAAACAGCAGTCATTAAATTACATCAGTGCACAGACTCAACCTCATTCATAAAGGCCTCTTACTATTCGCAGCAGTAGCTGTCTTTTCCACATCATGAGTCAAAACAGTTGACCCAAGAATTATGTGGAAAACCTCATGCAGAAATAATGTTTTATAGTGGAATCTACTAAGTGTTAACAATGGTGTTTTTTCAGTTTTTCATGAAGGTGCAGAGAGAGAGCAACTGAAGTTGAATTACGTGAGTGTCAGAGACAGATAAGGGATATTAAAAGAGGAAGAGAAAGAGGGGGAGGAGAGGAAAGGAAATATATTTGTCTGCAAAGGACATGGAGAGAGGACGTTAGTGAGAGGTGGTAGAGATTCTGAAACAGAGAGCTCACACAGTGAAAACAGAGTGAGAGAGTCACAGACGGGGTTTTGTTTGCCGGGCTGCGGGCACTGCCAGACGTCTGTCAGTGTGGCCCAATGCTTTGTTTCTGCAATCATCCGGCATCTCTCAGGCCCTCGCGATAAGCCTTGACAAGGGAATGGAGCTGTTTTCACTATCACACCAGCAATTAGGCTTATCCACGATTCGGCCAATTGGGCCCAAACTACTGAGCTGCCGTCAATTGACTGAAGCAAATACTGGAAACCCTGCTCATGTTGCCTGTTTCATGCGACTCCCGCTGCGGCAGACATATACCGTGAGGTTATTAGTGCTGCCTGGGTGGATGTTCAGAGGAAAAATATTTACCTACAGTGTTATCCCCCATTTACACAGTTCCTCTGGGTTACTATTTATATACCACAGATTTACAAGGAATGAATAATACTAGTGGGCTGACAAACAGAGAGTAGTTTAAGTGGTGTTTTTTTTTTTTGCAGGAGAGGAAATCATGAGACTTTAAACAAGGACGTTAGTCATCAGACTCACTGGAAAATTGATTATGAATCACTTTTAAAGAAAGTACTGGTAAACTGGTTAACTTCCAGTAAATTTTCCATCCTCATTCGGTCTTTTAGTATTTCACATTTCTGGAATTCTTAGTCCAGGAGCTTATGTTTCCAAGCAAATTAGGAAGGGGTGCACTATCTTAAAGAGGGGATGTGTTAAGTAACACCAGTCAGGCTGTTATGTAACAGGGAGCTGCTGGCGTGTCAACTTAAAAGCAACAAATGTAGTTTGTCGGCCATTTGTGTATTCATATCCAATAATCTGCAGTAAGAGTTTTACGGTGAACCACAACAACACTGTGGGTGAGTGAGAGAATTTGTTTGCGTGTCGAGACCTCTCTGCAGCGGGGACTTGACCGACTGACCTTCTCATACATCTTCTGTGACTGCTCGGTCCTCTGACCCAGCACAGCAGTGGTAATAACGCCTTACTGGCCTCCAGCAGGCCCAAGAGTACAGTGGCCAGAGCTCTCCAACAATAATACGCTGTTTGTTCAAGGCTGTGGCCAAGAGAAAATATTTGGACTCTCCCAAATTGAAGTATTATAAACAATCCTTTTACGGGGGCCAGTGATATCGAAAGATCAGCAATAACATAGTCAATGTGTTTAAACAATATTCAGGATATGCAGGGGCTGCTGGGTGGAGGAGCTGATATGTCCTACGTGGAAACACTAAACGGAGGGAGATGGTGGAGGGTGGTGCCAGGCCCACGCACTATAACCATCATCACTGTGGTTTTGGGCTGTCTTCTGGGCCCAGTAGTTGTCCACACTGGGCATAAAAGATCCGACATTAAGAAAGTTGAAGACAAAATATAATTTAGTTTATAGATTTTTTGAGCACATCTGCAGTCAGAGTGTCCCTTTGAGAAAAAAAAAAACTCAATTTAACTCAATTCGGCTTCTGCTTTTTTTGGTGAACTGCACTGCATCACAGGCTGTCATCAGGTCTTTAACGGCACGGCTTGTTGCCATGTCACCTCGGTTACTTTCGGCGATGCCAACCGGGAGCAGCAGTTTCATCTACGTAAAATATTACCTAATACAGGAAGCTTTTACAGTGTAAGAGGGAAACCCAGCTTATTTCCATGCAGTGGTCGGAAAAACCCTTAGGAGCGGTGGTGCCGCTGTGATGGGGTGTGGGGTTGCCTTACCCACACATCTTTCACTGACAGCCCTGAAGCCTGGACCACAGGCCTGGCACTGGAAAGAGCCGGGAGTGTTGACGCAGACACCGTTGGGACAGGAGCTGGGATCTCTGCACTCATCTACATCTGCTCAGGGAGAAGGTGGGACATGAAATTAATCATAAGAATTACTTGTTACCAAAACAATGTGAACATGCATGAAACAAAGTGTGTAAGGTCACAAATGCTAATATATACAAAGACACAATTGCTCTCTGAGTATTGACTTTCTCAGTTTTCTTCCTGGCTTTGACTGGAGGAAAAATACATGTGTTTTGTTACCGGGCTACATATTAACTCATGGCAGCAAACAAATAGGTCTGGCTTGGATTGTGGTGTTATGTGAACTTGACTGAGTGCATAGGTGCTTGTGCTTGCATGCATGTCACCTTCGCATAGGCCCCTCCAAGACTTGGCGTAACCACTGTTGCATTCACAGGTGTAAGATCCTTCTGTGTTGACGCATTTGCCATTCTGACACTTGTTGGGCATGCTGCACTCATTAATGTCTGCCAGTTTGAATGAAAACCAAGAAGAATGGAAAAGAAAGTGACTATTGTGTTCCACGGCATTAATTAGGTCAGGATGCTTTTTAAATGAACAGTGCTGACAGACAAGAACTTGTGGCTGCTCTTAAAGAGAATTAGAAAGCTAACAACACTCTGTGGTGGCTTTCATCCGTTGGAAACATTATCTATCTCGCTGTCACTCGAGTTGCGTCTCACCTTGACAGAACTTCCTGTTCTGTGTGATCACCTGGCTGTAGCCGCTGTGGCACTGGCAGGAGTAGGAGCCAAAGGTGTTTACGCAGCGACCTTTCCCTTCGCATGGGTCCTCATCACACTCATTCACATCTGCAACATGAGACAGAGAAAGCAGGAAATACAAGAGAAACAAAGCACAGGAGGTTGAATGGGATGTCACATTACAGTTCCATTTCACCAGCAGAAACTACGCACTTTCCAAGCATTGACTTTGGAGCTCATCTACCATACACATTCCTCAGTGATGGGCCCCAGCCCAGCCGGGCGGAGCAGAGGCTCCAGCCAAGGCCTTCACTGTGAGGTAAGGGATCATAGCACCGTGGCAGCTCTTTGGACAGGCTGTACGCTGTTGTCAGGCATCACGGAACAGGTCAACATAAACAAATGGATCCCTTTCATTTTGGCTCGCTTCATTTCTCAAGGCTTCTGTGCCGTGTAATGTTTGGTGTTGGAGACTCGCTCGAACTGAGATGATGATTGACAGAAACGATGGGGCCTGTGGTGTCAGTGTGTGTGTCTGTGTGTGCCCCTCCTTCTCTCTGAGTGTCCCACTGTTACCCATCTGATCCGTCTCTCCGTCTCTCCCCATAGTTCCTTACCAATGCAGTTGGTCTGCAATGCGCTGAGCTTGAATCCTGGCTCACACTGACAGGTGTATCCAGTTTGCACCGGAATACATTTCCCATGACCACATATGGTGGGGGTGGTGGCACATTTGTCAATACCTGAAAGAAAAAGCCACAGAGACGTGCACAGTCATTACTCAGAGAGCAGACGAGAATATTTTTGACCTTCGGTTACACAACATTACAGACGCAGTAAAAAATAAAAAGTGCATTCCAGTAACACATGTTGTTCTCCATGGGAACCCATCGTGCTGTTTTATAGGTGGGGTCTTGGATGAGAGGACAGGTTTTACAGGACTGTAGTGTTCTAACAGGTGGTATGGAGCAGTTACAAAGGGGTCGATGAGAAACAGGTCATGCACAGTAGAGCCTGACATTAGTGTTGTTCTTGTCTTTTTCCATCCAAATGGACTACGGTCAAACAAAGACATTAAACTGGGCCCCTTGCGTATGACTGAAGATGAAAAACTATCTGCAGTATGTCTTTTTCTATAGGATTAGTATAAGTTCTCCTCACTTTGTTAACCTCTGTATCACTCTTTACCCCAACACTGTCTATCACCCAAACACACTTTCACTCTGTCTTCTCTTCTTCCTGCGTTTGTCATAAATCTGGCCTCTGTCCACTCAGGATAGCTTCCCCTTTCCAAGAGGCACACTCTTTCTTGGTCTCTCGCCCTCTCACCCTCTGTGCAGTGCAGCATCTTGAAGCCAAATTGGCTTTGAAAAAAGGGGTCAAATAAAAGCATAATATAAGTTCTCGCCAGCGTAACTTTTGGGTCATCCTGCAAAAATGTCTCATGAGATACGCCACTGTCTGCCAGTAGTTGACAGAGAGAATAAAAAATGAAGATTTCAGCTTCACGCTGTTCTCGTCCTACAGTTCCATACCCACCTGGTGATTTTCGATTAGTATCCAGCATTTTGAAAAAAAAAAACTGTTAATACAAGTAGACTAATGTGTGTTTTACCAGTGGACGAGACTGTTTGGGTCGTGTCCTTTAATTCTGGACTCCGGCTGATGATGGAAGAGTCTGGAGAAAGATTGAGGGAGTTGGTGAGTGAGAATATAAAGAACCACTAACACTGTCTCACGGAGTAAATTATCATTCTCTGCGACTGTTATGATACACTGCTTGTTTTCCCAACCACTACTGCCTTAGCTGTCGCTCACTGGGAAGCTGTGTGAAAAAGATTTTACTATTTTCACTCCAGGCTAAAAGCAGTACAATGACAAAAATATATCAAATAGTAGACTCATTCAATGAAGGCGAGCTTCAGACTTTAATGTCAATGTTTTCACTGGCATGAGGGCGAAGCAGACAAAAACTGAGACTGCTACCACTGTGAAGGAGCAAGTAATTTATAGAAAATACATCACTTGTCTGAGCTTAACCGAAATTACTTTTGGTCCATAAGCTGGGAGATACCAAAATACTAAATAAAACCACAAGAGGCGTCATACAACAGTGCTGAGGCCGTTGTTAAGGGTGAACAAGAAGTGTCATATGATCTTTGTGAATAAAGTCAAGAAGTCAAGAAAAAAAAAGTACCTGGATATTTCGGCAGGGAGTCAGTCACAACAGCTGGCTAAAAAAAAGAAAATTAAAAAATTAAATGTTATGTCAAAAAAAAACCTTTTGGTTACATTTTCCCTCACCATATTTATATTCCTACAGTATGACTGCTTTTGTCATCATATTTAGTGCTAAATAGATGTGTGTATCTTGCAAAATGTGGTCTGAATAAGTTACATAATCATAACAAACCCTCCAGCTGAGATAGCTAGAGCATATCGTTCTAAGATAAACATTTCAAAAGTAGGTGCCAAGAGGTTGACAGGGAGGGAGAACTTACCGGGCTCAGAATTTCCACATCTGCCATAAAACAGAGAGAAGAGGGAAAGTTTATCAGTAGCAAAAGCTGACATTCTGTTCGCATTAACAAGTACCATTACCGACTGCAAACAACATGCACAAAAACCCATGTTCTCTTTAAGCACTTGACTTTCAGCTTTGGAGGTCTTTAATTGTAATAAAACAAAGCTTACGGCATATTTATCCTCTAAGCCAGACAGGGAAAGTTGTGTCATAAAAATAGTGCAGACTACCGGCCAAGGAAAAATGCAAAAGGAGACAAGGAAATAGATATCTCTGATAATGAAGACAAAAATCCCCAAATATTTACAGAATTGTCTCCTCGTGTAAATCAAAATGTTGTAGTTGTGCCAGTAAAGTATCTCACAAGCATTAAATCAGGAAGATACATTTGCAGAAAATCCAGAGGATTTAGATGTATAGCTGATGTGGATTACTTGTATACATTACAGTGATGTTCACAGGGGTATCACTTTGATGGATGACGGAGACGAATACTCGAACAAATGTGTTCGTTGTGGGATCAAACATTTATTTGCTCAAAACATCCTGTTGATGTTTGGATTCTTAAAAAAGAAGTGAGTCCATTTACATCTGTTAGAAAAAAAAACCCTATTATGTAATCACTCAGCTGCTCTGAATTGTTTACGCCATGGGTTGTGGTAAAAATAAGTGGATAAGTGAGCCCGCGTCTGGCAAACCACAAGGCCATAAGAGCTTATTATACAAAACATTAATTAGCGACCATTATCTTACCATTAATAGAAAACATGCATGCACCAGAATTTCTCACCTTCTGCCTGTGTGGGCGTCTCCCTGCTTGGGTACGAAGGACTGAGTGGCTGCTGCTGTGGTGTCACAGGGTATCGAGGTGCTTGTGGTGTCTCGAGGTACTCGTATTGAGGCACCTGTGGTATATGTGGGTAAATGGGGACTTGTGGCCTGATAGGCACCTGTACTGACGGCTGTGATGAAGGAGGATGAGGATAAGTGGGGCTCTGCTCCTCCCACGATAGACCAGTGCTCTGTAGAATGTCTTCTTCCAGGGGTCTGAATGAAATCTGCACATCAGAGCGTGAGTAGGTATATCCGTGACCAGCTGGGCAGATCTCCTTGAAATGGTCTGCAGAGTAAAAAAACACGAGTAAATAATGATCCATAGCAAACATTGCTTCTCTATCATGCTCTCAGACTTCTACATTTGACATAAAAGGCTGCCAGAGTGTAATTATGGCTCTGATGTTCAGAGCAAGCCATAAACCACCCGTGTAATATTGTTATGTTGAGCATGTTGCATTTTACTGTTTGCTGTGAATGAGGGGGTCGAATTTCGGCTAGTGAGCTGGCAAGCCAATGACAGCTGTCACAGAGGTCTACCACAGCGGGGATTTGGAGGAACTCTGGGATGTCTGCAAACAAACAGACACAACTATGCAAGTAGGGGAAGTAAAGGATCATGTAATACCGGCTGACCTTTGAACTTTTTGGTGTAAAGGCGTGCGAGTGAGAGGCTAATGGAGGATTGGCTGATTACTTAAAAGGAGGGAGACTGCACCTCTTTGTGTCCGAGCCCAACAAACCTCAGCAATGGTGAACCCATTACAAGTGAGAAGCACTGTGTCCCCTACCTGACCTGAAACCAGCAACTCTACGCCAAAAGAGTCTGGAATAGAGATACGAGTAATGACAGATATGTGGTTGCTGTAAATGCTTGTGTAAATGCAGGAAACGTGGATATGATAAGCTACTGAATGATGAATTTAAAGTGGTGGTGGTGGTGGTGGGGAGGGGGGCAAATGGGGCTATATATGATCAGGAGCCACATCAGAGAAGTAAGTGTGGAATGAAAGTCAGTGGGCTCCTTTTACCAACTCACCATAAATGTCCCTGGCTGCCTTGTTCAGAACATGGCTCTAACAGCTTGTCAAGCCATACAAAAGCCAGCGTCCGAAATAATCAGAGGCAGTGTGTCTGTGTACTGTGTCAGGCCTGGCTGAGCAGCACCATGGAGGTCTGTGTCTGTGATATCTGATCTATGACAATCCCTATGAATCACTGGCCAGTACAGACACCAGACCAGCCTGTTTCTCTCAGAGACTTTGAAGATTAGATCCGTATGAAAAAAAAAGAAAAAAAAAAAGATGACAACTACTTCCCATGTTTCACTTGGCCAAGCTATTTATTTCTGCTGTGAAGCCTTGCCGGTCTATTAGTAGGGTTTCTCTCTAGAGGTTGGAGTGATAACACAAGACTGACTCCCACTATTATGTAGTCTCCAAAATATGAAAACTGTTATGTTTTTGGTTCTTTTCCACTTTAAACACATTTGGCTATTTTCAACTGCTTTACATGCCAGAGTAAAATGGTGACTAGTGGTAAATATTCTTTGCCTGCGCTTTCACTACCATTTGTATCCGTTGCATAAAATTACATGTGACGTAGTATCTGCAAAAGTGTTTAACTCAGGAAATTGTTTTTCAGCAAGTCCAGTAGGAAGCAGATATGGACAAGTTAAGTTGAGTCTTGAGGACAGAAAGTTGGGATGCATGTGGGATCTGGACAGGGTGACATCTGACCGTACCTGATCCTGGCAAAGGGCAGCGATCACACTCGGTGCCCCAGCCTTTGCCCACTCGGCTGCAGCAGCAGATCTGCTTGGTGATGTGTTGAGCGAGCGGCAGAGAGCACGTCCCCGCTGACACTGATCGGTAGCACAACCCCTTCTGCTCAGACACAGCCTTATCCGCTGAGAAGAGAGTCGATATCATCGTGTAAACCAATACATAAGAAAAGTAGTCACAGGCTTAGATAATGTGTTGTTATAAGCCGTACTTACAGACACAGTGACTCCTGGCAGCGTCTAACAAGTAGCCCAGTTTACACAAGCATTTGTAGCTTCCCTTGGTGTTGAGACATTCAGCATTCTTACAGATCCCAGGGAACAGGCACTCATTGATGTCTGTAAAATATGTATTATGTCAGTCATGCTGTATCTAGTACACTGTGTTGATGGAAATATCATGAAATCATGTTTTTCCCCGTTGGCAAAAATTTTATTGAACTCCCTCTGAACCCATCAACCAAAAACTTGGTACAAGTATCAATATCAGATTTAAGGTGCTGTATTTCACATTAAATATTCTGAGCTTTCATGCTTACAAATCAGCAGAGATGATGTAAGACTGTAGAAAACATTTACACCTTGAAAGGTGACGAATTATATTACAACAGATCATATGGTTAAAAACCCGCCAGCTGCTGGGAGTTGATGAAATACAGAAACTTTAAGGTTACACTGTTGTATGAAAAAGCGAGGAGGAGTGATGCCATAGGGGAAACATGCACAATAAATTTGACCACTGTAAACCAGAACACACACAAATTCATGATATGTCAGCCTGTAAGATATTACAAGCTCTCAGGGCTGAGATAGCCTTGACTCAGAAATCTGGACATTCAAGCAGACACAGAGGAAATCGCATAATGTTTTGGATTATCATCTTCTCTTCAGCATCTTTCCATTGACCATTGTCCAACAAGGTCACAGCATCTTTAGCTTACGTCAGTAAAAATTAGAGAAGTTTTTCCTTCTCTCTGACCTGAACCATGTGCCGCAGTGTTACGGTAGTTAGTGGAGTTTGCTTATTGCAGCTTTTGAGTCACAAAGTCAAATGGCACATTAACTCGCCAGTTAATGTGCCAGGCAGGAGCATAGGGGGACATATTTCAAGCGCTTAGTCATGCGATCACACTGGGACCAGGCGAAGTTTGTTGTTCTTCTGTGTTAAACAAAGAATACATCATTAGGTCTTTTCCCATTGCTTTGACGACTGGAACTCGACAGCCTGCCTCCACAGATTTTCCCAATTCTAATTAATCTCCTCTTGTTTTGTTGTTTTGCTTCCTGATGGAAAAAGTGAGTTTAAAAGAGGCTCAGGCTGATAAATTCTGGGGATTGAAGTAAATCCAGGGAATGCCTCAGTGTCTCTATTGTTGTGTAATCATTCCTTCTTTTCTCTATTTTAGCTTTGTTTTTCCACTTCTATTTGCACTTTTCGATCTCTCTTAGGAGGGACCAAAGCTGGCCCGATAATGACGAAGCCTCCCGCCTCTGTGTTATGACAATGTGAACAAGCCTGCGTCTCTGCTGAGAAGAACGACCTGTTTGTATGAGTAAGGATGATGCAAACGCTGTGAGGACGATGAAGCAGATGCAGCGCCCCGTCTCTCTGCCGACATTCACACTCTGGAGACTCTTAACAACAACAATCATGTGTGGTTCAGTTTAAGCAACATGCTGTCTGGTCAGAGTTCAGGTCAGCGTTGGGCTCAGCCTTCATCACATGGGGTCTTTAATCCATGGTTCGGTTGATTCCCAGATTAGTGCTATTGTTACAGTCTGCTGCTGGTTTGATTAGGATTGAAACTGACTTCCATGACAACCTGTCATGACCTGCACTAATCCAAACATCTATTTTGAATTCACGCTTGGTTGCTCTCATTGACACATAGCTCTAACGATAAAAAAAAAAAAAAAACAAACCTCAGTGTCTGTCAGTGATTATAATGATTTATCGTGTTTTTTTATTGTTTAATGATACATATCAATGCCTACAATACTTCATTTAGTTTCCTAACTCTAGCTTTAAGAGTCATCCAGTCTGCTGTGACCTTACTTGACCTTGCCCACTCCTAACGTCTGGAAAAAACAAGATTCACATAAACACCTGCAGTATTATTTATGGAGACTGTAAAGGAAGTTGGCAACATTACTGTCTTTATTACGTATTGGCTGTTATGGCCAAAGGGAGCACCTTATTACTACTTTGGAAGTCTCACACCAGACATAACTTATGGGGCCAAAATTCATCCACTTAGAGACTGAGAGTAGTGAATACACATTCTCCAAATGCAGCCAAAGCAGCCATTACTGGGAACAGTAGGCTTTCACAGGCAAATTTCCAACATACAAATCTGATATATCAGGGTCTCGCATTGTTGACCCAGGCAATATTTAGTGTGGTGAATGTCAAATGTCAGTGTTTTAAAACTGTTTGTAACTGTTCCTGGCAACAGATTACCACCCACAACAGAGACTGCGCATGCAACTCTGCGAGCCTTTCATCTAAAAGCACAGCAACAACCGGCCAATTGAGCTGACCTAGTTTCTAAAAAGCTGTCTGTGAAGATAAGGAATCATCTCTGAAGTCAAAGTGCGGCTTATGGATCTGATGCGGCATCTTATCATTTAGTAGCAAAGACGTCACCGACCACAAGGGTCAGTGTACAAAGCCACAGCGGTAAATCATTCCTATTACAAAATATACAAGACAAGCTCTGTTCTGTTCCATTAAAATATGCTGCAAACAGCTCAGAAAGGATCCCTCAGAAAAAGTTTGTCAAGCTGGCCGCCGTCCTGATAATAATGACAAAATCCAACAGAAAGCAGGTTTTTTTTTTTTACCTCCTTGGCAGGACCTGAAATTAGAAATAATTTTTGGGAATGGTGCAGCGGGACAGAGACGTATAAGAGCTCCAGTAAATATTGTGGGTAACTGTCAGCTTTGCTTTTTTGGAACTCCAGATACGAGTAACTGAAAGGGAGGAACATCTTGAAACAATCATAAAGAGAAGGCATGAATAAGAGAAAGATAAATTTCCACATTTGTTGGCTACTTGACACGCTATTGGAAAATAAGTATCTCCTTGTCCACAGGTTTTTGTTTTATTAAACTATGTTTCCCAGCTCAATCAATAGCTGAAAACATTAATAGGCCAATGGTACGGATAAGAAAACATGTTGAACCTGCTGAACCATTAGATGAGGCCTGTTACCGATGTAGTCCACTGGCGTATTATATTGTTAGATTACAAAAGTTTTAGTACGAAATGCACTTTAATCAAGTTACTTGCTGAGCTCTGGACTGTCAGAAAAGATGCATTTTGTTTGTCAAAGCGTCAGCATCAGTTGCCTTCTTCACAGATAAAGCAGTGAATTTTTCCTGTGTCTTGGACCCAAGGTTTATTTGTTCATGTTGACTAATTCCA
Organism: Polydactylus sextarius; assembly: GCA_016801845.1. Taxonomy (NCBI): domain Eukaryota; kingdom Metazoa; phylum Chordata; class Actinopteri; family Polynemidae; genus Polydactylus; species Polydactylus sextarius. The sequence continues at coordinate 8,919,475 of CM028919.1, forward strand.
ACGCTGTATACTAACAGTACCAGCAAATGTAAATCGTCCAGATTCTCCAGGGGAAGATTATCTACAGAGTTAACACTGTGGGTGGTTACTGCTTTGCTGCCATGAACCACCTTCCATCTGACAAATGGCCACACAGCGCACGTTCAGGAACCACCTGGGTTTGTTTTCATACACAGGCGGACGGGCTGGTCATCATACAGCTTTGCTTCTGCTGGCACATTTAGGAAGGTTAAGCAACAAACAGATCTGCAAGTAAGGTTCTGTCATAAAAACTCAGAGAGCCACATTTACCATAATCACAGCCTACCGTACCATTCTCCACTTAGAACCCCACAGACCAATTAAAACATCAGCCCCAGGCGCTTATTGGCTGCTGAACTCTGACCCTGGGACCAAGGCTAAGTGTAGTCTTGACCTGGTTCCCATGGGGGCCAGATATACAGCAAAGAATACTTTTATAGGCTTCCTCAAGGGTCTATGTACACATGGAAACATGTGGGCAGTAAGTTTTTTTATCACATCCGTGCTGTTATATTTAATATAGGCTATTTTTTGTTATAGGTAAACTACTTAAGAAAATATGCAATGTGATAAATCATATATCAACAGTAAAAACACATTGTATAGCTTACCTTGACAATGTGTTAGATTCATCCTTTTAAAACCTTTGGAACATTCCACTTGTCCATTTGCAATCACCGAGTACGCTGCAAACAGAAAGAGGAAAACACGAGTTTAGAGGAGTGAAACGATCTTACAGTCCCACACCTCTCTGTCACAAAGCATTGCATTCATCGCAGCGCAGAGCAGAGGAGCTCTGCTTTAGGAGGGGACCATATAACTTACAGATGTGAGCATCTTGGCAGAGAAATGAGGAGAAATGAGGGGACCCACAGCTGGGCCTCGAGGGACTCCAGAGTGAGTGTATGGAAATGGATCCCCATCAACCACATTTATAAGACAGCACTGCCATCCAGCAGAATGTAACGATAACACTCGACGTCATTTATAATCATATTACCTATAACTCTCCTCAACCCCCAGGGACAGATGAAGGAAGTGTTTATATCATAAATATGTTGAGGAAGCCTATGTGACAGCCCTGACCTTTTTCATCAACCACAGTGCAAATCTACTTAAACAAGAAACTAATGCTTTAACTGTGCGCGCTAGGAATGACGATTAATGTACAACTCACAGGAAAGTGACTGGCCCTGAACTTCTTTTTGCTTGTTTTGCCAAAGCAATAAAAATCATATGGTGTGTATTTCAGGTGTGTATACATTAGAGGTTCACAGAAGTGCTGCAGTAAATAAAACTGTGTGTCTGTTAATGGCCCACTGCGGCCATACGATCAGAGACAGAGGCCTGAAAACATTGTGAACACTGTGTCATTACTCATTCAGGTACCCAGTCAAGCCCCAGCATGCTCCATTAAATGCAGAGAGGTCAATGTAACTATCATGTGGCAAATGTCTCTGTTAGTATTTCAGTGCATGTGTTGGTATCAGTGTGCTTGACAGAAACAAAGAACTAGTGTGTATGAGGATCTATAGGCCTCTAAACACAGGCAAGATGATTATTAGTAACAGATCTTTCCATGACATAAACTGAGATGAAGAATTTTGATTCATATCTTGTTGAAAGGAGAAGATCAGACTTCTGATTTTGGAGTGGAAAATGTGTGTTTGGGTGAGGAGAGCTCTAAAAATAGTTGCATGCTCATTAGTATGATGGAACTGTGGTAGTCAAATTAAATAACAGTCATGAATCAGAGGGTTTAAAATCTTGATGGTAGACTAAATTGATTGTTGCTTCAAAATGATGATAGGCCATGATTCTGTTTCACATTTGTTGTACAAACACCCTCTAAACATTTTTTTGCAGAGATTTAACAGAAATATTTGGTGGCATGTGTACTAAACTAAACTAAATTTATAATGTTCCAGCTCCAGCGGCTTCTCAAATGTATGAACATGAATAGGCTTTGTATTTTTTTTTCCAGAGTATGAAACACAACTTGACTTAATAATTTTGAACTTATAATGGAAGAATTTGCCTTGTTCACATTCATTTTTACTTGCATCATCATTAAACGAGAGCTAACGCAGGGAGAAATAGTGATCTCCAACATTTCCCACTGAGGAAAACAGGAACAAATGACCGTGATGACAATCTTTGGATCTGCACCGTGTCCAGAAAAAATATGATTTTACGAAAGTGCGGTATTGCTTTAAACTTGCTGCCACAGCGACGAAGGGTTGAAAACAGAGGTGACGCATGCAAGAAACTACATCCATGGCCTTGCCAGCAAAGAAAACATATCTTCTTCCCTGGCAGAGCGTTCTGGGAAAGAGAGACAAGTTGCACTGTGTTTTTGACCAAACTTCCAGCATCAGAGTGCTGACTGGGAGAAAACTATCTGGATGCTTGACTGCAGGCAAGCAGGAGCAGACAGGGTCATATCTCTATAACTCATCTGTCATTTCCATGCACCTATACCACCTGACAGAAAGTAATAGCAAACTTATTCACGTTAAACCCTACAATATTTCAGAAGCTTAGTCATTGGTTTTCAACGCTGGAAACTGGAAAGGATTATGCACTGAATGGTTTGTGGTTGAAAACCCAGCACCAGAAAAAAAACAAAAAAAACAAAACGCCTATGTCAGCCATCAATATATACAAGATATCTGTCCAAGACATCAACACATTAAGATGTAAATATATGCCATCAAAACAAAGCCAAGTAGTCAGTCATGAGTTTGTGTCATTTTCCCAGGAGTGACTGGAATGTGTGCCACATGCAGGTTTTCTGGGAACGAGGTTCTGGAAGCTGAGTTATGTTTTGGTCCTGCTGTGACCCAGTGGACCAGGCAGGGTCAATGTACCTGAGGGTTGACAGAGCAGAAGTGGGTCAGAATGAAGGGGCAATGGGAAAAGGAGTGCGGAGGGGAGGGAGTGCGTGGGGAGGGTGGACATCCCGGTTCCTGTCTGCCCACCTCCTCATCTTCCTCCACACCCCTTCTAATCCTCCACCAAAGTTTCTGAGTAATGAGCTGTTGTGGTAGAAGCGGTGGGCACACCCTCCTGCAGTGATGGGATCAGGGAAAGTCTGGCCTGAGTGACAGCAGGGCGCACATGCCAAGGGAAGCCCAGTAGGGGGAGGTTCAGGAGTCTCAATAAAGCTTATTAGGAGGGAGGATAGGACCTCTGCAGTCAGTAACAATTTCAATATGAATCTGCTTGTCCTAAAGCGTCTTGAGAGAAATGACTCAGATGTTGCAAAAGTCTTATGCAGCCTTAAAATTTAATTAGGTAAAAAGTATCAAACGACATTAAGCAGCAATGTGAGATTGGCTCGTTTTCACATATACCAGACGAATTTGCAGAATATGTCAGTAAAATTTTATTTGCACATAGGATCTAATTTGGCAGACTGAACTCAACATTTCCTTATGTGATTCCTGGATCTACAAAATGCTTGCTATCAGAGTTTGGTTCAGTGGATCTTTATTGTTCCCACGGGGCAATTTGTTTGCAGTAAAGTTTAAAGAGCAGCTGCTGGAGTTCAGCCTACAGAGGCTGACAACAGCTCCCCTAAATACTTGGGTAGGAGTCTTGGTTATTTGATCCATTAACTTTATCATTGGGAAACAAAGCTTGATAAATCATTGTAGTTCAGTTTTGTGTCGATGTCCTAGGCTGCTGCACTGAAAAATAAGGACCGTCTCCCACATCCTCAGCTGTCACCTCCAGAAATGTTGCAAAGCATCAGTGAGAACTTAGCCATGAAATTTCATTATTTTTTACAAAAAGCTAAGAATTACAATATCGTCAAAAGATTTAATGATCTGGCTGTTCTCATGCTTGTTTCTACAGTCGTTTGTGTAGAGTTACACAGGCAGTGGCCTGCAAGAGTGAACTCAAGCTGCGCATCATTAGTGTCACCCTTGGTTACAAAGACTGTAGACCCAGACTGGTCTGTATCCACTGAGGTTACCGACAAAAACTTCCAATTGTTGTCTATCCATTTAGCTCTGTTCAACAAAAGACTTTGTCACCCCTAACTAATTTATTGTCCGTATCCATTCAATTGTGTTGTGCATTCCACTGGCAACAGTTCAATAATATTTGCTCAAATTCCCTTAATTCAAATTCTTTGGAGCTTCTTGATCAGTGGTGCTGTCCTAAATCAAATCTGAATAAATCCTTTAGGTCTCTTTTAAACATGAAAGTAAGAATTGCTCCAAGGAGGCCACTACTAAGGGTATGTATTCAAATGAAAGGAGAGCTTATGCAAAATGAGACGGAAAGTAAAGAGAGAGGGAGGCAGGAGGCTGAGAACGGAGAGAGCGTTTATAGTCAAATGGGTTCCTCAGCTGTACAGAAATCTCTAATTGCTAATTCGGTACAATCACTGTGTGGACCACCTGGCCCGAGGGCTGTTCTTCTAAGACGATTGAGAGGTCTGGTCCATCAATCACAGGGCTCAGAGCCCTTCACCAACTTCCCCTGGGACCTGCCTGTGAGGCAACCTCAGTGTTGGGCTTCTCTTGTTAACTTGCTGGAAAACCTGTGAGCGCGTGGGAGACAAGAGGGAGGAGGGATGGATGCCATCGAGAGAACAGGAAGAGGAGGAAGTCTTCCTTTCCATTCCAAGTGGGGGGGCGGGGGCACTCTATATGAAAACAGCACACAGCAAAGCCAAGTCTTCCTCAGGACCCATTCCAACCATTTACTCTCTGACATGCCGCCACGGGACAAACTGGTGCCGCTGAGAAAAAAAACAGGAGCAAACAGCTCTTTAATCACCCTGGAGGGTTTCGCTCCTTGTGATCCTCTAGGATGGCAATGCCATCTCTACTTGGCCTTTGTGCCAATACTTGATTGGAGCAAACAGTTTAAAGGGAAGTCATTGGCTTTTAAAACCAACTGTCTCCTTGGCACACGCCACATTTCTGGCACAGTCCATATCACATGCCCTGGAAATAATGTGCCCCTGCTTGACAAGTAAAGGCTAATCAGTTAGCACATGTGGGACTAATATCAACATCTTCCACCTTACATAGACATAGACATATAACCTGCTGCAAGTTATGAGATATTTGATCAATCACAACCAGTCTTAGTGGTGTATCTGTGCAGTATTGCTTCAACATGACCATCCAGGCAGCACATGTGCATCAATAGCAAACAGGCTTTGATGATGAGGTTATTTCATTTTTCTGCAACATTAAATCTTTACTCAAAACATACTTTTCATTGTTCCTATTCACGAAAGTATGCATTTTACATCTGTGTTTGTAGTTTGACAATTTTGCTTAACGCCCTTCTTCAAGATGCTGATGGCAAACTAAGCCGCATCAAACACACATTTAAAACAGATCCACATTCCTCTATAATCTGCCGTTCACTGCAGAATATTAACCATCTGGGTTTGTTCCAAAAGAAGGCATGCCACAGTACATTCCCAATAAAAATGTGCTTAACAGCTTGTTCTCAATTAAGAAATGTAATGCAAATTTCATATCCATCTGCCTCCAACTGTGATTTATTTCTCACAGTGGTTAGGTCTACGCCGCCATGATTAGCCACACTGCTGCCCAGTTAATAGATTCCATCGTTCTAGTTGTGAAGGGATAACACTAAGTCAACATCAATGAATCAAATGCTGTCAAATAGATGTGATGTCTCAGTCTAATCACCACGGGAAGCTGCTGTGGAGCTTTTCCAGTGCATCTGTTATTTCTAAAGCAAAGTCACTGCATCTCTGGCTTTTGTTGGTCATTAACAAGTGTTCATGTTTGATCAGTGCTAATAAAAAACAATAAGCGCAGACTTAGGCCCCTCAATGGATGTCAGATTAAATGTTTGGGGAATAGATGGGAGATCTGGGAGGGATGAGTTCATGTGGGAAGATCTGGAAGTAGTGGAGCTCTGTGGGCCCCCTCCTTGCTTTGCCTCATCTGCCTTTATTGATCTAAACCTCATGAAGAATAGTGTCCTCGTTAAAAAAAGATACAAAGAAACTGTGGGGGGAGGGAAACAGGCAGACAACTCCCACTGATAGAGGTAGAAGAGAGGGCGTGGAAAAGGCAGCACATGGGCAGTGACATCATGATAACCTCAATGACCCGGGGAGGTAGAGTTCGAGGAAGCCAAGGCTCCTGTGGGTGTGGTGGTTACTGTAGGCCCTGGGGACTTCTGATCTGGCTCCCTGGGAAGCCTCCCAGCATCGCAGACTAGGAGAGGCAGTGAGGGAAGCTGCCCAGCAAAGACAGATGGGGAGACAAACGACTTGCAGAATTCTATTAGCTGTGAAATGAACAGTGAGAGAGGGGGCCTGCCAGGACAATTACACAGAGTCATACCAACACTACATTATGGGTCAGTGTCAGGCCACAGCAAATAGCCTTCAGACGTCTTCACTGACAGAAATGCATCTATGTAAAAGACCTCCCCAGACTGCACAAACAAGCGTATCATGGCGCGTGACTTGTTTAGGACATGATTATTCTCACTATGCAGTGGATTCACTCTCTGCCATGTGCTTCTTACAGGACTTACACAACTACATAGCCTGTCAACCCCCACCTGTTTTCATCTCCCCCAGCACAAGTCACAAGTTATTCTGTTAGTTAATACTCGAAGACAGTTTTGACCACCTTTACATCAGTCTCTAAGAAATTACAACTACATCAAATTATTTTGAAGTTATATGAAAGTACATGGCAGTTTTATTTTATTTTATTTTTTTGTGTCTTCATTCCTGCTCATCATAAGATCCAGCGGGATGAGGCAGTCTGTTCTGGTTGATCTGGATCTCATTATGAGCCAGGAATCCTCAGCATTTGACTTTTAAAGGCATTGGCTCCAAAAGGCTTCAGCTCCCACTGGGATGGGACACGCTGGCATTTGTGCCTCTATAACGTCAGCCCTCCTTCATAAACACACACACATAAACTAGTTACACATAATCTCCTCCCTTACTGCCACAACTGTGACATAAAGTCCTTTGTGTATAATAATAAATAATATCCTGCTGTATGATGTCGTCAGCTCCGCGGAAATGCACACATATTCACAGACTTCACATAGAGACCCAGACAGACTGCAATGCCAGTAATATATTATGAGTCTATATCACTAGACTGATAGACTAGTGAAGTAAATCCAGGAAGCGAAAGTCTTCTTCTGAGAATCTCCAACAGAAGACGATTCAAATATGGTCATTTTGGCTTCATTGTAAATGTAATTAAGAAAAATGAAGTAGCAATTTTTTGCTTTCATGCAACAGTTGATTTTGTAACCTGCTATAAACCGACCAATGCTGGTGTTTCAGCCTGAAAAACAAACTGGGCTTTCATGACATCATTATCACATACGCAGCAAGAGACACAGGAGGCTCTTTTTAAGCTGTATGACTTTTCTCCGCACTGTGAGCTCAACTGACCCATTCACTATGAAATGAAAAGAACAGCATCATTTTTCAAAAGCTGTTGTCTCCAGGTTGCACATCATTCCTGTCAAACACATAAGAAAGCATAGGTCTAGGCCAGTAAGGGATGAATGCAGCTTAAAGATCTAGCCAAGTGCCTCAACCGAGAACAATAACACTCTGGAGGAATTCAAAGCATTTCTCTTATTAATGCTCCCTCCAAGACTTCTGGGACATAGTATGACTTCATTTTGACTTCATTTTTCCTTTCTCTCATTCTCTTTATCCTTTCTTCGTTGCCTGCGTGTGACCTAGGACCTGAGCCTACAGAACGCTGCCCCCCAAAACAACCACAAAAATGAGTGAACAGGGTATTCACTCTGCTTTTCCCTCAAACTTCAAAGGAAGGATCAGAGGAAAACATCTGGGATCCAAAAGAGATCATGCCGGGGACTTAGGAAGAGCAGGATTCGAGCATGCTGAGGGAGATAGAGAGTGGGAGAGAAAAGAATGGATCAGCATCTATGATAGATAGAAAAGACAGAGAGGGATGATGTCTGTTCCTGATTAAGGCCTGGTCAGACATTAAACAAGGTATGAGGATTTTGACAGCCAGTCTGACATCTGTGGGCAATGGCTGTGATCTATGATCGAGGGTGCTGGGAAATGAGTAAAATTAAAATGTCCCCATGTGCCACTGTATAGCTCCCCACGTGGCTTTAATACCAAATGCTAGGTTAGCACAGGGACATAACCATGCCAAGCTCCAAGAGCTGTCAAGCTGAGCAATAGCCTCCATCTACATTGAGGGGTGCCACCACCCACCCAGCCTGCCGGCGCACAAACCACCCTGCTGCTCTTTCTCAAACCTACCGCAGCTCTGGTTGGGCTGTTCGTTTCCTCACTCTTTCAAGGCCACATTGGTTGATTCTGCCATCAGCGTGGGTGGCACTCCTGCCAGACTCTCATCTTCATGGTAAATGTGTTTTCATTTGCTTTCGGTTTTATAGAAGCACAAACAGCTTCATTTTAGGTCCATGAGCAAGTAATCACGCAGCTTCCTCGAAGGAGAAGAGGAATCGAATGATTGCTATCTGCTAATCATCATCGGTATTGTTTAGGCCTGTGATGAATGCTGTAAAACACTGCCAAGCATAAACACCTGCTGCCAAAGAATATAACAGACATCACTGACTAAACACCTTAATATGCAGAAATATGAAAGTAAAGCCCAGCTCTGGAAAAATGTGAATAACAGTACAAGAACACCAAAAGATCAACATACCAATAGAGCAACAGAAAACCAACAGAATTAAAGCAGATTAGAAATGGATTAGATTTAAGTATGTAATAGAGCAGAACGGGACAAAATATTGCTCAGATCGAATGGCTTTAGTCATCTGGCCTTACCTGGTTTGGTTGGACACTTTTGGCACTTGTTCAAACCCCAGGAGGCGCCCACACTTCCACAGCAATCATCCTGTTTGGTTAGGCCTGGCAGAGGCTTGCCACACTACAACAACACACATCTGTGTTAAATCTAAGAAAGCAGTTTTGAGATTGAGTGTTACATGTTTGTGCATGCATGCTTGGTTTTGTGCCACTGAGTGTGCGAAGGAAAGGGTCAGTCAAATACGTAAGTGCGTTTGTGGCAGGGTGTGCGTGCATATCTATCTGAGGACAAAGTGAACCAGACACATCTGAAACTAGTTATTTTGAAAAGGACATAAACACTGAGCCTGAGGAACAACCATGAACTACCTAGCTTGCCTCATTAAGGCATTTGGCTAATTGTGAAAAGAGATTTCTATCTGACCTAACTTTCTGGATTTTTTTGACCAATATAAATTTCTGAAATTAAAGAAACAACAGAGAGGACATTCTTCTCTAGAACACCAAACTGGTATACTGGCAGGAAAAGAGGGAAAACTGCAGCCTAAAGCCTTTGTGTTCTTTTTTGGATCAGTTCTGTTGAGGTTCTGAAACATCACTGAGACTGAAATGTTTGATTTCAAGCTTTCACTCTCTTTTCCTATGAAATCAGAGTAGAGAAAATAGAAGTTTCATTTCAGGACAAACAAACTTGTTCAAGGAATAAAGTTGGCAAAAATAAACTGTACCGAAGATCATTGTGTTGATATAACTGCAAACCTAAAGGCTTAAAATCAAACATAACGTTTTATCACAGCGAAGCAAACATACGCTGTGTTATGTGTATTAAGCCTTGAATTAGCCAAGCTAACACACGGCCATTTCTATTCTTAACTGCTTTTTCCTTTCAAATACATGTCTGCTGTGACATCCATGCATTAATTTGGACAGTTAATCTGCAGTACATGCCATTCTTGCACCATAAAGTCCATGAAAAGTTTCTCTAACTGAGCCACAAAGAGATGGCCCACATGGGCTGGATTTCAAGCTTAACCTTTGTCCTCTGAATACATCCAAACTCATAACATGCGTTTGTTGAGGAACTGGTGGAACATGAGATGACCAGTGTGGTCAAAGCTCATAAATCCTGGACATTACATAAATCATTCCCACAGGCCCACTTCCTGTTTAAGACGGGAGAAGGTGAGGGGATGTGAACATAATGATACCTGTGGTAAACCAACACTGATGTCAACACCTACGATGGATTTAGACAAAACAGGTGGGTAAGTTCAACTAGTGAAGAGAGTGTAAATAGTGAACTTTTAATGACTAAACACAATACCTGTCCATCGACTGTTTCTTGAAAGCATCTTCCCACATGTCCATTCTGATGGTTGTGTAGTCTGGCCTGGCCATTCCCGTTCCCATTCCCATTGGTGTGTGAGTGCCTGCTGCTATGCTCATGGATGTGATCATGCCCATTCCCAGGCTGGGAGCGTTGCTGGACAGAGTGAGCCCCCTCTGGGATGGCTGGTCTCTGGCCAGGCTGAACCCGAGCTACTTGGTGGATCTGGACTTCAGCCTCTGGTGGATGTTGGATGTGGACATTCACCAACGATGGGTGTAGAGACACTGGATGAGGAGAAACACACAGTTTACACAATATGGCTTGCAGTTTATATTTTCAACTGTTGAATATTGTAAGTGAAAACATCTTCAGCCAAGTGATAAAAGCTGTATATACTCTACATACTGTAGTTTGCATGATATCAGCTAACGTGCTGCACAAAGTTATTCAACACACACTTAGCTTGCCTCATAACCAAGCTATGAGATAGCTACATGGGGAATTCCCAGCAGTGAAGACACTATTAAGATATTACAAAATAACAACAACACAAAGGGTTTGGATTCTCTGGTTTAAATCAAGTCATCTTAAAGACCAAAAACAGATTTGTTGAGGAGCTGAGAAGATGTTGCAACGAGGAGAATGAGCTCTTTTGTCCTACTGACAAGATGGGAAGCATCTATCTTCAGGGAGTGCCAGGGTTTTTTCCCAGAATCCTGACCCACTCTCATGAATCATTGTCTCGCAGACAAACGTCAGGGAGAGGCCAAAGAGAAGAAATAGACCTTATCAGGCGCCCTGGACATGAAAAGGTCTCACTGCATACATAAAGCATGCTGAGAAGAAGTCTCCTCTCTTTGTGGTGACATGAAAACAGAGACTTATATCATTTGATTATTCACATTGCTTTGGTCAAAATGCAAGATTTAAGACTTCTAAATGTCATTTAAATGATCTAAGACAGCGCCCCTGCTTCTTCTAACTTTTACAGAATGAAGCTGCTCAGCGAGACACGAGGAGGAAATTAAAAAAAAATGATACAAGGAGCGATTGAAAGCAAACAGATCTTTCATTTTTTATATCCCTCTTGTAGCATCATGATGTTCTCTTCCTCTGTTTCATATATTCACCTCTGGTAAAATAATCTTTGTTTGAATAATAGGAGGATGTCCATTGAGTCATCCATTACTTGATCTTCTCAAAATAGAGTCTGACCTTCAGTGCTGGCCAAAGAAGACAGGAGTACTACATGGTAAACAGATCTAAAAAATCAAGGAGTACATTTGCGTACACTTAGCAAAAAAATATTTAAAATGGTGACATCTCATGGCAAAATCGGATCATAAATCTTATGTGTTGTGTTCAAGTCACAAGTCGTCTTGACAGTTCTGACAGCACCGTGTTGCACCATCCACTTTTTAACCCTCATCTGACAGTATAACCTACAGTGGTTTGGAAAGTAGAGTTGAGCAGCTGAAGTCAAAGTATGTCGAGCTCACTAACTGTCAGTTGGTGAGCTTGGTCCGTCAAAGTGCTGAATAATTACCTTGCTGATTGGACAGTGGCAGCGTGTACATAGAGTGGGAGGAAGACCTTGGTGCCTGGTGGCTGCCGTCCTTACGACCATGTGTAGTGGGTCTGGCTGGAGGAGGGACTGGCAGGTGGCAAAACTTCCCCGTCGAGTTTGATGGACACCAGCACTGGTCCCTGCCGATGCATCGGCCTCCGTTTAGACACGGGATCTGGCAGAAGACTGCGTGGAAGGAGACGGTAGAAAAAGAGGGAGGGGTGTAACAGAGGTAAAATGAAAAAGATGAAGAGGTTATTACAAGTGGGGGATTCGTTAGAGAACACAACACATCAAATCTAATTGTATAAACTTGTCCACATGGGGATCGAGTAATAGGAAACAGAAGGAGGGGTTCTAATAGGAAGGGCATGTGCAGAATCTTCATGTGGACAAGATTTGTTTTCAAATGGTTAGCAATAGTCACGGTGTTCTCCTCTTTGGAATAAACAAACACCTCATTCTAAATGACCTTTATAAAGTTTCATCTTGTACTGTTGGTCGGGCCATGGCACTGGCCATGGCTGCACATCCTTCGTTGGTATTTCTTGCCTCAGATCAGTAATTACATACTTCTGTGTAGAGTGATGAACGATGATTCATCCTGTAATAATTCTGAGAAAATAAAAAAGTACATGGATATCTGCACGGAACACTTGTTTGGCTGGCGATACGAAAAGAAAGGAGAAATTATCAAACTATCAAATATTGTACAAAATTTCAAAGGCGGGTAACTGGCTCTTAACCATGTAAGTAAATTGAATTCAAAATGTGCTGTCTACACTTTGATTTATAGTGTGCAATTTACCATCAAGAGAAAAAGTGGAAAGGTCAGCACGGCCAGATGGTGTTTGACAGTGCTGCCTTCACAGCCATTTCACTGGCTTTATCTTTTGGCATAGGGGATGGATGCCAACTCAGCACCCTACATACCTGGGTCTGCTCCTGTCTACATATTCACTCTGACCCGACCTCTCCTAACTCAAAACATCAAAGACCATCAAATGAAAACAATCTATCCAACCGTGAAGAATAAGAAAAGAACTATTCTGAGGCATAATAGATGAAAAAGCGAAGCGCTGCACTTTTCCGGTCCAGCAATATCACACATCACAAATATGAGGACTGTTTTACAAGACGGTTGGAGATACAAGTGGCCGACATACTGTGAGATGAAAGGAAGCGCCACTGATGGAAACATGCTGTGTGCTGCATCCTCTCTGTCTCATTGAGCTAGACACTAACACACTAACAGGGTGCAAAAGAGGGAATAGGCAGCCACTGGACAGTCTCGATGGCATGTAGGGAATGAGCTCCCTGTCACAGAGCATTAACGAGAGTGAGACTGGAAGAAGAAGAGAGGGAGGGATGGAATAAGAACAGAGGAGTAACCAATAGAGAATTAAAGGGATTAGAGAGAGGAGAATGTTAACAAAACAGATTGAAAACAGAAAAGAGAGATGGATGGAGAGAAAAAAGGAATAAAGTTTTGGAAAACAGACACTAAGAGCAGTCCTGCGTTGGTGTCCAGAAACACAGGAGGGTCTCCTATGATTAGACATGCTGACTAAATTATCAGCTCAAGGAGGCTGTTAAGTCCTCTCAATGTGGGCTGCAGGTCTCCATTGGTCTGTGTTAGGCCAGTCCCACAGCACGGGGCAGGAACTATTCTTAGACAACAACATACTGTCTGCGCCACACGCCACGCTCCCTGTCTGCCTATCTGTCTGTCGATTTAAACAACCTCTAACAACCCGAACAGACACACACACACACTTCTCACTCAATAAACAGACTTCTACTCAATCTAATATCAGGGTTTTAAAGTAAGTGCTGCACACAGGGTGCGTATCAAGGGAGCCTGTTATAATTATCCAGCCAGATTTTACAACAACGTGTACGGAACATAACAACACCATGAGATAACTGTTTGCTGTCCACTTGACATTCCTCGACGAACACGCACACCCAAGAAATAACAGGATGCGAGCCTAAATAGAAAGCAATCCCTTTTTAATGCTCTCTTTAACTCATGCCTTTACATAATGAAGGGAGATTTCTAAAGAATAAAAAAGGTGCATAAAAACAAACCGCTGCTCAGGAAGAAGCGTAGGTGCCAGGAATGTAATCTTGTGAAAGACCTCTGCCAGGATGCTGAAGTGTTTGGAATATCTACAGCACGATCCAAAACCCCATTAATGGGCACATAAATCAGCAACATCAACCTGTTTATATATTCATAAGTCAGCTAGGTCCTCCCAATACAGTCTTGTGCATTTAGGAGAAGGATGGTTGCATGTTTGAGTTTGTATTTATATGAGTTGTGACTCCAGGGGGCTTGTATGTGTATGTGTGTGGTATGTGTACCTTTCACCTCTAATCCACAAGTAGTAATTAGTCTGAGCCTTAGCTGGACCCTTATAACTGATGAGAAAACTGAGAAACATGTAGGGCTACGACCCCTCCGTTGGCATCGACCGCCCCCTCTCTTCCCATGGACACTCCTGTGTGAATTTGGAGCAAAGCCTTCTGGATAAATGGCAGGTTTAATGTAATCCCTATAAAATCCTGTTCATGCTGCTACTCTTTCCCCCGTTCTGCCTCTCCCTCTCTTTCTCCTCTTTCATTTGTTCCCTCTCTCCCAGGGAGCACGTTAAATGGTTAACGGCGGGGCCCACCACAAGGTGTAAACCGCAAAGAGATGGGGCTAAGTGTTGGGAGAGTGGGACCACCACGTGTGTGCGCGAGGGGAGATTAGTCCCCTTTTACAGAGCCTGCTTTTAATCTGCTACCCGCTTCTCTCCTGTTTTCTCTGTCTCCTTCTTTTTGACAGTGAGAGTTTTTAGCATACCTCTCAGCTTTAATCTTCACCACTCTTCCTCTGAGCTTGGTATTCAGAACAGACAGCATGCCAGTGGGAACCCATTTTGTCAAGATCACCCCATAAAAAAAGAATAAGAAACTAGGATGAAGACACAGGGGAAGTGAATGAGAATAAGAGAGTGAGCAAGAGGCAATGAGAGGAAGGAAAAGAGAAATAAAGGGACAAGAATAAGTCAAGAAGAATCAGCATTAATCACAGGGCCTGTAGTCGACACTCACAAAGTCTGAATCCTTGGTTCTTTGGCTGCTGCTGCTGCTGTGAATTCTCGCTGTAGACTGTGGTGATGTCTCCCTTCTCACAGCTGTTGTAGCAGCGCCCACCGCTGCACACCCTGCGGCACAGCATGGGGGTGAAGACAATCTTAATGCGGTCCAGGTTGGATGTGAGGTTGGCCCCTGGAAAACACACACACACCTGGTTGAAAAAGAGCAGCAGCAGAGACAGACTGGAGACGAGCTGCATCCTTACTCCTTCAGCCTCACTATGACACACTCCCCGTTTAGGCAAAGGGAGGTTTATAAGTGTGTGAGGGTGTGTGCTGACGGGTAGCCAGCAGTGGCACGCTGCAGCTGAACGAGTGATGTCCCACTGGCCGGCAAATGGGGGAGAGAATACTATTAGGTATTGGGCTTATTTCCAAACCCTTTATCTCTAAGAGAAGGTGTTTTGGATGTGTATATGTGTATAGCAGACAAAGAGAGCGTGAGTGCAAGTGAATATTGTGTAATGTTGGGAAGCCATTCAATAGCCGTTGCCCTGGTACACCAAAAAAACAAGAGAAGCTTGAACAGCAGACAGCTGTGTGTGCTGGATAGTGGATCAGAGAAAGATGAGGTAGTGAGGGGAGAATAAAAAATTAGGAAAGACAGGATCGCATTTCTTTTTGTTGTGGGTGGTGGCGCCAGTTTTCAGAGCCTGTCATGTCAGAGAGGTGACAGTGCAGATTCCCAAGGATATCAAAGCGTGTAACTGTGTAAACACACAAGAACAGAACAAACACACTACTCAGTCTTGTCTGGCCAACCTGCAGCACACACACACACACCGACACACACACACACACACGTAACTCTGAAATCAAACATATATCTGTTTGGTGCGATGCAGATCACAGACAGGGTGTTGTCGGTGGACAGTGAGAGAGGGGAATAGCAGCCTGGGACACTGCCAGTTTTTTTTTTTTTTTTTCTTTTTTTTTTTTGCTTGTGACTAATGTTCCATTTAGAAATGATACCACAAGATGTGCAACAGTTTATGTTAACTTTTATCCGTTACCTGCTGGTGATAGTGCATTGGTGAACTGTCCCTGTAGCTGGATGTCGCTGGTAGGCCTCTGTGTGTTAAAGGACTGGACGTTGCTTTGTCCATTTCTCTGTCCGTTCCAGTTCCTGTGCTCGCTGCTGTGGCCGTTAGCGTAGACGTTGCCACCGGGCAGAGCGTTGGAGATGATTGGCCCAGAGGAAGACGGATAACGTTTCACAGTGCGGGAGGTCCCCGTCTGCTGAGAGGAGGAGTCAGGGGGTCCCCGTCTCACTTGGGTCCTGTCAATCACATCATCACAAGAACAAAAACATTATAAATATATGACCTCAGAGAAAAATATAATGTTCCACAAATACATACACTCGCAAAGATACTCCCATCAGCAGCATATGTACATCACCGTGAAATCAATTTGAATGTGGTCCGTGAGCGTAACAGAAAATAATATCCCTCAGAGACAAACATGCTGTCTTAGGTCATAGTTTTGCTTATTTGATTTTCACAACAATTTGGGAATAATTATGTTTTAATTAAATTAATAATACCATATCATTTTTTAAGCACACTTGGTTTCTCCAGTAACATCTGCTGTAAGCCAGAGAGCCACGACTTTCGCCAATTAATGAAAGACTTTGTTCGATATTAAAGACAAGAGACAAACAAAATTAAAACATTAGGGAACAGGGGAAAAAAATAATAATTCCCACAAGTCACAATTTATATGTGTATGTCTCTGTGTGCGGCTGGTCTGTTGCCTTTGGGGAAAGTGTGTCGCCAAACAAATTAGATCTCTCCATCATGACTACAAAACCTCTCCATCACCCATTGTGTCTGCCCAGCTAGATTATGAACTGCCTGTTCTATTCGGACCATGGCCAACCAAGGAGCAACATCCTGAGGGTTGGGTTCCACTGGGTTGGAGGAAGTATTAAAGCTAGGGTCGAAGAACAAAGCTCAACCAGAGCTGCAAGGGGCACGTCTTTTACCAGTGAGCATTTGATTTGGGTCAATTACTGAGCCTGTGTTGTGCGACCTGGAAGCTGAGCTCATGTGAGCGACCTAGGGGAGGCGCGTGCCTCTCAGACAGACAGGCAGACAGCCCTACCTTGACTCTCAGGGTCTAGGAAAGTTTAGGGGGTGCTGAGATTCAGCCCTGCAAAAACAAAAAAAAACATCTGGATCCCACTGATCTGCCCTGACAGACAGTCAGCAGAGCAAGACAAAGACGAATCATGGCGGGTAGATCAGAAGAATGACTCTACAAAGCACACCTGTGGCCCTGTAATGTAATTGAGTCTGTAATCAAACCCCAAATGAGGATATAAACCATGCATTCACATTTATTACATGTGGTTTTTAGCCACACACCATGTATTTATTCCCTGAATGTGCTCTGCCGACCCACAAACACAAAACGATAACCAGACAAATAAACACATGCGCGCATGCTACTCAAAAATGCATACGTGTACACTCACGCGCATACACAAAAACACACACCGCCCTGTCCCAGCTGTGCTTGATGCAGCACAAGCCTATACATGTGTCTTTATTCACAGAGTGCAAACTACATTCCTGCTGCCAAGGGGAACAGGACAATAAATGAGAAGGGGGGAAAAGAGGGAGACAAATGTTTGATAATGGTTGTTCACAGACCACAGGCAGCACCTATAACTGACAAGTGCTGACCCTGATCCTCAATCTCCAGGGTGAGTACCGGGAATAGGATGTGACACAGGGAAACAAAAGGTGCTTGTGTCAAGGTGGAGAGGATAGACAGGAGGTGGCTAACCCAGCTACTCCATCCACTCCAAATTATGATTGTGTTTTTCCATAGCAAACACTGACACCTGGCCTGCGAGCTTCCTGCTCACATCCATGACTCAGCCAGATGTTGCCCTTTCTGTCTCTCTCACTTTCAATGGCAAAGTGACTTCCTCCCAGCATGAGCTCAGCGCTGCCCTCTCTGCCTGCAGATTAAGGGGCGACAAGGGCAAGCACGACTCACTGCACGTTTGATGTCATCATTAGGAACTTCAAGGCCCCCTGAGATCCAAGGAGGAACCAATCTCCCGCCTTGTTCTGGGTGACTTGAAAGCAATTTTGAAGACCTCTGCCAAGATTACATGGAACATGGTTTGAACAAACAGATGGAAAAATGTTTTGGGTATCAAATTATGGCCATACAGTTTTAATTAAATCATGACAAGAGTGCTGCTGAGTGAGTGTATGGTATTGACATGAGATAAATAAAGTTATTTGAAAAACGTATTGAATTTACAAAAGATTTGTGCATATAATTCCACATTGTTGACGGTGTTCTCTGGTAACTGAAGGCTAGGACATTTAAAAGTTGGAAATTGAGCCGATCAGTGTTGCAGGGCTTCATTGGATCATTGAATCCTGCAGAGGAAAACTTCAAATTACACCTTCCAGCGCCTCTAAAGCTCAAAAATAAGCCGTTACTGTCTACTGGCAAACAGTTTAATCCACCTAGCATTTTGTGCTGCATCTCAGGCTATAGCTCTACTTGTAGCGAGCTCATGTGTGATAAATCTCTGTGAAGTGAAGATCTTTTTTTCTTTTAACTTTGGAAAGAGCTTAGTGAGCTGCCCCTGCTCACATCTCCTGTATTTATGCTATGCTAAACTAAGCTAATCTATGTCTGGCTCTAGCTCTATATTTGTTATCATACAGATATAACATTGATATCAATCTTAAGATCAAGCCTGCTCTTGAACCTGCAGCTAATATGCATATTTCTAAAAAAAAATTGAACAATTCATTTGATAAAATTTGATAAAAGACATAAAACATGGCCCAATCATGAGGTCAAATCAAGTATTATTATGTCTAAAACCTTATGTCTAAACTAACACAAGGGAGCCTCGCTTAAAACGGCTCAACTGGCTTTAGTACATGACAAGTTTATTTCATGTTCAGAACATTTGCTCGATAATTAAATTCAAAGAAAAACAATTCTTTTCACTGATAAATCTCAGTCCAAACAATTGATCAAAGCATAAGTTTATGTTTGATAGCAAAGAAAGCCGGCAGCTAAGACAGACATAAAGCCATTGGCGCTGTCGATATTCACTCGTCATCATTCATTTTCCATGTATGGAAAGCAATTAGAATTAAACCTCATCGTTTTTGCGGAAATTAGGAGTCAAAGGAATCGCCAAGAATCTACACTGTTGCAAGAGTCTAATGCGTCGCAAGAGTATTACTTGGCAATCAATTGCTGCAGATCTTTGAACTCATCATTGGATTACAACATGTGAATATTAGTTCTCATGAAGCCATGACAGGCAGCATGAATGGCAGATCTAACCGTGTCTCTTGACCCAGATGAGTTGGAGAGGACGCAGTTTTGGAGCAAAAGCAGCGCCTAGTCAAAGACTGTGAAAACACAAGCCAGGACCAAGACCTGGAGGACGGTCAAAAAGGCTACAAAACCCTCTGATCTCTCAGCTTCTGCTGATGTTGTACATAAACCATGTTGTTAACAGAGTTCAATGAAATGCAGTGCCAAACAAAATGCTAGGTGCACTTTGAAGTTTTGATGAAAGTGTGTTGGGTGAGGGGGCGTTATATACAGAAATTCAGTTAGGTGCCTTTTTTTTAAAGTGCCAGGAAACCCTTGTAGTGGGGGCTTGAAAAGTACTACTTCCCATCATCCCAGTGGTGACTGTGTTGTTTCTGTAAGCTGCCCTCTGGGAAACAGGAGCCTCTTAGATAGACGGGGGAAATTCTGGATTTATCTGATGATCCTGTTCACCCCAAACATTTGCACACATGCTCACACACACATACATGCAGTGACCCAGATCCTCTGGAACTGTTTACATCTTAAACCATCTCTATAGCCCACTCGGCATGACGAGGCCAGAACAGTGTTTATGTGAAGCACTGCACGGTAACGTATGGGCCACAGCTGATTCATTCACTAACAGTTCAGTCTCTGAGGTGCGTCTCTATAAATCACTATGTGAAATAAAACATATTTGTCAGTTGATGTTTTTCATACAGAGATCCTAGTTTTTCTGAGCTTAGAATGCCAAGTAGGTTGGAAAGAGGGACAGGGTTGTGTTATTGAATGGTTTTTTACAGGCTCTTTCAGCACTTGAACTTCAGCACAAGTCTACAATTGGCAAAGCTCATTTTTCATTTTGATTTGTTTGAGAATACCAAACTCCGAACCCACATCTAATGGCTTGGATTGTTGGCTTATGGCAGCTAATGCAGAACATAGACTGATATGCTCGTCAGCTCATCAGGTTGTTGGATGAAGCCATTTGGCTTTGAACAGATTGTCTAAACAAGATATTCTGACAGCAAGGCAAAAGTATCTGGCACAAGTGTTGCAGTCTGGGACACACTGTACAATTTGATGGCTCCCAGCTTTGTCACTTTTCCTGTCACAATTCTCTTTATGTTGGACTGAACATGACCTTGAGGGCGATGGGTCCAAACCTCTAGGACCCACTGATGTTTCCAAAGGTTTGCCACCAGTAAAGACTAGAATCTCTCCATCCCACGAAGGAAAATCAACTCATTATTCTTTTTATTTAAACAAAATGTTTAATGGTTCCATTTACCTCTTTCCAACACAGACCATCAGCCAAAACGCTTATTACATAAGAACTACACATAATTAGGGCAATTTGAAAGCTACTTGGTAAATGGGAAACTAAATGACAGTCCTGTAAGACCAAGTGTAAATGTAAGTTTACACACATTCATCTCCTTCAAAGAAAGTGCTAAAGACTATTGTTCATTTCAATGCTTGTCCTTGGATATGCAGATCATCAGTCTAACCAGAGGGAACAGCAGAATTTCTGAAAAACTGCGCAAACAGCAGCTGAAACAATGAAAACTTTGTACTGCTCAACCACTGCAAACACTGTTGGCAACAAAGGAAGAGAAGATTTATGAGTGTATTTGGGACGTGTACTTTTTCAGTCAGAAAAAGAGCAGTGGGAGCTTTACGGAGCACCGAGGGGTACAAACAGTTTTTGGATAAAACATAGTACATTGGCTCGTTCACAAAGCTTTTAAGTTTTCCCTACAAAGTGGCAAAGCAGCAATTACAAGATTTGGATTCAAATGATATACACAAACAGATACGTTTGCGAAAACACTCTATCGTTCAGAGAAATCACTGTCAAATTGGAAAACAGACAAAGATCATGTATCTTCCTGCTTTAGATTTTAAATTTCAGTTTGTCAGGAGAAAGATGTTTTTCAGCAAAAGGCTTTACAACAGATGGTGCTCCACATTTCACAGACTAAAGCTTGCAGACAAGGAAGGAAAGTGCAGACTGTTGAAACTAGTCCCAGGAGATGTTATTCAAGAACATTAGCAAAGACATACACACTTGACTCTTGTTCTTGTTTTGCTATTCAAAGCCCAATAGTGTTATGAATCTCTATGACATTAACTACAACGTAGCTTAGCAAAGGAAAACATCCCAGTTTATGAAGATACTATCGTAGGTTGACTAAGATCCCTGTTTCAAGTATGATTTGTTTGCTTCAGAATTTGATTTAAAGAAAAATCTACAGTAATATTTGATGGGAAATCAATTACTAATTGAAAATTATAGATCTTTTTTTGTTAATTTGAGAGGATTTGAGTTTGTTTTCCCACATTTCATCATGCTGTCAGGGTTCATGGACAAAGAGGATGAAAAAAACCCACATTTAAATTTAAGATTTTGGTCAGTCTTAAAAAACCCTGGTGTATTTTGGGAGGTGAAAGAAGTCCCTATTGGCTGCCTCGAAGAATTAATCCTTTCTTCGCCTCCCAGTCAGTGTACCAAACCATCTGTACCACCAGTGGTCAAACCCCACTGTGGTCTCACATCTCATTCCTCAGGCTTTATGCAGAGTGCCCTCATCCATCCATCATTCACCACCAAGGTCCTTGTGTGTTTCTTTCAATAAAATCCTGAGGTTTGATCCTCAGCATGCAACAAATACGTACGATATCCAACCCAATTTTCATTAGATTGATGTTGTGTGTTCCTCATAGCAACAAACCCATGCAATGGCATAGTGGTAAAGTTTGTGTTCATTGGAAATTCAAAAATAACTCAACATGAGCCTCTATCACATTAAAGTCTTACACTAAATTACAGCTTTTTGGGGTTGTTTAATCTCTAGTAATAAACGTTTCAACCGCCAAAGACTTGGCTTTTCTCATACGTTGTTTTTTGTCATGCTTGCATGTCAACTTTGTATTATATAGTTTAAACTCACTGAAAAAAAGGTATTGATGCTAAACAGTACTTTGCAAGAATAGTTTGACTTTTCTGGAAAAACAGTTATTTTATTTTACTGAGAGCTAGATTGATGCTGCTTCCATTTCTGTAAGGTAAATAATTACAGTAAATAAAGCTGCAGCTGATTAGATTAAAATAGCCTACAAAGTATTAACATAGCTTTAAGACTAGCACAGCTGACTCTATGCAGGGATAACAAAATCCACATAACAGCACCTCTGGAGTTCACTGACTAATTAACACTTGTGTTTTTTTATCAGTGCAAAAACCAGTGTGAAAACATCATGTTGTAATACAAAGCGAGAGAGAGAGTTGTGTACGGAACTATTGTTCAGCTGGTGTTGGTAACTTCATGGAGTGTCTGTAAATTATTTGGCAAGAAATAGTCGAACATATTAGAGTAACTCCTTGTAAAACAGTCAATTGACATTTTTACACTTTTCTCTTTTGTTACAGATTAAGCAAGCAAGATATAATGTGCACATTTTTAAGATTTTGAGCTTTTGTACAAGCCGTTTCCCCCATTTTACTCTGTACTGAGCCTAGCCATCCAACTGTTGGCTCCAGCTGCTCCAGATACAAAGCGTAGATTCGCTAACCTAAACTATGATTACACATGAGAATGAGGATAAGATGCAAAAAAAAAAAAAAAAAAAATCACTGATGGTTGGCAGTCACCACCGCAAAAGCAACAAGTCAAATAAAAAAAACATGTCCCGGCAAAGTGACAACAATCACCACATTTGACTCCTGGAAAATGAATAATGAATGAATAATGCCAGAGTCGTCATAATACAGGAAAAAAGATGAAATTCTGACTGAATGCTTCTTGGAAATTTAATCTAACGTCACCAGTAGTGCCAGTAGTCCCATATGTGTCCCATACTATATAAGTAAGGAATAACAGGAAAACACCTAGTCACAGAAACATGTGCAGTGTTTTAACGATAAGCTCCTTTCTCCTGTAACAAGTTCTTCATACGTGGCTGCATAAGGCCAAACATCAGTGAGCAATTAAGACCCAGTCTTTCTTTGATAAAATCTCTAGTCATTATGACTTGGATAATTGTGGGTCCTGGCAGAATATTTCCCCTTGTGAAAATCTGGGTGTGTCTGAGGGCTTATCGCACCAGCCACGGAGGCTGGATTAAATCATGTTCTCTCTGTCTGGACGGCCTTCCAGGAATCCCGCTAGTAGCAGCCAGAGCCTGGGTGAAATGAATTACAGTGGGGTTGGATTGATTCAGAGAGCTTTTTTTCCTCTCCCTCAGGGGATGAGGCTTATATTAGTGCAACAACTGGGCCTAGTGCACACTGGAAAGCAGAAAAGTTTCTTGAGAAATTTATTTAGCAAAGGCTGTTATTTGGATCAGCCAAAGTGCTACAAGGACAAATGAAGAGATGAAGTTCCACTTAATTTTATAGGTATTACTTCCCCCACTGCCAGCATGAAAATAGATTTTCTGTGAATTTGACCTCATTGAGGTTTTCAGACACTACACGATCAAAACACACGACTACCACAGTCTCCTCAAACACAGGCCAAAAACTGTGAAATAACCAGTTCCCTTTTTATCTCCAGGGGGGCTGTAGCAGTGGCAACCTGTCTTGTTTCACCTCAACATTTACAAAATGAGGGTTTGAAGTTATAAGAAATCCATAAAGTCCTGATTGTAGATGGAAGCAAAGCAGTGTGGTTGCTGTGGTTCGGGGGCCAGGATCAAAATGCCTGCAGACACGGGGAGCTGAGAGGCCATTCAATACTCTCCAGTTTATTGTCATTGCTCTGATCATTCACTTAGTAAAATGCCGCAAGACAAGTCAGCAGGAAGAGCCATTACAAAGTGCTGACTGAGACTATGTCTACACTGGTCAGTGTCATATGTCAGAAGGTTTTGACAATAAGCTAAAGAGGGTTTCCAATGAGTGAGGCGATTGGGGGAATTTTTTTTTTCACAGACCTGTAACATCAGTTTGAAAAAAAACAAAACCTTTAGCAGAGGTTCATAGAGAACATGAGGGAAAAATACAGACAGGAAGACCAACACAAAGTTGAGTTTTGAGGTCTGGATATATAAGAAGAAATGGGAACTTGAGTACTTGAGTATGTTGGATGTGTACATTTGCCCCTTTTGGAGGTCTAGACCGCGGCTCAAGCCCACGGGATCCTTACATCCTGACATCTGAATTGATTAACTGGTCCCATGCACAGCCCTGACTGCTAATTCATGCTTTCAACACCTTGCCCCATAACTGGGAGATGAGCCTGATTGATGCTGTCTCCATCTGCCTCAGCTCCGGAGCTGGAGGCTGTATTGCATTCTGGGATAGGCGCCTCTCTTCCTATAACTGTTGTACAGTATTCGTCCCTCCGACAGCTGCATCTGCACAGGCGTGCTTGATGAGATGGATTTGGCTACGAACGCTGAGCCTGTTGGCACTAGAGCACAGAAAGTGTGTTTCGGGGGCTTCGGGAGAGTTTGGGATAGAGAGAGAGAAAGACATATCTGTCCCACGCTGAGCGCTGAGCTCTCTATGGTCCTTTGTTCCCTCTGGCCTAGCAGGAAGCCAAACACTCATGGGACTCGTTTGGCTCTGCGTTTGTAGAAAAAAAAACACCGACTCTTCCTGGCCTGGCTTGTTTAATATTGTTGCATGTTAAACTTTCTCAAATTCATACATCTACATTCATTTAGACACACATTTTAACAACATTTCACATTTAGCCAATCAATCTTGGTTAACTTCTACCACCATATGCTATACAAACAACAACATGTAGAGAGTTCACCTGAGGACAGCATGGCCTTCATAGCTGAGTTTACACTCTGACATGTTGATGTTAAAACCACAGTAGCAGAGGTTTGCAATTCCCAATCCAAAATCACAAAACCATGGCAAAGGATGTACAGCTATGGTCCGGAAAGCTCTATCCCATTCATATCACAAGTGAAAATGCTCACCAGGGATCGGGGGTCAGGGCAAATGTCAAGTCTGTAGCACCAGCACGCCAAAACAAACACGCCTGCAATCCACAAGCAGAAAGCCAGTTAACCTGACCCCGTTCAAGTTCATTCCCCATCTACCCACGCTGGGATACAAATCACAGCTCTGGACACAAAGTCATATGCCTGGTTTGGAGTAGAGATAAAGTCCAATTCATGTGAGAGAAACCTGTGGGAATTACCCTGCACTTTACCCCTCAGCTCTACCAAAGCCCATGACTCCACATCTGCAGGCCTCCTCCGTTTGGCAGCGGCCAGAAAGACAGACATGAGGATGATTCTCTACATGTCCCCTTTGAGCAGCAAAGCAGACTGCCAGGTGGTACAGTAGGAAAACTTTCCCAGGCTGAATGTTTGGATCTATATTTTAGTTTTAAGAACACCCATAGCTGATCAAAGTCGAAAGTATCAAGAGTATTATGAGACGGAAAGCTACTGCGGGATTTGGGCTACGCTTTTAAATTATTATCCTCTCAACAGAGTTATGAGAAACTTGTTGAGCGAATTTCCACTCCTGCCTTTATGATCATATTTTATTCAAGCTCTGTGTTTCTGTTACACAATACCCCGAATTCCTCAGCAATTGTTACAACCGAGAACGCTGGTGATGATAGTAAAACAATATTTCAATACAGGTGCTGAGGTCACCTAGAGGATTTTGACAGAGGCTGCCGTCAGCACTAGTCGTGTGGTTTGTCTGGAGTGGGAGTGAAAGCAAGCAGTGATCCATGATTAACATGGAGAACTCCCACTATGACCACAGTTTCCTCTGAGAAACAGCTGTGTGGCTATGTGCAAAGCCTTGAGTCAACAAGCCACATAACCGCGGGTCCTATTAGTCACCAGGCAAATGGTGGGGCTGATATAAGCATAATGCAGAGAAAGTTGTACACACTATCCACTCGAGGGTCTTTCGCTCCATTTTACTGGGTGTTTTTGTTTTTCTTCAACATATCAGTATGTTACTGGGTGTGACTACATTCGTGATCATCTCTGAAAGCAAATTGTATTTTGCAAAATTGTTAGGGAACATTTACTCACAGTTACGGTCATGAGCAAAACTCATGCGCCAAAATTCAATTTGAAAAACTTTGTAATAAAATAACAAGTATTAACAAATAGGAACACAATGATACCAGCAACCTTATCCTTTTAAAAATACACCATCGCTCCAGGGGGACACTTTGGCAATGGCCAAGAAAAGAAACTGATGCGTTTAAATTTTATTAGGAGTAGTAATAAATCAGGATATAATAATATCAGCATCATTACACCTTTTAAAATATGCCAACCACTGCAACCACTTCTCCCACACAAAATATAATTGAATATGCAATTCCAAGACAAGATTAGACAGTGTCTGTTCTTCACAATGCAGGACAAGACTTTAGTTAAACATTAAGTCATCAAATTAACTGTATGTTTCAGCTCTCATTCATTCAAAGACGATGTCAACTTAGACTGTATTCAGTATCACTGTATTTCTCTATAATCCAGGTAGGTGCTGCCAGCTGTCCTGACTCTGATGATGTAAAAGAGACCAGAGAGACGACCTTAGGAGGGATAATCTGCACACACACATCCTGCTCTGCCCTGCTCTGTTTCCTGCAGCAGACTGATGGAAGAGAATGGCAAGGGTGTGAGGTTGATATGAAGGACTCATAGGAGATGGTGTTATCACAGCTCCAGCTTACCCAGGAGGTGTTCACCACTAGCCCTGACCTTTATACTGGGAGCTGACGGACCAGCTGTGATGTACAGGATCTGGTGCTGACAGGGACAAGCCTTTCACTACTGTACTCACAGGAAACCGTGGGTTACAGTGAAACACATTTGTTCCACAGCACAGGTCAAAGAAGGAGAACGTTATTTGTTTGCCAGCTGCAAATAGGATGTACCTATATTCAATTTTACAGCTTTAATGCAGGAGAACAGGCAGCTGAGACATTTGGGACACAGTTGAAAGGGTCATAGGGAAGGTGGAAGAGTGGAGACAGGAATACAAGAAGAGGGAGTAGTGTATGGACTTTGTTCATGTCTCACAATTTTCACTGACAGGAGGCTGTGCATATGTTTTGTCCATCCTACTAAGACTTTCACTCAAGGCAGTGATAAATCTGCTGGACTCATTCAGTGGGACCATTCGCGAAAAACAGTTTATTCTCTAAAAGAGCATTTCACGGTGGAGGTGTGCCTTTTCAGGGCTGACAACATGTCTACCATGATTAGATTCTGACAGAGAGAAATTCAAGGCTAAACAACCTAAACATTTTGATGGACAGACTTGTTACCACAGATATGGAAATACAGAGCTAGCATTGTAAGTGTGTTCAGACAGAACTTGTTGTGAATTGGGTGATAATCCACCCGCACTGGTGCCAGCTGAAGAAAAGATGGGTTTTGGCAAGTAGGAAATGTTTCAGCTTTAGTGAAAATTTCACACTTACCTCACAGCCTTGTTTTGCCATTCAAAAAAAAAAAAAAAAAATACAAGAACACTCCACATGTGCATAGTTGGTGTTATGTTCAATCTGAATTGATGTTTGGAGGACAGATGGATGTCTTTGTTTTTGCAAACAAGCAGATCAAAATTTAAAGTCAGAGTCAACCCCGTAATTCAAACACTGATAATGCTAATTAGCTTTCAGCTAATGTCCGTACAGTTGGGACAAAACACAAGCAACACAAACAGTCTAAAATTTGGGCAAAACCAGTTCCACATGCTGTCTGAACATAAAAACTGCCACTGAATCTTAAGGCACTGAAAGTAACTGAACAGAACTGGCTTTTAACTGGACAGGATATCCTCACATTTGGACGTGTATCTGTTGACCTTGTCCATTTTAGAAGCATTACTTCCACATTTGGTTCTAACCCTTTTTTTGGGCACAACATTGGGTAAACACAAAAAACAACTGTGCCTAAAAGACATGAATGTTGCTCAAGTCAGTGATTTTGGTAATTAAAAACATCAGCTGTTAAAGCCACGCCAAAGGAAAAACAGCTACTTCGATCAAGTGTTTACACAGTGATGCTTATGGTGGTAACCATGGAAGACAGGAAAATGGTGAAATCCTCCCTATTTGGTTAGTGGGTAAATAGTTTAATAAAAACACTTAATCTCGAACACAGGAACCAGACTGCAAAATCTTTTCAAGTTGCTCAATGCCTAATCAAAAAAGCCTGTGTCTAGCCACACAAGCTTTAATTACTGCCCTGTTGAAACTAAGTTTAGCATCATCCTCACTGAGCAACTGATAAATCTCCTCCTACACCTGCCTTGTTTGTCGGCAGCTGACATACACGCAGCAGGGTTTCATAGCCGTGAACCAGAGCTGATTGGACTGTGAGAAGTGGGGCCCAGCGGCAGGTACGGACAGCAGGAAACATTACTTGATTCCAGATTTTCAAATGGTCAGCCACTTCCCCTCGTTCAGCTCTGACTGATGTTTTCCCTTCTGATCATTCTTTTTATTCTGTCCCTCCTTGTCTGTCTCATTCCTTCTCTACACTATTTCTTGTTCTTGGCGCCACTTGACAGGCTGGGTCAGTAACAGGGTGCTCCTGACATAACAAGCCAAGCGTGCTCCAAGAAAGACATATATATTACCTCACACCTTCTCTAGTAGGGAAAAATGGAAGGAGACTGGCTGGGTGCTACACGTACGGAGAGGCCTTTGCTCCCTCAAGTGGGGGCAAGACCAACATGATCTATCTAAGCCTGAGCGTCTGTCCTCCCCCACTACTCTTCTTACTCCTTAATTGAGCTTTGGCACTAGTCTCGTCTCTATCTGACTCTCACTCTCTGTGACCTCACGTTGCTCGTGCTTTCTTGGCTTTGGAAACAGTGGAACCTCAGCTTGATATATGAAACCAAGACTTGCATCCACCACTTCTCCAGGGGAAACATTGTTCCACCCCTAAAAGATCATTCTGGGCCGAGAGAATGCAGAACATTTGCAGCAGTTCACGGGGCTGAGCTTTAAATGTGCATTACACAAGCACTCAAATAGCTTCCTGGAAGTACCAATGAAAGATAGTCAAGTATTCAAACAATTCTTTGACTAATCTTTAAATGAAGACACTTTACACTCCTGGCAAAAGGGTTTTACTCTGTCCTAAAGATTTCGGGGAAATCTGTCAACTAGTAATTGGATTAGACTGAGCTGCGTGCTTGGAAGTTTTGAACTGCAATACAGGAAAATGGCTCATCTTGAACTTAGGACCTCTTACAAACAGTTAGTCAGCTTCAGTAGAAACATGACAGCGAAAACAGTCATAGTTGGGGCATTTGTGACTCAGGAACACCGTCTGCCTGTTACACTGTTGCCTCGTCTCTTTCTATTTGTCCCAGATGTGACTCAGGACACAAAAATGTCCTGTGAGTCAAGAACAAAGAAAACATATGCATAGCAACTGTGCACTCTACAGAGGTCTTGTATTGATTAGAAAATTTACTATGACTCCAAGATAATTGTTTTGGGAAGGAGGATGTTTAAAAACTCTTTTATGAAGCATCTGCCAACACATTTAGTAAATTTTCATTGAGCTACCACAAACATGTGGATGGCTCAGCCAGCGTAATTCCACAACACCAACGAAAGCACAAAATGACACAAGACCCTCACAATTAGCAAGAGGAGCACCATAAATGTCAGATGTAATTGAGAATGTTTAAGTGGTTTTTGTGGAGAGAAATTATCCAGATGACAAACTGGCTAAAAAGTGAATGATGACCTCAGTGCCCAAACACATTATGGCACTTTAACCAACTGTGAGGAGATTAGAAAAGCACTGGGCCCGAGTCCAAAATGGAGCGCAGTTTGACAAGATAAGTCTGAACCTGTAAGCAATAACGATCCATCAAAATATTCCCGGAAACAATTACTCCCTTTCAACATCCTTGATCAAGAATATGGTTCTAGCCATAGCAAAGTGATTAATCAAACCAAAAAGTTATTTCCAACAAGTTTGGAACTAAAACAGTCAGACATTCAAGCCAAGAAACTATTAGGCCTGTCTGATTAGCAGTCTTTGGAGAATTTGCTGAATGTACTGAAAGAGGCCTTAGTCTGAGCAATTATTAGCTGGATACATTATAGTCACAGTTATTCCAGTAAATCAGAACAAACTGAAACAGTCAAAGCTTAAAGAAAATATAATCCTACTGCTCTATTTTCATAGCAAATAGTATGGGTTAATACTTCTGTCTGTTATATTTTCCAATATTTTACAGATTTCCCTAAATACATTTTCAAGGATGGCAGCAAATGGCAGCAAAAGTTTACTTGCTTTACTTACTATTTGTTTTACTTAAAGCGTATTAAAGATTTAACACATGATCCCAGTCATCTGGTTTGATTTATTACAATGATAAACATAACTGTCGTTGAATAGGAGTGTAATGAACTACTGTTTGTTCAAGAGCCTTTAAATAATTTTTAATAGTGGAGTGTGTCAATTTGTTTTCTGCGAGCTGGCCTGTATGACAGTAATGGTAGCTAATACAAACATTTCTCTGTGAAGAAAAAGTACAAAATACAGTATATTAACATATGTTCACCACTATTAGAACCACCACTAGTTTCAAGTCCTTTGTGGCAAACAGGAAAGGTTTGTGGACAGTTATGAAATAAGAGCTGAACATTTAAAAATCCCTTTGGCAATGGGATGCTAACTGGCAGTTAGCATCAGTAAATTGACAGGCTAGCAACTTTTGGCTTTTTCTCTGTTTAATATTTCTTTATTTAAATAACTTT
This sequence comes from Polydactylus sextarius, assembly GCA_016801845.1. NCBI lineage: Eukaryota > Metazoa > Chordata > Actinopteri > Polynemidae > Polydactylus > Polydactylus sextarius. The sequence continues at coordinate 8,950,403 of CM028919.1, forward strand.
CAAATAACTGAAAGAACTATCAACAAATTGTTACGTCTCAAATAATGTATTTATGAAGTAATAATATGCAATGATATGAACAAAATGTGAACAAAAGTTCAGAGACTTACTGCATTAGTCAGTTTTCGCTTGCTAATGTGTTAACCATTAGCTTGATAATGACCCCTACAGGTCATGACCCCTTCATTATTACTTTCTGGGGTTGTTTCCTTTTCTGGTAAAGCAGCGAGGCTCTTTCTAGCTATAATAAGCAGAAGTAGGGAAGCACAGCTGCATCACTTACACAGTGTGGCCAGGCTGTCTGGTGGTCGCAGGTCGTGGGGTCTGGACCTTTGTGGCATCAGTGGTCTGCCTTTCTGAGGGCCGTCTCCGTGGTTGATCTTTCTGGAAAGGGTTGCTACCGGGCTGAATGCGCCTCAGAGCGCCTCCATCACGGATGTACACCTGCTCTGGAGCCACCTCCTCACAGCGGGGCCCCTGGAAGCCTGAGCGACACACGCAGGTATGTGGCCGGCTGCAGGAGCCACGGTTCTGGCAGGGGGGCTGGCAGTCAGCTGAAGAGAGAGCACAGATGGAGATCAAGTTGTCAGCAGGTCATGTTAGGGCGTGTGCCCCCACCAAAACCCCTCTTTGTATGAAGGAGCAGTAAAAGGAACCGCTACTGCTCCTTCATGAATTTCCCCCAATCTCTACACTGGGGCTCACTTGATTCAATCAAGGGGCCATTAGTTTCACTTCTCAACCTTTTTTTTGTCCTTTTCATTGAGCAGAGAGCCTGGAGCTGAGTTGGCCTGTCATGTTCAATTTCTCTTGAGTCTTTAACTGCCCTGTTTAGTCTAAATATATATGATCACTTACATTAAATCCTTATCCAATTTCTCGCTGAGGTAAAGACTGTGCTTCAGGTTCCTGTCTCAGGTTAGTGCCGCCAGCATTTCTATACGGAGCGATTTCCTCAAAACTACCTTTCGTCACTGATCTAGAATCCAGTGTGTGTGCTTTCACTGTAACACAGGCAGCTTAAAAAGGTAATAAAAGTAAGAGGTCATAAAAAAAAAAAAAATGGGCAAATGGGAAAAACTGGTTACAGAAGGCCAACTGCAAACAGCTGACAGTTCATCAAAGAAAAAGCCTGCAGAGCTGTATCTTGTATTTGAAAAATAAACTGAACCTGAAGGGGCTTACTGTACTTAAAAGATGAATGTGTTCATAATATTTATCGATAGTCTGCAAATACACAGTGCCGAGGTCATTTCATGGTCATGGAAAAACAATCTGTGTCACTCCGTCCACCCTGCACTCCAGATACTTGAAACACTGAAAGACCTGTGGCACGCAATTTAAAGTAAACAAGCTCTCGATCTTGTGACACAAACGTATGTAGTGTGTGGCAATTGACAATTTATGATATTGTCCTCAAATAGTAAATCAGGCTGCTGGTCTGTGGTGATGGTTAAAGCAAACAGCGGCTCTCTGTCAACAGGGCTATGGAATGCTATTGACACAGATGCTGTGGACACTGATAGATCGCAGGCAGGAACGCTGCCACGGCTCTTGGCAGTGAGGAGCGCTGGCAGTCAAAAAAAAAAAAAAAAAAGGCCCCCACTGGGTGTGAACGGCGCTCTACCTGCTGCACGTTTCCTGTTATTGCGATACGGCTCATACTGCGGGGGCCACTGAATGTTTCTTTAAGTCTTGAGCGAAAGCAAATCTTGTTCCCGATGACACGAGCTAAGTTACAGAGGGAAAACACGACAGCACTCTGTAACAACTGTCGCATCAGAGTTTTATTTCCACAGACATTTTCCCACACAGAGAGCCAAATTACATTCTCTATTTTGGTTTTCTCAGATCATGATTCATGTTAATTTCAAAGACCACTGCATTACGCGTCGTCAGCCTGTGGTATGATGAGAAGAACTAACAAACTGAGTATTAAATATCAGACAATTACCACTCTCTTTTGCTTTATGGTGAAGCCCATTTTATTTAGACCAACTAATTCACTCAAGCATTGCGTTTTAACTACTCTAAGGAAAATGTAGACGCTTTTTTTGATGAAGCATACACATTTAGAGAAATGTGGTTGTGGATTTGTATAACTTGGTACATGATCTGAATTTTCCATCATGGGATAAAATAGGAATTGCCTGAGCTCTGTTTGGCAAGGAGTTAAATACATCATCTAACTAAAGTACAGGCTGGCCGTGTGCCATCGTTTTGTCCCGAGTCTGTTTAACCTCAAGTTTCGGGATAAAGCGTTTGGATCAAACAGGCCACGGATTCCAGTGACATTATGCCGCAGGGGGAGAACTTGGTAATGTGTGAAACTGCATTCTTCAAATAAACCTTTTCGAATTGAAACGAAAAACAGCACGGGGCCAGAAAAATAACCAGATAAATGGAGGTTCATGGCTGGCTTACGATGGGATATGTACTCGATGGAGTGGTGTGTGACCCATTTTCAGCTGCGAGGCAAAGAGTTGACACCAGGCAAACATGTCGCCTGCACAGACAATACCATGGACAGGTCAGTGACTCTGGGCCTGACATGTGCCCCACATGAAGCCCTCTTGCGTGGCTGTGGCATACATTGTCACTGCCTATCTTTGTTGTCTCTGGGCCCTGCCTCTGGGCTGTTGAGCACATTGTCGCAGTAATTGCTGTCGTACAGATTTGTCTTGCACATCATTAAAACTAATTGCCTCGCATTCCATCCATTTCACAAATATGCACAGCAATTATTACTTTGCGAGAGTAATAATAAAATGAGAATCCATCGGAAATACAAGAGGAGAAATGGCAAACATTCCTGGCATTGCCACTTCATCCTTAATTATGGCTGAGACAGACTGGCCAAGTTTTGGGAGATCGTGTCCAAATCCAGTCATCTGAAAAGAGGAGACTATTAGACTGTTGTTGGCAGCTCTGAACCTTCCAAACAAACTTGCTGATCCAGATGAATCAATGTGAAACAATGTGTAATAAAACACAATATTAATATGGAATCAGCATTTTCTTTGGGCTTAACTTAATATCTCCAGCTTTACATTTAAGTGAGTCAAACTTCTCAAACTTAAGCTGCAATTAAGGATGCTCATCAGGAACATTTAAGGAGGTCTTAACTGCCTGAGTTACAGCTAACAGTTGTGATAAATGCAAACATTCATATTTCTGCCAATAATATTCACATGGGGGTTAAAGAAGCACATTTGAAATAATGGAAATTGTTTCTGTTGTTAAAGTTCTCGGTTGTTTTTCAGGCAATCAAAAAAAAAAAAAAAAAGAAAAAGAAAAAGAAAAGAAGGAATTAAATCTATTAAAAGCAACCTGGGGGTCTTTACTGGGGTATGTATTGTTTGTAATTTCTCTAGTGGTTTTCTGTTACCTGTTATAAGATTAGTGTGTGTATATCCAAGGAAAACTGCCATTCTTGCCTCCCCCCCCTCCACTGGACTCTTATTTCCAACTTAGCGCTTGTTTCCAGTCCATTACAATCCACCAGAGATTCGCCTTTCCCCCGCTCTGACTCACAGTAATACAACCCATCAAATCTTTATAGTCCTTTCATTCAGCATAGGGCAATTTGAAACCAATATCTGAGGTAAGTCAAACATGTAGAGAAATCTCCTCACTTTAAATAGATCAACAGTGCTACCAGACCTGAGGAAACCTGCCATTTCTGAAAATAATATTGATAATGAAAGCATAATCGCAATAATCTTGGGAGAGACTCCCTACAGGCTGAGCACCATTATGAGATTTAGAGGTTAGGAGCTGGTCCGGAGATTAGAATTTAGTAGAATATGACAAAAGGCTTGACTAAAGGCCCTTTCAACTCTGTAAAAAGAGACAGGAAACTGGAAAGTAAGAAGGAAAGGTAAAATGGCATTTGGTAATATGGTCAGAGTAACTCGATTCTGATTGGCTGGTGCAATGTGACCATCGCGGACTATATTTTACTATGTAGCAAGAGTTATCATAAGGGTAAAACATGTTCGAGTGTGTACATGTACATTGATGCAACGCTTGCTGCAAGGAGGCTAAAAGAATGAATATACACTTTGCGCAAAACTGCACAGCCACAGACAACAATTAAACTCTTGTGACTGAACATGCAGTCCGTGAAACCTCCTGTGATGACAGGAGGAGCCTGTCTGTAGGCGTCACCACCGAACCAACAGATCTCGTGAAATAGGTCAAGTGTTCAAGACTGTGGGAGGCAGCTGGGTGAGACAAGCATGAAAAAAAATCACCTCTCATCCAGACTCACTATCCACCGCAGACGTAGGAATTACACTATTGAGCAGTTAATACAATTGCCTCTCAATGCTAATCATTTCAAGTGAGTGTTAATCTCTTTACGACATGTGATTTCCACATGGTTGCCTGAGCAAGTGCTATCATATCAGGCTTGCCAAATGCTAAATTTGCTGTCTACAACCAAACTGCTGTTACTGTTAACTCTGCATGCTTTCATTAAAAGTTCAGAATCAAACTTCTCTATTGTTCTAATCAGAAGCAGAAGGGAAAGAGCCTGACATTGTTTGACTGATCCTTTATTTTCTCTTTGTGGTAAATCTTACAAGGGTAATATTTCAGCAAATTAAGGTGCCTCTGTCATAGATGCACATTTTTCAATCACACTGTAGGTTTTAGGGTCCAATACAGTAGTTGGGGCTTATTCTCCTAACCCACCTCAGCTCTGTGGGGGGATTTTGTTAACCTACATCTGACCCATGACACTGTGTACATTACTTTTAGCCATGCTATATCATGCCTCCACCGCACCCCTCAAACTCCCACATCCAGCCTCTAATGAGCCACATGCTGGGGTGCTCTGTGGAGGATATCTGGATCTGGGGGCGTGCGCCCACAACTTGTAAAGCTGACTCTGTGAGACGTGGTGTTCACCAAAAAACCCACAAACCCCATCCTCCTGAGGGATCACATCCCAACAACTTCCATATGGTCTTAAAGCAGGAGGGAGCTGTGATATATGGTTGGCAATAGGCTGCCCTAACAACACTGAGGCCTCAGAAAGTGTGTGTGTGACTGAAGGAGACGGCTGCTTGTCGTTAATGTTGCTCTGTAAGTCACTGAAGCTCTGTCATGCTTTTTTGTCGTTCTGTTGAAATATCTGTGAGAGCCAGTGCACTTCCTTGCATCATGATCCAGCAAAAAAAAAGAAAAAAAGAAAAGAAAATTCCCTTCAACTTTTTTGGCTATGTTGGTCCTCTATTATTTCCGTGTTATGAAGAACTCACCAACAAAGACACAGAAATGAAAGAAAAATCAATTCTACAGAGAGATGTCTTAGTCCAGACAGCGAGTCGTACCTCATTTCACCACACTTTCATCAATGGTAGCAATTAGAAAAACATGTGGCATGAGAGGCCAAAACAGGACCCAATTGCAACCTACAAACAGACACACCAGCTGGAGTGTAGAAAACTGCACTCCTGTTTTGGGGAGACAAACTGAAAGCGAGCTGTCCAGCATCTATGTTAATGATGGGCTTTGGGACGATGGGGGTGTGTATTGATTACAGGATCTGTCTAATGGGCTATAACTCTTGACAGGACTGCCAAGGGAGTGTTTTGCCCCTGAAAGGTGAACTGTGCAACCCCCGCAAATCCAACAAATAAAAGCTGAGGAGTTCTCTGTGGCTGTCTGTGTCGCAGTAATTTCAACCCCAGTTCAATTACATCACTAGAAACACCAGTGTCTTGAAAAAAAAAAAAAAACTCCTGTTCTGGTAAAACAGAACACACAACTCAACATGCTTGGTTCTCTTTGGAGTACGATTTGTTTTGTTTCCAACCTTTGGGGAAAATAAAGTCTCTTTCTTTGTAAATGTATGATTTAATCGGGGAAATATTACTCTTACTCATAATGAAATAAATTTTCATCAAACAAACTGGAAGCAAACTTTCAGCTCTGTTGCTGCCTATAAGATGTTGTAGATTAAATATTGTGCACAGGATATTGACTCATCATATCCACAGTTGCTCTGTTCAAAAGCTAATGCATTTAGCAGTGCCATTCTACGGGAAAGTCATAGTGACTCATAGATCATGGTGCACACTGTATCCTGTGCTTGGCTCTGACTCATGACCTGTAGCTCCATATACTACCCTATGAGGTGCATATATCCCGACAAACCTTTAAGACTGCAGGTCAACTGTTGGTTATGCTCAATAAATCTCCTGCCAATGACAAACTGTATGTTTCTTGTGTAGACAAGAGTGTATCACGGCGCTGTGGATGTGTGACTACCTTTGAGTCATCTACTTGAAGGTCAGCAAGAGTTTTTGTTTGAACGAAGAGAACAAACTTTACTGTGAGCATTTGAGTATTTTGCTTGTGGGTCGCAAAAAACAAACTGAGACGCCTTGTACCTATTAAGCGAAGACAGCTAACCTGAATTTTTGGGTATTGTTTTGGAGCTCAGAAAACATTAGCACGTGTACAGTACGTCCTTGATACTTTAACAGCTGCTTCACATGTGTCGAAGCAAAAAAAAAAGAAGGAGCATCAGATGTGTTGCACACACAATCAGGTTCAAATCTGAAGGAACAATGAGTGATGTGAAAATGCCTTGTTTTTCTGCTGCTAGAAGCATCCAATTATTTCATTAATTAATTCACATAAAACCCACATTGTGATGGATTTGACATCCATGAAAATCTCATTTCCTCTTCTGGACTACATGAGCTTTGTCTAAATCCAACCAACCAATGTTACGTATGTAGAATGAGGTAACCCTAAAAATGTTGAACAGCTGAGTTAAGACTTTAACATGACTTGCATGGCTTTCAATGTGTCAGTGTTGCAAGATATTACTCGTGCTCAAACTTCACTCGAGACATGATGGAATATGACAAACATGTTACAGTCCATATTTTGTGTTAAGAGAGGAATAGTTATCTTGTGATGGCAGAAGTAAGCAAGAGCAAGACTTTCTGCTTGAGGAGTTACTTTCAGGTTGGGATGGGGCCCTGAGCGGCACAGCAGGCCAAGAAAAGCTGGAAGGCAATCAAAAAGAAACTCCTCTCTACCGTGTTTCACTGTGTCAATCACCAACTGCTTAAGAGACTGAAAACAACTTTATTCCTCCATGTGAATGATGCACCTTTCATCTGTAGTCTCTAAGACAGCAACAGATTTAAATCAAAGGCCATGTGTGTGCTTTTTTTGGAGGGGGGGTCATACTCTCAGTGCTGGCTTACTTGCAGCATACTGCACGCTTTGGCCAAAACATTGTGATGTATAGTCTGATGAAACAGATTCCACTGCAGAATCTATAAGCCTGTACTTCAGGGAGCACTATGAGCGTGGGTAAACTGTAAAGCCAATTTCTTCCTGTGCTGCAGGGAGTCTGTTTCTCTTTCTTTTACTGTTCTTAAGTATTCTATATTTTCTCATAAATTCACTGTGTGTGGTAGACCATGTCATTAATCCAATTACTAAAACAGCCATGTCAACTGGAGAAAAGCCAGTGTAACATGACATAACTCTGATGGGTAGTGACCGAGCCAGGGGTGCACCAACACCTAGCTCATTTTTAGCCAGCTAGTTTTTAGCCAGGGATCTTTATTCACAACTTTAGTTAAGAATGAAATATCTCAACAACTACTGAATAAGTAGTAGAGACAGCTCTGGTCCACAGGGGATGAATACTAGAAGACATTTCTGCAAGCGCCATCATCAAGTTGATATCTTGTATTTTAAGTGACGTAACTATTGGAGGTTTTCTCTATGAAAACTTCTAGACCTCCGTGTCCTCTTCGGGATCAATTATAATAATAGCTTTTCCTCTATTGCCACCATCTGGTCAAAATTTTGATTTGCCAAATATGTTGATTTATGAGGCAAAGGCACAGAATTACCACGCTAACAAGCTAATTTAAGATGATGGCCATAAACAACCGCTACACTTGCTAATTATTAGCATATTGCCATTGTCTTCATGAGCATGTTAGCGCACTGATGTTAACATTTACCTTGTAGCACCTCAGTGTCTACAGTAAACACAGCTATGGACTCCTAATCTTGGTGAAAAGTGGTCGTTATAGCTAAACTACTTTTTAGCACTACCTTTGTTCACCAATTTGGTCAGGAATGACAGCTCATCAAGACTCGAATAAAGCTCACAAACATTTGTGGTCCCCTGAGGACAAACACTAGAAGACATTTCTGCCAGCGCCATCATGAGGTTGATCTCTTGGATATTTAGTCATGTAACTATTGGGCACATTTTCTGTGAAAACCTTTAAGAACTCCATGTCCTACTCGGAATCAATTATGATAATAACTTTTCCTCTAAAATCCTTAACTTTTCCACTATTGCCACTGTCTGGTCAGATACTTTCATAGTATTACCATGCCAACAAGATAATGTTGATAGCCATAAACATCTCCTATACCTGCTAATCATTAGCAAATTGCCATTATCATCTTGAAAATGTTAGCATGCTAATGTTAGCATTTACCTCATTGCACCTCAGTGTCTACAGTAAACACAGCTTTGAACCGTTAATCGTGTGGAAAAGTGGTGATTATAGCTACACTACTCCCACATCAGCAAGGAGCTCAGGCTGACAGTGTGTGCCACCTGGTAGTCAATACAAGTCTTCATTCATGACCAAGTTTAAGTGAAAGCCTGCTTCAAGAGCGCAGTGATAAGTGTGAAGCCTCTGATAACAGATACAAAGTGAGAAAGGATACACTTTAAATCCACTATCTGATGACATGGGCTTTAGCAGTTCTAACGCTAATGTTTTTTCATTTCCGAGAAATGTTGTAAGCCAAAACTTCAAAACAGTAATTCTACACTGATACAAGACATCTAATTGGAGGTTATTGTGTTTATCATAAAACATGCCTGCGATCCAAACTTTAATCCTGCTACGACAACTGAGTAACTTATTATTTTGTAAACAGATTTCTATGGCCATTCCCAGTGCAAACTACAACAGCGTTACAAATTTCACTCAACCACCATGCTTGTAATCTCTTGGAAATTGCTGTTTAGGCAGGTGTACAACATTCCCACGGCATATGATTACTGGCATATTTTATGAATGATGTGTTATTGATTAAAACGTTGCTTTAATTTGGTGCGAGATTCCATGAAAACCATTGGAGACTTTTATCTGGATGTTTGACAGTCACCTGGCCATCTGCAGCATTCAGTGCAGACATTTCATCTGGTTTCAGATCAAGATGGTGTTGACAGTTACAGTAATGCAGCTGACAGACAGCCTTGTCTTACAAGTCAGGCAGGGATTGTTGGGTTGAGTCTACAATATGGCCTAATCAACTTCTAATCAACAGTATTTTTTCATGAACAGATGTGAATATCAACACAATAGGGAGTAAGTATAAGTACTGACCCAGAAACGAGATGCTCCAATCATCTCAACAGGAGCTTCAATCGTTTTTGAAAGTAAATGGGTGGAAAATGCAACCAAGCTGGCACCTGGCTTCATTTTACCAGCTGACCACAACTCACACACACACACACACACACACACACACACACACACCTCTGTTTCTTGACCAGCAATAATAAAATCTGCTTTGGCTAGGTGAAACCTCATTTATAAAAACCTCAACTTTTACCTCTAATTACAGTGGTTAACTTGACTAGAAGAGAAATAAACACGAAAATTTTTAACATAAACATTTTTAATGGATCAAAGCTTTATATCACACACCACCTGCTATTTTCTGCACATGGAATTTGCTTTGATGCACGAACAAGTCTGCTAACCATCCATCCTGGAGGTGAAAACAGACAGTTAGCATCGAAACCTCCAGGACATGGGCAGGCGTAAGTCTCCAGAGACCCTCCAACCAGCAGACCCATGGAGACCCAGATGCAGACCTTTTCATAAACACATTGCTAAAGACATGTAAGCACACTCCTTGGACAACTAGTGATCCAATTCCTGTCATGTATTTGCTCTGAGCTCAACTCAATTGAACAAGGAGGTATTGTTAGGAGGCCATAACTCTAGACATCCAATCCAGCCTCGTGGGTGAAGCCTGCAGCTGACACATTTAATATTAGACATTACTTCAATCCCTTCAGCGAGAATTTCCTAGATGCAATTCAACTATGATATGTTTTACTTATTCTCCCACTCGACAGGTTTGTTCCTTTTCTTTTCCCCACTGTGAACATGTTTTCTCATGCCGCTATCTCCTAATAAAGCAGCCAGGGTCTCAGATGGGGACGGAATAAAGATAGCCTGAGCCTGTTTTCCTCCACGGAGGTCTTCTACGTGGGGGCTTCCAGTCCCAGCTTAAGTCTGGGGCCTTTGTGTTGGCACCTTGCCTGCCATGGGGCTTCACTCAGCTGATGATAGCATAGCCTCCAGTCAGACCTGGGTGAGAGCCAAGCTGTAAGAGGGTCCAGATGGTTGGACAGACCCTTGGCCTGCCTCGGATTCACTGCCTTGTTTAACATAGGCGTGTTAGCCTGGACCTGTTACCTTCTGGCAGATTAGAAGTATTTACTCTTTTAATTTGTGTAACTACAGTTCCGTGTTAGATGTAATTTACACCTTGGTAACTGTGCCTTTTGCTGGAACTTCAGGGAAAAAAATGCAAGTAGACTTTGCAGTTGGCTGGAGGGAAGGAGATCTAATTAGGAGGTTGCTGAAGCTGGTCAGCTTGTTGTGTAATCGACTGGCTGAAATGTGCACAAAATGTGTGTGTGAGGAAGATAATTAGCAGGGAAGAAACAGAGAAAACAGTAAACAGGTCAAAATAAGTATGTAGCTGCTGGCTACATAGGCAGACAAGTGCTTGAGTCCCTGTGTTAGTGAAGAAATGTCATTTCCCACATAGGTTTTGCTTAACTTGTAAAATTTAAAGATAACTTTTTCTTTAAAAAACCCTCAAATTCCAACCTGTTATTTCAGTCAGTGGCAAAAAAAAAAAAGGTGGTTATAAACGTGGAATTGACGTGTAACATTGAGTAATACTGGTGTAGCCCTCACTATTTTAAACTTTGTCTTTTCATTAGGAGCTGAAATTAAAAAGGTAAGACGTTTGGTGACGTTTTAAACACAAATGTAAGAACAGACACATTAATGTTATAATCTGAACCAGTTTGGGCCAACATTCCTTACAACGAAGTCCACAATCATTCATTCGCAGTCAGTGTCGTCTAGTTCACTTTTAATTATTTGGCTGTTTGGATATCCAATACTGCTGTGGTCAAATAAAAGAAGAAGCAGTTCCACCCATAATTAAGGGCTTGTGTCAAAAAGAGAGCCAAGTGCTAAGTGCTTGTAATTTCCACGCAAGGATCTTACATGAAAAGAAAAGGCAAACACCATATGATGATCCTGACCATGGGGGCAATAACACCCTAGGAAAACTTTCATAGAGTATTCCACTTGACAGTATAGTCATTAGTATCCATTTACAGCATTAATTTTCCATCTGTGTGCTTACGTTCGTAAAGCCTCTGTCTGCAAATTTTTACAGTTTAAAGAGCTCTGCTGTACATGATGCTCGTCAGTGTGCTTGTGCATATGTTTCACATAAGTGTTGCCAAGTAGAAAGGTTGTTATCTTTAGTGTCTGAATGAAAGAGTATTCATGTAGATTACATTGATTTTAGAAAAACACATGAGACGATTAAGTTTTTCTTACGTTTTATGCAGCGATTGGTTCCCGGTGCCAGAGCCCACCCAGAGCAGCACTGCTGACCTCCACAGACATTCGGCCTGAGGGAAGACACATACACAAACCATTGACGTTACTGTTTCAAGTATAAAATAAATATATGGAGTGCCTTATTAATCCTTTGTGGAATATGGTAGACCTCAAACCTTTGCATGACAAAGAGATTTGAGTGTTCAGACTGTTTCAGTTTCAGATCATCCTGATGTAGCTGGCCCATTGATGTGAACACCTATGAGATTACACCATAATTACATTTTATTCGATAATAATTTCAGGGCAAGTCACGAAACTCAATCTGAGTATGGACCCACAAGTCCCTCATTCTGTTATGCGAGAGTCCAGAGTGAAAACAAATACAGAATTATTGGAGTCTTGAAGGGATTAAACACACGGGACATGAAAAGCACCCTGCATCTTCTATAAATCACTGAACAAATGAGAGATGACAACTTTTAAACAGTTATAACTGGATTCTTTGCACTCTTTAATCCTCACTTGCAGCGCAGGCCAATTTTTGCAGCAAGAAAGATGAAAAGGCACCAGACCGCAAGAGCAACTTCGGAGCAACAGTCACCGCGCTGGCAAGGATTTGTGCCCCGTCATCTTTTCACAAGATATTATAGTAAGTGGCTGTCTGACTCACGGTGATTTGAGAAGATAACAGAGATTGACTCACTGACCTCAGTCAGATTGTGCTCATTAGATACTGTGAGCATTTACAGAGGTGTCACAGGGATAACATGCAGTTATTAAGGCCCCCTGGCAAGTTCAACTTTAACATAAATCAGCCCAGACCTGCGCCAAAGACATCAGGCAACATATTTAAATTCCATTATGAGATATATGTCTGTAATAGAGAACTTTATACAGCATAATTAGACTTATGCCCAAGGTTAGAATATACATAACATCTTGTTCACACTTTGTTCTATTCTTACTGAAGCTCCATATTCAAGGTATATAGATCAGGCTGACAGGTGCACTGAAAACAGAAGGCAAGTCACACTGAGTCAACTTGAATGTAAAGGAGAGTTAAGTGGAGCCAGAGCTGCCAGTGCCGCGGGGTACAGTAAATGAGTAAGCTGAGTGGGAATTCCAAGAGGAAATGTGTCACGAAAGCACTTTCTCTAACAAGCAGCAGATGATTCATCTGAAGGTAATGAATCAATGTTAAAAACATGGTGCAGACTACTATAAGGTAATGTTCCTGCAGATTTATGTAACAGTGCCATTCTGCTTTTTAAAAAAACTCAAAGAACTCTATTCACTTAATACTGAAATATGTTTTTTGGCAATGTCAAGCAAGGCATTTGCCCTGTACTGTAATAAAGCGTGTTGGATCTAATACTACAGACGACTATTTTCTTTATGCACTCCTTTAAATAGACACCACTTCAGTTCATCCACGCTTCATTGCATCTGTCTGAGTGACGAATTTCTTCAGAAATGTTGTTTTTCATGTGTGATAGATCAGAGCCCCGTTAGTGGAATAACACATTTACTTCATGGACACAGTCAATAAAATACAGATATGAGAACTGGACAAAATCCTTGTCTTTCACTTGTCTTGGCTGTTAAGCAGCAAGAGTTACTTCTTCATGTTCTTCATGTTCTGCATCACAAAATTATCTGTAAAATTGAAAGTTTCAAGCAAGCAGATGGGTATGGTTCACTTTAAAGTTTCCCCTATAATTTGCCATACATGTAATCCTTTTACTGAAGGTGAAAAGTCATGTTATGCGTGATACACACAAGAGATACTTCTTTTATATTTCCATGAGTGCATTGCAAGGTGAGCCACTCTAATCCCCCTCTGATTACTGTGTAAACACTTCACTTCAGTGTGTATGCTTTGTCCCTATGGAACAAACAGGACTAGATGGATGAGGGTTCATTTAACAAAAAGAAAAGAGCTCTAATAAGGAAACAACCAACCAACCATCCTGTTTGGAGCTGAACAGAGGCAAAAAAAAAAAAAGTATTGGGATTTGCAGCATTGAGAGATGGGCCATTGAAGAAACAGGTGTTTTTGATCACTAAGTAAATTTGCAGATGATCATCAGCCAATGCTTCGGTTGAGCCACTACAATACATTACCCTGGGGCAGTAGCACAAAACTGGGGCACACACATTGAAGCAGTCTACAGCCACTCTCCTACTACAATTTAAATATACTGTAATGTGTCATAATGGGAGGAAATGGTGATAATGCAATGTTGCATGAGTCTCAGAATAGTTCAGATGCAGTTCACCCGTGTATATACACATTTGTTGTTCATTATGCATCCACTATCATCCCAGTAATCAGCACAGCGTTAAACCTCACCTATTACCCCATGTCCTGCCATGACCTCCATGACAAAACACATACAAGCACACTAACTCACATGTTGTTTTGCTTGTTCTGGATGACAGTTTCGTGCCCAACATGGATCGACGCCTTGTAGCCATATTTTTGTGGGTTGTGGAGTTACATCATCACATAGTCTTACAGGAGGAACGGATCTCTTTCAGTGGGCCAGTACTACTACTTTACAGTAAACCACATGGACTGATGTACAGTAAAATAGGTCACATAAAGTCCTGCTCATACAGTGAAGTGGGATGACTAAAACGGCGTGATAAATCAAAGTAAAAGTTTTTTTCTCTTACCCAACAAGTCTCCGTGTGCTGGGCTTGCTGTTCTGCCTGCGGTTCACTCTGGTTCTGTGTTGCTGGGTGGCTGCTTGTCTGGCGGTGCGTTGCGCACCATCCCGCGGCGCAGAGGCATGCTCTTCCAGGGAGACGCCTGTGGCTTGAGACGGTCCTGCTCTGAACGCGCGTCTGCGGTCTACCTGGGATGATGTGCTTCTGGGCAGGCGAACCGGAGTCCTCGACTGGCTGGCAGTTTCATCGGATGGTTTGGAGGATGCACCGTCCTCCGGTCCCTTTGGCAAGTGACCTTGACTCCTCAGCCGGTGCTGTTGCTGCTGCTGCTGCTGCTGCTGGTCCCAGATCGCCCGGTCTCCCCCTGCAAACTCCTTCCTCCCACCTGTTGTGTCCTTGTGACTGTTGCCAACTCGTACGAGCGCAACAGTCAAAACCATTAAAACAGCAAATCCTGCACGGTCCATTTTGAGCCTAAAATGATTTGTTTGAAACTACCGCGGAAAAGGGCAGATCGAGTTTATAGTTTATCAAGAGCCTCAAAAATATGAGCAAATTAAAATAAAAAATATATCCGCGATAAGACTATAAGAGTTCAATAAGACGACATCCTCTCCCAGGAGTGAAAAAAGCCTGGATACCTCCTCATAATGCCCAGGTAGGACCTACGTAGGATGTCTTCAGGTTGTCAGATCAGCTCCAAAAAAGCGAGAAACTCTATAAGGTTTTCTCCGTCCAGTAGAAAATTTAAGAATTTTATTTTAAGCAAACGTTATTCCATCTGTTTTAGTTTATGTTCAACAAGAGGAAGAAAAAAGAGGCGCAAAGAGAGCAGCGCGTTGGCTCCAGGGCTGCAGAGGCTGTACTCTTTACTCCAAAGTGAGAGAGTTTGAATCGTGCTCCCATGAATATCACCACCTCCTTGGATCTGAAGTCACCGGGAATTTTTGTAGGGATTGCATGCGCTTTGCAAGAAGAAACTCCCCTTGTCGGCTGTATTGTTGCTTCCACTCACTGCACCGCTCGGTCCATGTGCCCACACGCACTTTCTCTGCCAAGTTACATCATATTACTGTAGGAGTGTTTTTTATATTAATAATCCTTTTTTGTTATTGAAGTTATCATGACGGCAGCTGCATCAATCTCTACTTTCAGTTTTAAATAAAAACCGACAGGCTACTATAATATCATAAAAATTAAGAAAACAGTTCCAGATGTTTGTGTTTATATATATATATATATATATATATATATATATATATATATATTCTTAAAGCACTACTCCTAAAGGCGTTTAAGTTAGTTCTGTCTCTTTTATGGTGATTTGAATTCATTGATGTCAGGATATCTGATCTTATCACAGGACAGTGTGAAGCACTTAGTGCAATTTACAGTCTTGCAGGTCAACTTGTGCAGATTGCACAGAAAATGCGCTTTCACAACACACTCACTTTGATCTTGTAGTGAAAGGTATGAGAAGCTCACAGTTTAAACTCAAACTGAAACCTTGGAAAAGTGGCCAGGTTATGTAACAAATCCCATTCATCTCCCACCCCCTTCTCATCCATGCTGCATCATCACTTTCCCTCTCACTGTCTGGAAATAACACATTACTCTTTTCCCATAAGATCTTAAACAACCCAAAGAGAGGTGGCTCCCTTCTTTCATTCAACCCACAAAGATGCACGCCTGCCTGCCTCTCTCTCTCTCTCTCTCTCTCCCTCTCTCTCTCATGAGTGGTCTCCTAGCATCATTACCACTCACAGGCCTGCCATCCAAAACACACAGTGGCGATGAGGAAGAGTGGTAGTCTGCCCAGTCCCCTAATACACAAATGTCTGAAAAGTGAAGTTTCACCAGGGCAATTTAAAAAGGTTACAGTATGAACACTTAAAGAAACCAGCCCCTTGCCCTTTTCTCTTTTCTGTTGGCTCTGCATGCAGACAGAAATGGAGACTTGAACTGAGCGTCACAGCTAATTACAGCTCATCTTCCAACCCATGAGAAATCTAATTAGAGAAGGAAGGCAGCATTTGTCTTATGACTGTCCAGCAGCAGTGTCACCCCACCCCCAGGCATGCTGCCTGCCTGGTGTCAGTGGCGCCTCTGAAGCCAATCGTGACCAGTTGACCCCGGTGTCCTTGAGGGTGACCGGTGCACGCACAGACATATCTATAAAGTGTTATCTGTCAGCAAGTGTGACTGACCTGCTGGCTACAGCTTAAACTGTCCTAACAACGTCAGCCAGTGTCTATACCATGTGTCTGACAGCCCTGTCAGATGAATCCTTATTTAACACAATTACAAATATTTTTACAGTTTTACCAGTGATCTAATTTGTATCCGTACCACTTGGAGCGGCAGAAGCTGGTCAACAACTTGCAAGTGTCCATTGCATCAACTGTCTACACACTGGGCTTATTAGAGTCTGTCTATCTAAAACTAATATTGTCTAGGTTATAAGGTTCAGTTTTTGTTGAAACTATGGAGATGTGTTGAGTCATCCGTGTGGTCATTTTGGAGGATGCAGTTTGTGGTGCTATTGAAATGGATTGCGTTATTCCGCCAGGTGTTTTCTATTATTTTGTCATTTATATCAATAAGCGTAGGCAAAATAATAAGAAACACCTCTCTTTATAATGCAAGACAGGTCAAACAGCACCACAAAATGAAGCCCCCATAATTATTAAACACCTCTATAAAAAGAACAAAAGCTTAATATTGTAACATTTAATGAAAACAAGCCTGTGGTATTAGATTGAATTGGTGTGCCTCACTTTTTCAAATATTTAATTATCCATCACTTTTATCTAACTGTTTCTACAAATCAGTGCCTTTAGCAACAGATTAGACCTTGTTTTCTTTCTAACTAGTTCTTATATTCAAGGACAATATGTGGTTGCTGTTGCAGCTGACTCAATAAGTTGACATATTTTTCAAATCAAATTGCAATTTCTATTTTTTCTTATTTAGTTGACCTACTCAGCAATCTTTCACATACGCTGCGGTAACTGCAGAATTACTCTCTGGGCACAAATACCCCTGGTTGGGAATCATTGAAGATCTGTGGAGCAGCTATCCATGTTATGTAAGTAGGCCTTAACGTGGCCCAATTTGATACAATTTGCAGCATCTGGAGGAACTCTAGAATAAATACCAGGAGGATGTCTCTGGCTATGACCGACGCTTCAACACAAAGAGTCCTTTGAAAAGTCTGGCATGACAACCAGGCCACTCCTATCATCTTTCAAATGCAGAGCAGAAATATAACTGCATTACACTGTACAGTTTCTTACAAAGCACAGGGTCATAGTAACAATAACAACATCCAAGTCTTGTAACTACACTGATGCAAACAGTGTGTGTATATATGTGTGTGTGTGCGTGTGTTTGATGAAAAATGCTCAACGTAGATTTGAGTTGCCTCTGGACTACTTATGGTGGTTTTCAGTGTATGTGAGGCAAATAAGCCACTGAAAAGAGATTTGATGCCTTCTCATGAACTCCATCATGGGAACAAACTACATGTTTACCTGTCAGCGTGCATGTCCCGAGAGAGACACATTTGCATTCATTTTGTTGAGAGTGACTGCTTCATCACCGCCGAGCGAGCGAGGGGTCAGGGTTCAAGTGTACCCATTAGAAAGCCAAACAGTATCATTGCACCCAGAATGTAGGGCTCTCATTATGAGCAAGTATCAACAATGTATTCTCAGCCTCACGTCCAGAATTTTAAGTGATCCATGTGAATCGCTCTCTGTGATGACTTTCAATGGAGAGCACCAACAAGGAACGTCAATCTCTTCGTTAGTTACCTTTTGCTGTTGCTATCAAAGCCCTCGGCTCTCGTTCCTCTTTGCCCAGCAGCTAACATAATACCGACATTGTTCAAACTGGGCAGCAGCAACAACCTGGGGGAAAACGTGGAAAAAAGGCAGTTCATTTGGCAGAAAAAACCTTCATAAAAGCTGAAATTATGTGCTTTATTAATGTCATCTTTTTTTCATTGAACATGACAGCTTTTCCTTGGAAAGAACCTTATAGAAGACCTCCATCATTCTCTTTAACAGATTGAGCAGTGTACATAAAACAGGCATTCACGCAACAAGAGGAAACAGTTGAAGATAGAGCAGGATAAATGTAATATGCTTATAGGCCAAGGACTACAGGGTCTTTCCCAGCTTGAATGAATGAAGTGCTGTCAGCCGGGTAATAGAAGTAGGTCACATGGGCGTTATTATAATAAAAGCACTTCCACTTCGCCTTTCATGATATTGGTACTTTTTTATATGGGTGTTGTAAGTGTTGGTTTGAAGAAACTGAGAATATGTGTACGCGCCTCAAACCCATATTGTATATATAAACCATGCACTGCATTGTTATACATGTTATACTGGAGACAAAGGAAAAAATCTATCAACTCCATCTTTGCTTTCAAATAGTGGAGTGATCCAGAAACATGATAACATTAGACAGACGTTAGCACCACTGGCTGCGTTTCCAACACATGTCATATCACTGGCAATATGTCCGCCCTGCATTACTTCACAGCTGAAAGATCGGTCCATTCATTTATGGGTGTGAGTTGTTAAGTTAACAAAGGCTTTAAGCTGCCTAGGATGTCAGTGCTAAGAGTAATCGGCAAGAAAATTGTAACAAAGATTAGATTAAGTACTTTCCTTTTATAAATTACCCTTTTGGCCACACAAAACACTTCAGAGGGGGCAAAAAAAAAGCCTCTGAGTGGTTTTGACTTTGGCATACAAATCATTATACATCATATATTACAACACAGGCTGTGATATAGATGGACTCCTTGCTGTAGAATAACCAACCAGGTGCCAGCTACATCAAATGAAGTCAAGTCTGGAGTTAGAGGTCATCGTGGAGAAACAAAATGATCTAATCCATCTTAATATATTCTAGATATTGTTGATTTACTGTGTAAGTATATCATAATGTCAACACGGTTCTGTGCGGTTGAACTGACAGTTTTCTGCTTGACTTAATAAGGACTGAATGCTTCATATGAAAGCCTCACAGAGTAAATCTGACTTTTCTACTGCTATAATAAACTTTGCACTGGAGGGGGGCAAACTTTCTAGTTATTCACTGAGACACACACACACACACACGTGCTCCTAGAATATTTGAATAGACTCTAGTTCCTGTGATAGGAATTTAAGAAAACAATATATAGACTGGAAGGCAGATGTTGCCCTCCTGTTTCCATCTAGGGGCTAAATATGCAAAAAATAAAACAGTTCCCTCACTGGTTTAGTTTTATCAGGTCAGTGAGCCGACAGAACCATCTCAGCTATGTGTAATGTGATCCGGGATGCTGCACTGTATTATAACCTGCCCATTTCTCTCTCATTTTAACCAAATTTGAAAGATTCTTGTGGATTCACTATAATCCACAGTTCTAGTTTATCACATAAAAAATGTTTTATCACTGGCAGTTTTGGTGGGGCGTTGAAATATACACTGGCTCACATTTTAACTCTGGTCAGTTAGAAAATCTGCTGCTCAATTCTTTGGATATTCTCTAAATCCTCCACTCTAGCCTTGAATTTTGTGGTGTAGTCCTTCTGTCTCTTGAAGTTTGATTTAAATGCGTCTCTAATGAACAATACGCAGCATGATGTCATGCTACTCCATGATAAATGCCACTGGAACAGATTCAAAGGGTGGATCATGCTGGCAGCCAATTAGGTCAAATAAAAACTTGCCATAACTTTCCGGAAAACATACATTTTCCAAAGATGTGGGGCCTTCCAGTCATTAGCCAGATGTAGCCTAAAACATTCAGATTCACATGAAATCAATCACAGTGTAAATTAATACTGGCCATAAAATCCAAATAAGAAGGGGAATGGAGATGGTGCCCTCTGTGACATGCATTCTTGTACATTCAGAGTATTTAGTTGTGATGTTTTCTTTGGCTTCGGCAGAATTCAGTGAAGAAAAAGCAGAGGGAGGAGTTAATGCGTGTGATAGATCATCCTGGCTGTTCACCCGGAGCTTTCTTCCTCTTTCTCCCCACTTTTCTTTCCCCTCCCATTCGATTTTCCTGGCCCCTCAACTTCGATACAGCATGCTTCTCCAGCCGCTGGCTCAGGCCCCATGGGCTCTCCTCCTTCTGGTCCTTCTGGCTGTGACCTGGACGCAAGGCCTGCTGGACTGGCTCAGCTGCTATTTGTCCAGAAGGGGTGATAGATGGCTGTGTGTCTCACAGCTTCGGTTGCCATTCACGTTGTTTCACGGTGTCTCCGCCATGTGACCATGGAAAATCAAGGTCAAGCATTTTCCACATTAGCAGCATTACCAGAAGGATTGATATCTACTGAAATTACCCTACATCCACCCATTCACCACAGAAGTAAAAAAAGGCTGCAGAGTTATCTCCTAAAAGTATAAACTGATGGCTTTATTCAACACACTTTCATAATCGGCAACATGAATCATGCAGCGGCAACATTAGATGGAATATTTTAGAAATTGGGGCAAAGGTGAGACAGGAACTCACGAGTTCATGCCAACTGTCTGGCACCAAACCACCAATGACTTTCCAGTGGTTAACCATGTAAATCCGGTGTGTGCAATTTTCAGACATGCAACTGCTTCTGTAAAAAGGAAAAACAGTAGCCCAACTGCTGTCACACTGTAAAACAAATTCACAGATTTTCAAGTTAAAGACTGAATTGGATCTATTTCTTCTTTTTATACCTTGGTTTAATAGGCGTCGTGCAGATCTTATAAAAGTGGTTTTATTTTTTAAGCAGGACCTGTAAAAATACTGTTCACACTTGTGCAGGAAGCGTTATATTCTGCTCACTTAACTCCTTTAATTGCCTCCAGAGAGTTTTTCCTTTTTCAACCAGGTATCAACAAAACAGTCTATAATATTAAATGATATTAAAAACACAGACAAGTATGATACACACTCTGTGCATTTGCCTTTGAATTTTAGCATAGTTATAGAACTAACAGTTGTAACTCACTCGTGGATGATTTAAAACCTCTTGTTTTTGTACAGGACCCACAAAATTATTTTTGGTTTTCTAGAACAAACAGCTGTGGCACAGAGACTGTGATTGTCAGACACTGAGAAAACAGCGCTTTTTATTTCACCCTGAAGCCGCTCACTAAACAGTTTGACCGCACACACAATAAAGGAACAATTTACCAAATTGTCAGTTGTTTTGATATTAGACTGCAGGCTGTTGAGTAATCCAGGTTCAGGTCTGTTTACCTTTACTCCTGGAAATGGATGATGCATAAACCTCATTTAGTGGTTGACTCACTGATGACACGTGCCTCCAGCCTCCAACATAACAGTCTGGTATGATGTGTAGTTCGGGTCAAAACAGTTGCTGGTGGTATTTTCAAGGAGTGTTTTCCCTCCCCCCATATGTATGTAAAATGTTCATGTTTGGTGGCTGCTGGAAAGGGTTCATGCTTGGCTAACTCTGAGCCGAGAATCATGTGCTCTCTTCAGCAATAGTTAAGTGAATGAAAAATCTTCTTCACTGCTCCCAATTAACAGTGAAGGTCGAGAGCCAGAAAGTTATGATGCGATTTAACCCCCCGCATGAGGTCAAATTGACCTGAATAGCTTCCTATTAAGCATGATAAATTTGTTATTTTTCAATCCATTAAACCTTTTCCCCATAGTCCATTTAATCAGAGTCTGCGTCCTGTTTATCAATTACAAGTTTCAAGGAAAAAGGGGATGACGCAACAATAAGCCAAGATGACTTCAAAGTGTTTTCTGCCACAGGCTTTCACTAATTATTAGTCGCCAGTGTTGGGTGGGAATCCCTCCAGTGCGAGGGTCAATAGGGTAACATCAACAGCAGAATATAACAAAGGCTAAACTTTAGTCCAGCCAGTGCAACGACTATCAATGACACCTTGTTATAGCCATGGGATCCATGGGACAGGACTGAAGGGGAGAATAGTGGTGTGAGGCTCAGGGAGGAAGCTTCTCTGACTGCGTTGACCTGTCTGCAAGAACCCTGAGGGCAGACAGACGGCAAGGCCTCCGACAGATGTTTGGGAAAACTGCTCCATTCATCATGGAACTTTTGTGGAATCTCTTTGAACTGCCTTTTTATTTCGTGTCAAAGTTGCCAGAACCAGAGAAGTTCCAAGTCCGTAGTTAGTCAGACAGACTGACTGACTGACTGACTGACTGACAGACGGACAGGCGGACAGACGGACAGACAGACAGACAGACAGACAGATAGACAGATAGACAGATAGATAGATAGATAGATAGATAGATAGATAGATAGATAGATAGATAGATAGATAGATAGATAGATAGATAGATAGATAGATAGATAGATAGATAGATAGATAGATAGATGATTCATAATGGCATTTCCATGTCTGTTAAGTAGGCCTTAGTTCCTGGATGTCTCCCATCACTGCCCAGCTCATAAATCACACCCCTCAGGGAGCTGTTAGAGGCTGGATGTGTTATTGTGCAACATTGTCTACAAGCCCACACCACACTCATTTTCTCCCGCTTTCTTACACACACACACACACACACGCAAACATAAATTGGCATGTCCACAATGGAGTGTGAAGTCATGGCATGGTTGCAGGGTCTCAAGTCTCAATCAGCCCATATGGAATTGCCTTTTCCTCCCACTCTCTCCCCTATGCCGCAGCAGTAAGGTTTTAAATCACCCAAGGCAAAGATGAGAAGATGACAACGACAAAACTGTAAACAAAAATCTGTCACATGGACAATAAAACTGCTCTCCCCCTCAGATCACAAATGATTTCCGCCAAAATAAAACACACAGAAACAACCATCAGATTTATTCTGTGGACTGGCTTTTGTTAACATTCCAGTTCACTGTAATGTAAAAGTATTCATATGACTCTACGAAGACCTGCCGGTACAGCTGAGTTTTATACTCGAGCACTCCATAGGGAGCAGGAAGAGAGGCCCCGTGTGTCCAGAGACTCGTCTCCTGAGCAGCACTAAGCACTCAGCAGGCTTCAAGGGCGAACGTTCATTAGGGAGCCAAGTTTTAATAAGCCCGCAGACAGACATGCTGCTACACAGCCTCAAGTGCCAGAAGAGGTGAGTTTACTTATCCTGGTGATCCTCATGACTTCACATGGCATCGTGAGCAACTTATCTATAATCATGACCCAGCGTTCCTGTGAAAGTTGACTGAGCATGTGCAGTAAAATACTCACGTTCACACCAACTCTGGGTGAAGTACCTTGCCCAAGGGTATGTCAGACAGTGAAAGGTCACTTGCCTTAAATTATTACCAAGCAGGTCATGGGGTGCAAAACAGTAACTAGCTGATCCTGTTTTCCATCAGGTTTTTATACTGTACCATCTGTGGTGGTATTGTGATCTGTTACAATGGAAATACTCAAGTACCAACAGTTTGCTACAAGATGCCTACAAAGTAAACCACCACTGTTTCAAACATATATTCATACCAGAACTGCATCTGTGACACATCTATGACCTTACTACAAAAACCTGTCTTATATTTAAAGGTGACAGAGAATCAAAAACCGTTTTCAAAACCACACCTTTAAAATCCCCAACCCTAAAACAGCTTTCTCAGAGAGGTTTTTAGGAAGCTTCTGAGGCATTACACATCCAACCAACATTTTATTGTGTATACGTCACATCACAGGACAAGGATCAAAACCCTGTTCAACCATTCACAGTCACCTTTAAGATAATTACATTCTACTCTCCTGAGATAAGAAGAGGGGTTGCTACAGAGAGAGCTTTGGTTTGTTTTCTATTACAAATGTTAAGGTGCGAGACAAAAGTAATATATAATGTAATGAGACACGAAAACATAAGTGCATATCAAGAGTGTACTCTATCACTCTGTCATTATGGAGTATGATAACTGATCCACTGTTATTTCTGCAATGTCAAAGTGCTCCCCATTCAGAATGAGTACCTAGCCTTCTTTTTCCAAGGATAATCTTGGCACAGTCTAGACCAGTGTTTATCTAAGCAAGAGGTAAATTACTAAATGAATAAAAACAGGATGACAGCTGAGCAGGAAAATACATGGTGATAGACGTGACAATTATCGAGAGCTGTTAACAAAACGATAAGGTGATAAAATTGTCCTTCAACTGTTTCTACTTAACTGTGCCGGCCCCCAAGATAAGAGAACCCAGTGGAATCAATCAAGGGGCTTGTGTATTAAGACTTGCATGACAGACGTTGATATAATTCCATTCAGTGTGGAATGTTTAGATAGATTTCAGAGCAAAATTTGGCTCAGAATCTCACACATTTTGTTTTGTACCAGATTTTGTGTTTGGAAATTGTCAAAGGCTACAGGGGATTTCATAATGGGCAAATTGAGAATGGAATGGAAGGGTGTAGTTGTATTCACAAACAACCCAATCTGTTTGTTGTTTTGTAGACTGATCCAGAATATGTTAAGCCTCCCTCTGGAAATAAACAGATTCTACAGCATTCTACCAAAAAAACAAAGGCAGATGCAGACGGTGATATTACAATTAGCCAGCCCACAGAAGGGCTGGCTAATATTAGAGGTTGTGATGGTCGAATTCGTAATAGTCCTACTACTGTTTCCCACCACCTTATTGTTTTCATCTCACCAGTTCAGTATGTGATGAGAGGTTTGGTAATCACTGGCCGTGATTGCTTGCAGAGGGATCAACCATCTGTCCACCATTTAGCATAAAGAATGATTCCATGTTTGCAGTGAGTAGTCGGATCTACTTAGATCACTGCGTCACTCCTTATGATGATGGATAGTGTCATATAGGGTCACTCTTTTATCAAAAAATTTACTCAGTGCGTGTCTGAGTCAAAGCCACATCTGGAGGCAACCTGGGGGTTGTTAATCACAAACCTAAACAGAAAATAGCTCAATCTCTTTGTCGCAAACAAGTGGGAACTCCTTTAGTTGCATAACAGGCTTTATTATGTCATTTTCATACTTAGCAGAAGACAGAAAGTGGACTGTCTTCATATGTATATATTTATGTGGTAATAAATACAGGGTGTCTGTGAGTTGTGACTGAAAACTTAAGTGTTACACTGTATTTACTTGGACGTTTATTTCCATGCAAAACCTCTTTGGAGAAGTCTTTCCTGGCAAATTCTTTGCTGATGTAATGTTTACTTTGCCACAAAAATCTTGCTGTTGCATTCTCTAATGACTGAAACAAGATCGCAGATTTATTCAGTGGATGGAAAATATCTCAACCGCAGTGCATGGACAATGTTGGATATCTGATGAAATTTTTGTATGTCCTTGTGGAGCCGTTGGACAGTTATGCAAAGGGCTGATGGAGGTCTGGAATGGACGTTTTCAAAAGTCGGGGGATTCCATCCAAATATGTTGGCTAATTGGCAGGAGTGATGCTGGGACAGACACAAAGAGTTTGAAGGGTGGGGGTGAGGGGGGGTTGCACCATCTTGACAGCCAATCTGACTGATTATGATGACAGTGTAATGGCAGAAGATACAATGAATATAGAGTGTTTTTGTGTGCTTTCACTAGGGGGTTCACAGCCTAGCGGGCCTTGTTCCCTGCTCTTCAGATTTATCCAAACGAAACAAACAAATCAGAAGCATGTCAGCATGTCTCTCCTCTGTCTATCAGCCCATAGCAGGAATATGTATTTTCTTTGACTGACCTCATACAGGCATTTTACTGCAAAAAGGCCTTTCCTGCTGGAGTCCATTGCATTATGTTCTGTTCATTTCACTTTGATGTCTCTGTTGAAAACCTTAAAAGATAAATACATTCTTTGTTTTGTCAGCAACACAC
This sequence comes from Polydactylus sextarius, assembly GCA_016801845.1. Classification (NCBI taxonomy): domain Eukaryota; kingdom Metazoa; phylum Chordata; class Actinopteri; family Polynemidae; genus Polydactylus; species Polydactylus sextarius. The sequence continues at coordinate 8,976,573 of CM028919.1, forward strand.
GATTCTCCACGAATACACAAAAGACTCTTTTCTTTTTGAAATAACTAAAAGTGAGTGAGTCATATGTCTCATTATAAACACATGCATAAAACAATCATAAGTTCAGAAGATAAGGAGGAACAAAAGGTCTTTACAATTTCATGTTTTCAAGATGTTGTTTAAAATACAGATCTGTTTATACGTTTTATGCCTGATATTCTCAGTGCAGCAGTGTGGTGACCCTTGATGGGGGTTCCTCTGCAGAGCCTCATCTCAACCAGTCACCAGAAAAGTAAAAATATACAGACACATCCTTGCATAGCTCACACCCGGAGCAAAGCAAACACTCTCTGCCATGTCCATGGCCTCTCTCATGTCCTCACTTGTCTCTGGTCTTTAATATCCTCCCCAGAGTGTCCCTGATGGTATCCTCATCATCCCATTGGGTGGCTGACACCCTCGAACAGGAAGCGACTGCTTCCATGATCCACCATGCGAACACAGAAAGCAGAGGAACCTGGAGTGAGTTACATCATATCCTCTCTGGGCTGACGTCAATCTGGAATCTGATAACGACTTTATGAGAAGGGAGGATCTGCAGACACGATTTGTGAAAAATATCATGTTGTGTAGCTTTATATGATTACATACACTGACTCCAATTTTAACACAAAGCGAGGACTGTCAAGACAAGTCATGTGAATGTGCTTTTCATGAGGACAGCTGAAATTAAATCTGGTTGAAAGCACGCAGTCAATTTTTAAAAGGATTTAGGCAGCAGACTGCCATTATCTAAACAAGGTGTTGGGCACATAGAAGCAGTTGATAGGATGCATCTTTCTGTCAGATTCAACAGAGCCTCACCCTGTTCTCCTCTCTCAACGGGGTGGTCCTTCCTGTGACGACCATCTCTGTTTGAGATGACTTGGCTTAGATAGGACAGCAATGTGCTTCCCTTCAATCAGCAGTTTCCAGCAGGTGTGTTGTACCTCTTTTTTTATTTCAAATACATCTGAAACTTACCGGCGCCTGGCAGTTCCCCTTGAGTAAATTTAACAGTATGTAGCGCGGCGCCAGCCGACACTCTCACACACCAACATTCCCGAGCCAAGCAAAACGTGTGCGATTGCAAGATCCTTGTTTGTCTTATTTTTAACATCCCATCTCTGACGTTCCTGTCAAACTGTTTTTCTCTCGACAGATTTGACTTAACAACACAGAGGTGAAGGTGATATGTGGCTCTGGGCTGTAAACAATTGCCATTGCTGATGTGTACACCAGAGGAGATGACACATGTGCTGGCCAGATGTGGCTACTATTGTTTTGGTTGCATATTTGTGGTCAGTGCAACCTCATCCTCTAACAGGAGAAAGTATGAATGAATCAATCCCCCTGGGAGCTGTCAAACTCTTTGATGACTTTCAGCTCAAAAGATGACTAAAAGCTGTACCGGATCTTGAACATTGGTCCAAACCACAGACTAACATGGTGTTTCATTCACAAATACTGGGTAATGTGATGTGATGATCTTTGAATGCCCAAACATTTAAGATTTCTGCCTGTGATGACATGGAACACAAAGAGCGGGATTTGTTTATTTTTCTTAATAATTCACAAATTAGCAAAGTGTGCATCAAAATAGGGACTAAAGCAGCATCCTATCTCAGCCCAGGTAGATATGTTCTGCTTGAAGACAGGATCTGGCTTAGTGAGCAGTTGCTGTGCTCCAACCAGTGGCCTGGAGCTCTGTACTGGCTCACTGTGGCTGTGGTTGGAAATAAGACCAATGCCAGGCCCATTACTGGCCAATGCCAACCAGATTTTGGCACAGTGCAAGACCCTCGGGGTGGCAAACATCCCATCAAGCCTTGCTTGTTTTCCTCATCACTGTGGGAGCCTGGATTAACAACAGTGATTTTGATGCTGACCCTGTGACACTAAGTCGGAGCATGTCAGGCAGATTTTTATTTCACTGGAAGAACACTCTGCACACACTGTTCTTCTCCATGGGTCATGGAGTGTATGAAGCATTTTACATGCGTGTGCAGTTAAAGGGACTATTAGACATGGTGAGTTTTATGAGCAGACAGACAGACACAAGACAGAGACAAGAGTCTGCTAATAGCTCAGTGAAGCTGAAGAGCTAAATGCCAATGTCAATGTGGTGACATTTTCATATGTAACATCCATCAACAGAACAAAGTTCAGCTGTGACTGATGTCATCAGAGATGTCGTCGATAATCATTCACCAGTCAACAGCAGTACTGGTTTGAAAAAATGACAATACTAATAATGGAACTAGATGAAAAGTTAGATAATCATCCAATCATTATAATGAATCCTAAGGGGATCGTTAATGTCTATTCCAAATTTTAAAGCAATCAATCTAACAGTTATCAATATAATTTACACAACACCTCCAAAAATACCAAAGTGATTAAGCTTGGTCCTCTGGGAACCATGACTGTGTGTCTGTTGAGTAGATGTTGAGACATTTCAGAGGATGAATGGTGACAATATACAATATCAACAAAGTAGCCCACAAAGGTTTGTGGCCACCCTACCCATAACTACCAGCTGTCAAGATATTTCTCTAAAAAAGATAAATATTAACTCCAATTGTATTGCTGAAAGAAAAGTCAGGGATTTACAAAAGTCAGAGGGATTCATCATCGGAGAACTATGAATGTCTGTAGAAAATGTACTAGTAATCCATGGAGTAGTTATTGAGATATTCCAGTCTGTAGCTAAATGGTACCAATCAACCAATAGTCTTAGTACTGCCATTATTGGAGTCTTTGCTCATACTTAGTTGAAAACATCTGTACTGACTGTTTTTCTCTGCACTTTCACCAACAGATATCAAGATGAATTTCACTTCAAAGTCCATTTCTACCTGTTATGGTGACAACCATACTGACAACAAGGGCGGAGCAGTACAGGGGTGTTTGTCAAACAGTTGGACAGTCTACATTAGAGGCTGTGTCTTTGCAAAGGAAATATAAGGACTTAAATGTTTCTCGACACACAGAATATAATACAGCTGCACATCCCAGCAGGACAACTAACCCCATGAATCAATAGTCTCTCTCCAACATCATATATAACATTGACAGCCATCAGCTGGGGGACACTTAATCTCCATGCTAGCAGTTTTTCAAGACCGCTTGTGGCTGTAAGCTTCTGCTTGTCTCTGACCTCAGCTGTACGCATGGACAGTTATATTATTTCCAAAACAAAACATGTGTTGGCAGTTCTGTTTCAGCTAAGGGGTGTGTTTTAATGAGGGCTTTTCATGTACGTGTGGCCACTTGTACACAGTGTTCAATGTGGACCCGTTGTGTCTCAGCTCGGGTGTTGAGAGCCAAATCTCAGCACTTAAATCACAAAGGATTGATAGGAACAACAGAGAATCTGTGAAATATAAAGAGATGGGCGGAAAGATGACTTTAATCAGCGTCAGTATCCCATCCATACATTCCTTTGCAGCACTTGGTTGCCAGACCATTGTCATCACTGTGATGGGTATTTCTCATAGCCGTTTTCACCATAATCCTCAACAACATCAATCGCAGAACAATACTGTCACCAGTCATGAAAGGAGCCAGTTAAGGCCTTGATAGGGCAACTGCACTGAAGACACATCAAAGGCAGAAATTCTCTCCAAAAAGCCAAACAGTCAGAGTCATTTTAGTGGTCAACCATCGGGAAAGAATTCTTCTTTCATACTGGAGGCTTATTCTAGTGGACTTTATATGGTCACACGCAGAGACCTGATGTTCACCCATGTTTGGACCAAAGCCTGAGGGTAAAATGAAGTCGGTACACCAAACACTTTGGAGTAAATTTCCTGGGGACTGCAGTCCAGGAATGCTGTTGTGCCGATACTACTCTGTCCTTCAACAGCCCTGATTAAGATTGGCCTCTAAATCAGTCCAGTCATCACACATGATGAATACCTGCAGCCAATCCAGTTGGCGGGTAATCAGTGGCGTCCAATCAGGTAATGAGGACCTGCATGTTGGAATGGGAAGCAGACAACCCCACGGCTGTTGAGCAGGAAGGAGCTAGAGCGGTCATGTTCTTAGGATTCTTATGGCGTGCCACATTTGTGTTCTCTGTCCTGTGAAGATCACTGTCTGTGGACAATTATCTTTGATCAGAGAGACCGATGGACATCTCCTCAGAGGCAGGGTGTCTGACTAAGAGATGGGAAATGAGGCACTGCATTTTCGATCATGTAAATTCTTTGGTTGAGGAGAACCACCCATAAATTGAATCCCCCAGGAACTTGGCAACCCCAAACCCCAAAACCAAGCTACAGTCAGGTCTGGAGATGTTTATGGAATAGTACATGGAAAATTTGTCAGAGAAACATGTTTTCCCAGAGAATTAGTATCATCAGATGAATTTACAGAAATGCACAGTGTTGTTGCCGAGTGATCTCCCACAGGTTCTCTAGGGACGGAGAACCATTCCAACATGGTACATTACTCTTAGCGAGTGCCAGAGGATGACTTTCTGATTTGTGGTCCCTCTTTAGCAAGCATTCCTGGGGGAAATTTGAGAGAGACCATTATGCAAATCCACAGGTGCATGCCAAGACCAAATAACTGGACTCCTGCCTCCAAGTACTTCAAGATGCCTTTCTGCCTGCTCCTGATAGTGTTCAGACCACAGTGTGAGGACACACGCCAGGAACATGTGGGTGTAGTGTGGAAGGCCTTGGGGCCTGCATGTCCGCAGCCTTCAAGCAAAGCAATTAAAAATGAAGTTTTACTTGTAGAGACTATTATCAGTATTACTGAGGGAGCAAACATAGAAGCACAAATGAATATGTTCCTATCACATCCTGTGCTGATAAGACCATCAGCTGTACCAATGTCTCTATATGCTGAAAGGACAGGAAGCCAATGTTTTCCATTTTACTTTCAGCAGTTAGATTTTATTGCATTCCATACATGGTAGAGCTCTCAAAAGAATGATTTCATTAAGGTTTCAGCTGATGTGAAGCCAGCAGGTTTGAATGAACTTTGTTTATACTCATGCATATCATGAGGTATGCATTGTATGTGTGCGGGGGATTGAGAAATGTCTGTAATAGAGAGGGTTCAATTTGGCCTGTTCTCGGTGTTGAAGACTTAAAGTGTGGAGGGTCAGCTGAAGACAGGAAAGCCCCTCATCATTTACTGCTGTTATCCTGTCCCGAGGGACGGCAGATGAAGAGGCATGTGTCTTCTACTCATCTCACATGTTGAGCCACTGCCCCCTTGTGTCTAAATATGTGAACTCTGCCGGTCACTGACAAGATGACAGTTCTGACGTTTTATATGTTTTCACATTGTTATAAAATACAGTCAAAAGAACGGCAAATGAATTCAGGTGAATTTAAAATAACCTTTCAGAATTCATCTGAGGCTGAAGTGTTTCTGATAGAAAACTTTGTGTCTACTGTATTATGGACTTAGTGGTAATGAAAACAGAAGTGTCACATCCACTTCAGTTCTTTACCTCAAGAAAACGAACAATGCCTTAATCTACATCATGTTGCGTACACCCACAGGCTCCTCTCCAACCTCTTTAAGTCATTTCCAAGTCTACAGATCAGCTTTGGAAACCTTTGCAATCATTTTTGATCCACACTCCCTCACACAATCCAAATATGATGCACAAAAAGTGAGATAAGGTGATAAGAATTTAGTCCATCATTTTTTTTATTCCCATAAACAAAGGACCTGCAGTGCAGAGAATCTCAAACATTCATCAGCAGAGGCTTGCCTTTAAAAAAACAAAAGGAAAAAAGTACCCCAGCTTCAAAGTCATAGGCAAATATTTCACAATATCTACATTGCTAAAAGTCACACTCGGACAATCTAAACCAGAAACCATCCAAACATAAAACAGAGTAGTTGATGCATATGAAAAGCAAAACATTAAACATAAAACTACAAGACAGAGCTCCTTCATATTTGTTGGTCATATTATCTAATGAGGCGTCAACTAACACAAATGATGCTTATACTACCTTTACTTCTGATAATCGTGATATCAGCCATTGGTATCTGTGCCGAAAGGAAACATTTTCACTTACAACAGTTTCACTGCTCACCTCAGCACATCAGGTCAACATTGCACAACCCAAACACACACAAATCCCCAAACCTTCTAACAAACAACTTCTAACACTGTAAAAGTCCAGAAAAACACGAGAGTGTTCCTCCGATGCCACTGGATTGGCTCAGTTGAGTCAATGCAATGAATCCTAACCTGAAGGAACTAACACCTGTGATCAAAATACCACGTCTTTGTCATTCAACAAGTTAAATCTCTTAGTGGCCCGGTCAAACTGTTACTGCTGGCTGTGAGAGTAATGTGAGTCATGGAGCCGCTCTGTGGGGAATGTGAATATATTCAAATCAAAATGCTATTGAGAATAATCATTCCTTAATATTTTCTTTTTGCCTCTGAGACTAAACATGAATTTTCCTAAATGCTATACAAACATCCTGACTGGCAGCACACACTATTACAACATGGCTAATGAACATGTAAACTCTGGAACAGCAAAAGGAACTGCTACATAATTATGAACAGGAAAAAAAAAACAAAAAACAAAAACAAGAAAACAATTCTGTTGGCTCAGGATACAGACAATGCTAACAGCAATAAAAATAAATAGTTTAACTGTAATATCACAAAAAAAAAAAAAAAAAAAAACAGAAAAAAACCAGAAAATATTCCCCCATAAGATAATGCTTTAGTTTACTGAGGATGTGGAGCTTATGGCTAAAGGTTGTTCAGTCAGGGGCCGAAAGAACACAAATATGAACAAAGTGGATGTGTATGCTTTTCCATATGTGCATGAACACATATACGCCTGTCAGAGGATGCATAGGTGGCATAGGAGATTCTGAGGTAAACCCATAAAAGGCTGTGAATAAGAAAGTAAAAAAAGACATACAGCATATATAACAAAATGCTTGTTATATATAGGCTTTCCCCAACATCCAAGCAATTCTCACATCCACAGTAGAAATATCATAATAACTATCTATTAGCTATTATTGTTGACTATGCTTCTCTCACCTACACACCTCTCTGGATACAATCAGAGGCAAAGGGCATGAATAAGGCAAGTTATAAAACATAACAAAACCAGACAAACATAGTTTCAACAGTATGGGTCAACACAAATATTTCTCAAAGACGCAATAAGTTAAAAACATGTATAAACAATAGAAATTACTTGGCTTCTTTTAAAACCCATTCATCTCTAGCAGAAAAAAAGAGCTTATAGAAATTAGAACCCAAACTCTCAACCCATGAAAACGTGCAATAATAAAGAAATCCCCTCTTCTTTAACGTCAAATCAAAAAAGAACCCAGATGAAAAGGTATGTATACACTAGTATGTACAAGTACTGAAATAAAAGAGTGATATTAGATATTTACATACAAACATCAGTCCCTGATCGATTAAGGCCAAAGTGCTGTAGATGCACATGTCACCCACATCACATGTAGGCTGCTGTTGCACTTAAGTGTTCCTCAGTTTGCAAATTGCGAAAGAAGCGATTATACAGTAATACTCAAGGCCTTTGCTCTAGCATCGTTTGTCTTTCAAACATATAAAACTTTCAGTTATAAGGAAATAAAAGTAGCCCAAACCTCACCTTATCCAGCACTCCACAGTTTCCTTTTTTCTTTTTTTTTTTTTTTTTTTTTACAAAAACGAGATATTTTATTATACATACAGTAGCACTAGAGTTCATGATCGAGTCCTGATTCCAGTTCAGCATTCTACAACTTCCTGTAACAGCCTCTCATCCTGAGAGAATATTTATAGGGAGTCTGGGTGATTCTTTGTCAAGAAGCCCAACTGTTAAATGCAGGTGAGTTAGTGAACTGGTGCACTTGGAGTAGGTAGTGCTGGTTTCCTCCTGTACAAGTGGAACCACAGTGCCAGTGATGGAGGAGTCAGAGCATGCCGAAGCCCTCACTGCCCTCACTGATGGCCAACTTCAGCATCTTGTGCAGCTCCTCATAGGAGTCATAGGTAGGGAGGCACAGCTGGTTAAAACTAGACACAGAAAAGGATCATGAATAGTCAGCTAATGTCTACGTCTTTTATACATAATGTGACATGTAATCGTACATCATATTCTATATTTGTCTTAGTGTAATCTGTTCCAGTCGAGAAAACACACCAGGAGGCTGCAGCAACTATGCGTGTGGCAGAGCAGATTTCAGAAAAGAAAGGAAGCACCCAAGAAATATTTTTGATGTTCCAGATGAAAAAAAAAGAGAGAGAGAAAGCAATCAAACACAGATGATGTGTGTTGTGGCTTTTACTTGTTTGAGAGCACTGAGAGAAGAGGAGGGACTGGGAGCAAACACGGATGTTGCCTTAGTGCTCTTAGACATTTTCGTATGTGTTAAATATTTGGAATAGGCTATGTAGCTATTACATTACGCTACCTAAATAGAAAAATATGTCTTGGAGCTGTGGAATGATATATGAAAAGAGCAAAACCAACAATAACAATGTATTTCCAAGTATGAAACAGCACATTCATCTGTGCCACAGAGCTCCAAAACCATTAAAGTCTGAACAAAAGCACTATTTAGTCCCATTTAAGTACCATTTACTGAAAACTACAGTGCCCTCCTGTTTAAGGAAATTACTAAACTTTTACAACAGATGTGTAATATTTATATCTTCAGTGGGGTTTGAGACCGAGTACCCCAGACAAGACAGAAAAGTCAAATGAGATGTAAGACAACAAACACACTGGTTTTGGTTATTTCATGGCATGAAAATAACAGCAGCCTTATTCTTTTAAATCTATGAGTCTGTGTTTTCCTACTCTACTCACCAGGTGTGTGCAGTGGGCAAGGTGCTGTGTGTGGGGGCAGCAATGATCTGGAAAGAAGGGCAAAGAGTATTGAATCCCCCGGGGGGAAGCTGAGAGGAGCCAGTGGTGAACTGGAGCAGACGGGCCAGCTCCTCCTGGGTGAAGCTGGAAACCACGGCCCAGAACCACTTCATCACCTGCGGCAACAGAAAATGAAACACGCTCAGACATTTTCGTCCGTGGCCCGCTGTTAGGAAGGAAAAAATGAACACAACAATTTCCATGACATACTTTCTCTCTGAAGTGCCATGATCCTCCGACAATCACAGCGTGAGCTTTGAAGTCCTGCACGTTTATATCACCGGTGCCACACATCAACAGCTGAAGATTAAGAGGAAAAAACAAAAGAATCATAATTACCCATTGGTGCTGTAAAAGATCAACTGGATTTTATTATAAACATCACACATACCTCTAACTCATTCTCATCAAATATGGCTAGCAGGTTTTCTGGAACCAATTCATTCAAACCTGCAATTGATCAGGAAATTGCACTAATTACACACATATTACCGGAGACCTCAAATTAGAAGAACTGGCAAAAAAAAAAGAAAGAAAGAAAAAAAAAAAAAAAAAGGCAGACTGCAGCTGCGCTATTTCCTTTACCTTTCAGGAAGTGTTCCACCTCATCTCTCACCTGGCTGGCCAGTCTGTACTGAGCCAGCAGGTTGAGATAATGCATCTTGTTTTCATTGGTAACAGCGATCTGAGCTCCGCCTGAAATCAGCTCCACCACCTTCAAGTAAACATGTGGCAGAAGACCCATGTCATAAATAAATATAACACATTAAAAACTACAACAGACACGAGGCAGAGACACACTTTTACAATTATGTGGCTCTTAAAAAACATTGTTCAGTGAAGGAAATACGACAGGAACAGGATTAGAATACGTGAGCTCAGAAACTATCTTGAATGTGGCTGTCACACACTCGTAGGCCTTATAATAAATATCTAATTGATTTAAAAGTCAGAAAAACAGTAACACATGTATCTCATTAAAAGGAGAAGGTTAAACTTTGTTTCATCACAGAGTTATACAGCCAGTTATTCTGTGGAATTTTAATAACTAAGAACAAAAGTTTAAAAAGGTTTAAAAACTTAACGCAAACTAACCAACCCCTATTTCAAAAGGAAAAAAAAAAAACACAGAACAAAAAAACAAGGTGCTTGCCAAACAAGCAATATGGTTTCTTTTGTTTGGTTTATTAGTTCTATCTCTTTTGAAATTACGACAGGAATAAAAAAAAAATTTTAAAAAAGGGGGAGGTTCCTCTCCAAAAGTGTTGCCTCACCTTCTCCAGCTGTCCCGACTTGCTATACTTCTCCTCGGCAAACACCAGGTCCATTTCACTCACGTCATTGTTTAGGATGAAGCAGACTTTAGTTTTGTAGAACTCCTGGTCGTCAGTCTCAAAGTACTGTGGAGTGGAAAATAAAACGAAAACACAGGAAAATGACGTTTTTAAATAAACATGACATTTCATCTTCCAATCTTGGTGGAAGGATAAAAAAGATGATTGGGTCAGGTTTTAGTTTTCAGCTTTGAAACTGTAGGAAGTTAACTATAAACAGCAAAACACACTGGCTAGTACTCCATGAAATAAATGATGCCAAGAAATAAATCAGGTTTCCTGGCTCTGCGAGGAATGTTAAAATGATGAGACAGACCAGCTGACACCAAAGGTAAACAATAAAAACATGACCTCTCGGCTTCCGAGGAATGAGCCTTTTCTGTGGGAATGTGTTCCATACCTTGTAGTTCATCCTAAGGCCAATGATCTGGGCCAAGAATGAACGTGTAAAGCGAGCGCGGACCAGCTGTTTGTAGGCTCCACCAAGGGCAGACTCGTACAGGCACTTCCCCACGACGCGACCCGCAAACTCATACATCTTTAGACGCAGGTGGGGAGGCCTGTCAGCATTTGGATGCACCTGTAAATGTGTGTTATATCTCTTATTTTTGCAGGTATTGTATGGAAATTTTAAGGACACAAAGCATCCATGAGTTGTTTTTAAAAGTAGAGGTGTTTAAACTTACAAGACCCTGGTTGTTGTCAGTGAAGCGAGTAAACAATTGGTTGGATGTGTCAAAGAGGGTCTTGCAAATCAGCTCAAACCACTCCCTGCGAGGGCCTCCCCAGTCCAGAGCTGCAAAGAAATGTCCAAATTTTTAGCAGCGTGGTTAAATTAAAACCTTTTTGGTTTTGAAACTGTCACTGCATCGGCCAAAATGCACAAAATGAGTTTTGTTTACCTTCCTCATCCTGAAACACAACCTCAAAGTTCTTACTCCAGTCTGAAACTGAGAAGTTCCTTGTAGCCTTCAGGGACTGTGCAACAGTGGAGAGATAGATAAATCAAGTCAAAATGATGGCTTGCGGTCAGATGATTGCTATGATGATGTTTTGGTGATTCACATATTATGAAACAGGCTCATAAATGCAGAAACCAGCACTCACTGAATCTAGAATGGAGTGTCGAGTGATTTTTAGGCAGGTCTTGGTGCGAGGTCTCTTGGAGTGGATGTTTCTGAGTTCACGCTGAAAGAAGTTCACCTTGTCTTGGAACGTTTCCGAGCCACCTGTGGACAATTTCATCAAATTACTGCTACACTGTCCGCCATTGACAGTGTTTATGAAGCGTGGCCTGAGGCAAGATTAATCACATTATACTGAAACAAACCAATGTTCTTGTGCAGGAAGCGAATGAAGGTGGCAGCCATGATGTTTCTGTCTTTGCAGCTGAGCTCCACAGGAGGCTGTATCCCATCATCCACTACCAGTGTTAGGTACTTGTGAACTGGATCAGGGCCATAATAGGTAAACTAAGAAGAGAGCAGAGGATTATGGTGAGCTCATTAAAAAAAATGGTTAGCACACCAGTGATTTCTGACAGACGTTCTGCTTACCTTTGTTCCTGGACATACTCGAAAGGTGAAAAGGCGCCACGGAATTATTTTCAGGTAGAACTCCTTCACGGATAGTTGCTGTTTTATAGAAAAGTCCACGTCAATGTCATTAAACATTTCCTACATTCATGAACCCAAACATTTAACAGTCATACTAATCAAAAGCGACTTTACCTTTGGTGATATGTAACAGTAGACCTTTTTTGGTTTCTTGACCTTCTCAGGTTGTCCCTCAACAGGAGAGTCATGCTCGTCCTCCTCTTCTCCCATAGACGGCCTCCGCTGGGGAGCCAGCAATGATGAGGCTGGTAACTGCCATGAGGAACTGCTATAGTTCCCACTGCTGTAAAGGTACGCCTCAAAGTAGATACTTGTGCCTGGAGTGGACACATTCTTCTCCACACAGGCCTTCTCATTCTCTGTAATATGCAAGAATAAGAATATGAGTGCTGGGTTTTGAAAACAAAAGCTAACGAGGCTAGATTAAACAAAATCAACCCCACAAGTGCACTGGTTTTATGGTTAATTTCTTTCTATAGTAACATATTTTCATTCAGCGTGTAAAAGCTGCTCACCACTGAGAACAATAATGTCAAATTCCCCGTTGCTGAGTGGTTGGTCCTTGTAGGAGATGCGGGCCCTGAAACAGCCCGTCTTCCTCAGGGTCAGTCTGAGCAGAACCTGGCACTGCTGCTTGTTGAGTGAAACTGACTTACTGTAATACCCGTCCAGGCTGTCATCATCTACTGTGCCCAGCTGGAAGAACAGGAAAAACTAAAATCAATCCCAGCTCAGAATTTGAGAAATTATTGGTGAGAAGCTGTTCTACTGTTCACGAACTGACAACTACAATTGGGAACAGAAGTTTGAGAAGAATAGCTGGTATTCATTTTTACAGTTACAATCAAAAAAAAAATCAATCTTCCAAATTTAATATAACGGATGATAGAAATGGGGTCTGTTCACTTACAGAGTGCACATGGACACTGTAGTTGGTTTCATCTGTGAGAGATGTGGAGTTACTGGTGGGGTTTCCATATTCATCCCTGGGCTCTATCTGCAAAGTGTGCTGCTGGCCATTTATTAGCACCAGGGTGGAGAAGTGGTAGGCTATCTTGGTTTTGGATGGAACAACTGTACCTGAAGCGAAGAAAAAAAAACAGAAAAAAACAGTTAAAAATAATCAAAATTAACAGTAATTGCTACACTATTAAAAACAAATCGGCTCAGTCATCATACCTGGTTGGAATATCTTGTAATAAGGGCTATAGGCCACGTTGAGGCCACCAAGCTTAACAGCAACCTCATAGCGTCCAGCCTTGCGCACTGTGAAGGCCACTTTGACTACGTTGGACTCTGGTTCCTGCAGAACCTCCTGTGTAACAGGGATGTCCAGAGCCAATTCGATGTGGGTGATGTTGACCCTCAGTCCCACAGGTCGATGGGCCGGGAAAGGCTGGCCATTCTTATAGAACAGCTGAGTGAACAGACAGACAATTAAAGTATAGTTAAATACACAGAGGTAAATTTCACATTTATGAACATAGCTTTGCTAATCAAGAAGCCCTGACACTGTTGCATGCATAAGCAAAGAAAGTCACATTCACTTGAAACAAGAGGTGAAATATATCTTTCGTTTCAATGCATTAGTATCGATCATCACCTGGACTCTAAAGCTCATAGTCTGCCCCACTTCCTGTGGCTCCTTCCAGTCCCACGACACTTTGCAGGATCGTGGGTCCAGGTAGTTTCCCCGGACATAGTCATAGATGCTGCGGTCACCACGTCGCCCCGGATCCTCATTCTGTAGGAAGCTGACAACCCTCGCTGCAAGCTCACAGAGGAACTTAATGGTGAAGACAAACGCTATGATGGAAACAGTAATTCCACCTGTAATGACAAAGGAAATAAGTGTTAGAACATACATTTGCAATAAACTTAAGGAATTTATATGGTCTTGATGTGAGTGCATTCACTCAGAGGACTGATCATATCAGCCAATAAAGGACTTACCAATCACGTAAAACATGAGGTCCCTTATCAAGAAGCACAGTGCCACAGTACAGCCAAATATGAGAGCTCCCGCTGAAAAGACAATAGGACATTACACCAATGAATAATTAAAATGAACATGATACACACTTCCAGCTCTGAGCTTATAGAAGAAATTTTGATGGCTGCACTTTTTTTTTAAGATATTATTTTATGATTACACAACCGCAATATCACTATGTTTTATATGTTAAATAAAGCAATAATAAATTCCAGGAAGACAACTGAACAAGAATTTCAGTTGTGTCGGGTCATATGCTATAACGTGACAAACATCTATTTATTTCATGTATCATACTTTACATCTTATATTATGAGTGACTACTGTGTTTTATCAAGACAGAAAAACAAACAGAGGCTGAGCTGTAAAAAGATAAAGCAACAACGAACCACTTCATTACAACACTTATGACCTAAATTTAAATGATCTGTGACTTTTGTCACAACTTAATTTGTGAAAACACTTACAAACACTTATCCACAGTGCAACGTCTTGTTTTTAAAGCCTTGATACTCTGCAGCTGGGGCAAGCAAACTCAAAAAAAAAAAAAAAAAGATCTGAGTCTCACCAATTGACCACTTCTCATTCAGACGCCTCTCAGCAAGACTGTGCACCAGCCGGATCTCGTAGTCCTGGTCTCGACTCCCTCTGGAGGTCTGAAGGATCTTGATGCCTGTGGACAACTTCAAGTAGTCCTCGTAGTAGTAGCCCCAAGCTGCTAGAGACAGCTGCAGTTGACTGTCAAACTGAGACAGATCATCCAGATTCATACAACCCAAGGTCTTCAGTCTGCAGCGGAAAACAGAAGTGAAAATATAAAACATAAATTAAATACAATACGGGAATAACAGCACCGCCTTCATTAGTACGACCTTTAGAATTACAACTGTGACAATCCTCAGCTGCCGAGCCTTACTCAAAGTCTGTTGAGCAAGATGGTTGATATTACTGCAAACACCAGGCTGTCCCACACACTAAACAAACACCCGTTTTTATGGAAGTCTGCATGAGAGTAACCTTGATCTTATCAGCTAAACTACTTAGTGAGATGATGTGACACGTTGCATCTGGTCTTAACAAAACAATTATGATTAATACAACAAAGCTTTAACAGGGGAAATGTCAGCAAAAAACAAAAACCAAAAATATAGTAGATAGACGGTTGTATCCTCTAAAATGGAACAAGCTCTTGTAACTCTTGCAACATTATGTCTTTGTGAAGTGCTTGCGTCAAAATTAACCAAGTATGTGGTAAATGTGGCCCAAAATTAAGTTGCACACAATATAATGCAATTGTCATAGAAAGAATATGAAAATGTTCTCAAAGAAATACACATTCTTTATGGCTCAAAAGTATTTTTTCCATTTTAACACATTTTCAAACCAAAAAAATCTTAACTGTGCAAAAACACATATGAATTAATAAGCACAGTACGGTGTCCTGTTCATTATGTGTGTTATGGCTGATCAGCTGCCTTGTGTTTATGGTCAGTTATTGTGGCAATAAAAACAAAAGTGCAATCACTTTTGAAATGAATAGCTTTCATTCACACAACTCTTGCACTTTTTTTTCTGAGAAGCAATTCAGGACTTACATAAGTCTGCTATTTAATGTTCCCCATTTTCAGTCTATTTTTTGTTAAGAAATTATCATAGAACATCTGTGGTTAAAACACTGTCAGTCAACTGAAACTCAGCTATAATGAAGGCTTAAAGTACAGCGAATAAAAATCAGCAGTGTAAGCACTGTAAGCATGACAGTCATGACCTTCAGAAATATGATACGTTTATTCTGTTTAAGAATGTCAGAATATTTTACTAAAAATTATGATACTATGTGTTTGAGAAACACATGTGACCTTGAGAAATACTTCAAGTGACTTTTCTCATACAGAGGAAGCACAAGCAAACAGCTGATAGTAAAACTACTTATCATAGCCGGTTCTAATTGAATCAGTCGAGAGTATCCAATGTGCACACACATACTCAAACATCTGCATTGCTGCAGGGTCTCGTACTAACAGCCACTGAAGAATAGGTTTTACTGCAGTGACCCTCTGAAACACTGCAGCCTTCACAGTTCAGTGTCAGCAAACTCAGATGACAACAGATGTAGAGGCTGCCCTCAAGTGGACATAAAGAAACAAAGTCTTTGTGAACCAGCACATAACATGACCATAACTACCCAAACAATTCAAGGAACAACAAAACACAAAATTTACATTTCTAACATGCTAACAAGTAATTGTTTGTGAAAAGGAATGCTGCTCACAACTGTTTGCCAGATTGGTGTCAATGGTGAATTTAAGACCCTTCATTGCTTACGTATGGTAATAGTGCTCCAGGTTCTGGGAGCAAAGCCACTCCTGGAAGGCAAAGTCTCGGAGCAGCTGGATGTGGGCCTCTGCAATTTCCCTCCAGCGCTGCTGTTCCTTCACCACCTCTTCCAGGCGACTTAGTACACTCAGACTCAGTTCCTCCAGTGTCTGTACATCTGGATGACACATGAACAGCACATGAAAATCCCCATATACATACCAGCCAGCAAATCAACATCCGTAATGCCACAGCAGGGGCTTAAATGAACATTTAAGTCTATTGCAATGGGTATTTAAGCCCATGTTGATTAGCTATACATACCACTTGCATCTCATAACCATGAATATGTTATTTTAAAACCAAAAAAATTACCAGGGCATAAGCAACACAATCACATTGCATTAAACATGTTTCAAATGAAGTTAAACATGACACATGCCTGGGATTTATAAACTTTAATTTCCAGTCAAAATAATCTGTCTTGCCAAAGTTTCCTTGTGCATATTACAGGAACTTCATCTGCTTACTTTACCCTGTCACAGAATCAACCAAACTTCCTAGATGTATTGGTCATGTCATATAAAACAATAGTAACCCACTGACCTTCAAATAAATGCCTGTATTGAGAGAGGCTATGTCCTTGGAGCCATTCCTCAATCTGACTTTCTTTTCCTTTCTTCCAGCGCACCTCCCAGAAGAAGATCCACGACAATGAGCAGAAGAGGAAGGTCAGGAAGAAGCGGCGGTCCATCAGACCATCTTTCAGCCTTCACTCAGACTCCTCTGAGCTCAAAAGGAAAAGTCCCACGCACCTGGGAGCCAGTCAAACCTCCTACAACGGAAAGCAAAACTACTCAGGCTCAAAACTGCAAGACCATGAAATACAAGAGAAAAACCTTTCACTTTCAAGAGTTTCCAATAAACAACAACGGTCAAACACATGGAAGATGATTAAACCCAAGAGCTTCAACGGTGAACTGCTCGGCCAAGAAAGCATGAATATTTAAGTGACACCCTGGAGAGGTGTTGACTGAAGGGGGAAAACATGTACATGTAATCCACAGCACTGAAATATGTATGAACAACATCTCAAAAAGACTAGTCACAAAGCTCACCGCCCCCTTTTAGCTATTGCAGTCAAAAAACCGGGCAAATCAAAGCGAAACTACACTTTATATTCCATCCACCTATAGCTCCGGGTGATCGCAATGGTAGTGAGGATGAGCTGCTGTCTAGACATGTTAGCTCAGGTGTCACAGACGATTACAAACGTCATTCGCTGATACTGTCATAAACAACCACATAGCTGAATAACCTAATCAGAGAGCTTTGGTAAAATTAACCAAACCGCTGGTTCAATTACATTTCAAATATTTCCGAAAGCGTAACATAACCAATTTTCACCAGTCTACTGACACCTGGTAACGCTAGGTAATGCTAGAGGCTAATGTTAACATCTGTTCGCATCATTAGCACGACAAACGGCTACAGCACCATTAGTTGACTGGCTAGCGGTGCTAACAGCTAGTCAAGTTAGCCAACAATGTCAGCGCTGTAAATTTCAAAGTCCTCGTCACCATTTCGGAGCGGTAAGATGCACATCAAAACGCGTTCACAAGACTCCGCTTGCAATAACACAGCTACACAAATCAAAATGTTAAATGCGAAATGTCCTTACTCTAAGGTTTTAAACACTGCATCTACCTTCGTCTCTCACTGTTAGCTTAGCAACCGGAAAATGCGCAGACACTGGGTCGATTTTTGATTACGTCACTAGTGAGCGCACCGATACACGAGGAAAACGGGAGCAAGTTTCACACAGCTAATAATATTTGTTTCTCAAATTCAAAGCATGGTAAGTAATATTTGACTGGACGACAGCCACTTTTAAACCACTATTGTTTAAATAGCAGTTGACCCTTAAAGTATGATATTTTGTTGATTATCGAAAAGGCGTTGAAGCTTGGGCACTAAGCTAAGTTTGTTAGCCTAGCCTAATGTTAAATAAGCGATACATACAGATACAGTGCCTGCTACAAATGTATAATACACTTTGTGAAGTTGCAGGTTTTTGTTGTACACATTTGCAAAACACAATAAGAAGCTGCCATCATGATTGAAACCTTAAATTTGTTTATCGTATTGGCACCTAACTGATGGACACATGCGCTGATATTTTATCCCATCAATAATGAGTCTCTGGCAGCTTTTACCATCCATAAACACAGTTATAGTCATTTCTTCTCATTCTCTTTTCTCATTTTTCATTTTAGGGGAAGCAGAAAACAAAAAAGTTTGCTGCAATGAAGAGAATGATCAGTCTGAAAGATCAAAGAATGTGAGTTCTGGTTTGTTGTAATGATCATTTCTTCTTTTCAAGCTAAAGTCACCCCCTGTTTAACCAGCCCCAGAAGCTTGTTAATCAGCTTGGTACTTTTAATTTGGCAGTGTATAACATTTACAGATGAAATGTCAACTGTAAATCTGTATGCAAGCCTTATAAGTTTTTGTCTGTGTTTGCTTTGCAGAAAAGAGAAAGACAGAGCCATAAAGAAACAGAAAAAGAAGAAAGATCCCTCGGAGCTTAAGGAGAGAGAAGTGTACGTTGGCAACACAAAAGCTTGAATTGGATGACAACGTATGGTTCATGACTCCTTAACTGATTTTCTTTTCTCTTTATTTTTAGGCCAAAGTATCCATCATGCTTGTTCTTCCAGTACAACACTCAGCTTGGTCCACCATACCACGTTCTGGTCGACACCAATTTCATCAACTTCTCCATCAAGGCCAAACTAGACATTGTTCAATCTATGATGGACTGCCTGTATGCCAAATGTAAGTATTAAAGTCCATTAGGACATATTAATAAGAACAATCATAATTAATGATTCTGCATGTTGTATCTTAATAAAAAGAATAAAACACCATAAAGTAATAGTAATTAATATTTTTCTACAACCGTATCCCATTCAGGTATCCCATATATCACGGACTGTGTGATGGCTGAGATTGAAAAGCTTGGAATGAAGTACAGAGTTGCACTCAGGTAAGAAATGCTTGATTTAAAAAAAAAAAAAAAAAAAAAAAAAAAAACTATTTGGAGATTAACCTGTTTAATTAATTTATAAATTCTTCTTGTGTTGTTATTTGCAGGATAGCCAAGGATCCGAGGTTTGAGCGCCTGCCATGTACACACAAGGGAACATATGCTGATGACTGTTTAGTCCAGAGAGTAACACAGGTAATGTAGTCTACAGTTCTATCCATAAAATGGAATATGGGTGATAACAAGATGATAAATGTTACAATGTGACTAAAAGAAAGTGTTTGCTGTGCAAAACATACTGACACTGACATGGTAGCCCTGAAGTAAACATTAGAACTGTAACTCAGAACGCTGTATTAGTGATGCCTCATCCCCAGACAGCAGAAGACCGTAGTGGCACAAACGTAAAAGTCACAACAATTATGTCAATAGGGATTACAAATCAAGAAAGCGGTGAATACCATAACCAATTAGTACACCAGCAGGGGAACTGGATTTACTGGATTCACAAAAGCATGATTATGATCAGTTGAAGAACTGGTTACATCAAAGTACAATTTGTGAAAGCCTGTTTAGGAAATACACCACGGTAATTAATCTGGTAAACATGCATTGTCCACAAGAAAAAAAAAACTAAAACAAATGTATAATAAGTAAAATACACATATGCATCTAAGAAGGGAACTTAAGGAGTAGATAAAATATGTCTGTTACTATCAACACACTAACACATTCACAAAAAAGACTAGATTTAATGTCATTTATACTCCTGTGGAAGTGTGTTAGTGTGTTTTTGCTGCTAGCAACAGACCACCCAACTGAAACCAGTATCTGGTGGCAAAGAAGCCATCATATTATATAGTATGTAAAAGTAGGTTATGTCATGCTGTGCTGTTTTGGTAAAGAGTGACGGATATAATTTCCATTAAACTGTTTTCACAGCACAAGTGTTACATCCTGGCAACTGTGGACAGAGATCTAAAGAGAAGAGTCAGGAAGATTCCTGGAGTACCCATCATGTACATCTCAAACCACAGGTAACCATGATAATATATCTGATTCTTTTTTATTTGTGTGCTTTTTTTTTTTTTTTGCACAAAATATGAACTTTGTTCTTGGATTCATCAAAACACACTTTTCCTGCTCTTTTTTAAATACAGGTACAATATTGAACGGATGCCTGACGACTACGGTGCTCCAAGATTTTAATATTTCCACAACTGTGCTGGACCTGTAAATGGACTGTAGCTTCCTGTGTAATATTTTCCATTCTTATATATAAAAAACATTGTTCAGGTTTTGAAGTTTGTTGTGGTGAGAGTGGGATGGGTTGTGTTGGATTTAACTTGAAAATGACTTTGTGAGTTGTTTTGTTTTGGTTTGTTTTGTTTTTTTTTCTTATAAAACATTTTATTTCAAGAATAAATCAATTGTTGCAATGACTGCTGACGTCTGTCCTCAGTGTCTTTTCCAACATCCCAGACAATGTGTAGAAGCATGTTTTGTTTACGAGAAGAGATGATGATTTATTATAAAAAAGATCAATTTTAGGTTAGGAAACTTAAGTTTTCTTTGTTTATTACACTTGAGTTAATTACAATGTTATTGACACCAATAGCTCAATGTAAATGTAACATCAGTGTAGTTTGACAAATTTATCACAAGCTAAAATTGTTGCTGCATTTAAACTTAGGTTAAAAGCAATACTTCCTCATTCTTTTGGCACCATGTGTATAATAATAATAAACAATAAATCACTATTCTCTTTCTTTTTGTTGTCCGCAATTTGAATTTACTGTTTAATACATTTTCTTTTATTCCTCCTTTTACCACAACACTAAATCCTTCACGGTGCGTTTTAGTACTGCAAATACCCATTTAAAAAAAAACGTCAAAACATTTGGTGTGAATACAATAGGAGACGTAAAGAGATATGACTTTGACTACCCGAGCAGCACCTGAATGCAGCATTTCTTACGGCTGAGATCATCCGCTAAGTGGTGCGCATGCGCAGTACGCCGAGGTCGGGGAGTGTCTGAGCGGCTCGTTGGACGTGAATCCAACCCGCAGCCGCTGAAGCCAAAGCAGAGCATCCGTATGAACAATGAACGGTTTCACTTGGACGGAAATAATATGATGAAATGGACGTGGACTGGACGTATGAAGAGTGTCGCGTCCCGACTGAACGCGGACAGTGATTTACTGGACATCTGTGGTGTGAATGACCTCTAACGGTACAGGGAATTAGTCATTTCCAGTACTTTGTTGTCTGCAGAGTCAATCCTCTTAGAGACTGATAGCTCTACATTGGCGGATGTTTGCTTGTTGATGAACATACACAGTATCGTTATTATACCAGGCTGCACTTCTTAAAAACTGAATGTCTTCATCTATAGATTTATATCAGCAGCTGATAAATGAATGAATGGCCTGTAGCCTTGTAGATTTTTTACCTCAAGTGTACTTCATACTGCAAAGTCATTCTTCAGTCTTTATGTTAGAAATATTGATTTAAAAAAAAATATCTACTGCTTAATATTCACTTGTTTGAACTGCACAGGTGGGGTTTTAATTACAGCAGCTTACCTTTACATTGAAGACACCACTGCATTGACTCTCTGAGACACTGGTGGCACAAAGCCTCTGGATGTCATGAGTTGGCCATCTGCTGTGGGAGTCTTCTTAAACCTGCAGGCAGATTAATCAGTGAAAAAGCATCCAAGACGTCAGTCAGGGCATTTCTGTGCCAGGAATCTGTTGGCTTCCCCAGCTGAGGAAGAAGAAGAGGAGGAGGAGGAGGAAGAGGGATGCTGAGGGCCACCGTGGGCTCGATGGAGGAGAGAGATGAAGAGCAGGAGGATGAAGGTGATGAAGAGCTGAGGGATGGAGGGGTGCTTTTCTACGTCAACAAAGGAGGACTGCCGGTGGATGAGGAAACTTGGGAGAGGATGTGGCGCCACGTGGCTCGAATCCACCCCAACGGTGAATCTTTTGGGAGGGAGATCCGGGGTGCCACCGACCTGCCCAAGGTAAACTGCTGAATACATGAACTTGCAGCTCATAATACATGACAGAAGTAACTAGAACAATACTCTGCACCTCACACTTCTAATGTGGATCTCAGCGGAAAATACAATTTACACCCACATGTTGGGAAAATGTTGAGTTGCAGTGTTAATATGCAGTCTCATATGAGTGACAGAAACACAAACATACACATGTCTCTGAACACACTGTAAATAATCTATTATAAATGACTTTACTGATTCTTTCTTTCCAGTGTAATTGTGATCATAAACAACATGCATGTGTCATCCAGCATTACCTACACCATTTTATCTGAATGTTATGGATGTTTCAGATGCAGAACAATGATGCCTATTGTCTGTTTCTCCCCTAAATAGCAATTAAGACACTTTAAGACACAGGCAGCATTAGTTATTCTGAATAGCAAAAGAGCACAGAGGTCAAACAAGACTTCATTCTCCAGCTGCAGTGAATATTGGGATTGTATAAAGGCAATGTGGTTGTTTGGCTCTTCTGTCCCACAGATTCCAGTACCGAGTGTGCCTACATACCAACCTACCACCACTATCCCACAGCGTCTGGAAGCCATACAGAAATACATCAGGGAATTGCAGTATCCTTCACTGTAGTTGAAACCAAAACAATGATTATTGAGTGTATTTATACCCTTCTTGTTAATATATAGATCATAGTTAGA
Source organism: Polydactylus sextarius (assembly GCA_016801845.1). Lineage (NCBI taxonomy): Eukaryota > Metazoa > Chordata > Actinopteri > Polynemidae > Polydactylus > Polydactylus sextarius. The sequence continues at coordinate 8,999,520 of CM028919.1, forward strand.
AAGATAAATCCTATTTCATTGTCTGATTTGGCTAAAATGGATGAATGTTCATGACTATTTACATTTCATAAATCCCACTGACCCACTGCTTTAACACACTTTGATAAATATGGGCCAAGCTTTAAAAAGTAGGCCACTGTGGATTGATATTAAGCAAAAGCTTGATTTCCATTTAGAGCACTCATTCATAATTAACCAACAACCTATGAATATCACAAAGCACTTAAAATGTCTCTTCTCTCCAGCCAGCTTCACATCGTTCTGTTATATTATGACCTTAACTGTATCCTACAGGTACAATCACACAGGAACACAGTTTTTTGAAATCAAGAAGAGTCGTCCTCTTACTGCGTAAGTCACAATTTTTCCACCTTTTTTAAACCCAACACTGACCATCAGTCTCAACATGTAGACCTTTATGGCAGCAGTATCAGGGAAATGTTGATGTATGTGGATCAGCTGTATCTTTGGTTTCCCTCCAGGGCTGTGTGAGTAAGACCTAACATCAGACAGCAGAGGCCTGGAACACACTTCTCCTGAGCTGACTTTATTAGATTTAGTAGCACAGATTTTATTTCCCAGGCTCATGGAAAACGTTATTGTTTGGCTGCGTGAAATCAATAAGTGTGTTCGTGATATTTGCACTGCAGTCGCCAGTGTGCTAGTGTCTATAGAGTGTCTATTATTCTATAGAGTTACATGTTGTTCAATTTCTCCACACAGGTTGATGGATATCGCTAAAGAGATGACGCGTGAGGCTCTGCCAATCAAATGTCTCGAGGCAGTCATCTTGGGGATGTATCTTTACAGCAGTAGATCATGATGATGTTGATCATGATGTCTTTGAATTGTTTTATGTGTTTCATTGTTTTATGTATTTGACTGTGATGAGTATTTTCCTGATAAGACAATATTTTTGCCACGTTGTGCAACATTCATCTATGCATTTCCTTGACTCACTTTGATACAGTTACCTCACCAACAACATGCCAGGTGTGGAGCGCTTCCCCCTCAGCTTTAAGTCTCACTTCTCAGGGAACCATTTCTACCACATTGTGCTGGGAGTTCACAGCGGGGGACGTTTCGGTGCTCTGGGCATGAGCCGGAGGGAGGACCTCATGTTCAAGCCCCTGGAGTTCCGGACACTGATGGACTTGGTGCAGGAATTCGATGGAGCTTACAGGGGTTACTGGCACACCCTCCATAAGGTTAAGATCGGCCAGTATGTGTCCCACGACCCTCACAGCGTGGAGCAGATAGAGTGGAAACACTCAATACTGGACGTGGACAAGCTGAGCAAGGAGGAGCTGCGGAAGGAGCTGGAGAGACACACTCGAGACATGAGGCTGAAGGTACAACAGCAGTAAAGACAGTGAGAAAAACCAGAAGGGACAGTTGTGTGGTTGAGTGTTGATTATAAATTAAAGGGCAGGAGCAGATAGCGAATGAGGGAAAATTACAATATAAACATAAAGCAGAGGTTTTTGCATGTTTATCTTTTGCTATATATTTATTACTTTGCAGTTGACACTAGTATAATATCAAAGTAATATCATAGAGCCCTTACAAAACTCAAGACAAAGATGAGAAATGTACTTTGTCTTCAGCAGATGTGCTGTCCTTCCTAACTGCTCATCAGGTTTCCTTTGACATGCTGTTTCTCCAAGCATGGCGACACTGAGTTGACCCACTATTTGAGGAGCGATTTCCCTCAAACGATGCTCTCTCATCACCTCTCATGCTGCCATAATGAAGGCTTCCTCACCGCTCTGCTGTGTGTATAATAAAACTACTAATGCGATAGCTTGACTCTGCTCTGCTTCATGCATGGCTGACTCAGTCCATCAATAGCTGATCTTTTACACTGAGTGCTCTGCACAATCGCATTAAAGATACTGATTTCAGCCACCGACCGCCGAGACAATGAGGATATATGCATATAGTGACTCAGCCGTGTGACATTTTAAAGTGATTGAAATGTCGTGTCAACTGTTTTCGCAGATAGGAAAGCCTGCACCTCCTTCTCCAACCAAAGACAGGAGAAATAGTATGGGTTCACCTCACAGAGGACCAAACAGCCCCATACGCCGGATCAGCCGTGTCGAGAGACGGTATGACTAAGTCTTTGTTGTCTCTGAAAAATATTTGGACCACAGATGTCTCAGTAAGAGAAGTAGTTTATGAATTAGTCACAGTTTCCCTTGTCTTGTCTCATTTGTGCTTGTTTTGTTGCAGTCCTTCTGGAGAGAAGAAAGTCTTGGAACAAAAACCGTCTGCAGACATGAATGGATACCAGATTCGAGTCTAAGGTTGAATTATAGTTGACTTGTGAAGGTTAAAGGTACCACACGCTTTGTTTCGTGAAGCCACTGATTCACTCTAAAGGCTTCAGTCTTTGTATACACTGGCCTATTCACAGGATGCAATGTTGAATAGGTCACCAGCAACTTTTCCTCTCAAGACAAAACTCCTCATTCTGCTTCCTTTAACATCTGTGTCGTCAGAGGCTTTTTTTTTTTTTTTTTTTTTTTTTTGGAGCAGTTACTGCGCGAAATAGTTGGTGCTGGCAATGCTCTCTAGTTATAAAAAAAAACAAAAAAAACAACAACAACAACAAATGGGTCAAAAGTGCAGTAATTTGTAAACATTTTTAAATAAATGCAACCTTTTCCTGATTGTACACTATGTGAAATACGCTTCCCTGAAGCTGGGCAAGACTTACCACTCAGTGTAAATGTGCTACTGGACATATCATAGTTTTTTTGTGGTGTTTGTTACATTCAACAAAAGCTCTTAAGGCTCGTCCGCAATCTGTATCGTCGTACTGTAACCGTGTGCAAATACATGTAATGTAATTTTAAATCCACTTAGGCTCTGCTGGGCAGCAAATGCTTGTGTAGTGACTAGTTTGTAAACTCACTACCCCCCCTTGTGCCTTGTATGACAGAGAAACACTTTTTTTATATATCTAGTCCGTTACTGTCATTGTCTCACTAAAACTGCTTTTCCAAATTGCTCTAAAAATAAGCTGAAAGTTAAACTACAGATGCTAGCATGTTTAGCATGCTTGACGGATTGAATACATTATATAATTAAGTATGCTCAGTGTGAGAAGGCATCTGTTGAGTGGAAATGAGTTGTTCTGTTTGACGATTATCACGGTGACTCATGACTCATGACGCAGCTGACTGACCTCATCTGCTTTTAACGTCAAATATTGTGACGTCAGTATATATATAAGTATATATATGTACTGTAAAAATGCTTTACATCTACATTGGTCCTAACTTTTATTTGTAGCAACTTTATCCAATGTTCCACTCGCCTTAAGTGGTATCAAGCAACTGACTTCCATTTAAGCAAAAGGTGTAAAGAAGAAGTTTGTTTACAGCACTTTTATCTATTTTGTAATTTTTTTAATTGGCAAGTCTGTCATTTTATACTTCCTTACTTCAGTGTTAGTGGTCACTAGTAGAGCACTTAATATTTACCACTCACTGGTCTCGATACGTTGCCACAGCCAATATTTTTTAATTGTACAGTAGGTGTTGTCCATTTTCATTTCAATATTCTACAACACAATTGTTTTTGTACCAAAAGACTGTTGATTTACAGGAATCTCAATAAAGTGCCACCAGGTTTGTGGTTACAACTCAATTTGCAGTTTCCTTGTTCTAGTTTTGTGGTAATTAAAAAAAAAAAAAAAATCATGATTATGTATTTAACTACCTTCTCCATTTTAAACCAGTTTTTGTCCCTCTAAATCCACAAATAAAGCAATACACTGTAATTACTTGCACGCTGTAATTAATCTCTTCCCTTTTGGGCATCTGGCAGGGAATGGCATCAGTTTTGTACCAGCCAATAGTTCAAAGTGAGCACAGAGTGTCCTCAGCTGAAGGGCAGCTTTTGGCATCAAGGCAAATGATGATGAGATCAGACTGAGCCCATCTCCAAACACTACCCCTGTTAGGTTTATACAAAGGAGACTCTACACCAGCAACTCTATAAAAGGCAAGAGCAATCCTCAGTGAATTAAAACACTCATTCAGACTAAGTGGGACACTTTCAATATGTTTCAGATCTTACAATAGTGTTTAAACTGACATTTACAATGGAAAATCTATACTGACAAAAGTAAGATCGACAACATTATAACAACAACCTTTCATAGTGTTTTTGTGTTGCCTGTGTTTGCTGATTTTTCATAAATAATTGCAGCATTTTGCTGGCAGCATGTGTTTTGCTCTCATGATTACAGATCCTGCTGTTTAATGGATCCCCAAGTCCACCACACAGCACAGCAATCAGCTAATAGAGCTTAATGGCTGCTGCATTCGATGTAAGCCAGTCAGCAAGGATCCACTTTCATTCATAGGTCAATACATCACCTCAGAGAGCCAGAGCTGCATGTAAGGTAAAAAAAAATATACTATCATATTACAAGGTGTTACTGTAAAGCAGAGAGTGTTTTAAATATTGTGGAAGTCTGTACTGAAGTTTTTGGTGAATTATGAATAGATAAAAGTCATGAGAAGAATAAACAAATCCCTGGTCTCCCTTCCAGATGTCAAAAATCTGGTCCACTAGTGTTTGTAGACACAGGAACAAAAGGCATAATGACCTATTTGAAAAAAAAAAAAAAAAAAAAACAAATCCAACTGACCTAGTTTACTTGCATGCTTTTGTCACCTCAGGGGGAATAGAAATACTCTTACAACCTGGCTCTGCTGTGCATTAAAGGAAGAAAACAAGTTGAGAATGGTTGTATTAAATTAGAATTGTAATCGTTAAGGATAAGTATGAATAAGAATAAGAGGAAAAATGAGTGAAAGACGTCCAGTTGATGGGAAATGACTTCACAGACATTCTATAGTCCACATGACAGAAAGCTTCCTCACGGAGCCACGTCACACATGAGCACTCAACTATGTATATGAATTATTCATTCATGCATCAACCAGACAGACACAAGCACACAAGACGTCTTCACTCGGACAAACTGAGTGGTTCAGTGTGGTGGGATGGGCGAGGCAGAGCAACAATCAGGTCACAGTCTCAGTACATGATACACAGAGAACTCAACACCAACTGGATGATGCATTTAACCTTAATACATCATGAATTGAAAATAATGAAAACTTATAAATTTGTATTTCAGGCCTGCAGGCATACTTCTAATGTCTGTGCTGTGCTAGACATCAAAACTCATGAGGCAATCGCAAATTAATGGAAAATATTTATTCTATTTTTTTTTTTTTTTTGACGCCTGAAAAAATAGAACTGACTCATACTATGATCCATTTCCAAACTGAGTTTGAAATAAATTAAAATGTGTCACAACAGGTGTCAACAAAACGAAGGCCAGTGTATTATCCACACCAAAAGAAAACAATCACTGCCTTAATTTCTTAAACAATTACATCACCTCTAATAAGATTTGCCATTTCTCACTCACGGTTCATCGTTTATCTGATGAAAACCATGTGGAACGAGACAGAATATTTTTTTTTTTTTTCCCTAGTCTCTCTTAAACAAAATCATTATCATCAAATCAGTTAGAAAACTGTGATCATCGGTTACAGGGACTGAAATACAAGTAATTGTATTCATACTCATAAAAACAAAAACATGCTTATCCTCTGACGTTCATCCCACAGAGTTCACTCATGCAGCATTCAAGTCCACTTGGAATTTGGCAAGAAGACTGAGATGGTCAGAGGGGAATATGTGGTTTGGAAGGCCTTTCATTGACCATAAAACATCCTCTGATAGGAGGGAGAGACACCCAGTCAACTTCAGTCCCTGACTCACAAAGTTGCCATCAGCTAAGGAAAAAGAAAAAGAACAAACAGAAGTTACTAAAAGTAGCCAGTTGTTGACTCAGAGCTGAAAAATGCACCATGACATGTCCCTGTACCTTTCTGCTCGGCTGATAAGACGTGTCTTGGGGAGTAGAAAATATAATCGACAGTGGCTCCTACTTCAGAGTGCAAGCTTGTGACTTCTGAGCTGCCGGAGCCTGGGAGAATATGTTTATAGACCGGACTGCAGGTCTAACTGATGACTGAGAGTGCGTCTGAAACTGTAAACAACATTTATTTTATGATTTCTATCATGTTTAGTATGAAAGCAGAGAGGAGCTCTAACAACTGATTATTCAAATCACATTATGACAAAAAACTGAAGGTGAACTGACCTTTTTTCAGAGGGCTGATGTAACCTTGAGGCATCTGTGCACAACAAGAAAACACACAAACACATTAAAACATTATAATGATTTTTTTTTTTTTTTTTAAATGTAAAAGAAGTTTAAGAGTACGTTGTTGTGTGTGTGTGTGTGGTTCAACTGTACCTGGTGTGTTGTCAGTGATGCCTGGGATCAGCTCCAGGTCGGCAGGACGGACACATGCAGCTGGACAATAGCGCAGCTGTAGCATAAAGTCATGGCTGTACTGGCATTTTCCTACATAAGGAGGAAAAAAATGTAGGATGTGAAATGACAGTGGAAATTACACACCAGGCTCCTAAGGTGAAGATTACAAAAATAACACTTGCTTTATAAATTTCAGGCACCAGCTTATTTAATTTAAAGTAGCACAGGCTACTTCTCCGCTATTCCTGCAATAAACTACATTCCCTATACCCTGATAACCTTTATATATATATATATATATATATATATATATAACATTAACCTTCAACATTTGCAGAAAAGGGTGATACGATATTGCCAAAAGGAATATTTTAATATTTTCTCTAGAAAAATGAGAGGAGGAGGTGTCTTCCTTTACTCTACAACCTTTGACAGAATAGAGCAACCACCTCAGTGTAGCTGTAAACACACGTATATCCGTTCACATACTTCTCTCATTAAATGTAATACACTATTATGTTGCCTTATTCCTTTTGCCCTTTAAAAACAGGTCCTTTATATTTGTATTACTTGTTTAAAAAATTAAAAACTCACAGATAAAATATATGTATATATAATAATAATATATATAATTCAGAGTGTGTCATCAAGCACTGACCTGATTTCTGATGCTGGCTCTCAGACGTTTCTTTGACAGTAGTGTACTGACAGTTGTCAGTGATTCCCAGACAGCTGGGCCACAGGGGAGCAATTAATTTGTGACAATGGGTTTTGTAGGACAGATCCTCTTGACCCGATACCTGTAAGACATGATTAAACACATACACGATAAGACAGGTAACTGCTGCCAACATCACATTAGAAGAGAACTTGAAATTAAGACCCTGACATAGCAATGTATCCAAACAACATAAAAAGGTGGGAGCAGTCTCACCATCCATGTAGGTAGACCGTGGTAGAAGAGCTTGCCGGTGGTGATGAGCTGATACAGAGGCATGTTTGGGACCGAATTAAAGTCTCCACACAGTACAACATTACAGTGTTCACCATTGGCTGCGCAGGACTTGACCACGCTGCTGATCTCTGCCAGCATTATGGCTAACTGAGCTAGCTTCACGTCACCCCTCCGAGGGTTGAAGAGCAGGTGGGTGTTGGCCACGCAGAGGGGTGGACCCGTCACCTTGGTTTGGGAACCCTGGTTGATCACTGGTCGTAGAAGCAAAACAATACCCACATTGTGCCGGTTCAGCAGCTCAGTTTCAGGCCTGAAATACTCCAGCTCCGTGACTGATACCTCAGAGAAGCAACTGCTTCGGAAGCAAGTAGCACAGCCATCTGTCTTCATCCCTGTACGCCTCTTGTACACACAGGTATAGCCTGAAATGACAACATAAAGACAATATGTAATGTTTTTGTCACAATATCGCCAAATGTGATCATTCCACTGTTTTGTTTATGTCCTACCCATCTGAGACAAGACTGGATACAAATGTTCATTGTAATGATTCTCCTGAACCTCTTGAAGACAGAGAATCTACAAACAAATAATACACACAAATCATCAGTGGACACCCAAATGCTAATTCAAGATATAACTAGATTACACTAGATTAACTAGATTAAGGGGGGGGAATTAGATTTGACTCACATCTGGTGCCCATTTCATTATTTCTTCAAGGAGAACACTGCAGCGGTAGCTCCAGTCCAGCACCTCCAGAGGACAATGTATGTACAGCTCCTGGTTGGCCTCCAATAAATCCTGAGCAAGGATGTTGTAGGACATGACGGTGAAGTCCATCGAGACTTTTGTGAATGGGAATGGTATCAGTGCAGGCTCTGCTGCAGTGACATCCTCATCCATCTCCTCCCATACTCTCCACATTACTGGATGGAAAACAAACATGTACATACAATTGGATAAAACTGAACAGATGACTGTTGTCTGTTAAAATACAAAAAAAAAAAAAAATTCAACCATCACCTTCAAAGGGCAGTGTCGCCTCTACAGACGGGTAATAGCTCATGGCGGGAAACTGCCACAGTGGGCACTGCACTTCTTCAGCCAAACCAGGCCCGGCAGGGAAGTGCCAGGCAGTTTGTGTATTTTGTTCCTTGCTGGGATCAAAGCAGGTGCCAGTGTTAAAGAGAGGAGAAGCAAATACGAGCTGAGGACTGCCTACACCACCATGCATTTCTTCAGTTGCAGGTATTATGTATTCATCCCAGCACTCAGTTATTGTACCGGCGGCTTCAGATGTGGTCACTGATTCTTCCATGCTTAGTAACGGCGTTGGTTTCTGTACTGCACAAGTAGCTTCGTGTATGCTGGTGTATTGAACTGGAATTACTAGTTCTTCTATGCTTTGTGTCTGTACCTCAGCTGAGTAGGGAGTTTCTTGTATTGTCCTCTTGTCGTCTCCAGCTGGAATTATTGACTCTTCAGAAGTGTGCATCTGTACTTGTTCATGTACTGGGCAGTCATCTGTTTCCAGGCACTTCAACTGTGCCACAAGTGCTTGTTCTGGAGTGATATTCTCGTTTGGAAAAACAACTGCATCCTCTGTGTTTTGTTTCCAATGTAGCACCATAAATACATCCTCTTGCTTGGGAACTTCCTCTTTGTTTTGTTGCATCTTGACAGTCTCATTCTCTGTTTCTTCACGCAGGACAGCCACCAGCTGTTCTTTATGCGTGAAAGACTTTTTATCATCTTCTTTTTCTGGGCTTTGATTTTTCACCTTTTCTTTCGTTTCTGTCTTCGTCCAACTGTCTTCCAGCATAGTTTCCTGAGACTGGGTGAACCTCCTGGTTGTGTCAGCACCACCATTCCACACTGTTGTGCCATTAACCACTGCAGGAGGGAGACCCTGCTTTAAGGCCTCTGTGAAACAAGATTAGCATGAAACAGTGAGTGGCTTCACTTCATATTAAGATAAAACCTACTCTTAAAAAAAATCCTTGTCAAAGCAATTGCAAGACAACCAACAGTTTTCAGCACATATCTGTCACATTGTGAACTGCAGCAGCAAAACACTCCCACGTGTCGACGTCCTGACGTCACAGGGAGCGTCAAGAACTCAAAACAGGTGCAAGCACAAACACGCTGTCATAAAGCTAAAGTTAGCTGAACTGCAAGACCGCGATACGCTGTGACCCAGTTTGCACAAAGCAGAAAATATTAGCGTTAGATCACACTGGAGAAACCACAAGAAACGTCTCACAGCGAGTATGCAATTAAAATACTATTTTAAATCAACAAATCAAACAACGCTGGTAGCAAATATCAACACAAACTGCTCAGTTAGCAGCGCACTAACCTGTATGTTAGCGACTGTTAGCTCCTAAAAGCAGCTCAGGAGCAAATACACGCCCGATACTGACACTTATAAACGCGGATACATTTACATGTGTGCTCTGAGATTTACCTGGGGGTCGACCGGTCAGAAACCGCGACAATGGGTAGAGCACATAAAACAACAAACTGCCAATCATGTTTCTCGACTGAAATGGGAACCTGGACGCATGCGCTGTCCAGGTTCCCGGTGGCGCGAGAGGTTATGGGTCATAAGTGAAACGTCACTGGTGTGGTTGGGTGTCCTGATAGAGGTGTTGAAATAAAATAAATAATAATAATATATATCATCAATATAAAATCATATATGACACCTATAAGATTAGATATTATGGACATATACAACAACTATTATTAAAAAAAAATTAAAAATTAAGCCCAGATTTCCCAAATGTTGTGCCATTATGCTGTTCCTACAGTATGTTGTCCTTGGAGTTACTAAAAACAGTGGACGGTTGCCACACTGAGGCATAAATTGTTAATGTCACCACACATGACACTTTTCCTGAAGGATACAATTACCTGCTGGACAACACAGGCATGTTTCATTTCACAGCATAAGCCCACAAGCAGACAGATAACCCAAAGGCTGTCTTGCAGACCGCAATGTCAACACTATCTTTTGAATCTCTCTGCTTAAAAGATGATGGTTGTCCATCTCCAACTCAACCCCAAAGCAATGAGGACGAATATGACACAGACTTGGAGCTGGAGGGTGAGAGGTTTTAATTCATTCTTAATTTTTGTAGTTCCTGTCAAACATTGCTTTTAATGTAAAGGTGTAGAATCATAGAATACATATGGCACAAATGTAATGTAAACTCATTATAGTGAGGTACAAGAATACATGTTGTAAAATACATGGTCACTTTCCATGTATATGGTGATGGCAGTGTCACTTATTCTGTATGAGTGTTATTCATTTCCAGAAAAACAAGAGAGCAACAAGGAGGCATCTATAGCTGAAGTGTACCTGCAGGCCTGCAAGTTAGTTGGTGTGGTGCCGGTCTCCTACTTTATACGAAACCTTGACTCTACAACCATGACCCTCAACCACCATGGGCTGGGACCTTTGGGATGCAAGGCACTTGCCATTGCTTTAGTGGTGAGTTACTTCAAATCCAAAGAGTGTTTATCTTGAATTACAACTGGAGCATGTCTAATGACGTTTTTGTGTTTAGACTGATATGCATATCACCACCCTGGAACTGGCTGATAATAACATTCAAGCTGAAGGAGCGAAAAACCTTGTGGAGATGCTGAGGGCTAATTTCACCATTCAGAATCTGGTGCGTAGGACTGCAAACACACCACTAGAGGGCACCAGTGATATGTCACAGCAGACTATACAGCGTACTACTACATCACCTCCTGTTTTGTTTTCAGGATTTGTCCAACAACTGTCTCCAGTCTGCAGGAGCTGAGTATGTGGCTAAAATGTTGCTGGACAACATTTCATTAAAGTCTATCAAACTCTCAGGTAATGGTAATATATATATATATATATATATATATATAACAGCAATTAACTGTACTGATATGAGTTGAGAGTGACACCAGCAGTTCAGTTTTAAGTACCCACTTTGTTGAAGTGTTCATAGCAAGATCAATAAAAAGATCAATATTGTGTATCATTCTATATACTTTGTTATATGTTAAGTTATATTTTCCCAACAGGAAATGGATTTACTGATGATGATGCTAAATATTTTGCCGAGTCCTTCTCGGTAAGTTATTAAAAAACCCTTGTAGATTTTTTTTTTTTTAAAAATCCCTTTACTTATTATAACAACATTACCTATATTTTTGCATTTAGAGCAATTCCAGAATTAAGGAACTTGACCTGAGTCATAATGAATTTTGTGGAAAAGGAGGGGGACATCTGGGTCATCTGTTGGGTACGTTGAAATTCACCAATCCCAATGTCTTTATCTCAATAGTGTGATGTCGTAACAAGCAAAATGGTGGCCACAATAACTTTGTATTTCTACAGCAAATAATGAAGGTCTGGAGGTACTGGACCTCAGCTGGAATCATCTTAGAATGAAAGGAGCTGTAGCATTTTCTGCAGGGCTCAAGGTACAGCTCTACTCTTGTTTGATCACTGACTTGTTTTAATGATATGTGCTGAGCATTGTCTGTGTTTAGGTGAATATGATGTTAAAATACCTTGACTTATCATGGAATGGTTTTGGGAATGAAGGCGCCCTCGCCATGGGAGAAGCCTTAAAATACAACAACACTCTCGTCCACCTAAACCTCAATAACAACCGTCTCTCACCAATGAGGGCGTTGGCATGTTGTGTAGAGGCCTTGAGTTCAATGACACACTCCGGGTCCTACTGGTGGGTGGACAAAGTCTTATTAAGCCAACACATATCATCATTATGGGAGCAGATTGACTGCAAGGTGATGCTTTATTCTCATACTCTCGTAGCTGGCGTATAACTCTATAACAGTAGAGGGAGCACTGGCTTTGGTTAATGTGGTGAAGAACACACCTAAAACTGCCCTGGAGGAAATAAACATGTGTGTGAGTAACTCGTGTCCGTCCATTTGATCACAGTTCAAACAAATCATACGTGTTAACACAGTTTAATCAAAACAAGATTTCTATTCTCACGTTGTCACCGAGCAGAATGTTCTGGTGAATGAGAACTTTGTGCATCTGTTGGAGGTGACGTGTCAGGAGCATCCTGGTCTGGATGTTCAGTACGGAGGGGTGGGGGGGTTCATCGCTAAGAAGCCACCAAAACGAATTGATCCAATGAAAGTCATCCAGGTCTGTTAAATCACCTCATGAGAATTAGTAGTCCTATATTCCATCTTTAAATAATAAAATGTAATCTCATTAATGTTAGATGTCTAAGATGTTTATCTAAGTTTTCAACTCAACAACAATTTACTAAACCTGTCAAATACTCTGTCCTCTCTCATTAACGTCCTCTCTCTTTCAATAGGATTATCTGGATAAACGCAAGCTGCGCCTGTGGGATTTCTTTCGGAACATTGACAAAGATGGCACGATGCGAGTCCCTGTCGCTGACTTCAGGAAGGCAGTGCAGGTTTGTGAATAAAACTTTATTTACTGAACCGCACAGAGTCAGTGACATTTGCAGGGATGCAATGCACTGATGGATTTCAATGACTGAATACTGTGAGACTGTCCTCTGAAACCATCCACCATTAGGTCTCTTCCAACTCTATTCACAACAGTTTCCTGATAGTAATAGTGACTGACATGAAAACATAATCAATTAATAAAATCATACAGTAAAGGACAAGTAATTCACTGATCCATTGCATGAAAAAGCAGAAACTTTATAAACTGACTCTTTGACTCTTTCTTTTTGATGTGTACCACAATAGCAATCTGCCATTCCTTTGGATCGGTACCAGATTGAGGAGCTGATTCACAGACTTGATCGTGACAGGACAGGCATGGTCGATTACAGGTGAGTACATCTCACACTGTTTGATTATACTCACAGAAGTGGGCCTGTAAATTGTCACAGATTAGGCCTGTGTTGGATAAGGTTTATTGTTAGAAAACATTGAGTGACATTGATGTTACTGTAAAGTTTTTTTTTACAGCTTTTATCTTTTTTCAGCGATAGTAATGTTGAACTAAGTGTTTTACTGTATCAGCTGGGACTTCTCAAAGTCTTCACTTTGACTTTCAAAAATTATGTTCCAAAGGTGTAATGTTTATGGCACAGAGGGGGACATGTGATACATTGACTGAGTTGCATAGTTTGACTCAACAAAGCAAATATCTGATGTTTCTGTGCAGGGGGTTGGCAGATACAAGGAAACAGATGATGAGAGATCACCGCCGCCAACTGAGGAAGGTTGAGTCCCGTCAGAAGAAAGAGAAACAGAAAAGTGACCGTATCCTCAAAACCTTCCAAAGTGCCGTGGAGGCAGTGACGCCTCGCAGCTCCATGGTCATGTCTCCAGGAGGTGCCAAAGAAGACTCAAGTGGTCCACAGCAGTTTTCGGCCACCCCACTCAGCTCATGGCACCACATTGTTATGTCCAACAGCAGTCGCTATTCTGTCACTAACCTGAGCAATGAGCATGTCCACCTGCCCATGGTGGGAAGCACCATGTCTTACCGTCCAACCAGTTCCCCGGCAATGCGTTCGTACTCTCAACCCAACCTTCTCGATGACTCCCCACGCTCTCCCCCAGGCAAGTCTGTCTCTGCTCAGGGTATCCGCTCTGATCCAGAGATGGGACACAGCAAGTTAAGCTCCACTGCTAACCACCTGACCAGGTCCAGGCCTGCTCTCAGCGTCAAGCAACCTGAGGTTAAAGCTAAAACAAAGAAAACAAAGAAAAAGAAAACTAAAAAACAGGCAGAGAAAGGATCAAAGAATTCTACGCAAACTGTCAAGTGACTGTCAAACTGTATGATTATCTCTGCCTGCCACACATAGATATTAATAAAGATTGTTTTTCATCATGTTTCTGTTTTTATTCCTAAAAATGTAATTTTTAATATTTAATTATTATTATTATATATAGTATATATATACTTTATTATTATATATATAATTATTATATCCTTACACTTGGGAACTCTGTCAGATGGTTAGACCCACCCAGCAGAGATTCTTCAAAAGCAGATGCATACCCAAACATTTAGTGGATTCACAAGGATGTAAGACTATAATTTCTGTTTGCAGAAGATAAAATTAAGTGTAATATTTTGACATCTGTCTTGACTAACAATGCTGTGAATTAGAACAGGTGCTCTGTGCTGTCATACCAAGATGACAGCACACATTTAGCTGTTGAAACTGGCTATATAAGCTGCAAAGACTCAACAGTCTCAACCATAAGCATACTGACTGCACCACAATGATCAGCACTCTGTGTTTCTTTGCACTGCTGAGCTCTGCGATGGCCTGGGGGGTATGTATAGCATGGATTAGATCAACTGATTCATCTTTATTCTTTGAGACCCTATCCAGAACTTAGCGGTAAACTGATAATTTTCCATGTGACCTCTTTTCTCAGGGTATAGGCCTGTGGAGTGAGGGGAGTGTGAGGAATGAGACGGGAGGTGGAAGCGGGGACAGGTGTACCTGTGATGCCTTCCTGCCCAGCTCAACTTTTCCTATAAGGGACCTGGTTGAGATTGAACAGACAGCTGGGGAGATCTCCTACAAACTGGAGCTGGAGATGGGAAAGGTACTGCTAAAACGTGTATAAACAATGTTGTATCTGAGAAAAGTGTAAAATGTTTTTTTTTTCTTGATTTCAGATTGAAGACTATGAGACCAAGCTGACAGCATACGCAGAAAAGATAATCAAGTTGACAGTTGAAATCGAAAAAATGGAGAAGAACCCAGATAACTACAATGATGCCGACATAGACGACATAAAGGTGGAGATTAAACAAGTGGAGGCTCTTATTAAAGAGTTGCAGCTTTCCATCAAAAGCTCCACCACTGTCTTTGAATCTCTGCGAGTACAGGTCAGTACTTAAAATGACAGTCACAGCACCATCAACAGACATTATGCTGACAGATCTTTTCTAATCTTTCAGATCACAGCCATTGTGGAGACCTTGGATATGCTGGAGAAGACTTACGACAAGTATGTGGTTCTGAAGACCCGCCGAGAATACATCAAGGTGGAGCTGAAATTAGAAGAGTGCGAGAGGCGCCACCAGGAACTCTTCAACCCCAACATTGGTAAATTCATTCACACTAAATACATCTAAATCTAAGTCCCATTTGGACACATTCAATTGACTTATCTCTGTCTATCTAAAGGGTCTTGTGCACACACTGGAATCATCAAGGTCAGCAAGCCCATTGTGAGCCAACTGAATGCCCATCTCAACTCAGGCTACAAATTTGGAGGCTGGGGGAAAGATTCAAAGCCTGTTCCCGACCGACAGTCTATGTACTGGTACTCTGGGTACACTAGTGCCTCCATTGTTGACATTAGGTTCTACACTAACTATAAGAATCTCATTTTGAGAAACCACTTCCAACATCACAACTTACATAGCAGCTGGACTGGTACAGGCAACAATTTTATTATCCGTGACAATACCCTCTATTATCAGATCAACAGTCCTTTTGGACTGGCTAAACTAAATTTCACTACCATGAAATATGAGTCCAGGGTAATTCCTAAAGCTAGCACCAGATTCTCCTACACAAACTTCCCCAATCAAAACTTTGACTTTGCTGCTGATGAGACAGGTTTGTGGGTAACCTACGCTACAGAGGAGTCCAGTGGTCATATGGTCATTGCTAAAATAAACGAGGCCTCCTTTGGGGTTGAGGAGGAATGGCAAACTAGTATCTACAAACCTGGAGTGAGCAATGCCTTCATGGTGTGTGGCGTTCTGTACGTAGTCAGAACGATTGATATTGAAACTGAAGAAATATTTTACAAGTATGACACCAAGACCAAACAGGAGAGCTACATAAATGTACCCTTCAGCAGGTTCCATGACAAGTATTCTAATCTGGATTATAATCCCACTGATCAAGAAGCTATACATGTACAATGATGGCTACTATGTTAGCTATCATCTGTGGTTCAACCATACAACTAAAGCCACTGAACAGCCAGCACTTCTCCTGAGTTAAATGATAATCTGGGATTGAATGAGGAATAACGATTTATAAATGAACCAGTGATTGTTTCTCTCACTTTTTTCTTATAGTTGATTTACTGCATCATTTATCCTTCTTCTTGCCAATGAATGAATAAACAATTTCAAGCATTACAAATGTGTTGGGTGTGTTTATGTGCAAATGCTCATGAATAGAGTGTATTATTTGCTGATCACTGAAAATAAGAGTATCAGATGAGTTGTGTTCAGATTTATAATCAAACAATAAACATTACTACTTCTTCTTCAATTACTTGAGCCATAAATCTTAAATGGTATATTAAATAAGCATTTTAGGCACATACTATATGACACCTGTTCTTCAGGCTTTAACTGCGTGATCAATAAATCAAATTATATCAAAGCTTTTTAGTTTTCCTGACAAGCTACAGACTCATTATCAGTCTGTAGCCAAAGGCACGACTTCCATGAGTCATGACCAGACTGATTAGCTTAGTAACAACATTTGTTTTATAGTATAGTTGTGCCATAGGCTGTTTTTCCACAGGAGAAATTTGGTGACTGTCACTGCAGGAAAAAACACATTTGAAAATCTAGACATGTATGGATTCAATTTAGCTGCTTCAGTTTCAAGATCCTGGGAATGTATGTGCTGTCACTCCTTCACAGTTTTATGACTTAATGGGATGTTTGAATAGAATAGAGTAATTGATATCACATGTGGACAGTCGAAAGCTTATGCAGTGAGAAAAGCTTTTTTTGTGACTAATAAAAGGCAAATGATCCATGGAAAGACTGAAAAAAGAGGTGCAATGGTGGATTCTAACAGCAAAGGGAGAATTAAGTACTCATCCACTGTTTAAGATAATGTGGGAGGCATTCGTTTATCTCAATCTGTCAAAGTTAACGCAACAAGACTAATAATTCATTTCAGTTGCAGTCTTGGATGTACATTTGTACATTAATCAGTAAACTTTAACATGTGTCATGACAAAAAATCATCATCATAATAATAATGTTTTCTTGAAACCTTTACACTAGTGAATTTTTACATTTGATATTATGCAGAACTTTCAAATGATGGGTCATGTTTATGTAAATTGTTCTCTTCAAGGCTGTATTTTCCTTCAACTATGCTGCTCAAATGAAAGAAATCTGCCTGTGGGGATTTTCTAAGGGTTGAGTCAGCATTTAATCGCACAGTACTTCTCTTGTGGCACAATAGTTCTTCTTATGAATCATGTGCTTCAAAAGCACCACCCAATTTACATGCATGAGATTATGTAATTTACCATGTAAATGAGGAAGTATAATGAAAAATCCAAATCAAAACCTTCATTCAAATACAGTAACAACTTCTGAGAAGGTGACTATAGCAACAACTATAATGTTCTGCATGTAAGATTCAATATAAATAAAATTGTTTCAGTTTGATCATGATAAATGATAACGATGTCCACAAGGTTCAAGTGTACTAATTCACTTGAACCTTGTGGATATTGTGATTTGTTTATGTTCACATGTGTTACTCAACTAACATGCCATAAACGCAACAATGTGTTGGTGTGTTTCACTACACCTGGCGTTTTTCTCATGTTCAGATCAGATGTGATCAGATCTGACATGATGGATTGTTCAAAGTTTATCGTGAGCAAACAAAGATATTGTCTCTTCCGGGCTCCCTGTGAATGAACATGTGAGGTTTGTATTGAGCTCAAAAAATAAGTATGGGAAGGAAGAGGATGTCTGTGATGATCTGATAAGAGTTTTCTTTAAAAACCCTCTGACCACACCTCAGAGGAGACACTTGAGAGGTAAACTGAGACAAGATGCTGCCAATTCTACTGCTGCTCCTATCTGTCCTCAGTCCTGCTTTAGCCTGGATTGTAAGTGACTTTTACCTTCCTTGACTAAATCATGCAGATATCAGGGTCATTTATTAACTTTAATTATGGTACTTTTCTATTTTAAATGCAGCCAGTAGAGGACTGGGAGTCTGGCAATGTGACTACATCAGTGGGTGAGTCAGGTCAGTGTGTTTGTCATGTGTACTTGCCTGACACCACCTTCCCCGCTGACCGGGTGCAGCACATGCAAGAAGTCAGCAAGGACCTGATCCTGGAAGTGGAAATCCAACTGAACAAGGTGCAGTGGGTCTGACTAATAGTATGAGAACTGAAAATGTGTGTTGTGTTCAAATGGCATTAAATTTGCATGTGCTTTCTTTCAGATGGTGAACTATGAGGGTAAATTGGATGTTCATTTGCAAGAACTGATGGATCTGACTGTGAGAGTGGCCATGCTGGAGAGCAGCCCTGATAAATACATCAAACTGGACTTTGAGTTGCTCAGGATTGAGCTCAGAGAGTTTGAGGCTCTGGTATCACAGCTCAAAGACTCCCTCAACTCCTCCTCACCTTTGTTTGACAGTCTGTACACTGAGGTGAAAGAAGTGTTTTTAAACCTATAAAATGTCATTTTTCATGGTAAAAATAATATATTTAAGTTTTAAATATATTTGTTTCCAGATCCACAACATGACGCTCATTGTGAATCAACTGGAGACTTACGACAAGAGCAACCTGGAGGTGATCCGCATTGAATTTGCTAAGCTGCAGAAGAAGCTGGAGCTGTGCCAGGAGGAGCAGGAGCTCTTCAAACCAGACATTGGTGAGGAAACTAGTCAGAGGATAGTAGATAATAGTCAGAGAATAAATCATATTCAGCATATTTCTTTTGTTTTCAGGCAACTGCAATCACACAGGAATCATGCTTGTCAGCAAACCCACTGTGGTCCAATTCAATGCTCATTTGAGTTCAGGTTACCAGTTTGGTGGCTGGGGAAAAGACTCTAAACCTCTTCGAGGCTACGAGTCAATGTTCTTCTATGGTGCATACAGCGGTCCCTCAGTGCATGACTTTTACTTGTACTCTAACTATGAAAAGCTGATTCTGAGGTCTGCATTCAAAGTCCATGATCTGCCAGATGGGTGGCAAGGAACAGGTAACAATTACATTGCTCACAATAACGCCATATATTACCAGCACAACACACCTCTCAGTATGACCAAATTGAATCTGACCAGTTCAAAATATGACTACAGAGTAATCCCAGCTGCTAGTTCAGCGTTCTCATACAGTTACTCAGATCATCAGAACTTGGACTTTTCAGCTGATGAAAATGGCTTGTGGGTAATGTACGCCTCAGAGGAGAGCAAGGGTAAAATTGTTCTCGCAAAGATAGATGAGAAATCTTTTGGCATTGAGCAAGAGTGGAACACCGGTGTGTTCAAGCAGCTGGCCAGCAACGCTTTCATGGCCTGTGGAGTCATGTACGCCACCAGGTCAGTGGATCTGAACACAGATGAGATCTACTATGCATTCAACACAAAGACCAATGAGGAAAAACACCTTAAAATTCCCTTCAAGAAGTTCCAGGAGAAGTACACCAACCTGCACTACAACCCCACTGATCAGAAGCTCTACATGTACAACAGTGGCTACTATGTGACCTATAATGTGAAGTTTAACCGTGAATAAATCCTTCATTTGTGATCTACCGTATTGTGATTGATACGACTGATCTGTATTTACTCGCTTTGTCACTGAAGCATTATAAAGCTATGTACTGTCTTCTTCCTAAATAAAATCAAACTGAAGCATTCAAGTGATTTGACTGGTGTTGACTTTTTATGCATAATTATTAATAGTACAATTCAAAAATAATCACAGATATAACCAGGAGATGTGTGTTCAGTTAAACACACATCTCCTCTCAGTTAAGTTCAATAACCAAATGAAATAACCCAATACAGCATCAAGCTGTTGTGGGTTTTCAGATGCCACTGAAAACCACTGAAAACCTACAAAGACATGAGGTGAACATCAGATATCAAACCCAAAAGCTTTATACTGGGTTGCAACAGTGTTAACCAATGTATCATCATGCCACCCAACAAAGAAAAAGTATGTAAATAAATACATCAGTGAATAAAATTAAAAACCAATAGCAATTTTTAGCTTTAAATCGATCGATATCAGAACAGCTAAGAAAAAGTTGAGGGTTATAAGGGTAGACCCTGGGCAGGTTACCAGTATGTTCCAGAGCTATACTCTATACAATTAACCTATAACACATGTACATTTGAAACTGGATATTAAGTTAAACACGATTTCCATTCTTAACAATGAGAACACATCAAGTATAAAGAGGATAATCAGCTTTTCAGAGTCAGAATCAAATCAAAATAAATTTGCAGGTACTGTTGTCTGCTGCTTATAACACTTCAACATAAGCAGCATGATTCAGAGAAAGGTTGTTTTGTTTGACTCATATTCAATTTTCAGTTTTTCTACAGTCTTCGATGAAAGCTCAAGATTAATATCAAACCACACATCAAACCAATTAACCTACAGACCCTGTTAATCAAAATACACACTGTCTGGTAGCAGAAATAATCCAACGTTAGTTAATGATGAGTTTTTTTTCCTCACTCACCAAGTTGAAGTTTATTAATTTCATAAAAAGTGACTCATGTCAAAAACATTCTTCCTAGTTTTGTGCTGAATGGCAGAAACCTGCCGTAACATGAAATGAATTAAATCAAAGAATGTATAAGAATGAACTAAAACTGAGTCTAAATGAACTCAAACTTGTAGGAAAATAACACATCAGAAATCATAAAACTGCTCCAGTCCCAGGACGTGGTTCATAACGTGCACATCTGTGCTGATCTCAAGGATGCTAATAAAATCGTCATGCCTGTGAAATTACATCATGTGTCGCTTGGGCTGATAAGAAGTAAAACCCAGTGTTCATCAGACAACGGACAGACAGCAAACTACCAACAAGAGACATAATGTCTTTGACTCTGCTTCTACTCCTCCCTACACTGAGCCCTGCTCTCGCTTGGCTCGTAAGTTCCAATTATATTTTCATCATCCTCTAGTAAATTGTATTCTATGTAATATCTGAAAAAAAAAAAACTATTTTGTTCTTGCAGCCCATGGAGGACTGGGAATCAGGAAACGTAACCACATCTGGTGGAGCGCTGGAGTGTGTTTGCAGTGTGTTCTTACCTGACAGCACCTTCCCTGCAGACCGAGTTCAACACATGCAGCAAGTCACCACTGATCTCAGGCTGGAGGTGGAAATTCAGATGAATAAGGTCAGTATGAAATAGACCACTAATCGTTTTTTATTATTATTATTATTATTATTATTATTATTATTGAAATTTTACAATCAGAATTGTCAGAAAATAGAATCAATTCCAATCAGGATCTCTCAAAGACATAACATTTTGACCAGAACAGGGATAAATTACTTTAATAGTAATTAATGTGACATAACGTAATAAGTTATTGTTACCATTGAAACTGCCAACTGTTATACTGAATAAATAACAAATTTGTTTGAATTGATACTAATATTCCAGAAACAATATCCATAAGCACATTGTAAATACTGTGTATTGTATATAATAATCCAACCCTCGACCTACCACAGACACTCACGATGCACCATATTTGCATGCAAAGCAGGTTACATTAGGCATATTTATTAAAGATTTATTTGCATTGCCATTGTCTCTTGTTTGATGAAAAGGATTGTTTTACTAGGTTTTACTACAGCTCAAAACCAACAAGACCATAATGTAATTTATTCTGATTCCGCTTATTATTTTCTGTAAAATCATGAAAGGGCTTTTTGCAACCACAGAACCCTTGGGAGAGATGATAACAGGATACAATATGCTCATGTTGTGGTTGTGAGATGAGATAAACTGTTGAAAAAACTAAACAATTGTAAAACAAAATAAGTGTGTGTCTTTCAGATTGTCCACTATGAGGCCAAACTGGATATCTTCCTGGCAGAACTGATGGATCTGACTGTGAGAGTGGCCATGCTGGAGAGCAGCCCTGACAGTTACATCAAACTAGACTTTGAGCTGCTCAGGATTGAGCTCAGAGAGTTTGAAGCTCTGGTGTCACAGCTCAAAGACTCCCTCAACTCCTCCTCACCAATGCTGGACAGTCTGTACACTGAGGTAAAAAAGCAAATTGAAATTCTAACTTCACTGCTTGTTGAGATTTGATCAATTAAATGGTAACTATTGTGGTTCCCATCTGTGGCAGATTCACAACATGACCCTCATAGTGAATCAACTGGAGACGTTTGATAAAAACAACCTGGAAGTGATCCGTATTGAGTTTGCCAAGCTGCAGAGGAAACTAAAGGAGTGTCAGGAAGACCAAGAGTTTATCAAGCCTGATATTGGTAAGTCAGTTTTCCACTTACCGGCATGTGCAGTAGTTGATCAGCAAGTTGAATGTGACACAAAACTAATGAAGCTGTTTATTTTTTCCTTTTTCTTTTCAGGTAACTGCAATCACACAGGAATCATGAGTGTCAGCAAACCCACAGTAGTCCAACTGAATGCTCACTTGAAACCAGGTTACCAATATGGCGGCTGGGGAAAAGACTCCAAACCTGTTAGAGGCTATGAATCAATGCACTGGTACGGTGCCTACAGCAGGCCCTCTGTGTATGAATTTTACCTGTACTCTAATTATGATAAACTCATTCAGAGATCCTCTTTCACACACCATGGTCTGCCGCAAGGGTACGAAGGCACTGGTAATAATTATATTGTTCATGGTAACACTGTTTATTACCAGGCTGCTAAACCGTTCAGAATGGCCAAATTAAACCTAACCTCCTCTGTGTACAGTCACAGACAAATCACAAAAGCAAGTGAAAGATACACCTACACCTACTCACCAAACCAATTCCTAGACTTTTCAGCTGATGAAAAAGGATTGTGGGTAATGTATACAACAGATGAGGTCAAGGGTAAAATTGTGATTGCTAAGATAGACGAGAAATCTTTTGGCCTTGAACACGAATGGACTTCTAGTGCTTTCAAACCTCAGGTAGGCAATGCTTTCATGGTGTGTGGTGTCATGTATGCAACCAGGGCAAAGAACATAAACACAGAGGAAATTTACTACTCCTACAACACTGAGACTGGAGAGGAAAAATACATGAGTATTCCCCTTCAAAAATTTCAGGAAGATTTTGTCAACCTGCACTACAACCCCACTGATCAGAAGCTATACATGTACAACAATGGCTACTATGTGTCTTATTATGTAAAGTTTAACAGAGAGTGAATTACTTAGTTTTTGATCTGCTGTATTGTGATTAATGCAACTGATCTTTTCTTTCACATTTCTGATCTAACTATGCGATGCATAGAATTTACCTCCTAGAATAAAATCAAAACATGAGCATTCACATCTGCATCCTGTTTTCTTTTGTTTTGAAAATTTGAGACTGAGTGTAAAGTATAACTCTGATAAATCAGACACCTCCCTTTCTGCTTTTTTTGCATGAAGTTGCAGAATCTGATACATCTTGCCCCCAACCTCCCCTCTCATCCTATACCCTCACCCTAGAGATCCCCCCACCCCCCTTTGCTGTAAACTGGTCCTCCCTTGGGGTGGGGACTACTCTCTTTTGTCCATTGGTTGGAGCCTGGCTCCATCTGGTACTAAGCACCAAGACCCGGCAGATTATCAGAGTGATCCTTCTGTTCTGAGACATCAAAGAAATCCAGTAAAGCACAATTATTTTACAAATTGATCTATTTTGTCATGAGCTGTGTCAACAGTCAACACTGAGAAAGAGAACATAGTCCATTTTAGTAGTAGAAGTCAGGGTTGAAAATGGCCTTCAGTCAGCACACACAAAAACAGCACTGTCTCTTTAAATCTGCCAGCATCTGTCAGGATGAGAGGGGGGAAGTGAGCGCCTTGTGTGAAATGGTACCCTAAAGTGACATCATGCTCAGCCAATGGGCAGCCTCGCCTCAGCTCTTTCCTCCTCTCCTGCGCCTTGGATGAGTGTGTTGATGCTGCTGAGGACATGGTCTTCTGCTGCTGATGCTGCTGCTGGGGCGGAGGGTCCAGGGCATGCTCGCTTCACATCAGGTACAGCGTGTGCGTGTGCTGCTGTTTTTTGTGCTATTTGGGCATTTATTTACCATGATGGGTTGCTTATCTAATAGCTATGGACGTGCATTTTGAGAAGGTAATGGATGATATTGGAGAAAACTGAGGATGGCTTTGTATATTTTAGAAAACACCTCTTTGGCTGATGTCGCCTCCATGACTGTAACCAGAGTGAAATGTGTATGTTTATGTGTATGTGATATTTAGGTTTCATCTTGCAGCAAAATAAGGTGGAAGGGACATTGTATTTTACATTAATGGTAGATTTTGTGACAAGACTACCCCTCATGGCCTGACTGGTGATTCATTTGCTTCATGTGTCTATATTTATTGCACAATAGTAACAATTTTACAGATTATTGTCAGAGAAAATATATATTTGCTCCTTTGAATTAATCTATTTCATGTGATGTATCTAAGTGTGTTTGTGTGGATGACTAAGACCACATCTGTGTCTGCATCCTAGCACAAACAAACACATGTTTTTTTGTAGCATTTATCATCAACTACTATAGTAAGAATGGTTTGTTAACACCTTCCATAGTGTGATATTTAGATTTTAATCATCCTGTGGGTATAAATGTCTGTCTATCTAACCACAGGCAGCAAACAATGTGCCTCAGTGCTCTGAGTCATTTCTCTGTCATCCTGGACTTTGCTTCTTTCCGTTTATCAGAAATAGTAGGCACGAGCTTGTACTCACTTCCTGTGCTGGTCTGGAGGTTAACTCTTTGTTTCCGCTGGCTCAGATGATCATGCTCTGCTGCAAAGACCCAAGCCATGAAGTCACCGGGGACACACACACACTGAGTCTGGTGACAACACAGAGAGATGTGTCTTGTTGTTGATAAGACCAGGGAGCAAAGGTGAGTCCCAAGCCGAACACTTGTGATGTTTAAATACACTTAAAGAGTCAAACAGCCGCAATATAACACGCTATGGTGATCTTAAGATTTAGTTTCTTTTTCTAATTTCACGTTACTATCTGATAGGTCTACATTAAACACAGTTGAACCAGAAATAAAACAAAACCTTTTTTATTTTCAGGCCCAGTTGGACCTTGACGGGTCCAAAAACAAGGCAGCAATGGCAAAGAGAGATTACCTGGTGGAGGCGGCCAAACAGATCCGCATGGCACTGGACAGTGAAGTCAATGAGGACTATGAGGCAGCTTTCAGTTACTATAAGAATGGGGTTGACCTGCTGCTGAATGGGGTTCAATGTAAGTGGACAGTGTTTGTTGTATTTTCTTTGTTTTTTTACACAAGTTTTATAGCGACGTGTGACTGTGAATGGAGAATTTGAGGCGTGTTTGCACAAGTCATGTGATGGGAACGTGGACAGGAATAAAAACAAGAAGTTACAAAGCAAAAGTTAAACACAGATTTCCTCTCCAGCCAGTCAGCTATTTATGTGTGACTGATCTGTATCCTAAATAATAGACTGTAAGGTTTTATTAAGGATTTATAAAATCTGTTCACACAGCTACTGTATCAGTCTTTTTTACACTGGTATCTTATAGTCTTAGTTTAACTGTCTTACAGTGGACCCTAACAAAGATCGCCGGGAGGCTGTGAAGAGAAAAACAACCCAATATCTGAAGAGAGCTGAAGAAATCTTTATAACACATCTGCAGGATAACCTTGGAAAGGGGAGTTCTCATTTAGGGGTAAGACAGTCAACCTGTGCTAACATTTAGCAGGAATGAGATGATTTTGTTGACCGCTTTGAAGTGATATTTATTTGCTGTAATTCTGAGGTAAGAATAATTTAACAGGGGCCGAGATATTTTTAGCGTTGTCCAAAAAAATGTTCAGAGAATGGTGGATAAGTGGCTTTAAAAATGTCAGCACTGTTAGTGTGAAATATTCTGATCACAAAAGAGCTCCTCTTGTACTCTCTGTCGTACACTAAACCTAATTCAACTCAACCACTTCATCAACAGGGTTACAGCAGTTTGAGATTTCGTCCAATCAGACACTTAAGTTCACCTGTGGAGGATCTAGAGATGTGTAAGGTGGTCGGAGTTACTGATAAGGTAAGTCAAATTTTTTTTTTTTTTTTTTTTTTTGTTTTGTTTTTTTTGTTGCTGTAAAATTTAATGTTTCCTAAAAGGCTAAAAAAAAAACAAAAAAAAAAAAAACAACATACATCTCACCAGAATTAGCCCCAAATTTTTATTTATATTATTATTTTTTAATCCACAGGTCATGGTTGTCCAGAGTATGGTCAATAAGGAGACATTTGTTGTAAAGGTGAGTATTTAGTCGTCCTCCATGAGCACTACACAGGAGAAAATAAGAAGGTTAAATGATTGGGGGTCGCACTGTATTGTAATACTTTTAAATGAAACCCAGGTTCATTGGCAAACATCTACCCATTCATTGAGTAGACGTTTTGGGGATTGTCATCTGGCAACAAACCAGTTTTTTTGACTCTTGTGGCAGGGCAGTCGATGGGAGCTCGCTCCATCCTGTCTCCCTGAGTATCATCCAACATTGATCTGCCTGAGAGCTCTCACCCTTTTAGCCAGCGCTACTGCACCTCAAATTTCACTCACTAGGGAGACGTGGTAACAGAAAGACACTAATCTGTAAAGGGGGCAATTCAGGCAGTAGTAAATCATTAAAAAAGAAAAAAAATGAAAAAACTAAACTATGTCCACAATAATACATGTTTTCCTTACATTAATGCACTTTTTTTTTTCTTTTCAAAAAGTGTATACAGTATTTTCCTTTCCCACATGAAAAGATGAGTCATTAAATGGATGTGCTCTTCCAGAGTCTGGTCAAGTCGAGCTGGGAGAGCAGAGACCAGCCAACCATCATTCCTCAGGGGGTGCCATACATGGTTAAGTTGCTAAGATATTATGTCAGCGAGGATGCCGTGTACCTGCATCTTGAACATGTTAAAGGTGAGTGTTACCAGCTGCTCTGCTGTAACAGTAACAGTGTATTTGAATGCTTATTTATCCTATTCTTGATCTTGTTTTTTTTACCTCTCTGCTATCAATCTAGGTGGGAGGCTCTTCTCCAAGCTGCACAAGCTAAGAAACGAGAAGGCCAAAGAACACCCAGAATGCTTTGCCTCTGGCCAGCACAGCATCAAGCTGAAGACCAGCTACACCTCTCCCTCAATCAGCACAGACTACCAGCACAACAGCAGAGGAGGCACTGGAACAATTCCTGAGAAATTAATTGATGAGAGCCCAGATACAGACTTCCCCACTTCATGGGATGAGACTCAGCAGCGTCTGGAAAGCTGCGGGACTCACTCCTACATCGAGGAGACAGGTTGTCTGCAGAACACACGCTCCGCAGCAGCATTTTATACCAAGCTCGATCGATTAAGTCTGCACCCCGGCCCGTCAAAGACGCAGATCAACACCCGCATCCATCCACCAGCTCCTAGTTTGTGTTTGCACTCCAGTGAAACTCAGGAAAGGCCCGCTCTTCCTCTGGCTTGCGCACGTGTCAGTCAAGCTCTCGACGTCATGTCAGAACTGCATAAAAAGAAAATCGGAATGGGACTGATAGAGTGCAGCTCGGAGTTTGAAGTAGCTTGGAAAGCTGCAGATCCAGCACACAACTGTGAGAAAATAAACCCCTATGCAGTGAGTGACAGTGAATTAAATACCACACTAGGACAAACTGCACCTCATACAAATCAGACCTCATTTATAAAAGCAGGACTGCCAAACACTGAAAATAACGGTTTGAGTTCTTCCCCTGCCGTTTTGCATCTTCCTCTTCATTGCCAAACACAGATCCATGGCAGGGCATCATGGGATACCAATGGTTCTAGTCAAGGATCTGTTTTCACTGGTAACTCTGTAGAAATACTGACTGACTTAAAGCAGGACAACAGTCCAACCACAGAGGAAAGAAACGGTATGGTCTTCATCAGGAGCACAGACAGGTCAGTGTTTTCTGACCAGACAGACAGAAAAATCACCTCTGAAATCTCCTGGCCTTCTGCCTCACTCTACCACAGCACTACAGGAAAACAAGGGACGTTATCAGGGGTCCCCCTGTCGCTCTCAGGGGTGAAACACAAAGAGGAAACAAGTTCCATTGATGCAAGAGAGGGAGCAGAGGAAGCATTTGAAGTTCTGAGTCCTATAGAGAAGGTGGCACCTGCAAAAAAAGGATCATTTGTGAGCCGTTTCTCTCCAGGTCCTATTGGAGACACCGCTCAGATGAGGGGGGAGGATAAAGATGCTTTCTTTAAATCAGAAGAATGGCAGGGGCAAGGAGAAGACCAGATCATTGAGGTGGACGGCTGGTGTCACCTGCCTCGGTTCCCTGTCAAGTCTTCCAGACCTGAAGTTAAGGCCGTGCAGACGTGCTGGGGGCTTCCTGAGGCAGAGGTGCGAGTGTGGGGGGCACAGATCCTATTGGCTCTGGAGAGTCTACATCAGCAGGGTATTCTGTGTCGGGATCTCAACCCTAGAAATGTTCTGCTCACCAGTAATGGTGAGTCTGCCCCCACCCCACCCAAAAGAAAATATCTATGTGAATACGACATGATTAAAAGTGTATTGTATATATAGTTTGATTTTAATGAAATGTTTTTACAGGAAAGGTGTGTTTGACATTTTTCGGCCAGTGGAGTGAGGTTCAGTCAGAGATTAGCTCCAAAGCTATGGAACAGATGTACTGTGCTCCAGGTAAACTCTATGCATTACTGTGAAGTCATGTTGGTAGTTGTTCCTCGGTGTAACCTGCCACCTAGTGGCAAGATGCAGTTTATTCACTTTATTCAAGAGGTGAAGTGGTGCAAATGTGAAGGGAGCACAAAGAAATGCTGTAATAATTAACACATTTTCAAGAAATGTGTATAAATATAACTAACCACAGCTTTTTTTTTCTTGAAAGAAATTGGAGGCGTATCCAGGATAACAGAGGCTTGTGATTGGTGGAGTCTAGGGGCCTTGTTGTTTGAACTTCTAACAGGAATGGTGAGTAAAAAGTGCTTGAGGCACATTCAGTTCTACCGAGGAAAGTCTGTAAATGTGTCATTTTGTGCCATACCTGGGACTGTGTTATTGTGTCATGGTTTCTCACACACTGTTCACCATGACTGCAGCCACTGTGGCAGCTCCACCCAGCTGGAATCCACTCTCACACCCAACTGGTCATCCCCGACCACCTGAGCACTGCAGCTGCATCTCTGCTCACTGAGGTCAGCACCGAAGCCCTAAACACAAACACACAACACACACACACACACACACACACAAGGCTTTTCCTGTTAAAGCTATGTTCAATTCAATTAAATTGCAACACACTCACAATGAACGAGTTAATGCTATCTCACAGTATTTCCGCTTTCCATTATGCTGCTCCACAGTTGCTTCAGTTCGATGCAGGCTATCGCTTGGGTTCTGGAGGTGGAGGTGTGAGTGACATTAAGTGCCATCCTTTCTTCAGTGCCGTCTCCTGGAAAGCTCTGAGCTGTTAGTAGGTGTGGTTGCTGCACCTCCGTGACCCCTCTGTGCTCCACTGGAAGGGAAGACGAATGCTCTGCTGAGTCCAAGCATCCTCACTTGGCCAAATTGGACCCTGCTCTCCTTCGCATTTTGTGCTTCCCAAAGACAAAAGGCATAATAAAAAAAAAAACTGAAATATGAACAAAACTGGTCAATGATGTCCCTTGCAAACATGAAACAAGTGGATGTATTGTTTTAACACCCGAGACCCTACAGAGTATATGTTATCTAAGAAGCCCCTGATGCAATTTTGATAGCTCCATTTTATAGTACTTTATAGCCGCGCATATCGACTTCATAAGCATGCATGAAAACTGATACCACTCTAAAATATTAATTAATTACAAACTTTTTGGACTGTCTGCCATCAAATTCTGTAAAAAAAAAAAAAACCAAGGACACTGGGCAATAAACGGTTACCTCTTCTTTATACCTGCCTGACATTTTACTGTTGAAGCCAATACGATGCTGTTTATCGATGAGAATAAAGGTTAAGGGTCAAAAACCTCACAACTAAACACAGAAAATGAGTTTTCACCGTCATGGAGGGATGCAATTCAGTACATGTTTTTGTTGTAAGTTAAATAAAACCATTTTTTGTGGAGATTTTATCTGTATATATATATATATATATAAATGAATGAAACCTTTTAAAGAATTGATTATTTATTTATTTCAGGTCTAATTCTTTTAAAATGTAATTCTCCAGACTGTAAACACATAAGCACAAAAAAAAAAAAAAAAAGACAAAAGTCGAGTAATGCAGTTTTTTATTGTTTAAAACTCTTTTTCTTAAATAGTCTTTCTTACACAGCATTAAGAGATTTTTTTCCTAATTTTTATGAAATAGATGACATAACCTTTCATGAGAGTTTTTCTTCACGTAGGACATTTGAGAACATAGTGTTTCCTGGTTTCTAGTCCAATATGTGTGCGTTGTTCTTCTCTCAACCAAAAGAATGACATGATCTACGCAGATTTATCTCTATTTGTCATTCATCTCACGGTAAGATGATCTTTTTTTTTAGTTGTATGTAGAAAATGACATATGGCCCACATGAGTTATAGAATATTCTTTTTTTTTTTTTTGATCTAGAGACCAGCACCACAGAAGCCCCAGACCCTTGAAGTTTCGCCACCACAGCACCAAACCTTTAATCATTATCAGCCTTACAAGTCCATTGCACAACCCAACTGTTCTCCTGTTTTTTTTTTTTTTTTTTAAATCTAGTTAACCAATACAACAATACATTAACTGCAGTTATGGTATGTTCAACGGGTGAGTAGAGCCACTGTTTGTGGTGGTTTGTTTGGTTGGGCCTGGAGTTCACAGGGGTTCACATGTCAAGCAGCAGCACCCGGGGGTCCTCCACCACTGACTTGATCTTGCGCAGGAAAGTGACAGCCTCTCTGCCATCAATCAGACGATGATCATATGTCAGGGCAACATACATCATGGGACGGATCTCCACCTAAAAAAAAAAAAAAAAAAAAAGCAGAAAAGCCAATTTTTTTTAAACATTGAACTGTTGGTGAAAGACACAATGAAGGTATTAAACTGAAGGACTGAGACTATTGTTCAGACTGCAGGCAGATCAGATTTGATTATCAAATCAAATCATCTTTAGAACACATTGTTCGCACTGTTATTTGCAAGTGGTTGGATATAATTTGTGTTCCGAAACATCGTGAATCTATCTGCCCGAGTAGCTGTAGCAGCCTTTCAGGCGTCAGTAGCTTCACAGCTGCCATCACCAGGATGTGATGCCTTCGCTGTGGGTGACTCAGAGGACACATTTAAAACTTACTTGAGCAGCCGGAGCATCTGCACTGAGAATCATCTGTAGATAAGAAACTGGAATCGCTTTTCAAACCTCCTCTAAATGTGGTTTTAATTTAATTCGCAAAAAAAAAAAAAGGCAACCATTTCTTGCCGCTCGAAATTTCTAAAAATCTCAATATAATTTTAATTCGTCAACAGACATGTTTAGACCTGCAGTCTGAACAGGCCTAATTCTTTAAGTTTAACTTGATAAAGGTGATATAAAATAAGGTTAATTTCACATATTTCTATTGTACTACACAAACAATGTGTTTAAGCTAAGCACTGAAAAAAATATTGAGAAACTAGTGTTTTTGTTTGTTTGTAAAATAACAAAATGATCAAAATAAACATTCAAGGGAAGAAGTGATTTAATCTTGTGCCTTGAAAAATCATGGGGGGCATCTTTTTTAACCAACTGACATTTTGTATGAAGAAATGATTAATCGAAACTATAACTGACAGATTTGTGGATAACAAAGGTGACTTGTTAATCTGCCTTTTATACCATACCATCCTGTAATATTTGCATCGCCGTGATGACATTTAGTTTCCACTGATCAGTGACTTAATAACACATTAGTCAAAACTATGAAAGCTACTGACTGTCAGATGATGCAGCTTATGAATAATATGTGAGTCAGAGGATGCAAGATTAGACATACTCACATTAGGGAATTTTTGATTCAACCATAACATTAATTACAGATTTATCAAACGAAACCCATTTTATTCACAAGTTAGAAAATTTGTTTGTCATTTCAATTTTAAATTTTGTTGTGAAATATACTTAAAGTTGTTATTTTTTTGTCAAAAACAGCTCATTTACAAATGAATTGCTCTACTTGAGTTGTAATTTAATTAAGTGTCATTTCTTTTATAGCATTTCTTTGGAACATGTGACTACTCTAAAGCTAAAACACGTTGTTTTATTTCTGTTCGCCACTAGGTATTAGCATGAGGAAACAAACCTTGCCACCGACTGCAACAGGCCTGTCAAAGATGCCATGCATGCCTAAAATAGCAGACTGTGGTGGGTTGATAATAGGTGTGCCGAACATGGACCCAAACACGCCACCGTTGCTGATGGTGAAAGTTCCTCCGTCCATGTCCTCAACAGCCAACTCATTCTTACGGGCCTGCGACAAACACACATTCATAATTACTATTAATCACATAATGAGGTCACGATGTCATTTTAAAAACATTTAACAAATTAAATTAAAATATTACCTTTTCTCCCAGCATATTGATGGTTTTCTCGATGTCTGCAAAATTCATTCCCTCTACATTTCGGATTACAGGAACCACCAGACCCTGAAAGAGAAAAGTCACATGATTGAATTTTCTGCCCTTCACATTAGACTCAAGTGGACCATCAAGCACTTACATTCAGTGTTACCGTATAATCCACTTGTCTTACCTTTGGCGTTGCCACAGCCACGCTGATGTCCACGTAGTCCCTGTACACAATCTCTTTGGTTGTGTCATCAATTACTGAAAATTAAAAAAAAAAAAAAAAGGATAAATACTTACAGATTAAAATGATTGATCATCACTTTTTTTTTTTTGCCACAAGACTTATTTCCTTTTCTCATGAACCATTTCTGATACATGCAAGGCACATGAAACCAACAGACTATTTTGAATGCTTGAAAGCCTGTGATACCGACCACCTATGCTTCATTGTGGTATCGCTAAATAGGTCAGGGTAGTCTAGGAGCAGTAAATAAGTTATAGATGGTTTTGAGGTTTGGCAGTGAAAGATACTGAAACTTAAATCTTTTTCTTCACCACATACACTTGCAGTGACTTGATACTAGACATGCAAAGACTCAGTCAAGCACATACCACAAAGTTAGATCTTTTAAGTTCCTACCAGCATTGACGGCGGGTTGGTCAGCCAGAGCGTAGGCAGCAGCCTTTACAAATGCAGACATAAAGCCCAGTTTGATGTTATGCTTTTTCAGGAAGGCATCTTTGTAACTCTTCCTCATTTCTGAGATGTTGCTGCAATGAAAAAGTGAAAAACGATTATCGATTAGCATTAAGTCAACAGGTAAGTTTGTAGCACAGAAGATACTGGTTTTGAAGCCGGTTCCATGAGTAATAATATATATATCAACACTCTGTAAAACTGTACCATGTTAAGACGGATGCAGTTTACAAATGTGACAAAATTTGTTTATGCTTTTTAATAGCTATAAAAGAATGTGGTTGCAGATCATGTTG
Source organism: Polydactylus sextarius (assembly GCA_016801845.1). NCBI lineage: Eukaryota > Metazoa > Chordata > Actinopteri > Polynemidae > Polydactylus > Polydactylus sextarius. The sequence continues at coordinate 9,033,413 of CM028919.1, forward strand.
AATTAAAGCTATTGAAATTGGCCTGCTAATCGTTTCAGCATTGCTCATTTTTCTCTTGTATCTCTCTTTTTAATTGTTTGTTTTCCTGTCTCTAACCCTGTTGAAGCTCTAGGATTTCTCCGCTAACATAATTAGCCCCTCCCAAGACACAGACTCTCCGAGAAAGGAGAGAAGAAGCGATAAAAATCTTCACTTTCTAGAGCCTGTAAATCTTATTGGGCTGTCATAAAAGCCCATATCGGTTGAGGCAGCTCTTTCACTCAGAGCGCAGGTCTCTGTGGGCCCCTGCAGATGCTCCGGCCTCCTGCTCTGACTAGCTCCTTCGGCTCCAGATGAGCCCTAGCCTGGGAAGTCTTCCTCCAGACCATCAATGACAATCCAATTAGGATACATAGAAAACCCTGAATAGCCGAAAGCTGACACCACACATTTGCGGGGAAAAGAAATCCTCAAAGTGTCCTCTTTAGCACAGGGGGCAAGTGCAGACAATAACATTTCCTTGTAAATTAATAAAACCTGTTTTAACAATTCTTATCTTCGTTTTAGATGGCATTATGACCAAATATTTACATTCCAGTGTTTAAGAGGATATCGTGTTTCAAAAAGCTTTTCCTATTGGGCAGATTCCAATCTATAACCATTTGTGCAAGTGTTGTTTTGGCTTTTAACTCAGATATTCATATCATATGTGTACTGTAGTGTGTACTAGGCTGGTGTGACGTGAGAACAAACACGTTTATAAATATTAGACCAACATTTTCTGTCCTACCCTCAAAAAAGTCTGATGGCTTAATAATGTAGGTCAACCAACTTAGAATTTCCTACCTCATATCGACCTCATTAAATGTCGTCAACATAGCGCAGGTGTTTTGGGCTTCCTTCAGTCTCTGGGCAATTCTTAGTCTCATGCGGTTCATCTTAACCTAAATCATAAAAACAGTTAACAGAAATCAACAGTTTCAGTAAACACTTCTTTATTCTTCTTCACTTAGTTTATCAAACAAGCAAGGACCCCAAAAATTATTTTAGGTGATTTTTCCTCTTTACCCTGCTCTCTGTCCTGGCTCCTTTAGCTCCTCCCTCCACTTGAGCTGCGGGAGCAGCTGGAGCAGCAGTGGGCTTGATGGCCGAAACTACGAAAAAAAAAAAAGGACATAAAGAAGCAGTTAGTATCTCTAGACATCAGTTTAGTGGGGACTGGTAAAGGCCACTGGCTTCAGAAAGCTAAACAATGATTAATCATGTAAGCTTGAGGTCAAGAGCACAGATGTCAAGCAAAACAGTTCTCACATGACACAGACCGTCTGTCTGATGACAGCTAACCTGGTTTGGAGTCCATAGCATGTGCTGGCACAGGTGGCACAGGGGGCATGGTGGTGGGAATGGGGCCCACAGTTGAAGGGGGAGGAGGGGGAGGAGGTGGGGGAGCAGCAGAAGGGGGTGGAGTTGCTGCTGCAGTTGGGGCCTCGGCTTTTGGAGCTTCTGCTGCTTTGGGAGCACCAGCTAAAGACACAAAGGTGAACAGTTTTAGTGACACAAACTTAAGAATAATACCATAATTACATTTTTTGATATTAACATTACATTAACATTTGCAGGAAAATTCTACCATTACAAACCTCCTTTCCTAAGCTTAAACAGAGGAGTTCCTCCCTCAACTTTGCCTCCATCGGGGACCAAAAGCTCCTCAATCACTCCAGAAGCAGGAGAGGGAACCTGCACTGATGTCTAACATCAGGAGAAGAGAATAATTAAAAAAAATTAAAAGTGTAAACAAACATTAAATCACAAGTTCAGTGTTTTTGCTGCAGTTTTATTTGCAATTATTGAATGAGTAACACAGATATGGGGGAAATGCAACATACCCTAATTCTTTCATTCGTATTGTGCAACTTTCACTTTCACAGACTAAGTCTGACATTAAACAAAGAATCAGTGAAGCATTTCTGTAGTTTTACCTTATCAGTCTCAATTTCGCACACCACCTCATCCTCTGAGACGGTGTCTCCAACAGCTGTACAGAGAAAAAAATGTTTCAGCAATTCAGTACTTTATAACCACCTTCTATTAAGTTACACTGTGGTGTGAACAGTGTCTGTTACAACACAGCAACTAATGTACATTTATTAATAAATGGAGTTACCTTTCTCCCACCTTACGTCCCCTTCTGTGACAGATTCTGCAAATGCAGGAGTCTTAACTGTGACAACTTCATCTCCTGGAGAATAAAAGACAAGACAGTGAAGATGTTTTTCTTTTCTGCACACATCAATAGTGTCAAATAAGTGAAAAAAAAAAAAAAAAAAAGGCACGCAGGATAAAACATACTGTAGGCTACAGATGTCCTGAAGTACTGGATTTGGAAGATGCTGGACCGTGGGTCAGGTTTTCTGAAGATAAAAGAAAAATTAATTCAGACAAAGAAATGGTTATCATAACAATTCTACTAAAATAAAGTGTGGCTTTGCATTTTGCTCATATATGAGGAATACCACAGGCTATTTCCCAGATACGGTGACAAGTGAGGAGCTCAAGATTATCAATGAAAATAAATCATCTGTCATATCTGTCTTTAATGACTCAATAAAAGCTGAATGTTTCTGTGTGTGTACTTACACATTGTTGTTCAGAGTGATAGAATGGCTAGCTGATAGAGCTGTCAGAGGAAGGACAAGAGAAGCCTGTAAATAACTTTGTGCAGCACAGGATTATGCAAAAGCAAAGATTGAGATTTAAGACTTTATGCTTGACAGGTAAACCCTCATACCTGCAGTGGCCCGACGAGCTAACACATTATTCCCCTGTGGAGACAGATACAGTCAAGTATTACAGAGCGTCTCTGACTTCTTCTGTGTCACAATCATTTAATAGCTGAGATGATATGCATTTATGAGTTGGTTATCAGGGACATCAAGTTAAGTAACAAGGGTAAACAGATAATAATTGACAGTCTGGTTCGCACTAGAGTGTCAGTGGCGTCAGCAACTAGTCACTGTTGTTCAAAGGTCACTAACATATATAGACATACACATAAGTGTGTGTGTGTGTGTGTGTGTGTGCATATCTGTGTGTATATGTGTAATGTAATAGCTACATAAAGACTTAATACTTCATGATCTACTTCTGCTCTTGCTAACATCTTTGACACTGAAAATAGGACATTCCTGCCATTTGACTTTTCAAGCTTCGGATTTTTTTAACAACATAATGTTAAACAGACCTAATACCCCCATTAACTTAAACTCAGTATCGTTTTCTCTTGTAAACCACAATATGACCTCAGTATGACAGCTAAAAGCAGCTAGCTGACCTACCCATACATTTAGCCCAGTCTGGTTAGCATGTTCTTGCTAACTACACAAACACTAAAGGATAAGTTTGCGTTAACTTAAATCAATATGGACCTGGGATTATTCTGCTTATGCCAAACAACTTTAACATTCGTGTCAAAACGTATGACGACCCAAACACAAAGGACACTGCTTTTAACTTTAATAAACACAGCAGCAAAGACTTGTGAGGGAAAGTGTCATACTGTCCTTGGCTCACAATGTTACGGCCTGTCCGAGGCCTACAGCAGCGAGCGGGCTAATGCTAATGCTAGCTCTGACAGAGCTTGAAGCTTCACCCGCTGCAGCACAAAGCGACAACGTCCGACAACGTTTTATCTGTTGGTCGCCTACCTGACGGAGGGCAGAAAGGGAACGGCCAAAATTCCTGGTGAGACACCGGGAATGAGATAACATGGTGGCTGTGTGACAGCAGCCTCTCGACGGAAGGGAAACTCCGGTCACGCCGACAAGCTAGGCACGCACGAGCACCGAGGAAGTGGTGTGGGATAAACCAAGTGCTCCGAGCGGAGGGGGGGAGAAGGGGGGGTCCACTTCTCTGACCTCCCCTCTTCTACTGCACATCCCTGTGACCACTGAGGATTTATAAATGAAGTAAAATACGACCCACCTTTACAGATAACTCACATGAAGTCATTAAGAAAATAGAAACGAATGAAGATGAGATAATGCACATATAACTTATTAATATAACGTATAGCTAAAGATAGAATAGAGATAAGACCACCAATCCCAGAGATACCAGCAAAACTAATATTCAAGTAGACTAATAATTTTAATGTGTACTTAAAGGGGGCATAAAATAACATTGGGTTATTTGTTATTCACAAAGTTGTTTTCATTCATTTCCTCTGCGTGATTTGTTCTGTTTCACTTCTAAACAACCGCTTCCCCCTTTCGGAGGAAAGTGACTGATGGATTGGTTAACATGCATAATCACAGAATTACTTGTCTATGAATATTGGTACTTATTTACCAGTTGCCTTCAGTCATCATTATTTCTCGTCACTCAGTTTGTGGGCTACAAATTCATCCGTTATGAAAAACCCATGTGTAGGAGATCAACCTCAGTTCCTAACATTATAACTTTCCTGCTGACATGATGTGGGTGATGAGCCCATGCCCATCTCATTGCTTTGCACATGGCCACGCCCCAGCTGTTTGATACATCAGCTCTCCTGCTCTCAGACAGACCAGCTGGCAGTGTGCGCAGGCCATCCGCTCGGCAGCTCATCAACCAACTCAACAGGTAAGGTCCCATCACCGCCGCATGCTCTCATAGTGTCTGTGAACCGTGGTGCCACTGCACGAGTGTGACAAAGTGCATGAATGCACTTTACTCCTTCTTGAAACTCATCTCTTCAGTTTTTGTGGTTTTTCGAAGAGATTTGCAGTCGGGGGTGTTTTTTTGACACTCTCACGCATGTCTTACAGCACCACAGACAGCTAGAAACAAATCTGGTGAGTTTCAATCGATTGTATGTGTTAGGTTTAAAACTCAAAAGATATATGTTTGTTTTTCATTTGGGATTATGTGGTATATATATAATTTTATTCCCTTTAAGATAAAACAGACAATCAAAGCTGCCCGTGCACTAACTTTATTAGTTTGCAATATTTACAGGAATAATAAATCTGATCTTTAAATTTCATAATTGTCTTCAGTCAGTGAACATCAGCTGTTGCTCCATTTAACCACAAAGCACTAAGATGTTGACTTGTCTTACTGCAGGAAATTAGTTTTGTTTTACAGGAAAGAGTAAAGCAAAACAAATAACTCCTATTGGGATTTAAATGATCTTAAACTTTGCTCAGTGAGGTCAATAATCTACATCTTTTGACATATGCTTCTGAAGCTGTTTAGTCTTTGTAACTGAATATTAATATATGTTAGAAGAAGGAAAAAGAAACATAAATGGGGCTTTTTAAGTTGTTTAAATTACTGACACAGTGTAAGGCGAAAATATCAATCAGATTCCATTATTGAAAAGTCCATCTATTACACATGTAATTCAGACAATATTTAATTGAATTAATAATTTTTTTCTAAAGCACAAAAATACAATTAAAGGATAGAACATCAGGGATCTCGGAACCAGGCACTGGAGTTTTGGTTCTTAATTATTCTTTAAGTTCTTTATAAAAACCATAAAGTATAAAGAGGGTTTCTTGATATTTTCTCATGTAAATAATGTATACACAGAGCCGTCTCTGTGCACGTAGACCACGGCTTTCATAAGCTGAAATTTACCTTTCATGGGTATATCACAGCTGTTCTTTTATCCTTTGTGTTAACCATTATTACAACCACAAGATGAAATGATATGAAAGAATGAACTCTCTTATTGCTTCAGATCAAGGAATTTTTTTAACAGGACAGAGGACCTTGGAAATAAGGCAGCTTTTCTTTTATTCTTTATCGCATGTAAGAGAATAATTATTTACTTATTTTTCTTGTTATCGTAGTAATATTTCAAATTAAATTCACAAGTTAAATTTCAAGTTTTATCAACAAAATCCCAGTCTGACCGGTAATGGTTGTATCTTTTAGACTAATGTGATCTTTATCTTTGTTCTCTATCCAAACTATGAAGAGACGGTACTGTTGAACAGCAGGCAACAGCACAAAAATTAAGATGTCTTTTAATCCTTTAAAATGTGGAACACACATAAAGAAATAGTAATACAGTAATGACATGTAAGATTAAAAAATGAAGTGCTGTATGTATAAGTATAATTTCTTTACCCTTTTTAAATATCTCTGTTTTATTATTTGTTATTTTAATTGTGTTAAATTTTCTGCTGTTTCTTTTCTAGATTTAATTCACATTGTGAGAATGAACCTCAGTCTCCCCGACCAGAACATGCACAACCCTAATGAAGGCTGCATAGACGACGACAAACCTGATGTCATGTTACCCTGCTTCCGTAGAAGCATGTACGACGAGCCTCTGGCCTCGTACTCCAGCGGCTCCATCATCTCTCAGCTCCTTCGCAAGACAATCCAGAACAAGAGGGCACTAGATGAAAGTCATTTCTACCTTTCCAGCTCCACTGCTGCTGACTCCGGTCAGGAAGACCAGAGCAGCATCTCCTCAAAGGATAGCATGGTGGAAGCTGCCTCCCCAAGTGCTCACATCTCTACGGGAAACAGCCCAGATGGAGAGCATCCTATGACTGACCACCTGCAGGCCAAGAGGGCCAGAGTGGAGAACATCATCAGAGTCATGGCTGGCTCTCCTAACAGTAAACAGCATGGAGACACTGAGAGGTGTGACACGGAGGCCAGAGACAACAGGGAGGCCAGGGAGGCATACAGGGAAAACAAACGTAAACAGAGGTTGCCTCAGCATCAGGAGCACAGCATCGGGGGACCAGCAAACAGAAGACCTGGGAACAGCAGCAGTGATAATTGTAACACCAAGGATGAGGAGTGTCACAAGCTGAAAGAGCAGCTCCACAGCATGCAAAAGCTCCTGCGTCAGCTCCAGGAAAAGTTCCTTCAAGTTTACAACCAGGATGATGCTGAACATATCGACAGAGACGAGGCAGAACATGACACCCTGGCAGAAAGCACGGAGTCACGCTACATGAGCGCTGAAGATGATTTTGAGAGCAAGAATAGCCGGGTGACTGCAGAGTGTAAGGACCGAATGAAAGTTGTTAGTTATCTGATGCATCAAAGAGAAAGTCAGAACCTACAGGAAACCCTGAAGCAAGAGCTCTCACGGGCCGTTAACGAATGCGTGGACAGGGCATTCAAGAAGGTGTCGAACACAGGACTGGACCTTTCCCCTCAGCCGTGCATGTGCTCATCTCCGGAGACTCAGATGGGTGCAGACAGGAAGAGCCAGCAGGTCGGCTCCACCCAGGAACAGTCTCAGTCTGAGGAGGCATCGGTCAAACCTCGCTCCTTGGAGTATTACGAAAGCTCTGAGGCTCAAAGCCCACAGGACCAGACAGAGGCGCTGTCACTGGTGGTCCGCAAGCCGACGGTGACCCCCCTGAGCTCAGTCACGCCGACAGTGAAGAGGCCCTATCCTGTGCACCAGACGCCATTTCAGTTCAATTACAGCACCCCTCTGCATGACAGCCAGATCCTAGAACACCTTCTCAAATACGGACCCCATTCCAACTTCGGGGTCTGCCATGCATGCCTCCTTCGATGGAGAGGACCTCTCCAGACTCGGTGGACCTGCCCTGGGACACCATCAGCATGAGGTCAAAGGTGACTTCCAGCCACCTCGGCCACCACTCCCGTCCCTCCGCCCTGGGGGCAGTGACGGTCGACAATCTGTGTCTCCCTCACGTCAAGATCGAGTGTGGTGAACTGCAGAGCATGGCTGAACGAAACCCCTACATGTCTCTCAACATATCCTTTCACTGAAATGAAACAAGTGTGAGCCAAATACACTTTAGCTTTCTTTATGCAAAAAGACAAAACAAACAAACAAACAAAAAACAATTACATTCATACACTCACATATGTAGCCTGAATGCTCAGCAATGTAAAAATTTTGTAAGTAAAAGGTAAAAATATAAATATAAAAAGTTAATATAAAATATCCACAAAATTAGTATGAAACCTTGTTGTCAAAAACCTTACAAACCCCCACAATTTAAAACATGATGTGTCTGATGATGTCTTATATATACTGTATACACCTTTTATTTCATACAAACTCCCTATATTTCAGTTCTACCATTTGAACAATGGTTGGTTGAGGTTCATTGCAGCATGGACAGTTCCAGTAACAAACTTCAAGGAGAATTTTTTCTTTGATCTCGCTAACCCCATAGAAAATTATAGCATCTTCTTTAATCTGAGCAGAGTAATGACTTTAAGTCTAGAAAAAGACAAATAAAAAGGAATACAAGGCTTTGATAAGAATTGCCAGGAACAAAAGCCAATTTTTCAAAGGAAGAGAAAGCATCGGTTTCTGTTTCAGGAAGCGTCGTTTTTTCAGACTTGAAAAGGTGCAGGATCTATTTCTCCATCATCAGAGTGATAGGGGTGCATCTAAAAGGTCACATCTGAGTGCTGGTGGAAAACACAAGTGCCTCCCAACCACAACACTTGAGCTCTTGTCTTGAGCATTTGTTGTTGGATACCTTTGTCAGAGTGTACATGATTAAAATAGAGTGCAAGATGACAGTATTTTGTGAATCATAGGAACTCAAAGAAACTCGCTCACAGGGCAAGTTGAATTTTTTTCCAGGAGAAATATTGACCTTTGTTTGGTAAGTTAAATAAGCATATTTAAATTATGTAGCTGCTCAATCAATTCAATCAGTATGAGCAGGATTATGTCTACAAGTCTTTATTCTTCACCAATATAAATTGCAATAAATAACATTTGCAATATCCCTCAACATGAAATACAAAATGCTTAAAAAATTATTCCAAAATAGTGACAGGAAGAGTTCAGTTTTGCAGATCCTCTTGTCGCGAGGCATTAGAGGGGAATATTATGTGTTGCCTCACAGGATTTGCTTTATCTTTACAGTGCAAAGAGCTCTGCTTCTCTTTGAACAATACCACATAAATCTTTCATTCCAACTTCCTTATTTCAAAGGTAGGGTTGCCTAATAAATGTATGGTGTGGTGACCTGATAAAGAAATATTATGACCTAAGGCGTGGTGCTGGACTACAGAGGAAATGCTCCTGAGCATCTTCATCGCCATTGGGGGGAAAAACTTGAGAAGGAATTGCATTTACTAATATTGTCAATAAAGGAAATATAAGTTGTAATGCAGTATATGTTGTATAAATGTTTTACAGCTTTTATATTATTTTAAATTTATCACATAAACATGCACATATGTGTAACTCCTTAGTTTTTTTTTTTCAAAAAGGAAAATAATACATGGTAACATATTTTCTTTAAATTAACTTAATTATATCAGAAAATCAGCTTCTTTTTTCAAAACATTTCAAAACAAACCATCTTAACTGCCAGGCATGAAGTGCTTTGCTCTCTAATTAAAAATCCCTAATCTAATTCGTAATTCTGTTTTGCCAATAAGCACATGTTAGGGTCATTATTGACTCCCTGGTTAATGCCGAGCTGTTCTTTAGTGAAATTCAATTTAACTGAAGATTGAGGCAACACAATACTCTGGTCTACTATCACTTTGCACAGGACTGTATGCTGTGTTTTATATTTAATTGTCAGGCGTTCTTTTTTTTTTTTTTTTCTGCCTTAACTTAAATGTGAACATCCAGGAGGGTCTCACCCCGAGCCATCTGAAGAAAGCAAAGCTCATGTTTTTCTACACCCGCTACCCCAGCTCCAATGTGCTGAAAACTTTCTTCCCCGATGTCAAGGTAATTTTTTTTTTTTTTTTTTTATATTCTTCTTTTCTTTTCTTTTATTTAACACATAAAAACAACCAGCAGAATTGTTTGTCCCGCGTTCCACGCCACGGTATCTACTTGTCAGTGTGTGTTTGGTACAGAAACATCAGCAGTGTGTCGGAGGAGAGAAACAAAAAACGCAGAGGGTTTAAATAACAAAGCCACTGAGCTGCTAGTATGTCCTGGGGGCAAAGGGAGATACAGGGGCATTCTCTCTTTAAAAAAGCCACTCCAGTCAGCAAATGGACTGACAAAAGACTCTGTAGGAAAGGCATTGCTATTGAGTGTCAACAGAGAGTTGGTATTAGAGACTTGCGCGGCAGCAACCAGGCCGTGGTGAGCTCGCTCTAAATACAACATCCTGTGTGTTTTGGCCTTGGCCTCGTGTCACGCCTCCTCTTGTTTGTCTTCTCTCTTGTGACCTTATCTGTGTCCTGTTGATTGTTCTTCTCATTCATCCTTTTTAATCTCGTCTTTCTTCCTTATACCTTGCTGTTTGTAACGCAAGCCCCCACTCACAACATCACTCCTTCCTCTCTTTCAATTTTCTCCACCTCTCGACTTTCTCTTCCCTCTCTTCTCCTACCTTGCCTCATGGATCTCTGGGGCCAGTGCGGGGGCCCCTGTCTCTCAATCTGCTCTGACCCCTGGGGTCAGGGGGGAGGATGCTGTTACTGCAGCCCTGCAAACGTCTCCTCCTTGCTTACAATCCTGCGGTGGGAAGTGGCACTGAACAAAAGAGCACCTAATCCCAGTGTCTGATTCCATCCTATCAGCCCGAGTCAATGAGAGGGAAGCTTCCTTCTGTCCTTATGCTGCCGCTTTCTCACCCACCACACCAGAGAGAAGAAGCGTCTTTGATGCCTGCCCAGCCCTTAGGCATTTTTTTTCTGTCTTTCTGGATGATGAGATAGAATAACAAGACTAATGTCAAGACTGAGTTTAGAAATACAGAGCCCTGACAGATGTTTTTTCACCCCGGACATTGGTGGGAAAAGATCAGAGCAATTAATGTCGCGTAGAGTGACAGACCATTAGGTGGCATTTTGCCCTACAGGTACTAAAAGCAGGTTCAGTCAATTATGGAAAGATTTTTTCAAAGCATCAGAAGGCCATTTGATTTTTAATTGAATAGCAGGGGAGATTAATATTTTTAAAAATTTCTCATTGATGTTTCATATTAAATTCTGAAATTGCATATTTTATTTTAAGCATGGTTGTTTGAGTTTTTATTTGCTGTGTTCACACAGAGGTCAAAGGTCAGACGGTAGAAAACTCATTGTCCTGATGCATGTCAGTGTAGGGCTTTAATTTATGAACGGTGTAAATTAAAGCACTATTTTCTTTTCATTTCCAGTTCAACCGCTGCATCACCTCTCAGCTCATCAAGTGGTTCAGTAACTTCAGGGAATTCTACTACATCCAGATGGAAAAATTTGCTCGCCAGGCCATTGTTGATGGTGTCAGCGAAGTCAAAGACATTACAGTTACCAGGGACTCAGAGCTGTTCCGGGCACTGAACATGCACTACAACAAAGCCAATGACTTCCATGTAAGTCTCACTCATTAGTCATCTCTCTCTTTCTTCTAGAACATTGTGTTGTTTGATCATTCTCGGTTTTCTCTAGAGTTTCTGCTTATTTAGTTTAGTTAAACAAGGTTCGCTTCAACTCTACTGTCCAACTATGCTTCATGGGCTGATCCTCTTAGAGTAGGATTTTTTTTTTCTTTAATGTCTCAACATCTGTAAACAAATGTGTTGAAAGGATGAAAAGCTACAGCTAGCAGTCAGTTAGCTTAACTTAGCACAAAGATGGTAAAACAAGGGGCAAACATCTTCCTGAATCTGTCCTCAGATAACAACTCCTACCAGGACATCAACAGGTTAGAAATTAATCTATTATATTTTTCCCACATAAAACTTGAATGTACATTTTAGTTTTCTGGCAGATTTTGGCTCTGAGCAGCTGTAAGACAAGACAAGAAATCAACCAATAGCTAACCCACTGTAAAAGGCCACAGCAAGCTGTTTCTTTTATCTAGTCTTTATGCTAAGCTAACCTAATCTGCTGCAAGCTGATGGCTATTTTTTAGCAGTTTTATTTTTTTTATTCTTTGCCAGAAAGTGAATAAGCGTGTGTTGGACACATTCATCACAGTAGTTAGTAACCTGCTGAAGTATGTTGGACCTCCTGTCAGCATATGCTGTGGTTAAGTATGTCCATGTGTTGACCTGTGTGTCACACTGCACCTGTGGCTGGCCAGTCTTTACAGCCATTATCTAAACTCCAGAGTGATGCTTTATCAAACTGTGGGAAGAGGAAGCCGCAAAATCCCACTAAAACAACTCAGGATTAGAGGACCAGTACGCCTGAGCGAGACCGAGATTGCTACTGATGCGGAATGCTGAGAAAGACGCTGTGGATTCCGAGGGAGAAGGCCGTTTGGTGGGAAAGAGACGAGACCGTTTTCTTTACCTTGGGACCAAGACATTCCTTTCCCAGGGATGCTTTTGTGTCAGGAGATGAGGGGAAAGAAAAATAACTTATGCCAACAACTGTTGTGCTAACTGACCAGCCGATGGGAAACAAGGGCTGCGGGGCAGTTTTCTCCCATCATCCCTTGCATCTATTCACTCACTGATGCGTTTTTATGGATCATGCTGCTCCCAGATTCTTGCCCTGACTTTAACCAAACCATACCTTTAATTATCCACAATTACCTCTGTGTTTACACCCTAACTAACCAAACCATAACCTTACCTGACCTTAATCATTTTAACCCTCAGCGTCTTGGTTTATTCCTGGTGGGATCCATGAAAATATTTTGTTGACAGCCCTGACTGTGCTGGGTAGAATCCCTGGGAAGAAAACTTACCAGTAGTTAGTTCAGGTTCAAGAAAACAAGACCAACCAATCAAAGAGGCCTCAGATTAAAAGTTAATAACGGCAGTATTGCATTTATTGTGTGTGTGCAGAGAACAAAGAGGTGAGCTCCCTTTCATCAGTTTGAGTGACTGAAGAACTTCACTACAGGTCTTCATTGCATATATATTTTTTTTTATCCACTGAGAAAGCTGTGGATAGAGGGTTTGTTTGTAACACAGCGTTACAACAAGTGATTTCTTCCTGATAGAGTAAAGTTCTAATTCGGTTGATTTCACTTATAAATCTCTACATTTTCCCTTCTTTTCCAGGTCCCTGACAGATTCCTGGAGGTTGCTGAAATCACCTTGCACGAGTTTTACAATGCCATTTCTGCGGCCAAAGATTCAGACCCTTCTTGGAAGAAGGCCATTTACAAGGTGATCTGTAAACTGGACAGCGACGTCCCAGAAGAGTTCAAGACATCTTCCTATTTATAGACACAAGTGCAGAAATGATCACGTGAGGAAATGCTGATTTTGTTTTGAAGTTCTAAATTTTTCAACAGTAATATTTCATTACTTCTTATAGTGCAGTTTAGTGAGGTGAAATGTAGTTGTTGACTGAATATTTTTTTGTAAATCTGAAAAAAAAAAAAGAAAAAGAAAAAAAGCACACACACCATTTAAAAGCTAAGAATTTATAGTCTGAAATATTGTGATTTCTTTTAATCAAAAAGCAACATTGATCAGTATTAATATCTTGTGGTTTATTGTTTGGTTTATTGTATTGTTTAATATTTACTCTTATATAATCTTCCTCCACACATTTAGAGAGATACTGAGTTCATGGGTGTGTAAACATGTTTACAAAGATGTAACCATTTGTAGTGTAGTATTATTTAGTTGAACTGAAAGGCTTCTTTTTGACAGATATCGTCAGTATTCTTTATTCTTTCTTTCCATAGCTGTGTGTGTTGTGTTAATGTACAAGCGCTGCTGTCGTATGTTGCATTATTATGTTTCTATAAATTTGTTGTAAACTATGAGCCTGACAGAATGTGCATGTGAAAAATAATGCAAGTCGCTGTCATGGGTTTTATTAATCTGTATAAAGGTCATGTAAAGAACAATCATTTTCAGATATTTCAGACACAAACATTGGATGGTACTGGATGATTATTGAAATTAAAAATGCACTAAATTATAATATAAAATTGATGTGTTATTGTGTCCATCTGCAAGACAGAAGACGCTCCAGGTAAATGTGTTATTTCTGGTTGTGAATGTGTAACTCTCCTGTGAAAATACCGTGTCCCGGCACTGAGCCCCTAAGGTGCCTCTAATCCACGTCCAGCAGCCAGCTGTTAAATGTCCTCCAAACTATGCTGTTCTCATTGTTCACCGAAGCCAATTCAAGTCAACTTTCTAAGGCCTGCATTCATTGTGTGGCCGTTGCGGATGCGGACAACTGCCATGTCTTAAAAACAGCCACAATGCATTCCCTCCTAATGAGTAATGCCCGAGGTGACCTCATATCACGGTTGTGCCACCGAAGCAAAATTCCACAAACCCGTTGTCTCTTTCTTCCAGGCAACACACTCAAAGCTCACTGATTGCTATCACACACACACACACACACACATATATGCACACACAAGTTGATGTCAAACAAATCATAGATGAAACGCTGGAGATATAAACCAGAAAATCAAAGCAATGAGTTTAATGTGATAAATTAAATCCACTGTCAGTTGTGGATTTAACTGTGAATGAACATAGTAAATCATTACATTGCCATCATTGTTATTATTGTATATTTACATGACACTGTAAACCTAAGATGTTTACAAAAAAGCTTGCAATGTGCACAATGGTATGGACCACTTTTATTAAAGCACACTATTTCTTGTCACTGTGAAATGACAGTGCCCAAAACCAAACATTTAATTGGAAAACCTGTTAGGTACCCAAGCACCAATTACATCAGAAATGATAACATTAAGGAAATTAAAACATTAGTTGGATTGGTTGATGACAAAGACTGGAGACAATAAACCTCACTAATCTTTTAATAGACATTTCTTTTCAATTAGATCAGTCTTCTTCAGTAAATTGATTTACATTCTCAACTCAATTAAAATGCCTCTGGTTGAAGCAAAGTGTTTTGCTCAAATTAATTTGTTCTGACATTTTCTGAACAAGACTTAGTGACCTCTGATATAATGAAAGAAAACAAAGAAAATACCTTCAGTTGTTTAACTGCCTCTGGCTGGCAAGGCTTCAACTTAAACAGTACGATATGAAATTATGTTCTGCATTAGAGGGTCTCAGATAAAAAAAAGCTGTGCTGTGTAATGAAGATGAAATGAAAAGTAAAAAGCAACAGGACGTGATAGAATTAAAAGAAAAAACAGACTTCATCAAATGCTGCATGCTGTACATTTAACCAAGTAGAAATAGACTTACAGAACAGACACAAAAAAGTGACTTTACATCAGAGTGTATAGTTCTCGGAGATGGATTATCCAGATCACAGAAGAGTAACAGCATCATCTAGTGAGTCTCTGGTGTAACACACGTCTCAGCTTCCTCAGTCTATGTATTCATCTCTGACAGCCTCGTTATGATATTATTTAACTCATACACTGTTAGTAAATTGTTTTTTATCTTTTTTAAACCAATATGTAACTAAAATATTTAAAATTAAATAAGAAAAAACTATAAATCCATATCCATAAATTCAGTATTTTAATCCATTCAATATGCAGCATCAGATACTGTTGTGAATCACAGTCTCCACACAGGGGTGCACTTGTCACCAAAAATGAAACCGAAACTGATCTTTATGAATTCCTCTAAACTGCCTGATTTTTTCTCACAGCAAACACTCCTGGACACTGAAATCTTGTCATCATTATGTGTTATATATGTGTGAGTCGTTAATGAAATGAGATGTTAATGAAAAAAAAATTGTGTCTGTCTCCTTAGATGGGTCCCAGAAAGACAAAAGCAGGATCAAACCCCACTGAGCTGGAGACAAAAGGAGCTGAGGGACTGGGGGCACTGGGACGGTTTCTCTGTTTAATCTCATGCTCATAGATACAGACAGGCTTATTCTGAGAGGGCGCTGGGAGCAAAATTGAGTGCAACTTGAGAATGGAGGCCGCTGACTTTAGGCTGCCCTTCAGACAACCACTTCTTGGTGTAGTTTGGTGTGATCACCAGTAAATCTTTATTAATTTTAATTGGAGCCCCCATTTAAAAGAGCAATTAAAGCGGATTAATCGAGCCCATCCCGTATAATGTCTTCTGTTAATTAGTTTGTCAGCACTGTTTTAATATCGCTTAATGACTTCATATTTCAGGGATGACATTAAAGGGATGCTGAAGGAAAAGAAATGGCCTTATCACAATGCGCTGCTTTAATGGGAGATGTCCCCCGCCAGCGGGCAAGGTCAGGCCTGGGGCCACTGGGGAGGAAGAGGCTTCAGGGTGGCACCAAGGCAGCTGCCTCTGGGGATACGCTGCCTCACACACACTACCACACAGTTACACATAGCATCTCACTCACTCACTCATTGCCTTGCTGTGGGAAGAGGATAAAGGAATGTTTTTCAGATTCTGTAACATGTTTCTCATGATGTACATCACATCAAATTGTTTAGCTGAAAAGTAAACCCAGATCATTTTAAAGTGAAGGTGGGCGGGTATGTCAGGAAACCACCTTGTCTATATCACAAGAACTCCTTTATCTTCACATCTACAATGAATCTAAAATGTTGTCTAATGTTGCAGATTAATTGTGTGATAACAAAGTCAACCACACAACTAATGCCATTGCTGTTCCACAGTTACTGCCATGCGTCACATGTGTATGAGCTGTTTTTTTGACTCCTGTCATACATGAGATACAAGACGTACATTTTTTTTTTTACCAGTTTATCTTCTTCAAGCATTAAAAATGCTTAAATGTTTCATAGAAGCAGTGACAAACCAAAAAAATGGCCACTGATAGAAACAAAGTTCATCTCCTGTTTTAACCAGAGATGTGAATGTAGTGTAACAGCGCCTGTACATCAGCCCTTGATGCTCCTCTCACAGTGAGATTGAGCCAAAGGTGGCCAGGCAGCAAGAAGTTGATAAAAACCAACAGCACATCCTCCTTATTGCAGCCCTGGCTGGCGTGCATCCCTGCTAATTTGAGTGTGCCCTCGCACCTCCACTCTCCTCAGCAGATTCATAAATCTCATTCCCATTATCCCGCTAATTAGCCGGGATTACAGGAGCATGTAATGCCCCCGCTTCCCAATAGATTGATTGGAGGACGGTCTCTTTGTTTTGAAATCACTTCCTGATTGATGTACAGAGCCCTAGTTTGCAATTGTAATGGCCCAGATGTTAACAATCAAATGCGTTTCCGCTCCAGGAAGTAACAGTCTGTCATGGAAGAGGAGCCAGCCGAGCGT
This sequence comes from Polydactylus sextarius, assembly GCA_016801845.1. Lineage (NCBI taxonomy): Eukaryota > Metazoa > Chordata > Actinopteri > Polynemidae > Polydactylus > Polydactylus sextarius. The sequence continues at coordinate 9,050,454 of CM028919.1, forward strand.
GTAACGACACATCACAGGAGTGTGGGGAAGGAGGGACTGCAGGAAAGGAGGGGATGGAGGGATGAAGGGGGGTTAGGTGCTGGAGCCCTGGCTTGAATTGCTGCTGAGAGACGGCATAATGTCCATGCCCACGCTTGAGTCTGAACTGTATTCAAGCTCTGTGATTTTGTAGAGTTTTTCAGTAGAGATTTGATTATGGTGGCTTTTCAGGTGTCTTTTATTGTTTAAATTGCCTCCATCACTCTTTTATGTTTTTCCTGAGGCTGGTCATTCAGAGTAAAGATATTTGTGCTAAAAAGCTCAGATAACCTGGTTTTAGGCTAAATGAAATATAGATCCTCTCTCCAAAACTTCATCAGCTCATTAGTGTTGGCCATGTCAGCATTGCCCAGTTCCCAGTTACCCCTCTCTCTGAAAGCAATCCACTTTGCAAACAGTAGAGGGCACTATTGTCTAACCAAACTAACTCATCTGTGCTCATCCTCATTCCTTTTTTCTTACCCTTCACCAATAAATCACTTTCCAGGATAGTTAATGGATATAGAAGCAGATCATGAGTGAGCTATCTGTGGGGCGATAATTTAAGTGAAGATCCCCACAATGATTGCAGTGAAAGGTTATTTATTTCAACAATAATGCAGGACACAAAGGGGGAATCTGGGCAAGATTACCAGCTAGGGTACGCTAGAGTGCTCATCTCCAATGGAGCAGCGTGTAAATTGGGTTCACTTTCCCCAATGAAAATACAGACTGCAGTTTATTTCAACTTTATGCACATGGAGAGCTGAGCTTTCCTCTCAAGGGTGGCTGGGGACTTAGAGATGGCTGTGCATATGAGGGGAGGGTGGGTTTAGACCTTGAAAAATGCCCCTTTTGTCCCTGCGTTTCTGGAAGGCTGAACTATTGAGGTATAGTCTCCCCCTATCCACCCAACCTCCCCACCCCCCATCCACCAGATTCCTACTCTCCTCTAATTAAAAACCATTATGACAATAAGGAAATGGTCTTAAACGTAAAGAACGTTGACCTGAATAATGGACAGAATACGCACAGTACAGTAAGTAAGGTAAACTATTTGTGTATATCTGCCCTTGTGTGCTTGTCTATAAACGTGTGTGTGCGCATGTGTGTATGTGTGTTTGTCATGTGTGCACTGATGCTGGCCACTATTGATTGACTGTGTTGGTGGAGGACCACAGGGCACAGAAGCCAGCTCGGCTCAGACACTCCAGTTCTCAACTCATGCAGAAAAATGCGTGATTAAGGCCCAACTGACATGTCCAAAGTCCTGGAGAGAGACAAGAGGAAATAGCTCTATACGCTGCCCCATGTGGTCATAGCATCCTGAAAGTATGGCACCATTCACTGTCTGGTTCTGCATCACATCCAATAGCCTCTAATAATCAGGGTCTGCTGGTAAACACATGCCCCACTAGAGAATACCAACTCTGCACACTTGGGTATACAATGTATACTTTTACATGTCTGTCATGCTCCAGGCTTTCAACTATGCTGTCAGCCAAGATATGCATCGGACATGGATCTAGTGCTGTGTGAGATATAACCATTGGGTAAAGGATGGGAGCCCTTAAGCTGCATGATAAGCACTGTCACGGAAACATAACATATGTATCTATGCTATGCTTTGCTTAACGCTCTAGTAAGTGTTGGTTGACTTTACCTGGGGTGGCAGGTGAATTCCCCAGCACACTGCCAACGTGAGAAGATCAAAGCATGAGTGCCTAAAGTAGCACAGAGAACTGAGAGCCAAGAGATGTAAAGAAGGAAGGGCCATCGTTAGGACTCCAGGGTTTGAGTCTCTCCAGGGGGGATCTCCACCCCCAGATGGACCTCCTGATCATCAGACTGCCTCCTCAGGGTGATGGAAGCTAAGCAGCCGTCTCACTGCAGCCTTCTCTCCAGATGGGTGGATCACAGGTCAAATCGTCCCAGACAACTGACTGGGGACATTTGGGTGGCTGTTCCCAGGGGGACAGCATGGGACAAGAGGGAACCTGCCTGAGACTGGCAGCTGCAGCACTCCCTCATGGCCTAACATACCCGAGGGTGTACCTGCTGCTCAGCTTGTGCCCCAGTGGCATGTGACAAATGGTGACATGCTTCTGCTCCCCTGCTTTGTTAGATCGGTGGCCCTGATTGAAAGCCAAGCAGCAGGCATCTCTTCCGATCCATATGTCTGCAGAGAGATGGAGAGAAAACAACGAGAGAGGGGGCAGATTCATCTGCAGCTTTAGCGAACATTCAGACAAATGAAAATAAAGTGATATCATTCCAGCGCATAAACGTATGCAATTTTCTGCAATAATGGGGTAGTGAAGATGAGCATATGCACTGCCATCATTTTATTTACATATGGATGAGTCCATTTTTGTTTTTATGCACACCACTCTCTTCATTAAAATGTGCAGCTCAAGTCATTCAAAGAAGGATCATCTTTCATTGAGGAATAAGGAGAGTTCCAAAGGATTTTGAAGAAATAAAACAAGAAAGAAGACAACTGAGCCAGGCCTTCTACTGAAGTTCCAGCAGCCTTTATTAAAAGTGCGCCATGATTGATAACCTGTCAGTCATCGGAATAATCATGACCAATCCTGTCTGTCGCAGCCAGCTCTGCTTCCCGCCCTCATCCTTTATGCCCCTATCACCCTCAACACATCCACTTGCCATTGAAAACCTGTAATTGAATGAGTTTTTGTCATTATTGTGATTAATCATATTAATTTGAACTAATTAAGAGATGGCTCAAAGTTATGACAATTAGATTAATGAAATTAGTTTTAACTTTTTTCCCCCAACCTAATAAAGAAGGGAAAATCAGACCAGGACTGTTATGAAACAGTTGGCAATCTGGATTTTGGGACTAATTGAATGTCTGATTTTATTAATGATGAAATTTATAAAAGTCCTTGAGGGGGAAATTAACGCAGATTCAGCTGCTAAGAGTGGAAAATTAATTAAAATTCCTGGAGATATTCCTGTCATTAAAGGCACAGGCCCTGTTAACCCTGGTCCTACTATGACTGGCTAGTGTGTACACTCATGGGATCCCCACAGTGATTGGAAGGAGATGTATGGGTTTTTATGGATTAAAAAATAAGCTTTAATATGCCCTCCTCTTACTGGGAATGTCAGAGTGCTGCTTCTCTTTGTTTGCTCAGGATTTTTTCCCTTACAGGAATTTTTTATGTCAAATTTCTATTAAATTCATAATACAATGTGAGATTTTGTGATAAAATTTCAGAGGTCCATCTGGTACTCTCAAGATCAAATGACACACAAACAGGGATCAGATCCACGAGTATTTATTTTTTCCAAATATCTGACATAAAGACAATGATACCTAACTTTGTTGTGCCGTCATGAAATAAAAAAGTTCATTTTCATGCGAGTCAAACTGCAACGTTTTGGGTCCGGTCCAAGCAATTCCCGTTGTGTTGCTTGGCCGGTGCCAGTGATTGACACCCAGGTCAACCCCTGCCACTCCGGGTGCAGTGGGGGTCTGACACTTGTGTTGCATGAGCTCTGTGCGCTCCTTCAGCTCTGCATATTCACCAGCCTGTCTCCCTCTCTGCAGGCCAATTCATAATTAACAGCTGTTGGCTTGTCATGAGTGGCCCTGGCCATGGCACACGCACATATATTTATATTCACTGTGAAGACCCCCTTGCCATGGATGGATTTCAGAGGCCATGAACCCATCCTCTTACTCTGAATGATGGACACTCACCTGAAAGCTCAAATACATACTCAGTCAACCTGTTCTCGCCAAACCCACCCCCCCACCCATCCCCGTCCCCCGCATGTCTTTTTCTCTCTCTCCCTCTGCCTCATTCTCTAGCTCACTCAGTATGTCTCCCTCTCTCTTTTTTTCTCTTCTCTCTCCTTCTCAGCACCTTCTGCCACCATGTCAGGAACTTTTGCATTAAGTCCAGTCCGTCTGGCCCGTGAGGAGGCAGTATGAAAATGAAGAGTGGCCGTGGCTGGCCCTTTGCTATGTGTGTTTGTCATGCCTGTTTAGCTGAAGTTGAAATGTAAATATAGACCGCGGGAGATCTCAGCTGCGATAGGCTGCTTGAAATTCTAATAAACAAGTAGCTGTCCACCTGTAATAAATGATACCCATAAAAAGGGGTGATTCCTTGAGCAGATAAAGATGAAAAGTAATTGTTTGCGCTCACACAAAATTAATCAGATCAAAACAGGGGCAATCATTTTAAAGAGACACCAGACCCATAAAAAAGGCAAAGCCGTGATAAAGTATTGGCTATCAGGCATGCAGTCTGGAGGTTAGCATTACAATAATATGGAGGTTCCAGTATTCATGTGGCTGGAGATAGGATTATTGCATATATTCAAAGAGGGGGAAATGTTTATAGTACATACATATTACAAGCAGAGGTTCACAAAGACATTCAAGGTACAAGGTCAAAAGCAGTGGAGAGTTTGACTGCAGGAGGGATATTATAATCTCTTTCAAACTGATGCCAATAAAATCAAACATTATTGCAAATATTTAACACTTTACAAGAATAATTCCCATAAAAAGTGATTATAAATGACAATCAAATACTTACAACTAATATGTTAGTACAGAAACCATGTTAATAATTCATAGAAATATACATTTACTGAGTCAATTACTAAATTGATAATTTATAAATTAATAACTACAAGGACATCTTCACTCAATGCTGTACCTGATGGCATTTGTCTATCACAATTTTCACATGTGTGGCCTGGTTTGATTTAGGTTTGTATCTTGTTTGTTTTGCCCTGGCTTACTAACACTTGTATTGAAACTAACACACTTGCGGTGCCAGCCAGGGGTGTTCCCCTTACCCAGATGTCACAGTGATCAACACACACAGCTCATGCCATCCGGTCTGAGGGCCCAGATATGACAGACCACCTGGAAAGAGAAGAGGCAATGCAAACATGGTTATTTTCACAGCTTTGATATGCTAAACACACAAAACCCACTCCAGCAAAAGGGCCAATTTCTGTCGCTCTGTGTTTAGCAATACACATGGTGAGGACATAGAGGAGCTCTGTTCAGCTCTTATGCACTGGCTGTGGTCCTATGCAATGTGTTTACCGGAGCAATGGAGAGAAACCCTGATGCACACAAATAACAGCGGAGCTCAGTGCTCACTAAACCACCTTGGAGACCATCCATACTCTATTTCTAGCATGAAAATTGTTCACTCAGGACAATAATGTCTGAAATTCTTCTTCTCCTTTTATTTCAAGCCCGCTATGATAATTTGATCTTCTTTCTAATGTCAGAACTCTCTTCTGTGGATGTTTGATGTGGTAAAAGATCATTCCAGAGACAGCTCATATGAAACTGAAAATGAACCACAATTCACCAGAACAGTTCCCACCTGTCATCTGACAATGACCTGTTTCCTCATTTGAGTGTAAAGCTGCCAAACTAAAAGTACAATGAACTCTGAGGGTGTCAAATGCAAGAGATCAACAAGTCCTCCATTTAGCAGCTGTCCAAATTGAGTGGGTGATGAGGCTAAGGCTTCTCTGGAGGGTATTGTATGCTTTGGCAAGTGTCTCGTCTAGTTACAGGCAAAAGATTGCGTTTGAAAGTGAGAGAGCACCAGCAGCCGAAGGCAGCACTTGTGTGAAACTCTTTAACACCGACCAAATTCCCAGCTCTCTTTATTCTTGTCTGGCAGGTTGTAATGGAGTTAATTGTACAATAAAAGCTATTCTCTAAATCATTTCCTCTCTGTCCATACAAGATTGATCACGGAACCAATCCTTTCTACTGCTGTAATTTTCATATTTAATGAGCGTGACTCCAAAACTATTACACTAATTAGTCAAATCTCACATATCGGTAATGATGCTCGCAGTAATTAATATTGTATTTAATTAAAAATGACCCATTTCAATGGCTCGCGTGCAGCCGTTGCTGGTTGCTTTGCCTGCGGGTAGGAGGAGATGTTAGAGAGGGGGTGTGGTGGGGGGAGGATGGGGGTTGGGCTGTTGGACAGCACGGTGGAGATGGATAGAGAGCTAGAAGAGATGGGGAGAAGTGGGTGGAGGTGGGTGGGTGGGGTGCAGTGGAGGGGGGACAGGTGTAGGTGCTGTGAGTGGTTCTCTCTCTAGCTGTGCTACTGCAGATTTCCAGTTTCCTGCAGCATATGTCTGCAGGGTTAGCATGTGCTCCAAACCCCCTCTTTCTTTCACTGGAGGCAGCCAGCCTGTGTGATTTATGTGGGGCCCCTGTTCCACTGTGCATACACTGGAAAATCTCCAGTTTACACAAGAATTGCCTGAAAAATGAGATCTGTGACTACATTCTTTTCATTAGCGGCTTACGCTAGCGTGGAGCCTGGGAGCCTCTGAGCTCCTAATGATGCGCACGCAGGCCCGTAGCCTCCCAGCTGCTCTCAGCCTCTCATTACCTGCAACATTCATGTCACAAACACTCTTATTTAATTTCCGCAACAATTAAAAAGGAAAACAGTTGCTAAACTTGTGCTGCTCGAGGCAGCTCGGTGCTGTGTGCTCAGTGGCTGAAACAAAATGTTTGTGCAACAAATACACACTCGACAACACACAGTGTGATGTTCGGCTATAAAGAGAAGCTATAAACAACAGCTATATTTTGATATTGTATTCTATGCAATATACAGCCAAAGAGCTCCCAGATAAGAAATGACATTAGGATGGATATATAACAATGAAATTTTATTACCAGGAGACCCAGTTCACAAATGCACACTTAGAAAACAAAAACCATACCTGTCTATCTGTGTAGTGACAGATATTCTCTGCATGTGGTCTGTTCGCATGCGCTCCCGCAAACAACATTCAATCTCTCTTATAGTATAAGAACATGCAAAGACCAGCCACTTTCCTCCCCCCGAACCCACGTCCCCCACCTCCTCCTCTCCACCTCTCCAGCCATCAGTAACAAACAATGATGCTCTCGTCCCAGGCAGCAGTTCAGTTCTCTTATCTAAATAAGATTTAGCCTTCATTTAAACGGGGCCTCCATCAGTTTGGAGAGATGGCAGAGGAATAGTCAGCAGGATAGAAGACCTAGGGCACCTCATTTTATCTTTATTTATGTCTCTCTGCCTCGCTCTTTTCCCAGCAGCAGGACTGGGTGTGCACATGCCACCGCCGAGACGCACTCAACAATGTAATTGGGGTGATGAAAAATTATCGTGATTGGGGGCATTGCCTCTCTCCCTCTCACCCCCACCACCCTCGTCGCCCTGTGCTCCCCAGCCCACACCCGCTCCTCCTAACCTCGCCCCCCCTCCTTCTCCCTTCTGTGCCCCCCCAACCAGTAATAACATCTCCGGGCCCATCTGTCACCATCTAATGTGACAAAGTTTTTATCGCATGTATTAAGGCGGCCAGATTAAAAAGTAAATACGGCAATCTCACCAGGCCCCTGCGCTGGCAGGTTATGGCGCATTTCACGGTGGCCTGAGCACCTCATCAGTGTTCCGCCGCCTGTGCCCCTGGCAGGGAAACAAACAGGCCCCCAGGGAGCAGAGCCTGAGGGGGGTGGAGGTAGCAGGGACCATGGTGGGGTTGTGAGTGGGTTGCGGTTGGCTGCAGGGGGAAAAGAAAGGGATGGGAGGTGCTCTGCAAGCAAGGGGGATTGGGGTTAAGGAGATGTTAACGGATACCATTAATGTTATATGTCTTCTTCCCCAAGAGGTAGACGGCAGCCTATATTTCCCCTTTGTTCCCTCCACGTTTTCTGCTCTTGCTCTCCATGGGTTAAGAGTGTGGAAGAAATCGACAAACTGCACAGAAGGATAAGAGGTGGAGAGCCATCATACCAAAGTGGATACGGTGCCGCAGCCTTCTGAGCAAGGATTTCACATAAACTATACAACTAAAGCATTAAATTGGATGTTGATTCTCTTAAACTTCATGCCCTTACCAGGTGATTCATCCGTGATATGATCATACCCGCAGACGTGCTGTTCATCCCTGCATCTCTTTGCATCCATGGTCAGTGGCTCGCTTCTAAAGTAGGGTGTTTTCCATCTGGCCCATCCATCCCGGCTCTGCACTCAGGAGGAAACACACTGTGGCTCTCAGCACCGCGGCTGGCAGATGGGGAGCTGAATGCAGTGTGCCTGTCAGATTAGCTCCTGTAATGGCTCATTTGGGCTCCTATGAGGAGATATTAGCACATGTGTTCCATAGGTCTGTGCCGAGCTCCATTACACTACCTGGAGAATCCTTCATAAACACAAAACACACACTTCAGGAGTCATCTTAACAAGGGAGACCAAGTGGAACACGGTAGTGAGAGTTTTCTGGAAATGTAATATCAGAGTACAAGATTACTGAACGATGTCAAATCTGGAAGAGTCTGGACAGGAATTCAGAGAAGAAAAAGTGCTGTTTATTTATGTCCCACACAGTCTTAGGTGTGTTGATTATGAAGTGGCCAAGGCCGCTTTGGATAAAGCCTTAATGAATCTTAGCAGCAGCAGGCTTGGCAGAGCAGCCGACAGAACAGGGTGTGGAGATTGTCAGCCGAGCACCTGGGATAGCTGGGCTGCGTGCTGGGCTGCATGGCTGACAGGCTGGCTGCTGACAGCTTTGTGACAGGTCAGTGTCTGTGCCGGAGCGCTATCTGTAGCCTCCTCCAGAGGGAGAGCCGGCGAACATGTGTAGCTGTCTCTCTGCCTGTCATTAGGGGGTGCTTAGCGAGAGGGCCCCAACGCGCCACTCCAGTTCACAATTAACTTTGCAGGGCGCCGGGTGTGACAGACAGTGGATAGTGCAGGATGGTGTCGGGCCAACAGCGAGGACAGGGCGGCCGCTGTGCTGCTCCCGTCCGCAACAGATGCTAGTTCAGATGCCCGGGACCTCGGTGTCACTGACCAGTCTCATTGCCACCCCACTCCACAGACCTGAGATGGCACTTGGACAAAGACCAGAAAATTCACTGGCAGCAAATACTCTATACACATGTCTCACTCTGCATAATGTAATGGAATGGATCAGTGACAGGCCAGTATGCTGTGTAGAACTATATCTACAGTACAGTTTAATCGGCTACATACATGCTGCAGGTCAACAAAATAAAATGTCATGCGGTGCTGTCATGCAGCATCTTGTTTTCCATCTGCCAACACCGCAAGTCTGAACAAAATGCAGCTGCATGCATTGTTACAGCTGTAGATGGACACATTGTTCTGCACTGAGGCCTTTCTGTGTGTCATGTCTCAGCACTTCAGTGCACTTGGGTTTGTGCATGAGAGTCAGTGGGTTTGCATTTGTACGCCTGAGTGTGATGTGCTGACAGGCTGCTGATGTCTGCCAGCCAGGCCACACTGCAGATGGAGGACACCCACAGTGCTGAAAAGGCCAGGGCCAAACACTTAGGAGTCAATTCACCAGAAAGGAGTCTACCAAGAAAGGTCAAGTGGACACATTACTGGATTCAGCAAGGAAGACATGGGCTTTATAGGGCGGAAGAAATCAATTCATAATCTCCTAACTGAAGGTTTTTCTGTGTGCTTTCGCGTGTGTGGTCTATATCTGCTATATCTCTCTTTCTAGATGTGTGTATCACAATGCTATATTATTGAATGACCTATTGTGTATCTAGTCTTAACACACACAAACACACATTTCAGTCACAACACTCACCTTATCCAACTCCTTAGCGTTGCACTGAGAATCTAAATAGCACAAGTTACCCGACCCAAAGGCATTGACTGTGATAGAAAAGAAACAATCTTGGAGGCTTTTAAAGGTTGGACAGAGATATTTTACACACAGTCATACAGCACACACACAGTACACAGAGCAGACGGGGAATATCTAATAAAGCCTTAACAGATTTGCTTGGGTTTTTTTCAGCACCTCAGTATTTCTGCCAAGTGGCCATCTATCATTGATTCCTGTAGCCATTGTGATCAGATATGTGAATGACCTCTCATTAAGTCAAATGCAGCAGATTAATCAGGGCCAATGGGTCCTGTTCAGGAGCAGGCTGAGAGAAGGGGGGAGAGACATAATGACTGGGGTATGAAATGAGATTGAGAGGAGGAGGGAAAGAACGTAAAAGACAGAGGAGAGAAATGTATCATCCTTCTGAGGCAGAGAGAGGTGAGAGGGGAGCTGTGAACGCGTATGCAAACGGGGACAACGGATGTCGCTCCAGCACTTACTGAATTACTCTGTTCATTCTGTTTTAAATGATTGTCTGAACGTACGGTGTATTGTAGAGAACATATTCCCTGTCTTAGGATTTATAGTTTTGTTCTGGACAAAATGGAAAAGGGAATTTGTCATTTTACACTAATTAGTAGCAGCTATCCTCAACAGCTCAGCTGTCTTTTTTATTTGTCTTCAAATAGTTTTTTTTTTTTTTGTCAGTCTTGTCAAAAATAAATAATATGTATGTGTGTGTGTGTGTGTGTGTGTGTGTGTGTGTGTTCAAACAGAATTATTGTAAATTTTATTTTAAACAATTTTTGATTTGAACATTGTCAATTATATTTATGTATTTGACAGACAGAAAACTGTAATCATGTTTCATTCTTGATTTTTTTCAATATGTTGTTCAATGTTTTTTTTTTAATAATGTGTCTCTATTCACACTTTTTGACTCTTCAACTACGAATCAATAAATTCTTCCTTTTGGCAGAATGTTATAAATCCATCATATCAGTCAATATTCCACAAACACAAATTATTTTATACTAAGCTGCTATTTAAGTGAGAAAAAGACATTATGATGACAAATAATATTTTTTAAATATATAATATAAATTCATAACCTATAATCTGCCCTAGTCTGACTTCAGCAATTATTCAAAAAGAGCAGGCGTCAGTGCTCTTGCGTGAAGAGCCCACATTGAAACAGAAACTGCTCCGTTCTACAAAAACAAGCAGGTCAAGTCATTTTCAGAACAAGGAGGACATAATATCTATTATGTTACAATTAAATACTGTTCACCTATTATCCAAAGTCCAAATCTGTCAAATTTACTGCTTACTACACTACTCGATGTCTTGTAATGTGTGCCATCCATCTGCCTGCTGACTTCTGATGTTTCCTTCAGTCCGGTGTGTATGTGGTCACCTGAGATTGCCTTGGTTCTGAACTGTGTGGATATTGACGGGTGGACAAGGTCAAGAGCCAGCAGCCCTTCCACCTTCTCGTGCATGGCAATTAACATTGAAGCAGTGGGGAGGGGGGGGAGGGAGGGGCCTGATTCCACTCGCCAGTCAAAGTGCCAATCAAGTCTGATTGGCTCTCCTTCCTCTGGCGTGGACGCTGCTGGGAGAGGGGGCGAGATGTCGTGTGGGGTGAGGTGGGGGTGAAGGGGTTTGCGGTTTTGAAGGGTACCTACGGTGATGGTCAACGGGGGAAAGGGGGCGTTTAGGCTTTTAGCTACAGCTCCTGCTACTTAGCGTCTTTGTTTAGCAAAATGGTATTCCTGATTTAATTAACACTTCAATTAGATGTGATTGCATAAACACTCTGTTAATAACAGCAGAAACCCGCTTGTAAGCGGAGCAACATTTGAAGGAGTTTTTCTCATTATGGCAACGAGAGCAATCTTGTTACACAAATGATAATTAGGTGTCATTAGCACATACAAACTGGGTTAATTAGGGAGCAAGAACACAAACACTTGAGATGGACTGATCAAAGTTCCAGCCTGACATCGTTAAGAGTAAATCCAGCGAAGGGTAGGGCTAAAGAATTATCACTCATATCAGCTACAGAGCCGGACCACAAACAAAATATGAATACACAGAGAACCATCCATTATGGAATGTATTTTATCATACTCTCAGGCTCCCCCTTATCGTCCCAAGTTTTTTTTCTCCCCTCTTTATTCATGGAATATTCCTGTGGTAATCTGTAGCTGCTCAGCGCATCCCCCCACTGCTACAGCACGATGGTAGCCTCACACCTGAACTTTGATACTCTTTAGAATAATTGCATATCAGCATACAGCATCACCATGGTGCACACCAAACAAGCTCTTATGCATGGCAAAAACCCCACTGTTTGCATAGGCCCATTTATTATGAGTGATAGCGCTGCCTTCACTGACATTTTGTAAACTGGAAGCGCCTAATCTTGTTTGGGCTTGATACTTATTAAAATACCAGAATAGTCAGGCAGCCGATGTCCAAAGCAGTGCTGGGCATGTCCTGATAGGCGTCGTGTTTTTGGTAACAAATATAAATACATTTGTCTTGTGGCTGGCTGGCTGGCTGGCGGGCTGGCGGGGTGCGTCTGTGTCCGACTTGCTGTCCGAGGTGAGAGGAGCCCCGTAGCTGCCTGCCTCAGTCACATGATTTATGATCTAAATGCAGCGAGCAGGAAGACATGGCTGAATATGAAAAAGTTTCACGACGGCTGGCCAGAGAGCAGGCCTGCCTTTCCAATCATGTAACCTTAACTGCAGCTGCACTCAAACGACAGGAAACACTTGTCAATATCACACCAAGACGATCAGATGTGTGCTTCTTTGCAATAAAGTGGCCTGTGACGGCAGCGTGGAGGTTAGTAGAGAAGACAGGTGGGGGTAGTGTTGCCGAAATAATTGAATTCTACAATGGCTGGCAGATATCTGAATGTGACTTTGTGCAGCTCCAATCCTTTATCCCTCCCCAGTTTGAGTATTGACAGCTAAAAACAACAGCCATTATCTGTTAATTACATTAACATTTTATCAGCGGTGGGTTGCGGGGGTGCATGTCCCGCAGCTGGAAGATAGCTGTCAGTCAGCTCCATGACCACGTAGGGGAGTAGAGAGAGGGGGCCGCAGGAGCAAGTCCTGAAGATGCAACCCTGCAGGAAAATGGGCCTTCTCTCTGAGCTGCCCCGCTGCCCTCACACCTCTGCCCCCTCCAGGCCTAACAGGGAGGGGGGCTGACAGGGGCTCGACACCACCCCCTCAGTTGTCCTGTCCACAGAAGACAGGCCAAGATAACCGCTGACACCTGCCAAGCTATCCAACCCCAGGGCCAGAGACTCACCGATTCAAACAATCCAGACAGAACAATGGACTTGAGACACATGCAGACGTGTGATCAATGTTTCACTGCAGCTCTCAGCAAGAACTAAAGGTGGAGCTGTTGGTTCTGCAGCTTTTTCCCTTACAACTGTAATTGTACTGGACTGTTTTCGAGGTCTATATCTGTTTATATCAGCGGACGCTGCTCTGTGGCTCTGTTGGCCCTGCAGCTCTTTTCTCATTACAGCTCTCATATGTTTTATTTATGCTGTCTGTAGAGTGTCCAGCTCTGCCTGGGCACTGGCATGGCTGGCAGTGCCAAACAGAGGACAATAAGAGTGAGTGCCAGCTAACGCTGCACGACTTGGCATTAGACTCGGTGTGATGGCCTCAGTCAGGGAGCAGAGAGATGCTTTGGGCTCTGCCTGCGGGTCTTTGGGGTGATCCACAGAGCTCAATCGCATTACCCCCCGGCTAGCGAGGCTCCCGCCGTAGGGACCTGGCCCTGCACCTCCCTGCTCCTGGCTTTGTTTATTGATTGGAAGCTGACTTATAACTTAATATTTCACCTGCTTATTTCCCCCACTGAGGCTGCTTCCTGTCAGAGGGGCGACGGGTGGGATCAATGGGAACCTTGTCTGAGCAGGGGAAGGTCCCGGCAGGGGTCGACCGCTGATTGACAGGAGCACAGCATCCAGCTGGCAGCAGGACAGCTCACGGTCAATGAGAAAAGCCATGTCACTCTGGCCATATTTGGTCTCATCACAATTAACAACGTTACCTTGTTTTTACATGGGACAGTGCCGCAGTGGCCAGTCACAAAAGGGTTAAGGACCAGTGGCCAGGCTGAATATACACACAAACACAAACACCGTACACCAAACCATACACAAAAAATGCTAAGAACCACTGCTGACAAAGAGAGAGTAAGAAAGAAAGAGATATCAAGTGTAGTAATCAAAATGAAAAATGGGTCTCCAGCTACTTTAAACAAGAGCTAATTTATCACCAGAAAGTACGGATAAGTAGCCGAGTTGTTGCCGTTCAGTAAGTACCCGTTCTGCACCAAATTATTCCACCCCTGCCTGCGTGCAACCATAAATCATACACTTCCACACATCTTTTCCTATTAGCAGCCGTGCTAGGCATGGGCGCGTGCTCAGCTACCAAACACAGACTAATAGGCTACAACTTTTAATTTTGAGAATGCAACTCCCCCTTCTATGCTCCCCTCCTTCAATCCCTCATTTTCTGGTCAACCCCCCCCCCCCACACACACACACACACACACATACATACTCCTGTAACTGGCCCCCGCCACTTCTCACAGCACAATATTCACATTATCGCATACAAGAGCATTACACAATTATGTTTATCACCCAGTGCCAGCCTTTCAAGAGCCTTATTGTAAAGGCTGTCCTCCCCCTTAGTCCTCGTTTTGTGTAGTGTGACTGGGGGGCTTCACGTTACAGACAGGAGCGCAACCCACCTCTATAGATAGAGCTGATCTTTTAGCTGTGGACACAAGGGAAACACCTGCTAACACCGTGCTCCCTGGATGTAGACTAGACCCATCAATGGAGAGGACTGATATAGCTGCAACTAATGAAATAAGAAGCACAAACCTGAATAGAGTGGTTGTGCTTGAAACAGATAAAAAAAAGACCTATTAGGACAAGAAAGTAAAATACACATTTTTAACTGTACTGGCTTATTAAACAGGCAGCACATCAGCTTAGCATGACTGAAGAAAAACAGCCCAAACAGACTCTATTCAGTGGCCTCCATCACTTATACAGCTCAAAAATACAGTACATGTTATACTTCATTTATTCAGCCATTCCTTCAAACAACCTAAATAAAATAACCAAATAAGTGCTCTCTCTCTGAATACATACATTATATAAAATGCTCTGTGCCCCCCCTTCATTGGAATAACAACAATAGCAAAACAATGGCCAGTGCAATAAATTCATCACACAGGCTTGCGAGTTAGACTGGGAAGTCCCAGGGAAGACAGCAACGCCAGCCCCAGTCAAATGCTAAGGGGACGTTATACGTGATGGATGGAGTCTTTGACTTCCAGTAGAAGTGGCATGATGGCCTGGCATCTCTCTGAAGTGCTCCGCTCGCATTGTGACCAAATCCTGTTATGTCCCTGTTTCATTGTGGTGACAGCATGAGGAATGCTTGGTTTTGTTCTCCCCACTGTTGCTATCCATCATCTGTGGAGAAAGAGAAAGAGAGCGCAGTGGCACTTTGCTTTCCACCTCCACCCACCCCCCAACAACCCCACCACCACCACCACCTCTCTGCACACACACACACACACACACACCTTTCCCCGCACACTCCTCTCTCTTCCTCTCTGTTGAGACATCCTGTCTTTGCCACAGCGCACCTGGCCCCCTCCTTTTTGTCTACACGTGTGTTGTTAAATTATCCCTCCTGTTTTTCACATACTCCACACTCCATTCCAGCGGAGCTCTCTTTATGGGGCATGTGAGAGGACAGAAGAGGAGGTATGTGCTGCAGCTCTATTCAGAAACACTTAGCTCGTAAAAGACAGCCTCCCCTTCCCCAATCAATCCACTACTTAAAGGCGGATGTAATTTGAGCTCAGTCAATGTGCTTGGTGTTGAAAGCATCCTGCCTGCTTTTCCTAACCTGGGAAAAAAAAACACACACACATGCTAATGTCCAAGCATCTAATTAAAGCTTGAGTCTCACTTGATCACATTCTGAAGCGGTCAATGGATGAGAGGGGGGGTGTAATAGTTTAATTATCTCCCCCCCAAAGTGGTTAAAGCTAATATTTAATTAGAAAATAAACAGAAAACGGAGGCCTCGGTATCCAATCATGATCAATGAAGCAGAGCCAAGACCTATATTATAATAAGGGGGGAAACTCCCAGCTTATATTGCCACATAAAAGAATCATAATTAGTCAAATGTAATTAGCAGAACATTACAGAATTACTAGGCTGCACAGCAATGCCTTTCATGCTTGTGTGAAGAGAAAGCAAGGAGACGACTAATCAATGAGCCTATCACTCGACTCATATGGATGTTTTTCATTCATTTCTTTACTACACAGTCACATTTAAGTTAGTGCTTGGTAATATCCCATCTGGGTTCTGCTTTCACTGTCAATAAGGATAAAAAATAATAACCTGTATGTGGATATTTATTGAGGAATATCCAACCTCATGCAAAGTACACAGACATGCTGTAATTCTTTTGCGTAATAAGTTTCCACGTCCTGGCTCTGCATGTGAGTGTGTCAGGGTGTATGACGCAAGCTCAAGTGCTGAGATCTTATCTCATAAAGAGGCTTATAAATGTACAACTATCTCATGTCACATAAAGGGGCCCACTGATATATTCCTATTGATCAACTGCCGGGGGCCGCGACAGCCTTGTAACGGAAATCAACACTCCCCTCCCAGCCGAGGCAGTCTGGCTGCACCGAGACATATGCACACAAGTCGTCTGCCGGACTATACGGATTAAAATGGAAATTATGCATGATTTATCACGCTTCACTTGAAAGTAACTCCGCGAGAAGAAATACAGCGCTTAGCAGCAGAGAGACTGGCGGACAGGTGGACGTACGGAAAATGCATGAATATTGCAGGAGGAAACTGTACGAGCTCTCCATCCCCAACTTTGAAGAGCTTTAAAAAACAAAAAAAAAAAAAAAAAAAACGTGGCGTAAACTGACACCCAAGTTTACTAAGTGTTTATGTGACATCACAGCTGACCAGTGCTAGACAATGACCCTCAACCTGTCTCTGTATGGTGCCCCAGAGGTGTCATAAAACCTGGGCAGGGAGCTTTGCTTGGGATGACAGAGTGCCAGGCGCTCTCCCACCAGGACCTAATTTCCCTCGGTGAAAATGGATAGCACGTCCATAGCGTAGCTTAGTTTAAAATGCAAAATGTGGACATTATCTGGCATGGAGATTCAGCAGCATCCATCACACTATGCTAATGCAGCCCAGTGGTTAAGATATTCTAATGTAAGCCACCCTGGAGATGTAGAGGAATTAACACAAACAGAGCAGGGCGGCGGGAACACAGAGGGGTCAGGAGATAGGACAGGGGAGCTACTCCTTAGACAGGCACTGCCACACACACACACACACACACACACACGCACACATACACACATACATGCACACTCACAGGTGCAAATAAAAGCAAGCACACAACAATGTTTCTGGGCGTGTGCACATACTCATGCACACTTGCGGTTACACCTCATGTGCATTCGTTGGCACACAAGCCGGCGGACACCAAAATAAGTCGAGCTGCACGTTAAAATTTCCAGAGTGCTGTCACATTACAAGGCAAGGTCATCTTTGATGGATACAAACAGTGGAATTGACAGCAGGAATATTTAAAACAGACAAACCCACCGCCTCCTTTTTTAATTTCACACACACTTGTTTTTCCGACAGCATCGACCACTTGCCACCAACCAAACCTGATTCTCTCTCCATTCAGGCATTTTCTCCCTGGCTGGAGAAATGTTTCCATTCACATTACAGCTGCAGGAGCAGGGAGCTTGTTTTCCTTCGTTCTTGCAGGCTGTTTGGGGGGCTGTGCAGAGTCCCAGCAGAGTTGCTCTCCTCAGCTTAGCGGTGCTCATGAAAGCCCTGTCCCAGTCTCCTGCTCTGCCTGCCAGAGCTGTAAGGGAAGGCATTATTATCATTATATTAATGTGACATTAATTGCTTTTACTTTTTCACTCCATTAAGTGTGCTCTATCTCTTTGGGAGCCTGGCCAGATGGTTTATCACTTCCCATGCTGTTGGTAGCACCATTAATGGGCTAAGACACTGGGCTATAAAATAATTGCGCCGCAGTGTTGGAAATGTTCATCGTGCTAATTGAAAAGTAATTGCAGAGGTATAGTGCAACTGTCACACCATAAAAGCCTGTCATAGGAGAGGAGGAGGGCTTTATAGTAAAAGGCTATTGTTTGCAGTCATACAGTACAGCAAGTGGTCAAAGCAACGGGGGAAGAGCCTTTATGCTAAATGTTAACAGGGGAAATGATCCATTGAAAACATGGCTCTTTTATTCTCTACCACCACATATTAACGCAATAAATATATCACAGCGATTCTCTTTTTATACTATAGTGATTTACATTTATCTTAGTGTTTTGTCATGTCTGTAAACCATGTCTACATATTGTAAAATTAACACTGTGAAGAGAAGTATATGAGTCAATTAAAAGGAGTGAAATGACAATGTGGGTGCTATGAAGTTATGTTTGAGTGCAAATATATATATATATATATATATATATATATATATATATATATATATATATATATATATATATATATATATATATATATATATATATATATATATATATATATATATATATATATATAAAGTAAATAAATAAAACACAGGATGGTGATATTTAAAAAAAAAAAAAAAAAAAAAACAGTGGCATACAATCAAAACAGTCATACTGTGTCAGAGGTGGCCTGCTGAGTGATCTGTAAACAGTTGGTTAAAAATGAAAAAGCGTGCAGAGCAGTGAGAAGTGTGAGAAACACACACACACAATGTCTACCTCCTGTAGCAAGCACACAAATACAAAACAAGCTCTGAAAGTGAAATCAATGACCAAATCATATATATTCTCACTTTTGTTTGCCCTGTGTTTGCTCATGTGGAATTTAACATTACCTTGCGTGTGTGTGTGTGTGTGTGTTCAGCACGTGCACCCTCAGTCACCTCAGATGTTTGGTGCATCCCTGATTTTCTCCTACACCACATATCTTACTGAGTTATAAATCAGAATTACAATTTCAATAACCACAGCACCGTCAGTAATGAGTTAAGATTTACTTCTAATGAACTTTGGACATTACAATGCAGAACCAAGAGCATTAAATCGTTAATGTGTTAATGTAACATTATAAAATGCCATTAAGCTGGCAATTAATCTGCTTGAAAAATAAAAGGAAGGATTTTTACTGCCACAAAAACCTATAGATTTCATTTTTTTTCCACAATACTGAAGGTTGAGAAATAAATCCCTGCAGATTCTGAGACTTTAATGCCAAATGGATCGTATGAAGTTTTTGACAACATGGAGTCGTAAACGTTTTAGAGCTGTGGTTTTCATGTAACTCAGAATCGTGGGTTGTATTTAGATACATAAGTAATGGTCCATGGTTTGCGTCTGCCCCTTTATTGATGAGAGCTTGTTGTTTGAGGTGACGCTGTGGGTTAACGGAAGAGCCAGTGGGCGTTGGTTTAAGCCGTCATTACTGAAACAAAGCAGCCTCTCGCTGCTTATCAGCCCCTCATCGACTCCTCTTCTAGCCCCTGTCGCCCAACCAATCCAGTGTATCGACACCCATTGACTGGGACTTGAGGAAGAACGGGATGGTGAACTTGTCTAACACAGATCAGGGTCAGGGCAGGGGACAGGGAGATTGGGATGTTTGTGTGTGAGACCCCCCAACATTCTCCTGCATGCATCCAATAGTGCTGCGTGAGCTTCAAATCAATGGTATAGGGGGGTGAACACAAGGCCTGGAATTGGAGTGATTGATTCCAGCAGTTATGATGGCGTGTTCATTGATGCCTTTTGGTTTGAACTACTCTACTTTCGATTGTTCTTACTTCCAAAATGGCCACACAGTACAGGATACAAACTGTACACTGTATGTGTGTGTGTCTGCCCTTTATGGAATAAATTCTCTGTAGGTCAAGCGACCAGCATGAACTGTGAGCCACCTCAACCCTTCACCCAATTTCCCCTCCCTCTATCGTTCTCTACTCCTTCCCAAGGTCAATATCCTCAACAATTAGTCCGAGGAGGAGGATGATTTGAAGCATGGTCGCACCTTCCCCAAATGCCCCTTCAAGGGCTTCGGGGCAGCAACGGTATGTCAGACTAAAGTGAAAAGTGTACCCATTTTCTCTTTATGTCTCCATTTGCCACCCTCATTAGGGCCATTCACGAGCACTTAGAGGCCCCCTGCACATCCACACATCACCTCGGTCAGGTCTGCCCTCTCCACCATGCACCTTCCCCAATCAAATAACTATCATTAAAAGCCTCTGTGTGTGTGAGAGAGAGAGACAGACACAAAGCAAGAGAGGTAGTCACCAAGTATCTATGTAGCGTGATCATTTTAATGTAATATTGATTGGTCCCAGTCACCATGGCACCAGGACAATAGTCCAGACCTGCCGGCCGCTGGTCAGTCTCCCAGCAGCCTCGTGTCTTCCCTCCTCCCCCCACTCGACTCACTGGATGATCCACACCGCACCAGATTAAAAACACGTCCTCTGCGTCTCTTGCTTCTGTCCACGTAACCTATGATGTGCACGATGGCAGCGTCAGGTGACAAAATCTAAATGTATTCATAAACTTCTTCCTCAAAGTGGCAGGTGCATACACTTGTAAATCTCCAGCTCTTCCTCCTCCTCCTCACCTCTACCTCTCTTTCTTCTCTCGCCGGCCTGTCGAGCCTCAGAGGAGGAGAAAACAAGAGCGGCGCAGTTGTCAGGGAGGAAGAAGAGTGTGAAAATACAGCGAGGTGAAGCAACTACAAATGTTGAGCTCTAAGAAACTAGTCCCCTGTGTGTCCATGTGCAGAGCTACAGAAAAGAAAGAAAGAAAAAAAAACTTGAGACAGAATCATTAAATCCAGCACAGGATTCACAGTTTGCTCTCACAGTGGGCCACTTTTCCTCCCTGCTGAATATTTGGTACAAAACACAGTAGTGAGTTGACATCATTTTGAATTCCAAAAACCTGAGGCTGTTTCCTTCACTTGTTTTGTCTGCACAGCTGTCCCTTTCCATCCAGCAGACCACACAGGCTCTCAGAAATGTGGGATTTGCACTGGCAAAAAAAAAAAAAAAAAATGCAGCGGAAGAGAAATGAGGAAATGAGGCCGATGACACAAAAGTCAAAAAAGCGCGCGGCTGATCTTCTTGATGTCTCAGCTGCCTGCAAACAAAGAGCACAGGGCTCCATTTTTTGATTCGAGTGAGTGATTTGCATAGAAAAGTTCATAAGCACGGGACATAAGGATATGGTCATAAAAGAGGGCAATAAAAATGTTAACTGTGACAGAATATTAAAAGTGGCAGTAAATTGAAGGCAGGCTGCAGAATGACCCTTGCAGTGTGACTTCCCTCGGTTGGGACTGCTAATCTCAGCGTGTGAGAGGGGCACTCACTGTACACAGAGAATAAAACATCTCCTGCCGACCCCTGACAGATATGGTTGTCTCTCACACTTTCATCCTGCTGGATAGTTAAGATTTAAGATAATGACACAACGACTTTCACGTTGATGCCGACATTGAATCTTTTTAAGAGGCCTCCTGCTGCCGAGCCGGGACGGCCTGTCAGCCACTGGCAGTGAAAGAGTTGAATGTCTTGCGCATACTCGTTTCCTGATGTCAGGAAGAAATTGTTCGTAACATCGGCCCCTCACACTTGTCTCAACTCATTTATTTCAGCCAAGGTCTGCGGATATAAATAAAAGGAAATGTTACTGGAGCATTTAAACTCAGCGCCAGCCTTGAGACCAGTAATGTAACCACATATCATCAAAAGTGCTGAATCTCCCTTTGTCACCACACATGACATGCAATTCCTCCAAACATATTCACGTTTGTTGCCATTCATACAAATAAATAATCACAGAAAGCCAGGACAGCCCCTTAAAGCTGACCTCTAAAGCAATACTGAGTGTCCATCAGATTTATTCTGCCAGCTGCTAAAAATAGAGCTTGAAATTATTTACCACCTACGAGCATTTTCTTTTTTAACACGCAGGAATAACAAGCTTCTCTCCTCAGCTCAGATTTGTGAGATTTTTTCTTTTTTCTTTGAATCATGAATGCAGTTCAACAGGTGGTCCATAGATGGAGCTCTTCTCATTAGAATATACATTACATTACATTACAAAGCTGTCCTCAGTGTAACTGCGCCCTGTCCTTCATTCTTCAGCAGCATCCGAGGAGCTGAGCTGCAGTGTGAGCTCCACCTTTACCTGCCCTCTGTGTAAGCACAAAAAAAAAAAAAAAAAAGAAAGAAAAAGACAACATGCTGCCTTAGTGAGGGAGAAACGTTAACATATGTGAGCTTTTTTTGACTTACACATATACAGTGACCATTTTAATAGCAGTGTTTCTCTGCTTTACTTAACACACTGGACCCCCTGTGAGTGAGTGTCAAACCACAAACCACCGGGTCCCCGGAGCAGTATGACTTAATTGAGCTATCCTGGGAAATCTAATTACAATAATGCACAGAGGATTGTGTAATATTCCCTGTGCTTCTGCTCTAACACCTATCCCTCTCATGCAGGCATTGTAACGCACATGCTCACGCTCACACACACACACACACACACACACACTTACAGAGACACAGATAAAAATGAGAGGGAGGGTGAGAGAGGAGACACACAGAGACGGATATGCTGGGAGGTTGTGGATAGGCACAAACTGCGACAACCGTAAAACATTTCACGGGAGATGTTTTAATCACGATTCATGGGCCAGTAAACCTTTAAACAGCAGTCAGTCAGATGTGCTGGGCGGTGAGGACAAACAAAGACAACGTTACACGATCAAAGACTGAGGCAGTAAATAAAGTTTCTTCTTTGTTCTGTCAAATTATTACAAATCAAAGTTGATGAGGAGGATCACGCGAAAGAGAAAACAGTTTAGTCGAACTTGGGCAGGTGACACAGGAGAGCAATATTACAACAAAAGCGTGCTTAATTTGCTCATTTGATTTGCACTGTACAGCTGGGTAATGATCATGGCCGTATCACTGGAGAGAGTTATGGAGCAAATCACAGCAATTCGCGTGAGGCCATACGCAGTGTATGTCACTGTTGCTGAGGCCAAGAGGAAAAGCTACACACACACACACACACACACACACACACACACAAGGTTATTGGGATCTCTTAAATGATGAATCCTCACTGACAGTGTAAATTCTACTGAAATGTGTCCTGAAAGGTTTTGTAATATGTGAACATTTCACTGCAGACAGACAATAGAGTCCTATAGTCGTACATTGACGGTATTGACGCTTTTCAGGCATCAACAGACACAGCCTTTCTAAATTTCAAATTTCCAAAAGTGAAATAAGTCAAATAAATGAACTTCAAATGTGTGATGTGTGATCAGATTTATCTGCTGGTTCTTGCGCATGTGGTGTAAAAAATAAATAAATAAATGTGTATAAAGATGTGCAAAGAGGACATGATTTGTGTATAGTTTCTTGTAATAAAGTCAATATGCATCTATGTGTGTGCATGAGGTCTGTTTGTGATTGAGTGCAAGGTCAAAGGGACACAGGGGAGGGACGGGAGGGAGAACTAAGAGGGGGAGGTTGCAACTGTGCCCAAGGCCATACCCACACAGACGGACACCATATTGAAATTAGCAAATGGACTGCATAGTGTCGCTTGCTGCCCCATTTGCGGCCCCCTCTCGTCTCTGGGTGATATACAGATGCACCCAGCGAGGGGACATCACCGTCCTAAAGGGGCAGCAGAGTGGGGGTATGTGGAGGGGTGGATGGGTAACCTCCCCCCTATCCTAAAATGAAATGGGTCGACTTATTTATTTACAGCATGTTTTGCACTCATCCCATAACACTGTAAATTACCCGCATGGTCAAGGCTCCCTTCTCAGGCAAGGAGAGCGCAGAGAAAAGGACATAAAACATGTGATCTATATGATATTTAATTCAGGAATCACATATGATCTGTCAATTTCCATATATCATGCTTTATGAGTCATATTTTAAATACAAAATCACGTTTATGAATATAAATGTGTGAATTATGAGCGGCCGTATGTGTTATATGATGTACAAAATGTCTATAGGCCTCAGACGGAGCGTCTTGCCAATATTTATGAGATTTCAACAGTGTATCGCGTAAGAGGATGAGATGAAGGGATGGGTGACTTCCTTCCTCGTGGGTCTTAGGTGCTCGATCACATATGTGTTTGTCACACACCGCACACAGTTTCATCACACCCGGTGAAGATGATCATATCGACAGACACAATGCGAATATTATTTTATAACCTAAAATACCTCATGTGACATAACACGTCGAGTTTGGTTTGCTTGATACCAGAAAGCTCAACACTTACTTATTAACTTAATTATACAGCAAAGCTGGCAGCAATAGAGACAGTAGAGAGAGTGAGAGAGAGAGAGAAAGAGAAGAGTGAATTCCATCAGAGTGAAGTCTCATGGGACCAGACCTGGTCTCTCGCTGGAAAAAAAAAAAAAAAGACAGGGGTCTCCTCCATTATGGCAAACAAGTGCATTTGCTTTGAGGCCAGTGGAGATTTCTAACCTTTGCTTGACATGCCGAAAAGGTCAGGCCCATCCGTGGCTTCCCTCCGGAGTTGAGCCTGACCGTTTCCTCCCGGCTCCTTAGGACCCCAGGAAATCCTGGGATCCATGATCATCTGGGGGAAGATAGCCAGAAAATGACAGTTGACAAATGTGTTTTTCAATTTGAATCATTATCTACTCATTTCTGACTTTAACTTTTTTTTTTTTTTTTCAAATATCTACAGCTTTTTAGGAAATTATGTTTCAATTTTGTTCAACTGATATTTATATTTGGCAAAGAAAAATGTAAGATAAAATTATATTTTCTTTAAAAAGTCACAATAAAAATAAACTTAAATCTGAATTCAGTTTTAAAAATTCTAAATCATGCCCAAAATACATAATATGAATCTAAACATATGTATAAAAAAATGACACCTGCACAGGTGAAGTAAATGTGTTAATATGATTTGAAACAGAGGCCTGATCCACAGTAATAACAGTAGTAATTGTGTTAAATGCCTGTGAAGTGAGCACACAAACCGTTCTGTGTGAGTTTTTCTCCATTTGATGGACGTATCCATGCTTATCAGTGTTCCTTATCTCACCTTCATTATTTCCAAACCAGTGGTTAAATTGGAAAAGCCCATAAGAACGTGTGAATACATGGCAGAGGCAATAAAACAGTAGGGAGAAGAACCACCCCCCCCCCCACCACACCACACCACCCCTTCTCACCCCACCCACATCCCCACAACAGTGTTTTCCTCGGGTGGAGGGAGATACATTCAGCAGATAGTTGGAAATATTTCTGCTTCCCCCCACAGCTTCATATCAGTGAGCAGCACAGATAAAGATACAGTTGGGCAAATAAATCTCAAATGAAGGAACAAAACCCTTCACATGCAGTTATCTGTGTGTGTGTGTGTGTGTGTGTGTATGTGTGCAGTTTATTACCTATACTCGCTCTCTAACAGTGTTCGTGTTCCTACAATGTTCAAGTGTAACAGAACATAAGTGAACTGATTTTTTTTTTTTTTTTTACCTAAAAGCAGCGTTTCCTGTGCAGCTGTGGAGGGAGGGTCAGTGTGGTCTCATCCTAACAGGCGTCTTGTGCGGCGCCGCTTCTCTCTCTCTTTCTCTGTCCTTTGGGAGTTTTTCTCGGGGGGATTTTTTTTGAAGGGTCCGCTTAATTTCTGCAGTGCTTATCAGCTGAAATAGTGAGTTTTTTTTTTTTTTTTCATGCATGCAGCTCTTTCCTCAAGAATCTACAGTTTGGCCCAGAAATATACTACTCTCAATGGTGAAATACAAAACTTTATATAATATTTATTTTCTTTTTCTTTTTGTTCTAGATTTTCCAGTCTGACACCTACCACCGATTGATATCAAATCAAAACTGTACTTATGCTGAAATTCTCACCTTTCACCGTGTGATTGCATAACCGTCTGAAAAATGTAACCAGAGTAATTTGACAAACTGGGACAAAGGTCTGCTGATGGCCATTAGGCTTTTTTAGGACGGCAGCTCAGCCATGCATTAAGTGATGAAGAGGGCGAGCGTGTAACCTGATAAATGCACTTAAAAACAGTGAAGATGGACAATGGGAGAGGGCGAAATCTCAGATGGCCCCGTGGCTGTGCCTGCAAGGCACTTTGACAGCCTATTGATCAGCCAAAGAGAGTCTTGAGCAGGGTCAGAGGTGTGGGGATGCATGGAGCGGATACTGATGCTGGGACAGGTACAGCACAGCAGTAACCAGGATCTATTAGGAAACAGATCTACTCTCGAGCCTGTTACAATGTCCTCACGTTGAAGATCGGATGTGTTGACGACTGCTGGCACTCACAGCCTCCCTCTGTAGAAACGATGGGCGAGAGAGTTTTCTTCTCTAGTATAATACACAACAACAATATAGCAATCTGTCGTTTGAAATTGATGTGATGTAACGTTTCTGTCTGGGACACTGATAGCCCACGGTTGTGAAAATGCCCAGCTCTTGTTATTGAATAGTAATAGGCTTGTCGGCCAGTGCCTCCAATTTCACAAATGGAGCAATAAATACACATAACAGAATCAGTGGAACAATAAGAATGGCCATAAAGGATGTTTGTGTCTCAAAAACAAGGAGGTGAGCGCGGGGAGGGGAGGGGAAGGAGGAAGAAGAGGAGGAAGACTAGGGAGGGAGGGGGGTCAAAAGAAATTTTGACAAAGGAAAGGGATAAAAAAGTGTGTGTATGTGTGTGAGGGATACAGAGAGAGAGTGAGAGAGAGAGATGGTGGCCCACTCTTCATTTCTGTGCCACAAGCTCTCCTGGGCATTTGCGTGCTCCGTTTTCAACCTAAGTGTAATTTGAGCCCTGGGTTGATACAAAGTGTATGCAGCAGCTCTGTTCAAACCCAATCACTCACCCTGACGTGTAATCCTTTCCCTCACCATCATCAACGTTGCTTTGGGAATAATGAAACACACTTAAGCAATACACAGCAGTCATACAGCTGCGAGCGGGGCTGCATCTTGATGAGATGCCTCATAACTCTAATGAAAGGTGTTTTGACCTGTCAATGGAGGTAAATGATTGCCTCGCTACTGTATCTGTGAGAAACTTATTGATGGCAATATCTGGTCCAACCCGATGATTTGCATGAGAAACGAGGCAGACATTGCTCTTAAAAACACAGCACCTGGTAACTGTGCTCCACATTTAAAATTTGTGTGGGCCCCCAGATCTTTTCTCTCCCTCTCTCTCTCTCTCTCCTTTCATCCTCAAGTCATCCTTTCTCTTGCCTTGTGATGCCATTGTTTCCACAAAGAGGATTATTACAATTAATTGGTTGCCAAGACATTATTTCAAAAAGGGAAATTGGCTCTTATAATTATATAGAGAAGGGAATACTTGAACTCCCTGGAATATCAGCTTCCTGAAATAATGGAGCTACAGCCCCTCGCTTCTCCCACCCCCCCGCCTCCATCAGCGTTAGCGTGTCTGTCTGCCTGTTTCCTGTGACGGATCCATTTTCAACAGCTCCTGGCCCTGCAGTGGCTGCGGTTGATGGTTAGATGGTTGGGTGGCCTGCGTGAATCTCTGGCTTGACTGGTTTGCCACCCATCTCTGGTCTGCCGGGAGCTTCGATCTGCTCTTTGTTCTGTCCTTTCGCTGAACCCCCCCCATCAGAGTATGTGACTGTGTGACTGGTCAGACTGGAATGGGTAAATACACCAAGCAGAGGGCAGCATTAGTGCAAGAGTTGCTCTAGTCTAGTGGGTGAATGCAGTAGATACGCTTTACTGATGGAAACACAATTAAGAACAAATGTCTATGGTATAGTTGTTACTTCTTGCTTACTTCTTTAATAGTTTCATCCCTGATCAGTGTTTGTTTTCAGCCATATTAGGAGCATACCTACTAGCTAAACATCAGTACGTTAGCATTGTCACCGTGTTTGTGTTTTTAGTGCAGATTTCAGTCTTGTGCAGCTATTTGTTAAGAACATTATTGGCTTGTGGCGGTTGAATTTGGTTGATAAAAAGTTTGACATGACAAAAACAGATTTTTAGTCAGAACACAGAAGAATCACAGAGTTCAGGGAGTATTTAATTCATTGATCCTTTACCTTTTTGAAAATCAAAACGTAAAAGTTACACAGATATTGGTGATTCGACGATCAGAGATATCAATGTACACCATTGCCAAATGATATATTTCACACCATAAATAGTCATACCACAGAAGCAGGAAATCAGTCACCTGCCCCTGTTTGCAATTTGTCATCAAGGGACCAATTCTGACACATTGATGTTCCATAAAAACACATACCTGCTCAGTAACCAAAATGGGGGGAGAGGGAGGAAGGGAGGGAGGGGTCACACCCACCGATGGCCAAGTCATGAGGTCAACATGAAGCATGCTTTACCTTAACAAACAGATCTATGAAGAACGAATGGAAAGAGAGAGAGAGAGATCAGAAACTACAATTACAAATCTTTTGGCAGGAGCACTGAGGGAGAGAGAGAGACAGTTGTTGATAAAAAACATGAGTGGCTCAGGTATGTCACAGACATGTGAAGATGATAGAGAGCAGAAAGTGTTGAATCAGAGAAATATTGATAATACGATAATGAGGTAGTAGTCAGCAGGGCGCTGCATACTTTATTTTCAATGGTATTTCGGCAACCTACTGTATTGACGCTGATATATTTACACACTTAGACACAGCTTGTAACGTAAGACATGTAATCTTTTACTTAACACAGTGCCACATTGCTAGGTAAAAAGAAAAAAAGGGAGATGAGAAGACTCCCGTTGTTCATTATGATTCATATGGCTGATCATTTGGGATGCTACAAAATTCTAGTTGTAAAGATTTTCTGCAAAAATTTTAATTTATACTGCACTTTTTTATTTTTTTTTTTTTTATTGAAACAAGCACAAAAGTCTTTTTTTTGTCAGTAAGCAAATCAAATATAGTTCTTCTGTTATAAGGGATACATGTTTCTGATTAGAGGGCTTTAGAATATTGAATGTTACTTAATAGCGTACAAATTCTCCCAAATCTAAGTAAAAGCATGCTTTTTTTTTAGCATGGTTTCAGTCAGAATTGGTCCCTGTTGTATTGCACAACAGTAAAATAACTCAAGTTATATTGTCTCTGTCTACAGCGGAGCTTGTTGACTGGACAGCAGCTAGTTCAAGTTGAGATGATTGGGCGCTGGGGTGGGTAGTCGTCCTCCATTACGTGGCCAGTCAGGCTGCTGTAAAAAAAAAAAAAAAAAAAAAAATACAGGCATGCCGGCCTCTGGATCAGTGCTAACCACTGATATCGCAAGCATGGCAGCAACTCTACCCTACTGCAATGTCAGGGATTCCTTTGATCACAGTATCATATTGTTGTGACAGCGCCACAATTTATCACATCACATAAAATCCTTCGGTAGTAGAAGCATTCGCCTCCAACACATTCTCTCTTGCACGGAGACAAGTGGCGAAGCTCTGCTGGACTGGACTAAAGAATTACTCACACCTGGTGTAACGGACATGTAGCTAAACACAGGGAGAAGGGAGCACAAGATCTCTTCTCTCCCACCAGAGATCACACCTTGTACTGACACACTGCTGGGTTGCTGTTACCCTTTGGAGCATGCTGACACTTTGTTTCTTGCATAGCTATTCACATGTGCATGCTTGGGCATCCCAAGCTCTCCTCACAGATGCCTGACTGCCTCCCAGCCAGTGGGAAGGGTGTTACTCTTCACCGGCTACTGTGTCAACATGAGGTCAAGAAGAAGTGTTCCACGTGTCTACTGTACTCCTGGAGTGAGGCCGTGCAGACAACAACCTCCTGCTGGGTTAAAAATAAACCCAGTGTGAAGTGCCACGACTCCGGCTCTGCACCTGCCATTTACCTCCGTTTGGTTGAAGCTCTATAAATGCAGGCGCAGCTATTAAAAGATGGAAGGTGTTTAAAATGGTGAGAGCAGATGCTGGGCACCTTGCTCCCTGTGTGTGGGATGACTCTGCCACAGGCTTAAAGGGGCCCAAAATAGAGCGGTTGACATATGGGCCTCTGATTGTTTGAACATGGAATCTCCTGGACTTTTGCCACTCAGCATAAATCCTTTGATACTGCCACACCAAACCCGCTGATCATCTTTCACCTAGCCCGAATCAGGTCATCTGTTTGCGTGCCAAGAGGCAATTTCCACAGGCTTTAACAATGACCAAATTTGGGGTTCAATGGGGTTGCGTGAACAGAGCTGAGACAAACCGCTACAGGAGAGGAGAAACGCTGGTGTGCAACAGAGGTGCGCTGGTGTTTCCTACTGACGGGACTGAAACACACAGGCATGTTTTTTTTAGAGACAGCATCATTGAAAAGCACATGAAAGATCGGAGGTTAAGCCCAGCTTCCCCACAGCTCCCTTTATTGCTGAGTTACTACAGAATAAGACGACTGAATATTGTACCTGCCTATGCTAGTTTAGTTAAACATGGGACCAGCGAGTCTTCCAGTCTGAGACAGATCCACAAAGACCACACGGCTTACTTCTCTGGAGAGGTATATTCAAGGACATTTAAACTGATAAGAGTTCACATTTAGGTAACAATTTTAGTTCATTTTTTTTTTCCAGGAGGAGAACAAGAGAAAATGGCCACCAAGTTCACCAGACTTTGAACTGTACACTCAGTCTTCCAATAATAAATATATACATGTCCCGGTCAAGTCCAGGCAAAAAAACAAACAAACAAAAAATAAAAACAGCTGTGAGACAAGTGAGTCCATTTATGGTTGTTGACAACTTTGCTGTCTTCAGAACAAATTGAAAGAACTTTTTTTGTTTTATGAAAAAAAAAAGAGAAACCTCTTTATCTCGTCTCTATCAAGAACTGGCAACTACTTATTCTGAAGATGCTGAGGGGCACAGGGTCCTTTTCATATACAGCATGACCACCGACAATTAACAAAAACGAAAAAAAAAAAAAAAAAAAATTATTACTGTACATAGTATTTCTTATATATTTTAAATTAATCTGCATCATTTTTATATTTATACTAATAACCAAGTTTTGCATTTCTTCTTTTTTATTTAGTTCCCCGTGGGTTCCAGGAGGGGGAGTGAGAGAGGTCGGTCTCTGTCCTGTCTAGTACAGTTAGTCGGGGTCTCCCTCTCCTGAGTACCCTCAGCCTCAGTTCAAGTCACTCTCTGTATCGCCAATGCAGCCCTCCTCTGTTGCCGTGGCCAACCAGCGCCCCCCTCCAATCAGACCTTGGCCTCCAGCATCTCCAGGAAGAGTTTGTGCATAGGGACCTTGCCCTGCACTTTGATGCTGTAAAAGTGCTGCACAGCCTTGGTGGCCGTCTGCCTCAGCAGGGGCAGGGTCATGAGCAACTTGCCCGCCCGCCGTGGGTCCTCCTGGTGCTGGCTGCTCTCGTAGTCCTGCAGGGCCTCGTGGAGGGCGTCCTGAAGCTTCTGGACCGCCTCCATGTCCTCTATGTGCATGGAGTCTAGACGAGAGGACAGGGGGAAAAAAATGAGTGTGCAGATTGATGGATTTTCAAATTTGAAATGGAAAAAAAAAAGTAACTTCTAAGAAATGTAGTTTGCACTTTGAGATACTGGTAATATAACAGGAGTGATGGGAAATGGATTTTTCTAAAAACAAAATTAAATCTCACGATTGATCTTTACTGCTCCGTCAGAAGCAGCAAGGTAGGAAACACATTATAAATATAACTCACACCCTGACAAGATAAAGAATAGATCATAAAAAGAACATCTGCTTCACTTTATTTATTTATATATTTATTCTTTTGGTGGACTGGGCCGGATATTCATACGGCCTTTGACCGGCGAGACTGAAAATCAATGTTATCCTCTAGTAACAATGGCATGAATAGCACCCAATCTCTGCTGAGTAAGTACACATTAAACACCTCTCTGTTCCAAAGGACAGATTGTTTTCGAACAAAAAAAAAAAGAAAAGAAAATATAACAAAGAGAGGAGGAAAAAGGGAGCTCCATTAGAGAATTGGACAGTGTAAACAAGCCTGAGATGAATACAACACTTTTCTTCCTTTCTATTAATTTCCTTCTTACTCCCTCGAAGGAATTTCTGACCATCACAGAGGAGAGTGTTTTTTTTTTTGCTGCTCAATGCAACAACAAAACAAGTTATGCAATGTAAAGAGTGGGGGGAAAAGAAATACAGTG
Source organism: Polydactylus sextarius (assembly GCA_016801845.1). NCBI lineage: Eukaryota > Metazoa > Chordata > Actinopteri > Polynemidae > Polydactylus > Polydactylus sextarius. The sequence goes on from CM028919.1 coordinate 9,082,552, forward strand.
AAATGAATTTCTGTATTATTAATCAATATTTAAAAAAAATATATATTGTGAACAATAAAAGCTCTCTCTCAGCGTCAGTCTGCCCAAATCTCTCTCGTTACCTCGTGGCCAGTTTTAGATCGGTCTACAGTTTCAGTCTGGCTTCTTGCTGCTCTAACGTTTCGCTACAGTGCCACTGTTTTTTACTGCTCCTGTACATCATGTTACAGCGCGCTCGTCTCGTTCTCGCCTTTCTTTTGCCTCCGTTTCTGTCTCCCGGCCTCTCTCTCTCTCAGGGACGGCCCCGGGGTTGCGCTTTCTCACACTGGTTAACTGGTGTCTGGCACTCCGGAGGCGGCATGTCATTGGCTGCCTGACTCGTCTCACCTTGGCGGTGCATATTTTACCACACGGGACAATAAAAGGCAAAACAGATTTCAGACTTCGCCCCAAATTCATTGACTGGAACAACTGTATTCCCAAGACCTTGAGACATTTCTCACCCTGACGGTTTTCAAATCCACAGTGGTAAAATGAAGTAGGTCGTTTTGTAAAGTGAATGTGGGGAGGGAGGGAAAGGGAGAGGAGGAGGAGGATAGAAGAACAAAAGGCAAAAAAAAAAAAAAAAAATCAGATGAGGATGTGGTGTGACATAATTATCTCTTGTTCTTTTCATGGAGGCTGAATTCACAACCTAACAAGCTGCATTTTTTTACAAACCAAACCAATATTTTTTTTTCTGTTTTCACACACTTGAACACACACACATATTTTTAGTAATAAACCTGATTTGGCTATAATATAACAGAATGTTTTGTAGTGATGGGGGGGGGGGGGGGGTGGTGGGGGGGGCATAGAGATAAAGACATCTCAACAGATGGGAGGGAAAAGAGGGCAGAAGACAGCGAGCATGCTGCTTATAGTCCTTGGAGGAAGGGGGAGACTTTAAAAAAACAACTTTGAAGAAACAATTTCCTCGCAATCCATCAGCGAGCCCACGTCGATCCGATTGATAAACTGCTAATTACAAAATCAATCGCTATGAATTTTCACAGCTGTCAGACAGAGGGGCTCCCGGGAGAGTGATCTCCAAGAGACCTTGTTCTAACGTTCCGGACACCCTCCTCCTCCGCCTCCTCCTCCTCTTCTTCTCTTCTCTCTGCGACCCCCATCTCTCCTCTCTCCCACACCCCACCTCCCTAGCGGAGCTGTGTTGTCTGAAAGCAAAGCCCCACCATCAGCATTTTCATTTTTCAGCCCCGGACAAAACAAGGGAAACGGCCCGGTGACCCAGGCGCGCATTGATCAGAGCGGGACAGGTCCTGCCTCCTCAAAAGGAGCCTGTCAATAGCAGCGTGCCATCTTCGCATTGGAACAAACCAGGCCTATCACTCCCTGATACTCATTCCATTCGACTTAACACATTTTATTGACAGCCCCTGTGCTCCTAATGAAATGCTAAATTTATCTCCCGTGGCTGCTGTGCCCTGCAGCTACTGTTATGGAGATAGGGAAAGAGTGGGGAGAGGGAGCGCTGGAGAAATACCACAACACGGAAGGTGTTCAATTAAAAAAGCTCACTCCTCCATCCCTCTCTCTCGTACTCTGCCCTTATCCTCTCTCTCCATCTCTCCATCTCATATTCCAAACTAAAGGTTACACTGAGAAACTCCTGAAAAACTAAGTGATGTTATTTTTGAAACCATGTCAGACAATACCTCGCTGCTTCTGGATATTACACTGTCTAGCATGTATTACTCAGGTCTGGGCAAATGGGGGTTGATATTAAACCTGTCTCAGTAACATTTTGTTCGACTGTATCAATAAATATAGTTTTATTTTAGAGTATTTTTCATACATATTGTGCATATTAATAATTTTGTCTTAAAAATCTTATATTATATTGATTATATCATATAACAATTTTATATCACACAATATAATTGTTATTCAGTTCATTCACATTCAACTATTACAAATTCTAATTCTATTTTTTAAATTTTTGATCATAAAATAAAACAGGACTTAACAGTTTTTTATTAAATTACAGTAATTAAATTACAGTGTTATATTTTAAGTAACTCACCAAACGTTAACAAATGTGTGTGTGTGTGTGTGTGTGTGTGTATAAATCACTAATAATGTGTCTAAATTTGTTCAAATAGATGTATATTAAAATGACATATTTCCTATTTTTTATTATTACCACAATACATATGTTCTTAAAATACCAAACTGTTTAAAATATTGAAATAAAAATAATTTCATGGAATAAATAATTTCACAACCTAATAAACTAAATTTTTTTTTTGTTTTTTCTAATGCTTGTATAAAAAAAACACTTACGCTTTCGTAATCAAAATGTTGATTTAATCAAAAATCATTTTGTCTAAATGTGACTTCTGATGCATTAACGTGCTGAACACACCGCACCTGAGTTGGCGAGAGCGATGGCCTTGAGGGTGACAAACTCCTCCTTCTCCACTTTGAGCTTCTTGTACTTGCGGACCAGCTGCAGGATGGACACGTAGAGGTCGAGCAGGCCCGTCAGCCGCGAATGCTCCTCGTCCATGATGTAGTCCTCGGCGTACACCAGCTCGTCCTCGTATGGCAGCGAGCGGAACACGATGCTGAGGATGAGGATCTCCATCCAGGCGCTCTGCAGTAGACTCATCTGGTCTCCCAGCGATAAAGTAGAAAAGCCTGAAAGGACAGAGAGGGAAACTGTATGAGGACGAGACAACTACACCATGATGATAAAAATAAACAGAGCTTCATTGTGCCTCTTGTATATATATATATATATATATATATATATATATAAAAGAATATTAAAAAGTAAAAAGGACATCTCAAAGTAAATGACAAGAAAAACAAACAGCACTTGAAGTTGATCAGTAAACCAAACATGACTTGCAGAGCCCTGGTAGCTCAGAGTACATGCTGAGGCACATGTTAGCGAGAGGTGTTTAATTTTAAATGCACAGTGGAAGGTCCTCTTTGAAGCCTGTGTCAGAGCACTTGATTGGGCTTTACTGTATGTGAGGACAGTAAATCGGTGCAAAGGTCTGGGATACACAAAGCCATGTGGTTACCCCTTGTATCCTGTCACACTTCTATTGGTGTGAGGGGGATTAGCACCGAGACACATTCTCATTGGAGGGGTTGAGGACATGACATGCACTGTGTAGCAGAAGGAGGTGACGAGGGGAGACGCACACACACACACACACACACACACACGCACAACACGCACACGCACACACACACAGATCTGCATAGCTACAAAACAGTGCCAACTAGGAAAACAAACATACACACATGTGCGCATGCGGATCTCGACACCTATACGCATAAATCCATACACATAAACACACACACACTCAAAGAGACACACACATACACACATGGTGCTGGGGTCACATGGTTCAAACCCAGCCTGAAGACCTGCTTAAACCTCGGGCCTCATTCTTCAACAGCAGCTGGATGAGCTGAAATTGGCTCAGAAGCTTCAAACCGCTGTCATTTCCCCTTCAACACCTCGACATATGCCCAGAATAGAACATTAAATAAAACAAACTGCCAGATCCCACAAAGATGAGCTGTGAGAAATTCAAACAAATTAAAGGAGGGTAAAACGCAAAAAAGGGAAAAGAATAAAAAGAAGATAGCCAGATAGCTATCTAGTTCCTTTTTTCCCTTTATACTACCCTTCAGCTGTCAATAAACTGCATGAACCCCTCTTCTACACAGACACACACACACAACACACACACAGCCTCTAGTTTTCCACCTCCCCTCCCCCTGCACGGTGTGCCTGCAGGCGGCCCGTTCTGACAGCATATTAGACTCTTCAGCTCCGCCCTTGATTAATATGATTGCTTTCACAAGTTTGGTGTTGCCACGCTACCTGCCACAGCGTGATTAAGAGGCGATAGATTACAGTATTGACCAGGGCACTCACCACACCAACGGCCTGTGTTTTCTCTTAAATATAAATGATCTCACTGGGGTGCAGCCACCAGCGTGATGTTTATCTCCTCCTACCAGGACACCGTGAACACGCACGCTCACACATACAAACACACATATGCACAGGTAGAAGAGAATAATAGACATGATGAGGAAACGTGAGAGAAAGTTTAAAAAATATCAGGACAGAGCAGAGAGAGAGAGAGACACACACAGAGAGCGAGACAGGCAGAGAGAAAAGAAGAGAGTAGTACCTGAGTGTTCAATTTCCCTTATCGTGGTGATGACCACTGCAGGGGAAGAGCTGCAGGATACATTAATTAACAGATTGTGATCAGAATGTGAGGGCCTTCACATTTTGAAGGGGAATCAATAGTCAGTAGAATAGAGTGCTAACAGAAAGGTGCAGGGCCTGACTGGACTGGTCAGAGGTCTGAAGAGCCCAAATTAGACCCAACAAAGCAAACTGCCGAAAGCACTCAAAACACTTAACTATTATCAGCGGAGGCAATAAGCCATATTTTGTAAAGGCCTGTGCCATTACACATATCCAGACGGCATCTTAAAATGTTATTGTGTTATTTCCTTGTCTGCATACGTGGCCATTAAGTTGGACAGAATGTGGACTGGCCGGAGGGAAATTGTCATGCAAGCATGGATGCGGTCTTGATTGCCGCATCAGGTTGGCATCACAATCACAGGCAAGGCTTTGTCGAGCCTTTTAATGCCAAGGAGGACTGAAGCGGAACTAAAGCGCTGCTCCCAATGTGACAGCCTGTGTGAAGGCCTTGTTCAGGGTTTGTTGGAGAGGTTTTAGAGTTGTTCTGATACAGCAGACACCTCTCAGCCATATGCACACATGCAGCCCAGCAGCCTACAATTACCTTTGACGCTAAAAGTCCTTGAATTTAATCCAGTGTTGTGAGATGGAGAGGTGGTGTTTTTCCCGTGCTCCATCCTCTCTCTTCAGGGCCTAAATTATCGCTCCAAATGGGATCTCGTGTCGTTGCCTCGCCTTTTTCCACTCAATTTAATCGAGTAATGAAGTGACTTCCCGACTCCGCAGGTCACACGGCGCTCCGGCCGCCACACTCTGAAGGTGGCCCGGTTAAGTGCCGTCAGAGTGGGTGATTTCCCCTAATGAAATATCAATATTTACATCTTCATTTCCAGCCCACTGCCTTGGCGGGGTTTGACCAAACATGACACAATATTGACCAAATCAGAGAGGCCTGTCTGCGCACTTGAAGGGCCTTTTCCACTCCACTGCTGAGTGCCCCGGCAGATATCTGTCTGAAAGTCTTTGCGGCAGGAATACAGAGATAATAACAATGCTGAATTTTTCTTTGTTCACTTTGACTTAAGTACCCTGTGTATTTGGGAAACCGAAATGTCCACAAATCCACATATTCAGTACAGAATAAAACATTAAAGATGGCAGAGAAACAGCACTGCAGATCCCACTGACCACTAACTGCATCAGTACATGATCATTCATGGCTCAAAGAGTGAAAACACCACCACTAAGAACCACCAACAGAAGCCAAAACCATCATCTCTTTCTTTATCTCCGCAAAAGCCACTGCTGTTGGCAGGAGGGGGCAGCCCAAACCCACAGACGGCTGCTTCAGACCCCTCGTAGAGATTAATCAGCACACCGTTTCATCTGCCAGAGCATGGGATGGTCCAAAATGAAATGCTGGAGATTTCTGTTGAGCTAGAGTTCATATTCTATTAATTTATTATTGTTTCCCTCTCCCTGGGGGCCATTAGCACGGGTAATAAAAAGAGATGTAATTACGAGGCACGGTGGCCCCCTCCAGCTGCAGCCCCCTCGTAACTCACCCTCAATCAGACAACAGAGCAGACAGAGGGAGGGAGAGAGGGGAAAAAATGATGAGAGGGGGAGAGAAATGGAGGATAAAAGAGAAGAGGAGATATGGGCCAAAGAGGAGGGAGATAAGAGAAAGAGAGTGAAAGGGGGGCCAGAGAATGAGGAGGAAAGGGAAGAAAGAGAGAGAGAGATAGAAAGAGGAAGGAGAGTAATTCTGGCTGGACAGGGGCTGATCTATCATGGCCAGCTATCAGAAGGACAAGCAGGCCCTGAAGACTTCTGCCCAGAGGCAATCTCACCTCAGCCAAGTCAAGTGCTCTCCAGGCTCTAGTTGAAGTAAAACTGCCCCTAACAGGACCCCAGAGGGTCGACACGCCTTTTTTTCTTACCTCAAACTGAACTGAATGATCGTGCCGCCATAAGCTTTTTGTATATCAAAGCTTTTTGTTTTAGATGGCTCTTTAAAAAGAGGGAGAGGAAAATGTATGTACCTTTGATTTGTATAGATTCCTGTGATCTGGTGACACACTACAGTATAAGATGTAGAACCAGAGAAGGGATGACTCGAACAGCTTCATCGTGGTGTGGGTGTGTGTGGGGTGTGTGTGTGTGTGTGTGTGTGTGTGTGTGTGTGTGTGTGTGTAACTTGCAGCTGCCAACCATGGTTCTTCTTGAATTTACATGACAGCATCAGGAGGACCCAATCAATAGCAGCTTGGTAATAAATTGCTGCGCTTGACATAAATAATTTGACCTGAAGTCCAGCGACATGTACAACACAAACGGCTCAGTTTGCTGGAAGCTTTCCCTGGACACTGACACAAAGGCTGTTTTTATATTCAACAAAGTCATGTCAATACAAACTAAACTGACTCTGCGAAAAGGAAGTGGTTGATGACTGAAAATCTATCTTTTCCTTTCTTAATCTCTTTTTTTTTTACAGCTCTGGTGCTCACTTTCAAGAGTCAGCTATCTGCCTTCTTCCGACTTGATAACCAGTCCATTATCCCATTGTAAGTAGCTTGGGAATGGGTGATTTGACCAGTAGCGTGTGAACGTTATGAGGTTGAAGAACGTCAAATACAGTAATCCCCTTATTTTAATCTGCACCCTATGACCTCCTGACCCTAGTGGGAAAGTCTTTAGTCCTCCCCAGGGCCCCACTGCCCAGTGCTGACTGTTACATATCTCTGTTTAGCTGCAAAGACCAGGATGAATCAGGCTTTAATCATTGCCATAATTACACATAATTTATCTCCGCTGCCATCAAGCAACATTGCTTAATGAGGGATGGCGCTCCGCTGACGATCACTTAAAGGCACATCAGCATGTGAGACTTCCTACAGAGCATATTTATATTAAATATTATAGTAAATTCAAAACAAATGATCCAGGTTGTGGATTTCTATAAAAAAATTAAATTCCAGATTCAACTTGGTCACAATATGAGCAGCGCACGCACAAATAATGGTGATGCTGTGTACCTGCTCATGTGTCAAAGTGACTAAACAAAGCCCTCCCCCACCCTCCCTGGCAAATGTCCCCTTCCTGGCCCTGCATACTCCTGACTGCCTGTCTGCCTCCGATACGCCCCCATCTCAATCTCCCTGCAGCTTTTCCACCTTCCTCCCGCTCTCCTGCCTGAGTCCAGGCCTCAGCATCCACCTGATTGTTCAATCTATCTTTATCTCCTGTGTTGAAGCCTACGTCAGAGGGTAAATTGAATATACTAAGAGCTGTCTGTTGGTGTCTATATTTAATAAAGTGCACTGATGAGGTGCTGATTTATTGCCGGCCAGTATTCACACTCTATTACAAGGAGATTACGCAGCTTGAGTGGGATCAGGCTGGCAACACAGTAAGTAGATTTCACAATTTAATGGCAAAGAGAAAACAGGAGCCCGGAGGGAGCTGGAGGAGGGTGGGCTGATAGGTGGGTGGATGATTATGGTGGAGGGTCGAGCTGACACAAACACGACAACATACAAGAGGTGCGATCTCTTTTTAACATCGCTGCCTCCATGCTAACAACTAACACGCCAGGCGGCTGTCTGTCAAGCGCAGCGCTGATGAGCTGGAATCCAATAACGCACCGATGAATATTCCCAAAACACCAGTAATGAATAGAACAGTGCAAACACGCCTGTTTCATTAGATCAACCTGGGATGAATCTAATAGTAACAGTGTAGTAACATATAATAAGGACGTTACAATCTCAGCTGTGCGGTGAATTTATTTCTTGACACTAAAAAAAACAAAATGAAGTTCGGACACATACAAATTACATTGTTGTTTAAATATTTTACATTCTAGTTGTGATGTGCCAGAGCAGAAATATGTTTCAAAGTGTAGGATCAAAGCAGGAGCAGCAGCGGTGTGTCAATGTTTGCTTGGCCCCTCACCCTTCAGAGAATTTCCAGCTGAAAACACAGAGGCCTGGGAAGCTGCGACAGCAGCTGGCAAACACCAAACAACGAGCACCTCTCGAATAAGCAGCATGCGTGGCAGTTTTAACATATGAACACACAACATTCCCGCTGCGGGTGGGAAGGGATGTGCGGTGGTATAGGGCCACAGGGGTCACACTGTCACTCCTGGAGAAGGCGGCAGTGACAAGGTGGTAAACAGGTTCTAGTACTGAAGCTGTCAGTATACTTAGTTCTTTGCTAAACCTCTTGGACAGAGTGAAATGCAGTTTTGTGGGATGAAAGGGGGCCAGAGGGGTGGACAGTGGTCTGCTATGTGTGTCAAAGGTTGTTAGCACCTTAGGAGCAACAAGCCATCTGTCAGCATCCCCCTACCACTGCTCCTAATGACCCTGTCCCCCCCAGGCTACAGAGAGCAGTGTTATACTCTGCTCCGTGGTGCTATTTGAAGCAGTGACACTAGTGTCCGAATGCTCTGCAGTGATTATCAATTAATCAAAGGCAGATTAAATTCAGAATGAAGGCAAGGCTGCGGTCTGACAACGGCAAACTAAGTTAACATACACCTGGTCTGACTGATTAACTAACTGTGATCTTGTTCCATTTAAAATCCTGTAAAAACACGCCTGTAAAACCCCAAAATAACTTGCAAACTGACCGTTATGATATGCTGAACAGATCCGAGATGACAGAGTTGACATTGGACCCTGTAAGACAAAGACTCCATCTACACTAATGGTAGAGCTCTGATGTCCTCCTGTCGCCCTCCAATTAAAACTCCATAGGGCCACTAGACTCCACATTATGCCACTTTTGAATCGCATTTTCAAATGTTAGCTGAGAATAGTGAAAATTAAAAAAAAATCAGCTGGGAGAAGGTAAGTGCCAATTTGCGTGACATTTAAATTGTTACATTTGGACTTTAGTTATTGGCCCATCTGTCAATGGCCTAATCAATGTGGTCTACTTCATAATGAACTGTTAATCTTTTTAATTCCATTGCCTAAGGCTGCAAAAATCTATCAGAATGCAATCAGCAGTTTTTTCCCCTCTATTCTTTTCTTGTCCCGGAGAGGATGGAGGGAGAAATATGGTAGGAAAGGAGCATGGTAGGCTGCCCTGGGGTACCGTTGGTGCATTGAGTGTTAGCGCATAGAGTCTCACTCAACCAGTGAACCGTCGCTGATCAGGTTCAGCCATGTACAACTCAATTATGCAGCCATTTCATGGCCAGAGGACACCCACTGCCCTAATACAGACACCACCAAAGGGACCCAACATAAACCAAGCACTCAGCTGAAGTGGAAGTCTTTTAATCTGTCAAAGTGTCTTTTTAATGTAAAAATAATATGTGTGACTGTACTATGGAAGTTGAAAAAAAAAAGTGACCGAACGTAAAAGGAAAGCACAGAAGTGTGAGTGTGTTTGTTTACACAGACATAGATCAGAATAAGCTTTTTTAATTTCATCACTGCGCAGGTGCTGCTTGTTCTTCAGTTTTTGATAGGCCTACTTACAGTTGGAACATGCTTACTGCCTCAGGTTTTGGGTTAAATGATCATTATTGACGCATTTGGAAAGACAAGTCCTCTGCCGCAATCTGTGAGGCAAATCCCATTAACATTATGAATCTATCCATTGTACAATACGTGTTAGTATAATCTGATTAACAGTGCTTCAGGACTATGACACATAAAATCCGAGATAGAGTGTACACATATTAAAATGATGATGCATTTCAGGATATAAATTAAAACATTTAGAAGCTGAGGCATATTAAATGGTGTGTTAAGGAAATGATTTATGGAGAATAATCATGAATCTTCACAAATGATCCAAAATACTGTGAACCACAGCTAATTAAAGCTGCTCACTGATTGTTTCCACAGTAAAATAAAGATAATAGATACTCCTTCTACTGCATCTACACGCAAGTGTGTTTCCAGGAGTGATGCCTCAATGTTTTCAGTCTTTCCTCAGCAGCCAGAATAGAAATATTACAGTTTTTGTGCACATGTGCAACACCGCTGTAATTTTTGGGTCACAATGATGAGAGTGTGTTATCGGGTCAGTTGTGATCCAGTCCTGAGTAAGCTCCTTGGTTAAACTCTCAGTCTGCTGACCATGCAGGGCCCGTGAGGAGCGATCCAAACAGTTTAGACGCATAAGGGGCCGAGGCTGAGGCCAAGGGCTGGGAGCATATCCGTCTCTAATCTCCTTACTATCAGATCTGTACCTGATTAATACCCTCCTTCTGAGAAGTACTCTAATACCTTTTCAGAAGAAAATGCACCTGTCTGAGGTCAGCTGGAGTCCATTTTACTCCACTAAGACTAAATGAATCTATTTATCTATCTATCTATCTATCTAAATCTATCAAATTGGGATTGAATTGGGATTTATCTTTTAAATTAACTGAAATGACGCTAAAATACGCACATGCTTAAATATTTGTGTGTGTCAGAGGCAGACAGTGTGTCTGTCTGTGTGTGTGTGTGTGTGTGTGTGTGTGTGTGTGTGTGTTTGTCTGTGTGTGCGTCAGAGCCATTGTGATGTCACACATTTCCTGCATGCTGACAGCTGTGTGGCTGTCCGGGTTATGCTGATGAGAAGAGGAGGTTATGGAGTTGCCGCTGAGGGACACATTCATTTAGTTTGTTACCCCTCTATGCCTACCACACCGTAATGTTATAGAGTTATGGGGGTCAGCCTCAAGATCAAGGAGAATCTGCCTCGGTTGCAAAAAAACACAGCGGGTAAACAATGTGTTCTCTGTCAAAATCATGGGAAAAAGTCTTGAAGGAAGCAAAATCTCTGCTGACGTGAGGCACTGTATCCTTAATTCAACAGCCTCTTATAACCTAACACCTCGTCTATCAGAATGTCTATGGGGCGAGGAAGAAACATGATTATGCCCATCAATAATTCAATTCACTGACTGTGTGTGTGTATGTGTGTGTTCGTGTGTGCTCAAGTGTGCACATATGTGTGTGTGAGTGATATGATGTCTTGTTTGATTGGGCAGGTCCCCAACTTTGCTCTAAATCTCCCTGGTGATTACAGCATACATTGGCACTGAGTGTGTTTCCCTCTCTCCATTCAATGAAGGGATTTTAGATGCACTCTATTGATTTGTTTCTTGCACAGCTATGTCCATTTTGCACCCCCTCCATCTTTCACACACCCTGAGGCTGTATGAGCTGCTGTCATTAATTATGTGTGTGTGTTTTCTGTGTGTGTGTGTGTGTGTGTGTGTGTGTGTGAGAGAGAGAGGCAGGCGCTAGAGAAAGATATAGAGAAATAAAAATGGGATAAAGCCGTTCTGAGAGTGAGCAGAAAGGTTGAAAAAAAAAAAAAATAACAGTTTTATACCTGGGATGTGTTTAGCCCAGCCGATGATGACCACCAGTTCACGGTCAGCCAGGTCGCACAGCGTGGTCAGAGCCTTGATGTCACTCTCCGGCATGGTGGGGTCAGGCATGGCATAGATCTTCTCCGGCTCCGCCACCAACAGGTGAGACACTATCTTTGTGACTAAGGATAGAGGAGGAAGGAGGGGGATGTCAAAGCAAAGCAGGGGTCAAAGGTTATATCACTGTAGAGCTCAGCGAAGAACAAAGATGTGCTGCGCTGATAAAAGAACTGTACATCGGTGAAACATCCTATACAACAATGGTGGCCTCACTTTTCACGTTTCTTTCTCCTTCTCATTATGCAAACTAATGGATGGAACCAGAATTTGTACGAGTGGAAGCTCTTATCCCTAGAGTGCATGCCAGTGGAGAAAAAAATGTATGCGTGAAAATGTGAGACATTAGTACCCTCGAGCACTCTGTCATTGTTTAATATCGGTCATCAGCTCAGAGACTTATCACAATTCAGCTCTGACCGGAACAATACCTGGCCTATATTTCTGACCAATGACCTCTCAACTGTCCAAACATGGGTAGAGACAGGGGAACATGTGTCTGGCCTAGAATTTCTCTTCACTTTTACCTGTGTGCTGGCCTGGCAGAGGAGGGGCGACGGAGGAGGGAGACAATGGGCTAGTGACGGAGCAGTACTCACGAGGCTTTTTGGTGGGAGGGGGAAGTGTCAACCCCAGGTATGGGTTGTTTTCTGTGTCCAACCTCCGCTTGTACTTCTGTCTGCCCCCTCGCACGCGGTCCAGACGAACCCCTGGGTTAGAAACGACAAAAAGAACATCAAATTAGGAGAATGCATTTCTTTCAAATAGATTTTAAGGGATATTAAACCACAATGGAAAACAACAAAAGTTGCTAAATAGCTTCAGATTTAAGATGATACAACAATAAAAGCACAAAGGTATTGATACAAAATAAATCATCCATCAAATAAAATGCATGATGATCACAAATCACATCCTAACATACTCTGTGTTCAATCCGGTATAAGAGCTACAGGGTGAATGACTGCCCTCATGTCTAGCTTGTATGTAAGCTTTGTAAAAATAAATAAATAATAAAAATAAGCATAAGGGCATAAATGTGTGTGTGCGTGTTTATGAGCATCCTCTCCGACGTGTTTTGGTGTGTGAGGATGTGTCAGAGGCGCGGCTGCTTTCCCATATGTGGTCCATGCCTGGCTGGTCTACTGTGACACAGCTGAGCCCAGAGCAGGTCTAAACATATGAATATTTAACGCAGGGTCAATGATCTCACAGACTGGCCTTCTAATTATTTAGCTTTTGGGGTGAGGCAGACTGAATACTAATTAGCTGCCAGGTACAAGCTTCTTTCTGCGTGTGTGTGTGTGTGTGTGTGTGTGTTAGAGAGAGAGAGAGAGAGAGAAAGGCAGTGAGCTCAGGTGTGTGCTCTTCGAGATCCTGAAGAGGAAGACATAGTCCCACACACAGTGTACAAAACATCCACTGTCATATAGCAGATAGATAACTAGGTATTGCTTTCTCATAAAAGACCCTTATTTCACCGCTCTTTCACTGGAGTAGCACTGAGGCCTTATCACCCCCGGCCACACCTACGAGGCCAGGTTCCACACTGATACTGTAAATGTCAAACCGGCCTCATCATAACATAAGTTATTTATTATCTCATTATTTGATAAGAATGTTTCCATTTGGATGTCTTTTCTATTCTATTAATTTTCAACATAGTTAAAATATTTCATCTACACTGTTCTATTTATTTGATACCACTGGGCAGGTATTTGGTTATTTAATGTTATTGTATGCAAACATTTATATCCTGCCTCCCTATATTTGGGCTGGCATGTCGCTGCTACCGTACAGCCTAAATATCCTTGATATCTTAATGCTGTCAAGAAGGAGAATCCCTTCAATTTACCTTGTATGCATAATGTAACCCCCCACCCCCACCCCTCCAACCCTCCTCCACCCTGAAAAAAAATTTAATACTAAAGGGTGGACGAGAGGTTCGATGAAATGTGTGTGGTGGTGGAGGAGTTAATTTGTCAGCCTCCTGCGTCCTCTGAGCGAACAACACCAGCAGCCAGAGCACTTCCTTGATGATTTCATCACTTTATAACAGGGAGGACGGTGTCAAACCTGGGCATTGTATGGCCACTGCAAATGAGCCTAATACAATTTGCCCATCAGCGAGTGCTCTTGGAGAGGATGAGTTTGGATGTGTCCCATGTGCTGTGATTGGAGGTCGCTCGGTCATGGAAAGGAACGGAAATTCAGATGCCGTAATTGAAAAAACGTGGCCTTTAAGTAAGAAAAAGGAATTCAACAACGGATTTAGGCGAAAAAAAAATATCTTGATTTTCTTTATTTATCTTACATGGTCACAACTGTAAACACTGTGGGGGTCCAGTAAACTGTATTATCATGAAACTGTGGAATAGAGATTTCGTCTACGTATATAAATTATTTGATTCCCTAGAAACACAAATCTGATTAGGATTGTCTTTCAATTTCCTGACACTGACAACCCACTAACCTAATTACCCCCAATTCCCTACAGAGTCTCATCCTTCCCAGCAAGCACTGGGGAATCATCCAATGGCAACTACCTGTACTTTAAACACACACACACACACACACACACACACACACTCGCACACACACTCAACCATGACAGTTTCTGCATGTTTCATATCAAGAAATAGATTATTTTTTTTATGTGAAGTTGTCTTGAGAATAATCCAGTGGCAACACTAGTTTTGCTGCTTGGGGTTTACTCTAATTGTTTAAGAATTTTCTGATTCAGTTGAGACGGTGTTGTTGTTTCTGTTGGCTTGGAAAATTCTTCTTGCCGTCAAACCTGATGTCACCACTTTCTACGGTTTCTTTCCGGCTCTCCCGTCGAGCTCGGCCTCTGCCAGGTGGCTACGTTACTTCGGTCCGTGATCCTCTCTGCCGGTTGAGTCATGTGCCTGTGTGTCAGCCAGCGTAAAGCCAGCAATGAAGGTAGATGGGTGCCTCTTTTAATTAGAACAGCCCTGGCCATAATTAACAGATGCTGACAGGAATTAAAGCTTGGCACTAACCTGTCTCATTTTACTGTCCAACAGGGCCAGACACAGGCAGAGAGGAAGAGAGAGTGATTAAGAGCAGCTAGACGGATTCATTCACTCATGCTGTCAGCCACGAAGGCCAACGCTTTATAGGGTCCTTTGTGAGGTTCATATGTCCCTTTGGTGGCACCCGAAGCTTTAAGTGGTCTGACTCTGACCGGTCTGTTGTGCTTCTTCCAGAGTAAACAGTAGGTGCGTTATAAATGTGTGAAGAGAGTTGAGTACCATTTCATCCAAAGTCATCTCACCATTTTATGGCCCACTACACAGTGTAGCAAGGGTAGCAGTGGGTGAGCTCGGGTATCATCTCTTCAAAGCAGGGTGCTAGGGGAGAGGGCTTTTGGCCAAGGCGGTTGGCATTTGTGCATGGATTAGCCAAGGCCTTAGGGTGGGGGTTGGGGCCAGCTGACCTAGGGCTCTTCTTTCTCTCCAAAAACAATAATAATCCCCTTTCATGCACACTCCTACAGAAGAGCCTGTCTTCACTCACTTTGTGTGGCCGGTCGCGGTAGGGGCCCTTATTTTGAGTCCCTCACCTGTTCTGGGTGTCTCTCCCTGGGGAAAGTGTCAGGATGTCTGGGATGGTTGGCAATGCCAAGGGGGGCTTAGGCAGACCCTATTTTAGCTGGGAAAATCAGAAGGCCACATGGCAAGGCATGGTGAACCTTGCCTTTCAAGGAAGCCGCCCCGTTAAACTGCCGTCAGCACTATTTCAAAGGGCCCCCGTTGCCAGCTTTGCATGCTTGTAAGTGTGTTGCAGCATTTTTAATCACGAGTGGTGATGAGCAAGGGTAGCGGAAAAACTGTCAGTCCTTTGCACCCCCTCCCTATCTGCTGACCCTAGGGGCTGCCATACTGACACCGTCGTCACATACTCCATTTACAGGTTAGCTACAATATCCTTGTTGAGCTGACATCCCCGCTCGTCCTGCTAATTGCTCTAAATTAAAGTACAGTGAAAAACATTTTAAAGCGAGCTTTGCCTCAGCAAAATCTTCTTCATCGCTCATGTTACTCCTATTATTCCACCTTGTAAACTGTTTTAACTGTTACAGATGACCTGCGGCATACATGGACATTTACATGTCTTGTATTTCAGGGTCTATACATGTCAGTGTGGTGCGGTTTGTGTCTACGTTCTCTATGTTGTGTATGTGACTATGACGGGGCTATTGTGGGTATGCGGTTGTTCTTTGCGTGCCAGTCTGCTGAACAATGAGAGGTGTATTGTATATCAGACCAAACACACTTTGCTTCTTTGTTCAGCAAATGCACACGACTGTCACCATGTTCTCTTACAATGAAGCAGGATACCTTCTACTTTTACACAAAGCCATCTTACACTGTGAGGACAATGGCACAAAAAGCTATTGTCTTTGGTCAATGGGTGTAGAGGTCTAGATAAAAATATATATATGTAACTTCATGAAAAAAAGCAAATTTCATGTATGTGGAGGAATCTGTGTCTATGTGAAGAGGGAGAAAGGAAGTCAGAGAGCAACTGCCACTGAATGATGTCAATGTAATCTCTCAATAGTATCTTGTCGTCTCTCTTGCTCTAAGCTCTGATCCGTTTCCATTGATCAGAGGAAAAACCTGTTGCCCCTGACATTTGATTCTTCTATTGATCACTTCCTCTTTTATACAGTCAAAGGAAAGTACAGCGACTCAGCTCTGGGTTTAGGCAGGGCTCCTGTTATTAGACTGCTGATCTTCTGGGACTATTTTCTTTACGCCTCTTACTATACTTCAGGATATGAACTATTGATTTCATTTTTTATAGCTGATCAGTAGATACAGAAATCTTCTGAATGTTGATTTTGAGAACATAAACCAAAACAAAAATAGAAATATCTGACTTTATTTTCATCTGAAGATGTCTCATATTGTTATTCTTTCAGAGACAGTGATGGATTTAAGCTTCTGTTTCATTGGGGGGCAGCACTGTGCTTTGTTGGAGCTGTAAAGTTATAATTAGGTGATTTTCCATTGAGATACAATGTGACCTTTCTGCAGTAATGAAAGTAAGTGGCAACCTCAGTCACATGAGCGGTGGCCATCTCCTCACCCTGGGCCCGAGTGTGGCGTTGAGCCGACGGCTTCATAGAGCTTACAGTGGACACAGACCATGTGTCTCTGTTTCCATTTCATCCCGGTGACACTTTAACGTGCCGGGCCTCGTGGCAGAGCTTAACTGCAAAACTACGCTTTACATCTCTCTGTTAGCGGTGACTAATGTGTTCAATACTTTCGACTGTGGGAGAAATAAGTTATTTGAGAAGTATCTCTAGCAGCACCTGCACAATACTTCAATCAGTCGGTGAACAATAGTTGCAATGGTTGGTGATGACAGCCGCTATGTAAAAGAGGAGGGTCATTCTTATTCTGGTAATGTGCTGAATACACAAAAGTCTGCATTAGACCCTCAGGCTTAGCCGAAGTCTGCATATTTGAGTTTTACACTCTTTTTACTCTGACCTGACACTGGTCATTCATTTATAGCCACGGCTACATATTTTTGTAGTCTCTTATTCTCCAAGATGATATATTGGCATAAATTTTTCATCAGATAGTAATGCGATTACTCTGTCTTTCTGGCACTGAGGCTTTATCTGGCTGCATGCAGTCCAGGGGATTCTGTTACTGTGTGGAGATCCATACGGGCTATGACTCTGGCTTCAGGTGGCGACCGAATATATATGCATCTATAAATCCCACTGTCCAATGAATAATGTGAGGAATTATGGTGATATATATATATATATATATATATATATATATATATATATATATATATATACAAATTTTGACAAAGAATTTAAAAGTGTGAGGTTTTACAGAATTTCATTTGTCATTAGATCTTTTATCTGGCAGTATTTATACTACTGTGTAACCACGAGGGACAATCACACTTTACGCAACACGAGTGCTACCGGACCCACACTTGTCAGCACTTTGAGGAGAGGAAGGAAAAAAAAAAGATTAAAAAACAACATCTTTCCTCATAGAATCCCTGAGCTGCTCTCAGAGGACGCTTGAGTAAATATATCACCGTCACTTCACCCCCAAGCCACATATCTTTCATTATTCATTTGTCTGGCCTTTTTGGAGCAACCAACAAGTGAGAAATAGATACAGAGAGAGAAAGAGAGAGGCAGGTGAGAACGTATTCACTAATGCAATGGGATAACAGAGCACAGATAGGTCCCTCCCCCCGGAAGAGTGGCCAAGCCTCTGGGACTCGGGTGGTGGGAGGAGGAGGGGGGGACTCAGTCCATGGCGTTAGGGAGGGGAGGGAAAGAAACCCAGCCAGACAAATCCATCGGAAGCATGTTTAATTGTCACTGAATTCCCTGCTGGCGTGACTTTAAAAAAACCATCCACAGGAAGAGAGTTGAGATGTTCGGAAAACATTTAGTGGATCAATATGCCAGGGAGAGCTGAGACTGTGTGTGCTCAGGGACCCGGCCTGAGCCTTTCCAGGCGGAATACTGTTACATTTCTATTACTCAGACGGCGGGATCAACCTATTCAGCATATTTTTGTCCCCAGCTCAACTGCACATTATTTACTGCTCTGTAGGTAGGGGGAGGACAGGGGGGCTGGCAACCGTTGTCTAGGCCAGCCAGCCGAGTGCATCTCTCACTCGGGGGTGGTTGGAGAAAAATACAGACTTAAGGAAACAACTATCCTGAGATTAAGTGAGTGATGTTGTACTATTCCACTGGCAGGTATTGTTATCAGATCAATGAATGTGTTTTTGCACTAAAAAAATACATACAGTGGTGCATGTGTATCTTGTGGGTGCAGAAATAAGAAAAACGTTCTTACTCTTCTTACCTTCTTTGAGCATCCCCACTTTGAGGCATTTCATGAAGCGACAAGCCTGACATGATTTGCGTCTTCGTTTTGTGATCTCACACTCATTTGTGGCGGGACAGCTGTATTCTATGTTTCCTGAGAGGAAGAAGAAGAAGAAAACCAGGTTAGCACCGGCAAAACCAATCGATATTGGGTACTAAATGAGGTAGAGGCATTTCACCAGACACTAAAGAGAATCCAATGCTAAATTGGGCACTGCAACTGATGTAATAAACACCGGTGTGTACTCGCTGTGCGATCAGATGGTCTGTAATAAATCATCTTTTGCTAACCAGGCATGTGCACTTGTTAATCGTACAGATTCCTAAAGAATCCTTTTCAGTACTGTGCAGGTGGCTCAGGTGTCCTCCAGCGTGTACAGTACCTTCCTGGGGGCCACAGCAGGAGGAGAAGCCGGGGTAAGAGGTATAGACGGGGGTGGGGAGGTGGAGGCAAAGCTACGATAGTCCTTCAAGACCCATCAGTAGACGCCATCCTGGTCCAACACTAAATTGGCCTCATTAATTCTGTGCGTGTCCCCTCAGGGCCTCGGGCGCAGGCCATGTCCCCTTGTGCTCAGAGGGGCCTGCCACTGCCTCAATAGCAGGCTAGAGAGCCAGACACGCTGCCCCTGACCACTTTACATAATACTGCAGCAAGCCCAAACCTGTTGTTACCACTGTTGCCATTGTTGACTATTTACATAGTGTACAGGCAAGAGCCCTTATGCATTATTCAACTACAGCGTCTGATTCCAGGACGGAGCAATGAAAAAGAGTTTCATTGCTACACAATAAAAGAGTCGCTTCTGCTCCACTCTAGCATTACCAATAGAAAGGGCAGGATATGTGAGGCAATTCCTTCGCTTCTGTCTGATTCCCTACATTTTACTGTATTCAGGGAGGTCTCAATAAAGGGTTTCAGTGTAATGGTTACTTCAGCCCAGGAATCTGAATTATCCTCATTGTGAATGGGCTTTCAGCTTTAAAGCTTTTGACATTGGTATTTTTCTAAACTTTTCTTTTAACCCCGGCTTTTATGTCCCTGTCATGCTGCACAGAAATAGATTATTGAGTGATGTAAAAATGTAATTCAATCATCATAATTGCAAAAATACATTTTTTTCCCTCATCAACTCAAATACAAATAAAGGATATGTCAGTAAATATACCCCCCCGCCCTTAACAGATAAAGCACCTTCACATTATTTCCACACACACATTAGGTTTTCATTCCAACACTCTGTAGCTGCTCCACAGCTCTGACCCTCGCTCCATATTCCTGTACAGAAAAACAGAAGGCTGTGTAATATTCCACCGGCGTTCCTCCACTAGCCCTCCAACACCCTTTGACAACTTATGCAATTATGTTAACATTATTGGACAGATCAAGTGGAGGGTCCCAAGATGTTATAAATAATTAGAAATTCCTCCTTATATCTGGGTTAGAAATCATTATGCTAATTCTCCTCATCTCTTTGGGATTGGGGTAAATAAAGGTGTGAGGGAAGCGGCTGATGAGCTGTGATTGTCTTTCCTCTGTCTGTTTCCTCTGTTGTCATAGCAGAACCAGACCATAATAGTACGACCCATTTCCCATATGCTGTGAGGAGGCAATCAGTGCCACACTGCACTGGAATCAATTCATGGAGGCCTTTTTGGTTTGTGTTCACATTATGCACTAACCAATCAGCAATTTGCTGGGATGTAAAGTCTTAAATACATTTAAATGGTGAACATTGATGTTGATTGCAAATCCAAAAAAAAAAAAATTTTTTTTTTTTTTTTTTTTTTAACTGTAATCGCTTCATTATATCATTTCATAAACACAGCAAACTGCCGCCACAAGTGCACACGCTATGTTGTGTGTTTGCTTGCGCATCCCAGCTCAGCACAGTTGACCCTGTGCGTCCCCGAGGACAGGCTTTGTTTGTGGGGGTATTTTTCCTTCCACGCTCCCTCCCTCCCTCCTTTCTCTTTCACAGGCGTGCCGGGGACATGTGCACAAACCACACCTGGTGGCTGACTAAAGAGAATTAGCCCTTTGATATCACACACTCCAGAAACAAAAACAAATACACGCTCACACACTGCTGCGCTACTGTGTCCACCTGTCCTGTCAAAGCCCCCCCTCCCGTGCGTCTGATGTTCGGTCAGGGGGAGATTCTCGTAGCTCAATGCTGAGTGACGGGTGGATTAACTAATTTCTCGTCTCTACATATGGTGTATATTTAGGCAAGGGAGTGTTGCAGTATGAGCAGACATACATTAAGTCCCACCTTAAAACATGCCCGGTCGAAAATGAAAGAAAAAAAAACTCTGATCTGCCATGTACTTATAATAGAAAATCCAAGAAAATATAGCAAATAAAAAGACACCAACTATGATTCAAATGTAAATAAAAGTGTAGCCCCAATGTAAAATTTTTTAAAACAAAAGATTAGAATTTGCTATGACGTCTAAACAAAACTAAATTTAATGTACGGTAATTTAATGTAATATGTGAGGCTGTGGTCACTGTCTGACATTTTTAAAGTTTTTTTTTTTTTATCTCCTTCTCATTCTTGTATTTAAGAGTTACAAATACTGTTTGTTGCTGTCTTCAGTTGTCTAAATTTACCCCTAAAAGGAATGAATAAAACATTTTTGCTGATTTGAACTGAACTGAAGTGAATATAGTGAATAAGTGAATATATAGAGAAACTTTAAACTGTAGCAGCCATTAAGCAGTCTAAATGAGAACACACACAGGTAGTGATTTAAAAAGAAACCTCTGGTTACAGTGGTTCAAGTGTTAAAGGTGGCGGTTTTACAAAACGTTTGACAACAATCTTGCTATCTAAAAGTGATGTCTTGGTCTGGAAATCCTGACTTAGAGAGTCATGGTTTGGTGAGTTTCACTTTCAGAAATGAAGCATACTGGCGGGAACCCCTTTAACCTGAGGGCCATTCTCGGGTTTATCTGTCTTTAGAGGGGTTATGGTATGGTTACCAATAACATTACAGAGTGAACGGAGAAGAAAAAGATTTCCCTCCTTCTTCTCTTGATAAGTATCTGTCTCAATCTATTTTATGGCTTTTCAGGACCCATGCCAGGGCACAGAGGGGAAAGTCAGGTCTTGTAAGTAAATTACAGTAAAATGGCAGGTATTTCTCATCAAAATCTAAACTGACTTTTACAGGCTTACTGTCAAGGTCTATTACTTCATATAAAAGAGGGCCACTGAGTTCAGTTGGTTTTTCAGGCAATTTTACACTTGGGTTCAAAATGGGAAGAAAACACGGTTCAATAAGAGATTTATGTTTTTGATTGGTGGGGCACGTGAGGTGCAGGGATGCGGGATGATTAGGGAGCAATGAGAAAAGGGGGTAGTTCTGGGATGGATGGAGATTCAGGTTGACATTAATTTGGGCTTGGCCTTGACTAATGTAACTATCTCCACGTAAGAGTTCAGGGGGCTTTTCACTGGATGAACAGGTGACAGAAGATGGATTTTCTATCCGCTTTTGTTGAAAAGGTAGGTGCATCAGTTGAAGGAGTGCAGCCGGAGGGAGGCGGATGTAAAAATAATAAAGATTACTCTTTGGATAAGCGCCTAAAATTGTGAGCCAAGTCAAAATGTTTTAAATAAAAAAAAAAAAAGTAAAACACAACATATTAAAAATTTAGAA
The DNA here is from genome assembly GCA_016801845.1 of Polydactylus sextarius. Lineage (NCBI taxonomy): Eukaryota > Metazoa > Chordata > Actinopteri > Polynemidae > Polydactylus > Polydactylus sextarius. The sequence continues at coordinate 9,104,815 of CM028919.1, forward strand.
ATGAGCTATTTAGAACTAGCTGCTAAATCACAAAAAAATACGCAGAGTTAAAAAGGTGAGCACAAGGTGACAAAGAAACTGTCATGTACATGTTTAACATTAACTTAGTTTAGTTTGCCCTAAGTGCTATAGAACAATGTGATAACGGGCTGGAAAAGACAGCTCCTTTGTTTTCTTCTCATTAGAGAGGGCCGTCTCACACTCCACCCTTGACTGCCTCGTTATTCCTTTAATTAATCAGTTCTCATCAACTGCACCCTCTCATTCTTTCAAGGGCTCTACATCCTGCTATTTACTGCCTCCATTTTCCTCAAGCAATCCTGCATGTGTTTCTTTTATCATTTCTCCCCCCAAAAAAAGTCCCTGCGTCCTCCTGCCTTCTCTGCCTGGGACCCCTGTCTGATTATTATGCCATTAAGCCTCTCCTCCTCTCCTCTGAAAGAGCAGCAGGGTCCCTCTCCAATCTAAAGAAGTCCTGTTTTTTTTTTCCCCTCCTTTCCCTGAAATTACCCGGCGACGCGTGCCTGAGTTTCTAATTGGCATGCCTGTCCCTAGAGACGGCCCCCTCCCTTCTTCCTAATGAAAAGCCTCGGCCTTAATTACACTTTCCAAACGCTGATTGTTATTGACAAAACTCCTGTGGCTCGGACAAACGACGGCAGATTAGCTCCATTACAGGCAGCCCTCCAAGAAGAGAAAGAGAGGGATTTCAAATCGACAATGCAAAGTGAAGGAGGGAAAAAAGAGCTGCTTTCATTTTTTCCCCCATGTACCTTCCTCTTAATTGTTTAAGCCCTTGCTCCACTTAAGACGCCTCTTTCTTCCCGATGCCTATTTTCTGTTCCATTGTGTTGCCGTCAGTGTACTTTTAGTGAGGGGACAAAAGCCCAGTTATGTTACTTGAGAGAAAATGTTCATCTTTTGTCAATAGACAGGGTTGCTGATGGCAGCATGAGTAAACAGCAGGATTTGGCCTAATGCTTTTGTTTGCCTGCAAAAGGTACATATACTGTCTAAAGCTGATATGGCTGTAAAGTCCAAAATCAACACCTAACATGAAGACAGACAGCCTGATCTCCATATAACACCTGCAATCATTTGATGATTAAAATTTACTGAAAGCAGTGGATAAAAAGTGTTGAATTCATTCAGTTTAATATCAAATTCATCATCATCTAATTTCACCAAAACACAAATATTTGGCTCATTTTTACCTATTCTAACATCTTTTTCTACTGCGTGGTTCTCAACACTGAGACGACAGAGCCTAAACCTGGGCAGCTGTGCCTGTTGTGCAGATTTTTTTTATTTTATTTCCAGGCTCAACAATATCTCCGTCTTCCTGATTAATCTGGAGCAGAGCGCACTGTTTCACAGAGGGGGGCCTTTCATTGCCTCTCTAATGAGAAGCTGTGATACATCATGCTTTGCAGATAGCTGATCGCACCCTAGTCCCCAGGCATGTATGCACACACACACACAAACACACACACACACACACACACACACACACACACACACACACACACACACACACACACACACACACACACACACACACACACACACACACACACACACACACACACACACACACACACACACACACACACACACACACACACACACAAACACACAATCACAACACGGGATAGGGATAATAAAACGCCCCCATGACATCTGGGCAAACAGCCCCCACTACTCCTCCAAATCTGACCTCTGAGTGATGATGTCATGTCCACCACACACCACCAACCATGACAGATGATGTCATCATAATCTCACTAGTAGTCGCGCCTGTATCAAATTATTCCTATGGTTTCTGTTTTTTTTTTTTAAACTGCATAAACAACATTTTTAAATTCACAATTATTTGACACAATTAGTTAAGATAGTTCTTTTTTGAAATATTGCTTTAAATCGCAAAATTTTTTTAATGGAGGTTGCTGGTCTCAGGAGACAGTGAAAACATCTTCCACACTCCAGTGATTTTTTTTTTAACATTGCTTGGACGGAGTATGTTTTAGTGTTGTTCTGAGACCAAAGGGATCTGGTATGGACAGTGTTTTTGAGTCTGGTGATGCGGTGACATGGGATGAATTTACTGTTATTGAGTGTTTGTTGAGGGGGGAGAGGGAGACGAGAAAAATACCTTGTATTGTCCTTTTAAAAAAGGCTTTGCAGGCCTCACAAGAGGCTACACCATAGTGATACCCCGAGGCTATATCTCCACAGACCAGGCACAGCCTCTTGGGGAGGGAGTTCAACATGTATTCGCACTTTATGGACGAGTCCTCCATGATGGTACTGGAGCAGTCGTCATAGCGCTTGCGGCAGGTGCCAGCCCCGAGCCCGCTGGGGGTGAACATAGGTGGAGAGTCCAGGCCGTTGGAGTGGCTATTCATAGCATTGACATAGCCACCACTGGCGTCTGAGTTGCCGCTGGGGCTGTGGTGGCTAACTGTGTCGATGACCGAGGAGGGACTGGATGGCTCCGTCTTGATGTAGGACCCACAGCTGGAAGGTAGATGCCGATCATCAGCGGCCATTCTATTCAGCAGCCTGGGTGAGGGGTGAGACACGGAGGGGGAGGGTTGATGGGGAGAGGGAGGAGAAGAGAAAGATGATTAGCAGAGGTCTTCACAGGGTATAAATGAGTCTCATCAACCAGTGTTGGAAATGCCTGAACAGGAAAAAATGACTATGAATGCAAATAGAAGAAAAGAGGCAAATCACAACAATTACAACACAAATGCTCTTTTCTTTAAATTACACAAATTTTTTAGAGTAAATAACAGAGTCTTAAATTAATACTTATATTAGACTGCACTCTTCAACTGCTCTTTTAGAGAAGACATCAACACCTGATGATTGCTTTCATTGTAAAATCAAAATGTTTATAATTAAAAATATTTGTCTCCAAGTGTAAATATGCAAATGTTACATACAGGAGGTAAAAAGACTGAAGATGAGTCAAGGTAGGAATGTTTAATTTGGTGAAATGGTTGTAATTTATTAAAACAAAAACCACATTTCTGTGTCTTGCATATCTGCTATTCGTGTGTGTGTTGTTTTGTTTTTTTAATCTGTCCCAATTTTCTGTTTCTAACCTTCCCAATAAACCAGTGAACCAGGGGGTGGATCCTACTGTACGTGGCTCATTAGCCACACACCATGGCAGCTGAAAAAGTGTTTTCAGTGTACAAATACACACATACACACATAACTGTAGCAGGCACATCCACACGCAGTTGCACACAATAAAAACACAGGGGCAGAGCGAAGGTAACGTGAAAGCGGATGAGAAGCAGAGGGACTGACAGAAGAGAGGAAGCACTCAAATAACTTAACACAAAAGTGCACACACAAAGAGCACATCAAGGAGGGGCATCTCCATAGTTTAGAGAGAAGAGTGGACTTTTGCTTGTCTCCTTGAGTCAGCAGTCAACCAAAAGGAAACATGATGGCAATATATTGACTTTTTCTCTGTCCGCCTAATAACTGTATTTTGGAGTACATGCAATCTGATGCTGTAGCATGTGCAGACTAAAGTGCAGCCTTTTGACTGTGGCCACAAATTGCACTCTGAAGCCTTTCCTTGTCCATATAAATCTATTTCAGTTTTGCTCTATAACCTTTAACTTGAAATTGCACAGGGAGAACAACAGGGGAGAAAACTTAGCCCATACAAGTTCAACTCATTTTTCTGTCCGCAAATAGAGTGAAGTGAAGAGGTGGGCTGGCAGAGGAGATGGATAACTCAATGTATTGGAGATGCCGTGTAGACATAGTGACCTCTTTGGGTCAAGGCGAGGTCACACACTTACATACACATACACCCCTTTGCATTAGGTACCAGGGAAGGGGTGAAAGGTCACCTGCACTTGCCTGCATTAACAAAATTGAGCCTTGCATGGCTTATGCAAATTCAGACACGGGGGCTCCTAGTGAGTGGCAGCTAGACAGCCCAAGTTGTGCCTTAGCACATTAGTTCCATTAGCATATTGCCAACTAATGGTAATGTTTACATATTTGACATGTCAGTTTACCATCAGCTCTGAGAGAGGGGGACGTTCCCCACCAGACTCTATCTGCTTGATTGGACGATAGCTGTCCACTGTCTCACAGTGCTTCAGAGGAGGCGCAGAATGAGGCCTCCGCTATGTCCCCTATCGGTCGGCCGGAGTGTCTCTTGCTCTCTGAGGCTGATTTAATTGTGAGGGTGGGTAACGGAGGGGTTCAGGCCCAAGGGTCAGCGGGTCAACCTTATTTTCTCACCCTGGCTTCCTGGGCCCGTGGAGATGGGGGTCAGCGTGTCAAATTAAATCTCATTCCTGGGTTTTCCCTCCCTGCTGTCATGTATATTCATCGGAGCTCCAGGTGCCTACCACTTCTGGAAATTCACAAAAAGGTTAACTGCTAAAATAAATAATAAAAAATGCCCCCTGTTAAAACCGTTGACCTTGTGGAATAAGCCCTTTGCCTCAGCACTCCTGGAATTCTTCTTGTAATGTAAAGCCTACACTATATCAAACTGGTACACAACTACCACTCTGCTAGGGAGGATGCTATTCAATACAGTTTTCCTTCTGTTACTCTATTTTTATGTTACCGGTGACAATGTGAGAGTTTATTTGCTGTTTAAAAAATTATCCATTTGTACTCTTAAACGTCCTTCGAGACAGAAATTGAAAAAGTGAATCAATTTCATGCCTCTCTAAAATAGAACTTGCCGCCCTTGATAATGAATGCAGATTGCATCCCCATAAATTAATGCACGGCTCTGTGTTCATCTGCTTTATGTTCTCTGTTTCAGATGAATATGTGCACCTGTGCGATAGGGCACCTGCACTTGGCTTATTAAAGGCTATATATTAAATCGCAGAAGCACAAGATGGCTCCATTTAGCTTTTATTTCACAAATTCAGAGTAAGCTTAACCCCGGTTCAAAGGCCAACTTCAGGGTGACACTTAGCATAATTGCATAAGTGTCTTAACTGTTTCCCCTCCAGCTCAATGCGGTCATTTATAATAAATGCGCTGGCTAGAATCTCCTTAACTCATTCTGCTATGACACATTATACCACTGCTATGCTTATGTTTTTAACAAGGCTGCATATATTGATTAATGATACCGAGGGAATACTAACCACTTGAACCTGGTGTATTAATCAAATAGTCTGAAATATTTCTATAAATATTCGTAATTTCTAATGGGACAGGTCCAATTTAAATCTATAAATACCATTGTCTGGGAAAATAAATTATGAACATTAAATAGTTTGACAGCAGCAATAGTCCTGATAAATAATTCAATATGTGAGGCAGGTGCTAATTAGATTGCGTGTTACACCGACAGTGCAGACAGGAAAGGGTCTGTTGCACGAACTGAGACATGATGCTGTAAAATCTATAGTTCTGTCTTAGTTCCTTCCTCAAGGTAAGAGCATTTCAAATTCTGCTGCCTGGCTGACCAAAGGAGCAGCTCTCATCCAAGACACAGTATCTCTCTCTCTCTGTTTTACTCTCTCTCACTCTCTCTGTTCCTGCTCCTTTTGTTCCCTTTGTACCGATCAAAATTCATGCTGAGTAGTGGGTTATGGGCCCACAAACGCACACTGCACAGTTTGGTTTTAATCTGATTCCAACTGGCCTTCCTAACTGCATTTCAGATCCCTAATATCATTCCACTGGTGCTGCTGTGACCAGGATTAGCTGGCCTAATGATCTGGCAGCTCATCTCACACTTGCTGTTTCTTCACTTTCTAGTGGGAAAACCAAGGAGCACTCGAGTCTCAACACTTCCGTTGCCTGCGAGCAAAACTCTGAATGCTGGACGACAGTGTCATAAGAATGTGAACGTTCAGGATCTAATTGAGCCAATTTGTAGGTTTTACTGCTTCAGGAGGACACAGACGTCTTCCTCTGTTCTCTGAGTAACTGAGTGACTCGCTCCCTGTTTCATGTGTAAATCATAAATGTTCAAACCTGTGCTAGAGGCTCAACTCGAACAGTGAGTAAATTCCCAATGTCCTTTTCACTCTCAAGGCCAACAGATGCCAAAAACACCATTTTATAACATTTGCTAACCTCATCCCCTGAGTGTCACATCCCTGCTACCTGATCAGACTGTGTAAGTGGAAGGGAGAGGGTGTGTGGTGGTGGTGGGGTGGGGGTTGACATCTGCAGGCAGGGTGATGGTGATATCAGATGCCCCAGTAGGGGCAGATCTGTCTGGAGGGCCCCAGGCAATGTGGCCTGATAAGCCACTGGCCCCAGAGTCAGCGTTGGGCGGACGAACTCAATTAGCTCCTGACAGACCTCCTCTCAGCCCAGCTCAGTCTCCCCACCACAGCCCGAACCCACTGGCAGCTGCCACGGTGACCTCTCCTCCAGGGGCCACTGCCACCTCTTACCGCTCCGACACACAGCCGGGGACTCATATTTGGAGAGAGCCGAGGCCGTGCTGAAAATCGGCACAACCAGAGTAAAGTCATAGAAATATATACAGTAGCTTTTATGCCACCGAGGGTGCGCGGTGTGTGTTCTCTCAGGGGAAAATGTAAATGAAAAAGGATGGTGGGCTCAGAGAAGGGGTTGGTGTGCCTTTGGGGAGAGAGGGGTGGATGGAGATTCCAAAACACACTTAGCCAAAATATGGACGCTGCTTCTGTGTCTAACTGCTTCCAGGTTAATGACCATCAGGGGAATCAGGGGCGAAAAGACTCTTGTTGAAATGTTCATAAGTGTGTGTCTGTACCAAAAATTGCATGGACTTATGTGGCCTGACCGTTGTGTTGTGTTGCAGACAGAATATGAAAGATGGAAATATGGTGTGGGGGGAGCAGGTTAGTTGGTTGGTTTGACGGCTGTGGTTTGGTTGGAGGCGAGCCCGACGCTCCATAGGGACCCATTCTAATCTACGAGGGAGAGACCCCTAATTTTGGAGTTTCTCATTCATTAGTCCTGCTCTGGCAGAGAGAGGAGGGAGCGGAGGGGGTGGGCCTGAAGGGAAGGGAGGGGCCTCTTTATTAACGGATATGCCAGACACTCAGGAGAAGCTGACAGAGATTTATGATGTGCAGATCTATGGAAGCAAACAAAAGGGAAGTTGAGGAGACAGAAAAACAGGAAAAGAGAAAGTAAGCAATACATGAGGGGAAGAGAGAAAACAGACAGAGAGAGTGGTGTTTATCGTACCGATGGAGAGCGAGGGCCCCGGATCAATAGTCCGTAGGCTAGGGGCTCGTGCAGGGTTACCACTGGGGGGACCATGCTGCTCTGTGGCCTGGGCAATTAAGTTTTTCAGTCTCCAGCAGAGGATTATATTTAGCTGCTCCACAGCGATGTCACTGAGGTCTTTATAAAGCCATGAGCTCACTCCACTACAACAACATGAGCCCCATGCTCCAGCGGCACCACAAGATAGCGCTGGCCAAGAAGCAGATCACATCTATTGATCCCCCCTCCCACTCCTTCCTGTTCTAGAGATGCTGCTGGCAGGAAAGAGAGGGCCTCTTGTGATACAGGCGCTGCTGTTTGTCTGACGTAAACTGTCTGGGCCGCACTGGGCAGATCTGGTTCTTATAAGGGGCTGAGTTCAGGATGTTGAGAGAGACAAATGGCTAATGATAGAGCTTCTGTCAGTGGGGGGATATGAGAGAGTTGTCGGTTGTCTAAACTTCCCACTACGGGGCGTTAAGAGTTAACAATCTTCTACACAGACCCGGTGGGGGAACAGCTCTCTGCAGAACTGGACAGCTCATCAGACTGTATGTAAAAAAGAAGTGAAGTTCAGTGATAAGTCTCGCCTGCCATGCAGCAGTACATTTGGGATCAAATTTCTAATTCGGCCTTTTCATTAGAAAAGATTAGTTTCCATTACCTCCATTATGTGGCATAGCCATGGTCTAATTTTATTTTAAACTTACAATGGTTCATGATAACTAGAAAAAGTAATTATAATCCAGTGCTGCAAAAAAAAAAAAAAAAAAAAAAATGTGTCTGACTGTAGACATTTTGTGTATTAAAAGTCTCCTCCAAAACTAATAACAAGAAAACTGGTGTGTGTAATGACATCAGATACAACCTGGTGTTGTGTGATTCACTAACATCACAATACATCAATTTTTACTGCAGGGGATTTTCCCTAAATTACATTTTTTTTTTTTTTTTTTTAGAATTTTAGAAAATGGTACATAATAAATATATATTGTCCAGATCTTAGACAAATGTTCAGCTATCGTGTGAAAATATTAGGATTTTTAAAAAAAAAAACTTGGTAATGTTCTTCTAAATATTAACTTATCTATTCAAAATAATACGGTAGAAATGATTTATTAATATTACTATGTCGAAAAAAGCCTTTTAACGCTCGGTTTTGTTTAACCGCCATAAATTATGTGGAAGGGAAAAGCCAGCAGATATCAACCACAGCACACCTCTCACATACTCTCAGTAGGGTTCCTTATGTAAAATAAAGAGGGGGGATTATAAAATATGAATGATGGAAACTTGAGCAAAAAAAAAAAAAAAAAATGAGTGGAAGTGATGCATCACTGTTCGCTGTCTCGCTATTTGTGGAACAAAGTGTCAGAGGAAAGAGATTCAAGAAGATGGTTAATTTTAATCAGAAAGTTTTTACAGTGTTTGTATCACAAACAGAGAGAAATATTATTATCAAGGGTTAAGGCTATTTAACACAATCCAGTGTAAATCACAGGTTTAGACATAGTGAGTGTGCGTACAGGGGGACGGAGACATAGAGCCATGCATGAAATTACTTCATTAATCTTCTTCTGATAGGCTGTCCTTGTTTAGGGGTAGGGAGGAGGGGGGGGCTCTACCTGCTTAAAACAAAGAGTCCATCGTACCTCCATAAATTATCCTCTTCATCAGAGGAATAGCCAAATATAAACAGACAAATACACAAGCAAGCACATGCACAAATATACACAAATGTGAAAGACTAAATTAAGAGGCTAAAAGCAGCTTTATCAGGTGTCTGCAATCTTTTAAACATAATCAGATGTGTAAATATTTGTGCGCGCTCATGTGTAAGTTGTAATAATGTGAATAACGCGAACGGCACAACTTGATCGTCAAGTTAAAACATTTTTTTTTTACTTAAACTCGCATTTTAAAGATGTTATTTTAAGTACATGATTCAAACAGCTCCGAAATGAACTGATGTTACTGAAAAGACTATTGCTATGACTGTGTCAGACGTAGCCATAGCAATAGCCTCTGGCTTTTTACAGGCTCATCTCCACCAGCTGCCACACATTCCCCATAAATAGTGCCGGTAATAAAAAGGCGGGTGGGCCAAACTGATTTATATGGTGGTATCCACTGCCACACAATTCAGGAATAATTAAACTTTGGGGATATTTCCTGAATTAATGTGTCTCCTTCAGGGGGGCAATCTAAACATACATTTCAGTGTTAGCCGTGTCTCCTGTCATGTGCTGGATGTGCTGGGAGGGACTCTCCCAGTGGCAGGTTCAACAACCAGACACTCAATGTGACCATTTGATCACACTTAGTGGTGCACGGGTGGTCTCACGAGGAGCCATTTAAATGTGGACATGTTTCGTGATCAACAGGCAAATCCATGTTAAATACACAAGTCATATCATTTAAAGTCAATCAAAGAAAGCAAGCGCAAACACACACACACACACACACACACACACACACACACACACACACTATCAGTAATCACATAAAATTACTGTATCACAAAAGTAAAGCTGGTATATGTCTCATAGACTTTTCATGATATGGGACAAACAGTAAACATTCTGATAAAGATTTTGTTTAGTCAAATCTGAGCCTGATCTGCTATTTCAATTACTGAATTATTAAAAAAAATAGTAACAGCACAGAAACACACTGATCCTGTTTTTAAAATGTAAAAATAATGGCAAAAAAGTTCTCAAAAAATGCAAAGAAAAAAGGACTAATGTATCTTAATGTTATATTATGCTTTTCAATAGCAGAGCACTGCTTATACTGTGAGTCAGTAAGTGAAACACTTTTGCAGAACTGGAAAAATCTACACGCTGCCAATTATTCATTAATTATGTTGAGCACTAAAATCCACCCAGTTCTTGGAAAAAGAGGATTTCAAAGCACAAAGTGTTTAATTCCTGTAAAATTTCAAATATTTTTTTTTTGTTACTCTACTTGTAATATGAGTAATACATATTCGACATGGCTCAAAAAATTTGTCAATAGCTGTTCAACACAGAGAAACTAGGCCTATGATGGCGGCTTTTTTGAGCACTGTTATGTTAATGGCTGGATACTGGTCAGATCTATTTCCCTTGGGCAAATCAGGGTTGAGCAATACTATTACCCCCCCTCCCCCAATACACCCCCCTCTAAGACACACACACACACACACACACACACACAGCACTGCAAAGTGAACCCACTGCATCACATTTAACAGTTTTCAGCAGTTGGCGATGCCACGCCACGCAGCCTTGTTCCGACTGCAGAACGTGTTTTAACATCTGAGCCTGAAACATTTGATCGCAGCTTTAAAAAAAAAAAAAAATAAGTGGTTGGTCTAAACGCTGTAATGGGAACAAGGCTCACCAGGGCCAGGCAGAGAAGACTTGGTGAAGCTGTCAGTGGGAATCAGAGCTGCCACACTGACGGACGGTTTCAATATTGATTTCATAAATAAACAAAGCTAACCATCGATCCTAATGTTATTTTGCATTTCAATTACTGCTCCGAAACATAACCTTCAAACAACTGGCCGCTCAATACCAATAGCCTTCACTGATAAACACCCATATAGTTACCCTTCTTACATCACATCTTCTTACCAAGTGTGAATTAATGTACCTAGAATTTGCTTCAAAGAGTCGCACAATTGCTGTGAGTCACGGAATAAGTCACAAAAATACTAATGGGCACGACTGTATGAAAAATTTAGCAAACACAGCCAACTTTACTCTGAGTGTTCTCACTTTGATGTGTTCTTGTAACTAATTTACCACTCTACCATAGTTTACAGTATTTTGTCAAGTGCATCGGCATGTTAACAGCTCTTTTCTTGACTCAGTTATTTTTCTCCACTTCTGTGTTCTGTGGTGTGTGTGTGTGTCTGTGTGTGTATGTGATGGTGAGTGTATGCATATGTGAATGCAAGCCTGTGTGTGTGTGTGTGTGTGTGTGTGTGTGTGTGTGTAAATGAAGAGGAGCCCTTCAATGTGGAGCAACAGGAAGAAGTGCTGACGCACCGTGTCAGTGATAGCACTCTGCTGCCACAAGGGCATGAGAGCCCACGTAGGCTAGCATTATCCTTCTAGACTAATGGACCTGGTTATTTTTAAACAGATTCTCACACTGCGGTGGAGGTGTCCAAGGTTACCATGGACGAGAAATCAGGAGGGACGCGTGCGGTGATGGTTGGCGGTTTTTCTTTGCGGGCGGATGTTGTGGAATAGCCAAAGAGGTATGGTAGCTAATCACTGAGAGGTGTAAAGGCCAGACAACAGATGAGGTCTCATGTGACAGCAGGTTATAATAATAGAAACATCAAAATGTACCAATAACATAACAAACTAATATAAAATATTGTCAATAATGAAATTTGTGCAATGACGTTAACGTGTGAAATTAACACAGTTGCATTTTTAAATACAGGACAGAGAAGTCTATGTAAATATATACAAAAAAGGATAAGTCAGATTTGAAAACAGAAGACTGGACATTGCATGCTTTCCTTGCTCTTATTTCCAAATTAATCAAAGGAGGTATACATCACCCCAGGGTGGGGTTTTGATCTGGCAGTGCTAACCAGAATGAACCCAAACACCTCCAGAAAGTGGCAATATACTTTGCATCCCCATTTGGCCTGGAGAGGGACAACATGCTCCACCCCCCCCTCTCAGCCTGAGCTGAGTGACATATTTACAGTGAAAGTAATGATACTAGATACCAGAAATGAGAGGGCTCCAGCGTGGCCAGTGGACTCAGGAATCTCTCTAATGAATTGGACAACAAAGCCCTGTTGGTACAAGGAAGAGGCATTTAGAATTGGGTGACAAATTGACTTTAAAAACATTAAGGTTTTCTTTAAAACGGTGCACATCCCGATGCTTCCTAAAAGCTCGGGGAGATGAGGAGTGTTGGGAGTGGGACATGTAGGTTGCCTGGTCAGCTGGGCTGGACACTGCAGATACAGAAGCCACCAGCTCCTGGCTCATAGCGGGGTGGCCATTCTCGGCCAGGAGCCTCTTCTGGTAATGTATTCTGAAACCAAATTACCGTAAGCTGATCCCATCTGGATAGTGTCTGTGCACGGCTGCTTTGGTTACCCACCACTGCCTCTAGCCTGCGATAGCATCTCCATGAAGACAGCAAAAATCTGATTAACCCAATAACAATGAAACACTTGGTCAAAGAGCAAAGAGCTTTTAACTTAAGATACACTAATGCAATTCCCTCGCCTTGTTTTCTGAAACCTAATAAGAATCAAGCGGACGAACTGCTTGAGATGGGTGTTTGCAGGCTCTAATGCAGCAAGCTGGGAATGAAGTCAAACAAATTGAAATCTAATTCATCATTGTGTGCTAACTTCTTTCTGCTTCTCTAAAAAATACATTAAAAAGCTCTTATTTCATGAAGGGAAATTGGATAGCCTAGTTAGTTTATAGCAGTGGCTCTGCCAGGGCTTAAGGAAAGCAAGGGTGTTGATGGAACATTTAGAAGAAGAAAGAAGCCACATTTCAATTCACTGCTGCTCAGACTGAGTGTGTGTGTGCGTGTGTGTGTGCGTTTTAAAGCAAACACTAAGGAATTTAAACTGACAATCCTCAGCACTGGCTGACTTCTGAGTGGTTGTGAACAGCCACAACAATACAAGCTCAACAGAAAGCCTGTCAGACTCATACAGCAAATGACTGCTCTCACTGCACGAGCCAAGACATATTTAGACTTGAACAAGTCAGGAAAAAGTAAATAAAATGTTGAGCGTAATGAGATACACACTTATAGATATGGTAATTAAATAAATATATTTAGAACAAATGCGGTTTCAATAAAAAACAAAAGAACCCGTGTTATCAGAATTATTTGGTATTAACTTCTATAGGCTCGCGTTTCTAAATATCGTCAGTCTGGAAAGAGACAGGTGCAGCGTGTCTCTCTATTCTGGGCACAAAACTCAGTTTCAATCTAATTCGCCGGCAGTGGCGATGCCCTCAGGTCAATCTATTGAGTGTATACTACAATGATTCCACAGCAGTGTTGCGCTAATTACATGGAGCACATACAACCCACTAATCCTCTCAACCAAGCGTCGCGGCCACATCCAGTCCTCAATAACAAATACCGCTGTACAATTAGACACAAGAGCGACACTGCTGAACAAAAATGAACAGCACACTCAGGTCAGTGCTGGAGAGATCCCACAAACAACCAGCAGCTAAACCATCATTTTCAACATAAGTTGTTATGACACGTGTTCAGATTAGGAGCTAGAAAAATAAAATCAGTAGATCCATATTTTATCAAAAAACTGTTTAAGTTAACATGCTGCTTAAACATTTAATACATCTACAGTTATCGACCGAAGTTATTTATACATCAAACACCTGTTCACAACTCAGCTTTACAGAGTAAATACTGTTTTCACTGTCATTTTAAATGCTACGTATTATTCAATTTTTAATACGTATTCAAATGGATGTAATTTAATACATATGGGGTGAAAAAAATACAGGATATTTATTTGTTATTACTTCAATTTGTTCAAAAGAAAAAAGAAATTTCAAATCAGTGCACAACATCACTCAATCTACAATGACACTGCAGTTGTTTTATATCATATTATAACTTTGGGGGAAAATTAAAATGAATTAACAAATATAAACAACAGCTGCAGTGTAATACTGAAAAGAAATTAACATGTACAATTTCTTTTATTTCATGTCTTCAATTTAGATAATTTAGAATGACTATTTTATGTCAAAAAAACATTCATGAGAATAAATTAATAAATAAACTGATAAACTGTCAGATTATATGAGAGAAAACAACATCAACTAAAATTAAAACGTGTTTAAAATAAATTATTTTTGCAAACGTCCAAAGTTTTAATGCTGAACATTTGTCCTGGTTACAATGTTTATGTGAATTTTATGGAAACTGAATTAGTGGGAAAATGATCTCAAAATGAAAAAAAGTGTCTCTTCCAATAATTGAGTAATAAAAAATATCAATTGACATAAATTGGTAAAGTGGTGAATAGAACTGCTTTAAAACTAAATGTTACTTCTGACTTTAATCAATTTAAAGATTTACTACGATAACTAGAAAATAAATAAATAAAAAAACACAGTCAAACTTATGAGACCTGACGTGTTAGAGAAATAACCACTTTGTTGCTGCTGATTGTGTCATTTTGTCATCAAGGTGTAGCTGAGAGGAGACTATAATCCATTTAGTACAAAAACATCAAACAAATAATATAATAATAATAAAAAATTAACGTCTGAGGTATTAATATGTCCAGGCAGCCACTTTTTGAATTTGCAAAGATTAAAACTCTGAGTAAACAAGAAGCTGACAGAATTCAGCTCTTTAACTTTAAAACTGAAGTGATTTCTGTTCAGGGTTTCTACGCCTGTGTTTCTGTCTAAAAATTGACTTAACTGATTTAATTATACAGTTTAATTATGCTAAAATTAAATAATAGTAAATACATTAAAGGATCAGCTGCAAGAACACAAACACACACTCTGTGATAATCCAAATACCCAGTGTAACTTTGACTATTTAATCAGCAAACAAAAAATTAATTATCTTAAGGTTTTAAAACGTCTTTAAACACTTGATTGGTTTTCTACAAATTAAGTTTTCACTTTATCACTAACATCTATTGAAAATAGAAGGAGATCTAACTTTTGTTTGTGATTTTTTTACACTATCAATTGTCAGTGTGTTCAAGAAAATACTTTATTAACGTCCATTAAAACTGCTTTTAATTAAAAAAAAAAAAAAAGAGAAAAGAGAAAAATTTTCTACCACTTACTGCAATTTATTTGTATCAAATTTAAGATGTGAGTAGATTTATGAAGTTAAAGTGGTGTGAGCTCACACTGTCCCAGTAGCCAGGAGATGTTGAGGCAGCAGCTTGTCTCGCGTGCCGCTGGCTGGGACAGACCTGCCAGCTCACTGAGGTTACAGGGTCCTTTTATTTGTCTTTCCCTGGCTGCAAATATTACAGTGAGTAATTTATCCTCTCCGATTCCGTGGATTCACGCTAATCTCATCTCCTTAAAATATTAATCTCATTCTCCCAGGGCAGCCAGACCTAGGAACAAAGCCATCAGCAAACAAGCTCCTAACCCAACTGGACAGGTACCCAAAATTCTTTAGGAGGAAAAAAAAAACACGCACTTTGCAGGCGGGCAAGCTAAATCAATCAGCCATGCTCTGTATGGAATTTATAAAGACTGGCATATATGAAGTGTTCACATAATAAATCTACACACACATTCACACACACACACAGACGCGGAGTTGCGTTTGCCCTGTTGCTGTGAATTGTCGAGTTCTACGTGATTTAAAAGCTCTTAAAACTACGATCAAGAGAAAGTGAATGTTTAAAAGTGTGAGTAGGTGTGAGGGGGTGCATGGAGGGAGAAGGCAGAAAAAAAAAGAAAGTACATCAACGCTAAAACAGGAAAAAGTTCAGTGCCTAGACGAGAAGGGTTTAAGGAACAAATAACAAGATCAGGGAACGGTTAAAACAGCAGATGAAAAATAAAAGATAATAACAGAAAAAAATATAAGAAAAAAAAAAGAAAAAAGTAAGAGAGGGAGGAAATAGAAATGCATTACAAGAGAGGGGTTAAAAACAGAAACGAAGAAAGGAAAGGAAGAAACAAGGTGCACCTACTGGTTATGATAGCTGAGAGGGTCTGGAAGACAAAGTTCTGAAATGTCCATCAGTCCAGTTTTAGCATTCCAGGAATGAGAGGAAGAAGAAAGAGAAAACAATTGAGACCCGCTTCGTCCCCAAATAATAGCAGAGCACCCTCAGAGACAACGCTGCCGAAAAGCCCCTCCAGCACCGCGCCCCCCCAGCCTGCACAGGTATGTTGGACTCTGATGGATTGAGTGGGCGTGTGTGTGCGTGAGCATGTGTGTTGTGTATGTGTGTGTTTATGTATATAGGTGTGGGAGAGAGAGAGGAAGAGAGAGAGAGAGAGAGAGAGAGTGTATGTCTGAGTGGAAGTAAGTGAATGTGTGTGTATGACAGAGGGAGAGTGAGAGAGGGACAGAGTGAAGGGGGGAGGGACAGATAGACAGAGAGGAAAAGGGGGGTGAGAGAGAAAGAGAGAGAGAGTGAGAGAGAGAGAAGCGCAGGCAGCAGTGGGATGAGCGCTAAGATGGAGAGAGCATGAGAGCGCGAGCGAGAGGAATGACTCTTTCCATGGTCGGGATAGGGCTCTTTAAGACTCAAGGGCTTGATGAATATGGAACAGCTGCTGTTGGCTGGCTCTGAGGGGCAGGACTTAAAGCGACAGAGGGGCCGGCGGAGCACCGGGGAGGAGGGATCCAAACGCTCGCTCGCTCGCACACTCTGCTACGCACAACACACACATGGCTCTCTCACACACACACACACACACACATAGACAAAACAACCTATCACATTAACATCAGAGACGCGACTACGAAAACAGTCAACAAACAAAGTTACCATCCCAACTAAATAAACACAGTTGTGCAATTCTGGATATTAAGGATTCAAATTCAAACACAAAAGCAGCAGAAAATAAAAAGAAGTAAGAGACTGTCAGTGACAGAATCTGGAAAAAAATAAAGTTTAAATAATTTCTTTCTGTTTTAACAAGTAGAAAATGTAATAATCACAGTATCTTTATTCGTTTACATTTTTTTAAATTCAAAAAGAAGCATGCTCTCTTAGGTACAATATCTTTCTTTGTGTGCTTATATTAACACTCATCACATCATATTCTTTACATTCACTTCAATCATATCAAACAAAGCCTCAGCAACACCAAAGCAATATTACTTCATGCATCATCAACAACAACAAGCAGCTGACGTCTCAGAACACGACCGTGAAGATAAAAAAAACTATAAACAACCATTTTAACGCATCAAAACGCCGCCTGTGCTCTTATACAACACATAATGAGGTA
The DNA here is from genome assembly GCA_016801845.1 of Polydactylus sextarius. NCBI lineage: Eukaryota > Metazoa > Chordata > Actinopteri > Polynemidae > Polydactylus > Polydactylus sextarius. The sequence continues at coordinate 9,122,013 of CM028919.1, forward strand.
AAATCTGACGACACACAACAACAAACTCCTGCAGGTCAAGTGCATCTGGAGCATTTCATTTTCAAAAAACCAATAGATTTTAAACCACTAAGGACAGTAAATGTATTTATTGAGCTGTGTCACTAGCTCCACTTGCGGGTGTTACATGTGAGGGACCACTGTGAACCTTTCACCACCTGTGAGAGATGATCTCAAGCCATAACTCATATTCTGGAAGCCCATCAGCTTCTAAAGCAGCAGAAAATCCAGCTCTGTCTTCTCTAACCCCAGCTTTAGAACCGCCTGTGTTTCACTGTTGATCAAGCTCAGTAAGAATGCCGAGAATGCAGATACCATTTCACAGTCAGTGAGGGTCTCCATGTTACTGTATCCCCACATTATAAGAACAGAGCTTACCATGGCATCTTATTGGAGAAATGAGCGGTCCGACAATGGATCACACATGGACGAGTCAAGCAGAAAGAAACAGCAGCTTCTCAGAAACTCACAAGGTGCCTGACAATGGTCCTCAGCTGCTTTAGTGAAAAAGACGGGTGAGTGAGGAGGAGTCGAGATCTACCAGCAGAGTCATGCAAAAAGGTGTGTTAGGTCGCTCTGCTGCTCTCCAGTTTTCTCTGCTGAACAGGAACAGTATAACCCCCGGAGAGGAATCCGGTTCCATTCATCGGCTCACGTTTCTATAATCAATGCAAAAACATCACGCAATCCCTATTGATCATCACAGGCCTACTGATGTGCAGCAGTAGTGTCTCCATTGTGGCACAGATCACACAGCATCTGGTCTCTTTTTTTTTGTCACAAAAATAAACGACTAAATAAATGAAAATCCAATTAAGATTGATGCCATCTCAAACACCTGTCACTTTAATTCTTTAAAGAGGAACAAAATCAAATGTCAGATGAAGTTCTGGGGCTTTAAAACAAAACTGCACAAAGATCAAACCAAAATAAAAAAAAATAAATAAAAATGCTTATACACTTCATATGACACATTTACTATATATATATATATATATATATATATATATATATATATATATATATATATATACATCATTTCAGTTCAACTAAAATTTGTCGCCATTTATCTCATTTAGGGTTTGAAAAACATTTTTTAAATACTTGAAAAAGGCATAGTTTAATCAAATAAACTATCCAAAACAATTCCTCATTTTATGTCAACTCATGTCTCATAGTAACAGCTGATCCACTCACTGAGGTTTAAGATACTTGGTTACAACCAGACAGAGAATCACAAGAGATGACACTCTCATAGCACACTGCGTTATTATCCTGCTATCTAGCCTGTGTGTGATTGTACCATGTTGATAACTGTTTGCATTTGATAAATTACATTTCCACGTATTATCCTTTGGCCTCAGCGAGTCTTTTCGACTGACACCATACAGACTTTTGTCATGCAGTGTGAGCTATGAAAGCCTCGCTGTTGCTATTGTTGCCTCTTATCAGCTGTGTTATGAAAAAAAAAAAAAAAAAAAAATCACAGCGTGTGACAGTTGATTTGACAGGAAGGGATCTGATACAAATAAAGAATAGAGCCGAGCTGGGCGAACACTCGATCACACGTGGCATGACAAAGTCAGTGCTATATGACGACCAAAGTCTGCGTCGATCTATCTGCTGTAACGTGTTGCTGTTAGCGTGCGTTCAGGCCTGCGTGTAGGTGGTGTTATCAGAAAAAAAAGTCACTTCAGGTTACTTTGAGTAGCTTTAGTCTGATGTCACCTGTAGTGAAGGGAATATTGTTTTTTTTTATTATTATTATTTGTCTGATAAAACTACTTCTGTTAGTGTCTAACAAAAAGAGCTACAAACATATTACATTAACAAGAGTAATTTACATTTCAAGATTTATTTTAATCAAGTTTTAATAAATACTGAGGCAGCTGAGCAACATGAAGCCTCATGATGGTTTAATGAGAATCACTTTTATAAGTTTTTTTTTAAATGAATAAATGTAATTGAAGTCAATTGAAAGAGCAAAAACAAACTGTTAGGTTTTTTTTTTTTTTTATAACACTTTCAAAAAATTTGAATTAAGTAAGTAAATCTGCGTCTACATTTCACAGTCTCACCTCAGAATTTCTCTGACAATAAACAGACAACACAGGCCTTAAAGTCGTTACATTTACCCTTTTCATGCATACAGTAATGGTCAAATCGATAACGTAATTCAGTCACCATTCCCAGAGGAATAGGTACAGTGTTGCACGTCCGCGTGCACGCATGCCTCAATTAGAGCTAAAACCGCGTGCACACTGATGTAATTTGCAGTACAGCTACAGGTGCGTCAAAGCTGAATTTAAAACGATTAAAAAAAAAAAAACATGTTGAAAATCTTCATATTAACGCAAGAACATCGAGCAGGGAAAAAATAACAATCTGTCTGGAATGTGTGACAGGAAGACAAACTACGGCTGATGATGAATGTATAGGCTCGTGTACCTTACTCGGACAAGTCATGTCACATCCCCGGCTGAGCACAGCGCACTGTAGAAGTGGTTGTCTCCAGGTTGTGGTGGTGGTGGTTGGTGGTTGGTGGTGTGGCTCTGTGCGTCTGAGCGCGCCGTTTAACTGTCACACACCGGAGCCACACGATCAACTCCTCCTCCGGCGCGCGCCCTGTGCCCAAACCGAGCACCTCCACCGGCGGCAGGACCCGGTGAGCGGGGTCAAATGTGATTCAGACACACAGAGAAAAAAAGACTGATGCGAGACAACAAGTGAAAAATAGTCGTTTGATGAGTTTTGCGCCCACTTTTGGTTTGATTAGCTAGTTAAAATGTTAAAATGTATATCTCCGAATTTTAAATTATCCTTATTATTCGACTCTTCAGTGAGTTCCTACAGGCTCTGATAACCAACTACTGTGGACACTAACTCAATGTCATTTTAATCAGCGTTAGTTTGTGCCTCCACGGTCCTGTACGTGTATTGACGTGCGCGTAAAGGCTCTAATCTGGTTTATTTCGCCCGTGTAGCCTCTCAGCTCCGGGGTGTGGTGGCTACATTTTCACCTGAGAGAGCGGACAGGTGACAGCAGACGCGCATGAGGTTGAACACTGCGGCAGTCGGTCGGTTTTCCACTGTTGATGAATAAATAACAGGACAATAGCAGCGTCGCGTCTGTTGCACAGATCACAGTCGATGTATCACATAACCCAGGTGTTCACAAAGTTCAAGAAGCAAGACTCTGGTTTGATTTGATTTTTTTTTTTAGATAATGTTTTGATTGTAGTCTGGTACAGTCAGATAGGAGTTAGATATAACATCATTATCAATGCATTTGTTGTGTGTGATTGAAATTTGAAACTTGATGGACCCTGATGTATCCAGCTTCATGATGTCTGCTGATGATCTGTCCCATTTGTCAGATCCACTGTCACAAAACATCACATATCAACATCGACATGTTAAAAATGTAAATACATTTTCCCACCTTCTATTTTATATCACAAATCCAACAGGATATATTTAAATTTGTTGACATATTTTACGCTCTGTGTCGTCTCTCGAAACGGGTTTTTCTTCCCCACATTTCAAATTTTCCATCATTGACTGACTGCCTCAGCTGTGGACCAGAGCACACAGCCAGCTGACAGCAATAACCAACTCTATCATCTCCACTAGAGGGAGGGCTATCTCACAACAAGGCCACTAAGGAGCTGCAGCAGAGCTACCTTTATTTATTTATTTTTCCCAGGGTGATAGTGTAATTCATAAACTGAATGAATGACAGTCAGGACAGTGCCAACAACCAGGCTCACAATGGAGACTCGAGTGCATTTACTTGTGCACAAAAACCTATCCATTACAAACGTGTAATTATTGTCCTTAATAGATTAATTCATGCTGAAAGATAGAAATGGGTTCCAGGCTATTGATGTAATCATTTCACTGAGGAAATTAAGTGACATTAAAAGAATGATATTGTCACCGTGAAAGTATCATTGATTCTTTTCGAATGCAATTAACTGTATTTGAAAATGGGACCTGCACATTGAGCTGCGCAAGGAGCACTGAGGATCACTTCATTTGTGAGAGATATAAAGACCAAATTATCCCATCAAAAAGAAAATCTATAAATGTAATGGCACAGCGCTTCTGCACTAAGGACTGACAACAGTGGTCCTGTTCAGTTCCCTCGGTTAGGCGCATTAATTACCAGTGAGCTGCTCTCAACAAGCCAAAGAAAGATTATTCAAACTGTGAACTGAAGGAGAATTTCATTCAGTTTAAAAATTCACCTGTAAATTTTTACTGGCTAACATAAACAACCCTCTCATAAAAGGAGGGGAGATGAGATGTTAGGCTCTGACATGTAATGTTACTGGAACTATGATCGCTAATAAACAGGAGAGTGATTTTTTTGGGAGTCGTACAGCTCGGATAGTTTCTACACTTAAGTGTTTTGCTGGAATGTTCAGTTTATTGATCAATTAGTTTTGATCAAGTAATTTTTTTAAGGAAAAGTGATGAATATTCTGAGCCGAAGCTTGTCAAAGGTGAGGATTTTATGCTTTTTTCTGTTTTATGTGACTGGAAATCAAATATGTGACTGTTGATCAGGTAGAACAAGCAAACTGGACATGTCAGTTTGGATTTCCAGAAACTGTGATTGACATTTTTCACTAGTTTTTGACATTTTATTGACGAAATGATCAGCCAGTTAACTGAGAAAACTAATAATTGATATGAAAATCATCAGAAGTTCTAGTTTAAAAAGATCTGAACTGATGCTACTGAACATCTCTTGTCCATGTCGTTGCCATATGAGTCACAAAACTATATTCATGTATTTGAATATTGAAAACAACCAGTTCTGCCTAACAAATGTAATTTCATAAGGTTTTCTGAATATCACTATCATATAAATTATGATAGTGGCTGACATCACTGGCTGACAAGTAAATTTCTCTCCTGGCCAAATGACCAGTGCACTGGACTGGATCCATCACACAAGTCAAGCTCAAGCACTTTTCATTTAGAAAAACAGTCTGTTTCACATCTGTGTGTAGTTTTTAAGTTTAGAATAAATCACATAGGCGTATATACGTGCACTATATGCTTGTAATGGCAGTTTAGCGTGTGTTTGTTTTGCTGACTTTCCACAGATGTCCAGTGAGTTGCAATGAATTCCAGCAAAAGCATGTTTGTGCAACGGCACAGCTCCCTAACCCAATTACAGTGCTGGTAATCCACTGAAAAGAAATTTAGTGAAGAGGCAGCGGGGCAGGCAGAGAGAGACAAACATGAAACATATCAAACACAACTACTGATCTGATGTCCAGGCATCAGAGGCATCGGGCATCAATCTCCAGTCCTGGTCAAAGAAGCTGCATAATTCAAACCCAAACATTTTTCTTTGCGTGATTCAAACCAAATCAGAGGGTCTGTAGCCTCTCTCCCTCCACCTGCTGTCAGGCACACTCCATCCCACCCTCACCCAAATTTCATTTAGGAGACATCTTTCTCCCTTTCCCCCTCTCTCTCATGCTCTCTACATTGCTGTCTCTCCTCTCTCTTTGAATTCAGTGCGCCGTAGCCCTTAGATTTACTTGCTTAACAAATATGGACAGGGGGCCTAAGTGGTTTTTGAAATCTTCGAATGGACTTTGGAGTGGCTGGGCTGTGCTGGGTGACAACAGTCTCTCCGTCTCTCTCTCTCTCTCTAACTCATATATATATATATATGTGTGTGTGTGTGTGTTTGGAGAGTAACTGTGTGTATGTCTGGTTGTCTGTCTGTTTATGTTTATGTCTGCATGTGTGCGTGTGTGTGTGTGTACACACGTCTATGGCTTACCCATGCTCTTGCAGACTCGCTGGCTGGGAGATTGCAGTGCAGGGTGGAGCGGCAGTCTGGAAATGAGATAAGGATGTCTGATTCATAGGATCTGACAGGAAATCTATACTCTGCAATGTTTATAATCCAGCCATTACTACACAGCCAAATGAAAGAACAATAATCCAATCATTTACTCCATATTTACCTGAGGCAGATTCTCGGCTTTAAATACAAAGCGCACTGCTCAGTGACAGAGGCTGTAAAAAGGCTGATGTGGGTGAGGGTGCAGAGGGGCAATTTTTAGCTGAGAAAGAGAGTGAGGAGGGTCACCAAGCAGGCTGAGGATGGACTGTCCTCTGGGGAGATGCATGTCAACAGGAGACAGGATGGTTCACCTGTGTGCACTCCGCAGGGCTAAGGGTCACTCATTACTCATCATTAAGACCCTGCTGATTTATGTGTAACTAACAAAAAAAAAAGGAGTAACGAGAGTTTATGAAACATGAGGTTAAATGTTACAGAGATGAGCTCTAAAAATTTCCCTGGAGTGAAAAAAAAAGAAAAAAAAATCTTAGGTCAGATGTACTGTATTAACAAAAAGCTTCTACTATTACAGAGCTTATGCAGTTTAAAGAGGAGGTGTAATTTGGCTCCCTCACACTGATCCTGTGTCATCTACAACAGAGAAGTCCATAGAGGTAATGTCTCTCTATAAGCATAGAGGAATTCTCTGGCGGGGGCTAACTTATCATAGAGTCTTTCATGGACAGTATGAGCTGCTCCTCATTGTGTACGAAGGGGGGAGGTTTATCTTATTTGGAAAAGTGAAGGGGGCCTGCCCTTATCTGTCAATAAACAGTAATTAGATTTTGTGGCCGATAGCGTCGATTGGTTTCTAATCTAGCTGTCGCCCTAGACGTGTGTAATTAAAATCCTGATTGATAAAGGGGCAGAAGCCCGCCCACACCACCACTTTACCAGACCCTACCCCCGACCCCTTCAAAACACAAACAAGAGAGAGATATGAAAGAAGGCCCGGGGAGAAAACTGCACTTCTTATTGATCAGCTCTATCTGCCTTCCTATCAATGCCCTTTCCCCACAATGGTGGAGCCAGTACAAAGGTTTCCCACGTTAAACTTCATAGTTAATCTTCATCTGTAAGATTTTATCCTGTTGCAACATTTTTTTTTTACCTAAAATAATAAAAAGAAATGTCTTCTTGTGCTCAAGCAAAAAAAAAGAAAAACATCCACACAGGTGATTGGGTGAAATTTACCATCCAAAATAAGAGCTAAAAAAATATGCTCAACACTAATGAGGGAAAGCTGTGATCAGAATGCAATAAAGCAAAAACAGCCCTTAGGCGATACAGAGATGAAAAAGGAACAATGCTTTTTATCTATTTAACTAATGGGTCTGTGAACACAAAAATAAGGTCCGCACAAACACAAGCTCACACACACACACACACACACACACACACACACACACACACACACACACACACACACACACACACAGACACAGGTGAATGTCAAATGTGTATCACCACACATTAGACAAATCAGGTAGTACCTTCAAGTCAGATGACTCCCACAGAGAGTGGCCGGGCTGAAAGATGTTCAAAAACACTGCCTCCAGACTTCACTGTCATCAGGGTCCATACAGACAGGTGGCCCAGGAAGAGAGGCTGCGTGCTGTCTAACTTCTGCAGAAAAAGGGAAAGTGACAAAAGTGAAACGGTAACAGAGGAAAACAGGATAGAGGATATGCATCAAGCAAAGAGGCGTCCAGCAACATAAAAGCTTAAGCTGCTCTGGCCAATAAATATCTGATCATGACCCAAACCTTCATAACGGTTCCATAACGGCATGAGACAAAGATAATCTGTCTTATAGAGTCAAATTTTGTCTGGTTGTCTGCAGGATTCTTTAAGCTGTGTAAACTGGGAGCATATGCAGACTGCAGGTCTGTGACCTTTACTGTCTGACACTGGTCACCTGCTGTCACGTGTGAGGGCTGACCCCACAGCAGTGAATGATGGCCACATACTCTACTTCAACCCCCCCCCTCTGTGACACATACACACCGACAAATACGCATGCGTGCACGCACATATGCATGCACACATACACATTACTGTACCCACCATGGATAAACCACCTCATACTCAACAGCACACGAATGTTCCTTCCACATCAGGAACATAATAAATCACAAATTAGATGTGTGTGTGAGAGTGTGTGTGTGTGTGTGTGTGTGTATTTCAAAGGGCTGGGCATTTTGAAACGCAGTGGTCCAGTGCTTAATTTGACTCTTAATGGAAGGCAAAATTTCCAAAGGAAAACTTTCATTGGGCACAAAATGACTTTCCTTAGTTTTCATTTTCTTACACTGTGAGAGAGATTGAGATTGATAAATGCTGGCAGAGCAGTGCTAGCCCATGCATGGTGTACCTCATTCAACTGATTTCTGTAATTTCCTCACTAAACTGTGAATAATAAATGATTACCCAAACAAATGAAAAATAGACCGTAGAAAATACATTTTGCTAATAAAGCTTTTTAAGTTCTTAACCACAAGGCAAAGTGCATTACTTGTCTTATAACCATGAAATACCCTTTATAGAATAATCATTGAAGTTTTAAAGACTTTTGGCAGCATTTTGCCTTACAGAGTCCGTAAGTACTTCCAGTGTATGAAGGGTGTCATCTCCCAACAACCATACAAAAAGTACCTTATTGAGACTGCATAAATGTATCATGTTACATGTATTTTGGTTGGGAGAAACTTGGAATCTATAAATCTAATGAGGATTTATTAAAAATTTTAATGTTTATACATCAGCATTTATATCTGTGTTGCAAAAACACTAACACATCTATTTTATTTAGAATGGAGAAAACACTCAAGATCATTTAAAAACAAAAAAGGACAACTCTTCTACAACATAACATACTTTAAGGTTATGAGTCTCTGGAATAATCAGATGTTATAAAATGTATAAAAGTTACATTAATTGTTACATGAACTGGGAGACTGTTGTATTTGAATATATGCTTTTATGTTGGTACTGATGTACTTGATATAAAAAAGCACAATCACACATATACAGACACAAAAATGATCCTTAATGATTTTTATCAAGATGTAAATTATAATTGAGCTTTTCTTATATTTATATGCATATCTAAATTACATTTTTGTCCTTGACAAACTTAGAAAGAAAGCTCCTGGATATAGAGAACCTTGTCATCTTATGTGAGTAAATGTGATTGGAGATCAGATTCTCCATTTTTCTTAAGACTGTCATCTCTCTTGATAATAAGGCCAACTCCCCCTGTGGTACCAAAACAGTGGAGTGACCTTGTTACCAGGGTGCCATGTGTCACAGTGGGGGGACCCAGAGGGAGAGGATGAGGTGAACAGATCATCTCCCTGCATGCCTGGCACCGGTGCCCTACCCTTCCTGCTCCCACCACAGGCCCCGCACCAGAGAGGCCGGTGCAGGGAGAGGAGCAGCTCCAAGCCCTGGAGAACATGACTCCAATTAAGCTGTGGAAGCCCGACTCACGCTCCACTGCCTCAGCCCAGTTGTCCTACGCAGGAAGACACACAGTCAACCCAGGGAAATGAACTCTGTCAGCATAGCGAAGATAATCACCGAGAGACTTAGATTATGCTTTCCAACAATTTATAGCACATAAAGAGTCACTGTGATCCATCAAGAAAACACAGAACTTTAAACACAAATTTAAACTGTATAAAAATTAGACTTTAACAAGAAGAAAAGAGCAGCAGCTATGACAGCTTACTTCCTGTTTTGAGAAAAAAATGCGAAGAGTTAAGCACACAGTAATGGATGAGGACGATTGAGAGGCCTCGTTTCCCCCTGTGATTAAAAATGTATGTTGCCACACGCAGCCTTTGGTGTGGAACTCTCCTGGAAAAGGAGCTGGTTAATATTCAGGCCCATGTCTGGCTAATGTCTTAAAGTGATAAATAGGAGGGGGTTGCTGCCGTTTGATTGTTCTTCACAGGCAGTCTGGGAGCAGCAGCACAGGGGGATTTAAGGTGGAGGAATCCTCTCAAAGCTCCTCATTCATTCACTCTCAGACGCCCCATCATTAATTGGGCCTGTCGACATGACTCCTCTGTACCCAGGGCCACTGGCAGCTACCATGGTGGATGAGCTTTTTAAGACAGTTCAAAAGAGTCCTTGCCTCATGAAAGGCATTCAAATTACATGAAATTGCATTCATGTCGAGCCTTGCAGGCATATTCATACAGTACACTGGCATAATGTCTTGTTTCGTGCCCTGCATATCTGTGTGACTATATAATCATCCTCTTGGGAGCAAGTCACACCATAAAGAGCATGTATGCTTTACAAACTATTAATACATAATGTTTCATTTTTCAGATGTCTGACTACATACAGACGGTAAATGCAACAATGTGGATTACCAAGGAAATACAGTTCACTTGTAATGTAAATAAAGCAGTGATCTATAATTAAAACTGGTGACATTTCTATCACAAAGCTTATTCTATATTCTTGCTAAATAGTATGAAATACCCTCATAAAGGTCTATAAAAATCCAAAGGGAGTCAATAGTATTATCAGTGACAATAAAGACTTGTATATATATTAAAAGGTTGGAAGAAAACTTAACTAAACTTGACAATGCTTCAATCTGTATGAGACCATATGTAACCAGATGCATCTGTACGGTTCAATGGCGTCAAACAACGAGGTCACAGATTTCAACCAACTGACTACCCCTCACCTCACCCCTCAACTTGTCAACCATGAGTATTTGACAACCTACAATGGTCTTCAAGTAACAAAACCATCTCTCCTGCCAGTGTTTGTTTTGTCTGGTCTGGTCTCCTGTAGAAACATGGAGATGTGACATGGACAGATTTTGAAGAAGAAGAACGGCTCCTGATAAAAATACAAACAACACTATTCTTAGTTTCAGGTAATTATACACCAATGAAATCATAATTAAAACTGTTATAATCTATTTCTGCCCATAGATGAACCAAATCTTTCACAATGGACGTTAAATCTTAACCCAAAGTGAAAAAAAGACTTCTGATCAAGCCTGGGTCTATAAATCAGCCCGAATCTGAGGTGCATGACAGACTAAATATAAATGGGAAGCTGAACTACAATATGTGCAGCAGTTATCCCTTTGGCACAGTTTCCACTTTGACAGTTATCTCCCCGCTGCTGTGTAAGTATAGCTATGCAGGACAAGGTGAGTCCAGCCTTCAAAACTTTGTGATTTCTACTGATGTGGAGTTGGAAGGTGATAGCAGAAGGTGGCCAGATTTGGTTCATGATGTCAACCATGTGATACTTTAGTATTTATAACCATTAGGGGCTGTATATATGTCATGAAGTACAGTCTGGGCTTTTTTCAGGGTGGTCATTGGCCTACTTCACTTCCATCCTTGTCCTGATGTTTTTTTTCCATGCCAGGACTGATAACCCCTACACTTGTGGAAGAAGAGTTTAACTCTTACCTTCAGGGAATCCTAGCTGCCGGAGGCTTGTGATGCTTATTCATTTCAACACTGATTTTAGAAAATATTTGGGATTCAAAGACAACTTATGAGTTTAACTCAAGTGTTGACATTTTAAGTGTGAAATTTTCCAAATGCAGCAGATTAGTTAGTGAAGGATCAGGCTACATCAGCTCCCAGGACTTGACCACGAACAACAAAGCAACAAAAAGTTGAACAGACAGTTCAACAGTGTGCTGGGATTGAACATTCTGTGTTTATTTCCAAAGAGACCTCACACAGAGCTCACAATTAGAGCCTAGTGTCTCTATACATCTACTAATCTCTTGCGCTGTCATTCTGTGCATTTTTTTTAAATTTCCAAACTATCTGCAGAATCACTCTTTCTCACTTCCTCTCACTCTTTACATATTGAACAATCTTTTGCAATCATACACTCATTCAGTATCCTCCCCTCCTCCTCTCCCTGTCTTGGAAGTGGTTTCTGTTATGGCAGTGGGAAGGCTACCCGCAGCGGGAGAGATCCTAATTAACAGCCTATTCATTTGTGTGGAGCGGAGGGCTCCTGCTTTCTGAGCACTTGTTTTATGGTGGCGCTAGGGAGCCCTGTCCAGGGATTTGGAGGGGGATAATTGCCTTTGCCGCAGGCTGCAGTAATCTGGTCGGCTAATTCATTATTTTAATAAGTTAGCTTCTCCTCGGGGGTGTGCTAGCTGCGCTGCGCCTCAAACCTTGGTGGTGCACCTCGTTATTGTGGCGCTCTTTTACACCGCCGCCCGCACGGGGTTAATAACTGTTATTAGCCTCTCTCCTCAGCCTGCAATTTCTCGTTTAACTGGGGCGATTCAAACGAAACCTTTGCGAGCATCTAATAATCAACCTCTCTGGAACCAGGGGTAATCCCTATGAAGGGGTCCATATAGTGGAGAGGGGTAATGGATGCAATCGCCTGAGTGCCTTTGCCTGTGCTCCTTTCATTACGGCTCCTGATGTTGTTTTTGTTGTTGATGTTGCTGTTGTTTTTACTCAGTTCTTCCAAAATCACTTGAGAGAAGAAATATTTGCCTTGAGCGAGGGAAATGGATCAGATTTATACATACAAATAAGATGATCATTAGGTTTGCGTAACTAATAGCTTCATTTAGACCATTATCTTCCATCTTTGTAATGGGCTATGCAGTCAGCAGGTTGTGTGTGCGTGTGTCTGTGTAGAGGCAGGCAGGTTTAATGACTCCGGTGCAGTCAGACATTTCGTGCATTGGCTGATTAAAAACCATGTCATTTCAACAGGAAGGGAATAAAAACAGGCCTTTATGAATAGAAGTATCTGAAAAATCCAATATTGGAGATGGTGATGGCTAGATGTCTGAGGGAACCTGCTGTTAAAATCCAATTATGAGTACAGCACAAAGTGGTTAAAGGGTTTTGAATGCACCTATTGGATACATTATTTCACTTTGTGACGAAAAGAGATATCCTAATTCACTTTTGAGAGAAAATACAATGTAGACAAGGCAATCCTATTACGTGTCCCTAGATATCCCTGCTTTGCATCTGCCCCTGACAAAATCTATCACTGTGGCTGAGGAAAACAAAACATTCAGACTGTTTTTAACAGAGACATTCGAAACATTTTGGCTGCTGGAGGCCATCTGCATTTCAGACCTGCATGTCATTGCATTTTCCAATTTAATGCATCTTCATTTCAACATGTATACCAGAGTAAATCACATATGCATGCGCGCTTTCCCTGCTAACTGTACCTTAATAGCAACCTATCCTGGATGTCTTGTCTCCTCTGTGCACTGCAGGAAAGTGAAGGCCTCAGTCCACATGCACTGTGTGGCTTATGTTCCATCCTGTAGGCTGGCTTGTTTAGCTGTCATCATGCTGTGACCTGCCAGCCACTGTGAAATGAGCTCTTGGATATTAAAGAGGCTATCTCTTCATCTTTACTTAACCCTGATGGAGTGACACATCACATGGCCCTATGCCCTGCAAAGGAGAGGGACAAAAACTTCTCGGGTGGAAAATGTTGAAATGAGCGAGGCCATATTCTGTGGTCAGTCATATGACTCGAGGAACAACATTTCCACTAACATGCTTTCCTCATCAAGCCAACAACAAACTATTAAGTCACCTGAGGTATTTCACAATGTTTATCCAAGAATGTGACAGTGTGCAAACGGCCCTGCATGATCATTTAGCAGTTTATCTGCATCTTAAAGTTAAACCTGCGCTTAGCCATGTCCCCTCTGCACACAGGAGTGGCGGTTGTGCTCCATAAAGTACGCACATGATAGTAAATGACCTGGTTCACTATTAACTATTATCCACTTAATGTCCTTCCTGGCTTGCCGCATGTGGAGCTTTGGCTGAGCGCAGGCCTCTGGGGCTGCCTGGGGCTCGTTCAGGGCCATGGCTTTTCAAAGCCCACGCTGCCATCTGCTCGACCAGCGTCCCGGCTCCTCTTCTCAGGCTGACGTGGCAACAGCTGGGACGGCAGAGGCGCATGACTGTCCCACACCCAGGTGTTAGCACAGCTTCATGCATATGGATACAGAGATTGCTATAGATCTCTAATAACACATGTGGTAGCTGACACACAACTTATAAATGCACTGCTCCGTGGACAATATTGTTAAATGCTGTTCATGCACAGGGAGGAGCTTTCTTATTGATTTTTTTTCCCTCTTTATGGATATATCTCATTTGACACTCTTCTGTGCGAGGCAGTATTGATCAATGATATCAGCTGATATTTTTTCAAGAACTGCTGGTGTGGCATAGCTCACAGCAGCCCTGCCCACCTTAAAGCCGCTCGGCTTAGCACAACTGATTTCTAATGAACGGTCCCTCCTCTCATCACACAATCCCGAGTCTCCCCCTCCCGCATTCATCAATTCTCATTAGAGAAAATCATCATGTGGAATACCAACTTTTGGCCAATATTCATCACTGTCAGCCCTCATCCATAGCAGCACAATGACAGACGCAGGATCTGGGAGTGCCTAAGTAGCACTGACTTAGCTCTTTTATTCCCTAATCTCACCCTCTGTGCTTGTGGGGCCCAAGCAACTCTCTGCAGTGCACACTCCCTGACAGCAATTACTTTATGTAAAAAGAGTGGAGAAGTTCAGTGAGTGGCGTGAGTGAGAATAAGCCTCCTCTGAACTCGGGCTATGGGCTGCAGCATTCAAATAGGAACTGCACACTTCCCCTGGGCAGTAAAGGGCAGCAAGCAAGGAAGGGAGATGGCAGACGACAGCCTTTAGTCATGTGACAGAGATCTTGTTGTGACATCGCCCATCCAGCCATGACACAAATAAACTGATGCTGTAAAAGTCTTACATAATTATACTGCTAGTATGTTGAAGTGACCCCTCCAAAATCAAAATGAATAATGAGACTTCCTTATTTTACATGTATTTATTACTGTGAGGTGTCAGAGTTTTACTACAACTGGCAAAGAAACCAGCACAAACTGTGAACCCTATAAAACCACAACTTGTTTTTATACTCCCTGTTTTATGAACAGAACAACAATAAGATATAATGTGTTAACGATGTGCTTGTGAACTTTAGAGGTACTTGTACATTAATGTGTTTATCTTTGGACAGCGGCTGACTTGCTGTTTCCCCGTCTTTCAAGAAGGCAAATGCAATAAGAGTGTATTCCAAACTATTGAACTATTCTTGTAAATCATACCTGCATCTTTCTGCCTCTCACTGGGTCCGTCCACTCTCTAAGGAGCTTATCTACGTCAGAGACAGCTTGCCTTCACCACCAGTGTCCCCCCTCCTGTAAAAATAGCTTGAGTGTGTCATTCTCATAACGCTAGCAGGATCAATACATTCATTCCCATTTTAGCTGCTCTGCCCCTTTGCCCACCCACGCCCGAGAATAGGACAGCTTGCAAAAACCGGACGCCGTGTCAGCTAATCACAGCCCTAGTGCTTCAGTCATATTTGCCCCATCGGTGCTGCACACCGGCTGCTTGCCCAGCGCAGCTGGAGATTTTACCCAGAGGTCAGTGGGCTGGCCAGCTTGTCTCAGTCCAAACTCCCCTCCCGCTACGTGGATCAGAGGGAGGCTAGCAGTTCGCCTCTGCTGAGAAAATGAGATCACACCACCACAATGGGGGGGCTGCCTTTGGAAGACCTTCATTCCAGGCTACAAGATAATAGTGGAAAACCATTTGCATCAACCAAGGGGACATTATAATAAATCAGACACTGTGATAAATTCTTTTAATGCTTGGCACTAACAGGTGTTAACTGACTCACAGTTAATGTCATTTAGCAGCAGCTACAGAGCTAGAGAAGGCTCCTGTGTTTTTTGTGAAAATGTAAATTAGTGACTATTCAAACCTTAAACAAAGGCCGGAGTTTTAAACAAATTAAGTAGACAGACAGACAGATAGATAGATAGATGTACTGCTGCTCTTGATGTACATACGTGCACACACTAGCAGATGCAGATTGCATTAGGCAACCTTGGAGGGAAACATATGACGGCCTGAGGCGGTGTCTCTGTGGTTTAGGCATCAGTCACTTCCCTGTGGGCTGCCACTGAAAACATAAACAACCAACATTCCTTCTCTGCAGGAGAGCATTCAAGAAACCGTATTCAATATAAAATGACAAAACAGGCGGGGATGTTGATTTCACATGGACATTGTTTACAGGTGGATTTTGTTAGCTTTGAATTGGTTGCTGGTTCTAACCACATAGTAATTGTACAGACACAATAAGCACGGTGTAATAATCTGATCCCTTTTAACTTTTTGTAAGGAAGCCAACCAGTTAATAGTTATAGCTTCAAGTGAGAGAATTTCAAAAATGTTGAGCTTTTCCTTTAAATTATGAGCTGAACTGTTAACTCTGACTGGGTGAGTATCTCAGGATGATGGCTATAAGCTCACAAGGGGACATTTTCCACCAGAAGCTGTCATAAAACCCTGCGACTATTTTCAGGAACTCCAATACGCCACATTCAGAAATACAGACATTTGCAAGTATATGCATTCAAATGATCTGACACGTAGTAAAGGTTATTCACAGTCTCATATGCATCTCAGAGAAACCAGCACACCGGTATAGGGGGCACATACTGAACAGACGCATACATACACACACCTGACCTATAAGTCCTTCATCTCTCAGCGATATAGAACACCTGAACTTTTTCTGGGTGTGATAGATGGACGGCAGAACGTCCCTGAGGGACCAGTGATTAAACAGGAAGCAGGGAGAGTCACCGAGCAGACCAGCAGCTGGCTGAGCCCCCTCCTTCTCAGCCGCTCACTGATCTGCTGCGACGGAGAGCAGAGGAGAGAAGGGAAAGCATAAAAGGGAGTAATAGATTATCAATAAAGTCAATATGGCATCGTGTTACACATGCCCTCTGACCTAAGCAGGGTTACTAGCTCTGATATCCTTATGGTCATATCAACAGGAGGAGACAGCCCTAATGTATCTGTATTCAACAATTTAATGCTTTGTGCTTATCAGTTTCTTTCCATTCAGTAATGCTCTGATTGTAGTGATAGAGAATTATTAACTAGCTTAACCACCAAACTGTATCACATAGTGATCATCTAACAATTTTTCTTAAAGAAGTCCAAATAAAATATTTTTTTTATGAGTTAATGCTTTTAATAAACAATTACAGATTTGTCATTTTAAGTATTAAATCTTTTTTTTTTTTTTTTTTTTTTTGGTAATTTTCTCATATTTCACGTGACGTCTCATTTATATGAAATTCTCACATTAGCATGCAAATTATTCAAAGATGATCTTGTAGTCACTTTATCAAAGCATTATCTCTTCACACCTAATTAGGATTCCAGTCACAGTCAATGAAAAGCTTGTTTCAACATATACCATATCACCACTGCGTCTATACAATAATGCCACGGAGCTGAAATCTTCCTTAGACCCGCTACTTTAATTCATCTCCAGCATCCCATGTTTAATTTTTAGCCTTGGCTGCCCACAGGGACTTTAACCCTTTCTGCTGTCTCATTTTAATCGGATGCTTTTTTGTTAAATGTTTAACTTAAATTGGGAGCCTCATAAATATTCCAAATCACTTGTCCTGTGTTTGATGAGGAAATGAGCCTCGTACCCGCCGTGATTCCCCAGGCGGGCAGGCAGGCAGGAGGGGTTTGGGGTTTGGGGGGGGGCCCTACAACTTAACTGTTGGAACTAGACCTGTGCGGCACTCTGACAGCCTACATTAGCAAGCAGCAAATTGTTTTAACAATGTGAGGGCTGCTTTTGTGTCGAGATAATGATGATATCTCTCTTCTGTGGTGCTACATGCTACTGAGGTAATCCTAAAGGTCTCTACTGTCATCGCTGCCTGAGAGCACCTTTTAAAGTCTAACGGGACAACAGCTTGTGCTGAATATGAATCTCACTGCTCTGACATTACATCAGACTTCACACGTAACATAATGATCCAGGGTGATGTTGTAGCATGTTCTAAAATGGGTTTTAATTCAAGTTATATATTTATATAATTGTCAAAGCCTCACACTAGTGACACAAGTGCACAGATATAGTTAATATGATAGTTTCCTAGCAAGGGTCAAGTAGCTCTGACCTTTGAGTTAGTCAGATAGGCCAGGGCCTGTTTCAGAGTTTCTCTCTGTCTTTCCCTCCCATGGCACTGTGGTCATTAATCTTCCACACAGGTGCTGAGGACTTCTGACCCTCTGCTCCACTTCCTCCATTAGCACCATGACAGCTCCACTGTAAGGTTCATATACTCAACCGTATTTCCATCCCTCTTCTCCCAGCCCACTTCCACTGGTCTGGGAACTAAAATCCACTGTGTCTCCTTCACTCCACAAAACTAGTTACACTTGTTTCGGTTGCACTTTAATCACCCAGTCATAGCATCACAATCTTTGTCAGCGTTTTGGACATAAAGAATAATATTTTTTCCACACTGTGGTCTAAATTTAGAAAATACAAGCAATAAAAATATAGCATTAAAAAGGATGGTGGGGGTGGGTCTGGGGGGTAATACAGACAGATTGGCTACTTTTTTCTATACTGAACTAAACATACAGTGCAATATATCAAAATCACAACCAGGGATAATACAGTGGTGATTTATTTCAGCTCAAGAAACAGGCCTCAGAAACAATGCGGCTGCAGTTATAACTATGCTGTAACTCAAAATGTCCAGAAACAACATACGTGTTCAACCTCCTTACAGAAGGAACAGAAGTTGGACAAATACAAAATCATAACTGCATCCTGTAGTGAAAGAAGCATCCATGTCCTTAACAAGTGTCAGTATCAGCTGTACTGTACCAGAGTAAAGATGACATGACAAGACCATGACAAGATTTCTCAGCTCAGAGAAAAATATAGCAGCTCTTTGGTGCCTGTTGTTTTCATCAGTGTCTTTCTGGATACGTCCGAGTCAGAGTTGTGAATCTGTGCCATGTTCTGAGGTCGTGACCCCTCAACTGGAGCCGCCTCCTGCACAGAGTCTCAGTTTCACAATAGACGAAGCCCCCCTCAACACAACAGCTGGACCGATTCACACGCAACCACACATGCACAGACATTTACACATTCTCACATCACACACACAGACAAAACCCCTACGCTAACACATGCAGGCAGTTGTTTAACATATGCAGCATCTCTCTGTGCATCCTCTCACAGGCCACCATACGCCCCGGCCCAAGGCAAAGGAAAACACAAATGTCAGTGAGAATGGGGAAAGGTTACAGGAAAGCCAAGAGCTCGATACTGTTAATTTGCTCCCAGGGGTTCAAGGAGTCAACCAGCAGAGTGATCTGACTCTGCGAACTCCTGAGATATACCCAAAATACCAACTCCTGCAGCAGTCTGCAGACATCTATGATAAGAAAGGTTGACGAGGAGCAAATTCATGACATGTATGAGGTGGTGGACAGAGTGAATTACCTGTATTTTTCCTTGTAATTACACAATGTATTCCTGGTTGTCTGATTAAATGCAAACATTTCTATGAACTTTTTCTATTGATACTGCTAATGTAAATCTTGAAAGGCTTCTGCTGGCATGAGAAAACTGTTCTGTTTCTCTAATACTAATCAGATTTTTTAACTAATCACTCCTAATTTTTCCATAGTATTATATATTATAAAGACTGTGTACAAAGAAAAAAGATCGAATACATTCACAAAAGTTTAGATTTCTTCATTTATGTTTGTAGTATAGATTGTCAATAAAACACTGGACAATTATAATGACTTTAATGTAATTTCAGACGTGTAATTGCTTCACATTTTGTTCAGCGCACACGTTTGAATATTAAGCTGTTGTCATATGGAAACTCACACCACTGTCCATGGCGAGTGCCCTTTTGGGGGCAGATGTGGTGAGAACATGGTGTGTGAGGTGTGTGTATATTCCTGGTGGTCCCATCCAGACGGTGTGTCTGACTTTCAACATGTCTCTCCTCATCTCACTGAGGTCACCTCGTTGGTATCGCAAGCGCAGCAGTCACATTGTGCTTCAATGCAGACAGATTGCTTATAATAACCGTTAGAGACCTTTCATTTTTCCCTGTCAGCAATTTGCAGGATAATTTTGGCACCCTTTAAGGATTCAGCTCCCCTAATAAGAGGATAAAAATAAACAAGCGAGTTGTTGAAGCACTATATTGGGATGGCATAATCCCATTTACAAGTCTGAACGCACTCTGGCCAATAAAATCAAACCCCAGCAACATTGTTACATGTGGCAATTTTCACCATTTCTAAAGCAAGAAATGACTGAGTGCTAGGCTTTTAGACTGCCAGGATTTACTAAATGGATGAAACGTCACTTTCCAAATTTCATTACAAAAGACCTACAGCGAAAAATGCTCAGTCAATTCATGTACCTTAGCAAATATTAGGGAACATTTATTTTTGGTTTCCACTATTGACCACTTTTGGCACCAGATTACATTATGAGTCTATTTTAATTTACTTTAGCGAAATAGCTGTTTTAAAAAAAAAAAAAAAAGTTTCAAATTCTGCAGAAGTGGAGCATATTGATTCCAGCAGCAAGATGCCGACAAGCTGGAGCTTTACTGTCAGCCTCGTCCATCTGTTGGTTTCACAGCTGATCTGACAGCCACGTCACATACCTGCACCGACAGTGGGCCACACTTCATCTGCTGTCTTTTGATTTTCATTAAAAGTAGAGCGAAAATGTGGTATGGCTATGAAAAGTAGATACTCAGAGGCATTAAGCAGAGCTGAGAGATTAGGTAAATTAATCAAGTGGCGAAAGTTTGAGAAGAGAACGGCATAAAAAGGTGATGTATGAAAACAGAATACAAAGTATTGTAGGATGAGATAGAAAGAGTCGGGTGAATTAATCAACAGAGGCTGAAGGACAGAGGTTGAAGGAGTAAACTAATGTCAGTTCTGCCTTGAATGAGACGGACATTTAAAAACATAGCCAGAGATCAATACACCCACAAAGCTATCTCAGGTGATAAGATCTATCAATTACTGTCTTCAGAGTTGATCACGTTTAACTCCACTTTGTAATTAAAAGAACTGTTTTCTCAAAGAAACATGTCTACGATCACGACTACGGGGAAATCCTGCACAAATGTTGTGACAACTCTTCTTTGCGTGAATTATACAGTAGAATAAATATAATCTACAGTACGTGCTCATAAAATGTGAAGATAAGCTATAAATAGTGACTCAAGATGGGGAGGGGAGTTTTCCATTCAGGGGGACAAAGTCTGGTGGGGAAAAATAAATAAATAAATAAATAAAATGGAAATTTGTGACATTAATTCCTGGCCTCTATTTATCCCATTTCCTGTACTCTTTATGTATCTAATATTTCTAATTTACCACCGTCCAGGAAAAGTGACACAAGAAGCCATAAATTCTCTTCTAATTCCAAATAATTCCGATTACATGGACGAGTAGTTTTCAATCAGAAAGATAATCTGGATGATAGATGGTGGGATAATTGGCTGTCTCTGCCACGTAAATATTGTGTCGTTCTATTAATCTTGCCGAATGAAGTGTCAAGCTGTCACTCATTCGTCAAACTGAATTAGGAAATATAACGAATAAATAAATGCATGCGGGGTGGCTGTGGATGTGTGTGTTTGCGTGTGTGCATGTATGTGTGTGTGTGTGTGTGTGTGTGTGTGTGTGAGTGAGTGAGTGAGTGAGTGAGAGAGGGGGAAAGATAAGATGAGATGAGAGCAGGCAGATGCAAAGGCCCTCAGTCAAAGTAGGAGACGGGAATGGGAGACTTAAAGAGATGAGTCGTCTGTGTTTTAGTACTTTTGTGTGTGTGTGTGTGTGTGTGTATGTTAAAAAAAGCACAAGAAAAACTGAGAGAGAGAAAAAAAGAGAGTAAAACAAAGAAATGTGACGTTTATATCGACAGAGAGCAACATCAGCTCCACCGCCTCTTCAGCGAGTATAAAATCATCTGGAGTACTACGCATCTTTAAAACAGCTCCACGTAACAATATCCTGCCCTTAATCTTGCTAAAGTCATTTTTATCGAGACGAATTCCCTCAGAATTACATTGTCTTCTCTGTCCTGGCGTCTATATCCGTCACATGTCAGAGGCAGCTCCGGTCGCTGAATGTTTTACTCAACCATCAGGTGAGATTGTGTTTACCTCAGAGGCAGAAAGGCCGTTTGTTCAAATAAACTCAGAAGTATATTCAGTGTGCATTCAGGTAATGTGCAATAAAAGTGTAGCTGATACATATGAATGAAAAATGTCTTAAACAGAAGGAAAATTCTTCATTTTCTGTGTTTTAATTAATAAGTGAGAGGCCATATTTTTTCAATCATTCAAGAGGTGATAAATATCTTATCTACTCTTTAACCTGTAGGACAGGAAGATAAAAAATATCAAGCAGTGACATCCTCTTAATTTAATTTATAAAGATCATAATTGACGACCTGCAGGCTGCAGGAGACCCCATTTCAGGCTGCAGACAGAAAGGGCCTCAGTCGTAAGAATAAAAATGAAGTTTTCATTGAATTCTGAATTAAATCTCAAATATCAGTAATTTCACAGAAAAGGTCAGCTCTAATGGAGTTCCTCCCTGCTTTTTAATATCTCATATTTCTCTTGAAGGAGTGTATCTGGCGTGATACGCGCCCGCTAATTGTGGCCAGTTAATTAATGAAACCTTCAGGTGTTTGCAAAGGAAAACAAAGAGCCGGATTCTCCTAAATCATCAGTGCCCTTCGACATGGTTATTATCTGGCGGCAGGTGAACCCCAGCCTTGACGCATGACAGATTAGATCTTCTCAGAGGATGGGCTGTCCATTTATCTGCCTGATAAACTCAGAGCCTCTCTCCATTTTCAATCATCAGAAAGGAAATGAGATTAACAATCAAATGATGCCAGCATACTGCACACACACACGCGCACACATGAATACACACACGCACAACAATACTCATAAGCAAATGTCCATTTATCATAGCTTTGATTATGACCACTGACAAAGGCATCTTCTGTGATATATGATCGCATCATGATTCATGATACATCGGAAAACTGGGATTTGATTTTTTTTTAATTTGTTGCAGGAATCACATTCTATCAGTTTCCACGCTGCCTGCTCTGCTGTGTCCCTGTTAAATCACAAAGTGCAACGTGGGTTCACACTATTCCACAGAGGTCCGGGCCTGTTATTTCACAGCTCCCATACCAGACCTAAATTTACAGTGCAGGGCTCGTGTGCCCCGCTGTACTCCCCCTTTGTGGGTCAGCCCCTCCCCCGCTGTCCCTGACACGCATAGCAAGCATCCTGGCCCTCGTAAAGCTGACATCTTCACTAAACTATGCTAACAAGGCCGTTGTGATTTGTATATGCACAGCCTGGTGGCACTTTGTGTTGGGGGTTGGTGGGGCGGCGGCGGTGGCAGAGAAGAAAGGTGGGGAGGAGATCGGGTGTGGAATCTACTCATGTGGCGACGGCGGCTAATCAAAGCACCGCCACACGCCAAGGTTTCACCGTGCACTGACAAAAACACATATCTGAGGGATTCACATTGTGTAAAGTGACAGAACAGGCAACCCCAGGGTCCAGTGAGCAGGCTGTGGAACATTTCAGCTCTGTGATTCCTCGCTGCACTGGGATTTATAGACTTAAAACTGAATGGCTTGTGCAGGTGCAGAGCACAGACAACTGCTCTGCCCTGCCGATGCAATATATTACTGAGCAACAAACATCAGCCGGGGTGTCAACACGAACAACTGTTATTATTTAAAGCTGTGTCTTTTAAAGGTGATGAGCTTGAATAGCTGGGATGGTGGAATCAAGTTGGGGGTTTGAACATTGTTCACATTATTTATGAGAACTGTGTGGCTGATGAATTGAAATTTATTTTATTCACCTCATATGGATAAAGATAAACTACAAAGCAAACAACTATATACCTGTATGTACACTGGGCGTATTTCTAAAGGTGCTAAAACGCAAAAACATGCAGGTGCTTGCATTAGTTGACCAGTGTGAGTGTGTTGTTCATGTCCTGAGTCTAATAATACGTGTGGTTGTGAGCTGGGGGACAGAGACCTGTCCACTGCTCACTAGCTGGTGATTGAAGGTCCTGTGTGCTCTTTTAATGCCTGACAGGTGAGGCTATATGAGGCTTATCTGAGGGCACTGATGAGAGCAGCAGTCCAGTCATGACCCAGCCGCTACTAATTTGAGAGACTTACAGTTAAAATTATATTACACTTCATTAAAACACACTTCTTTTTATCTGTGTAGAAATGACATTCAAGAGGTGCTTGGTTAATAAGATCGTTCTGCAGAAAGAGCCTCAACTTTGAAGTGTGTGTGTAGCACGTTAGCGTTAAGACTTTTAGATCTAGTTAATTAATTTATTAATTAATAAAAATAAACTTCTCACTACACTGATTTCTTTTTAATTTTTCAATCAGGATACATTTTTTAAAAACATCGAGTCACTGACTTGAATTTTAATTCATATTCAGGATTTTATAAGTTCAGGAAAGTTAATTAATACACTTTTCTCTTTATAGCTGTAGACTGAGGGTTTCATTCACTGTCAGTACCTGGTGCTAAAGACTGTCACACTTTTAGATAAAAGATCAATTCTGAGTATGTTTTGATGCGTGTAGACATGTACACAACAAAAAGGTGCAAATAAGTATATGTCAAGTAAACTACCAATATTCTAGTATTTCCCTTTTGAAGTCCTATGCCATTATTTTTTTAACCCACTATAAGTTCCTTTGCATAAATATTTTCCATTGTAAAATGCTACTTAAAGATTACTGCATCAAGTATTCAACACTTGCAGAGGCTGTTCATCTGCATTTTAGGCAATGATGTTGATATTCTACATGTGTTTAGCTTATAATGCTTATCTGAAATTATCACTGCAAGACTTTTATTTCATAAACATAAGTCAGAAAGAGAGAGAGATACTGATTCACAGAGTAACCTTAGGATGAATGTCAAAGATAAAGTATAAGAACCTGCTTTCACTCTTCATTCACGTGTCAAAATACATCCAGTCAACTACCTTTCATAAATCAGACCAACACATCCTAATGTGCAACCACACACACTGTGAAGTAACCAAAGCAAAGTTAAATGGATTCAGAGTCAAAATAGTCACATGTCAAGGTCAAGCATTTGTATTGATAGTTACTACTACGATTTTGAAATACATTTTTTTTAAAACTCGTAAACGGGGATTTATTATTTCATTACTTTAAATTTTCAATGTTACCTTTTACATTAAAAAGTTAGTGTAATCACATTCACCTCATGAATTAATTCTCTTAAAATACCTGCCTTTTGCTGCAAAAATCTATCAGAAGCATCATCAGTTGTTTTATGTAAGAAAAACAAAACTGAAAACTTGACTAACTGTAACTAACAATGTTATGTGCAGCTCAGTCTCTCTCTCTCCTGCTCCCTCTCCACCCGGGGTCAGCAGGTAGTGAGTCAGTAGAAGTGAATGAGAGAGCACTTGATCTCCTGCAAGCAAGGCTGTCAGCGTGGTCATGAGTGGGCTGTGTGGAGCCTCTGTCAGAGGGTGTCAAATTTCCACGGTCCACACTGTGGCCCTCTGTCCTGCTCGTGGCTGCAGCTCAATGGGTCTTTTGATGAGCCACCCGAGGCCTTTCATCGTGCACCTTGCCACAGAGCACGGGGCCTGGAGGAGGTTTGTGGTGCACAACACCTGGCAGGTATGCAAAAACCACGTGCCCCGAGCCAAAACAAAAGCTACTCTGTCGAGCGTTTATTGGAAATTAATTTCCTCTCCCCCATCTTTTTGCATTCATAAAACACAGGACGGAAAAGAACAGGATGATCTGGGGCAGCGCCCCGACACGGGCAGTCTCAGGAGGTGGAAGTGTGGAAATAGTTCAACAAGGAAATGATAAAGAGTCACTGTGTATTTTATACCGAGATCTGATACATCTCATTTTAGATTTGCATCATTATACAGACACTGTACAATTCAGCTGAAAAAAAAAACTGCGGTTGTTTATTAGTTTCTTTGAACAGGTTGTCTTTCTTGTGATCATAAAATGTATTCAGGACATGAAAGACCAAGTACACTTGCACTAAAGGAAGAAAAGCTATTAACATTGAAGTTATGAGGTTATCCTGTAAGAGAACAAAAATATACATCCATATACATCCATTTTAAACCGTATAATACTGAGAGAATAGTGTAAACTGGACAGCTGCATCTGTCTCAAGTCTTATCTTACTTTGCCCTCTCCAGTTCCCACACACATGCCCCCTGCCTCACTCTGCCTGTGCTGCCTTTTCACTCTTTTGCCCCGGCCCCATATACTGTAGGCCCATCCCTGGGATCATCCTCTTCCTTCCTTATCTGCAGTTCAAAGCCTGTTGACTGAATTATCTCCGGACGGTAAGGGAGAAAGGAAACAACTGTCGGCAGCTCTCAGTCAGCCGGAGAAAAACTCCTCTCCGACAGCTGGTTGGTTAACTGGTCTTTACTGCCTAATCCCAAGGTGGTGGGACGGGAGCAGAGAGGGAGAGCACCGAGTACAGACACATCAGCATCTGCACACGGAGCTCTCCAGAGACAAACGGGCTCAGTGTTTCCTTTCGGGGAGAGCGGTGTCATGAGATAGTAGATGTGGGTAGCTAGAGCGGAAGCAGAGGTCTCAGGTTTGAGTGGCCACAGAGAGTGCTTGACTGAGGTGTTGAGAGGAAAGGTGTGGTGGCCAGGCCCACAGGAGGACAGAGGGTAGATTTAACTGCTGCGCTGATGGGAAGAAAGAACAAGCGCTGCTTCACAGGATGAGCGGAGCCTATTGAAGCCTGAACACCTGTGTTCACTGATCAAAGCCAATGTCTCTGTGTGTTCAGTCCATCAGCCATATTGTTTATATTATCTTGCAGAAGTAAATAAAATAAATAGTTAAATCAGGTCTACAGTTACTGCCTGTACTTGAATAAAAGTGAAGTCCACTTAGAGTACAAGCCAGGGTACCCACATGTGCATGTAATACGTAACAACCTCAGTGTGTGTCCTCTGAGGTGCAATGACCAGAAACACCAGCGGGAGTGGTCATTACTTTACTCCTGTAGTTTTTCATTGTATTTGTTTTTGAAAGTGCTGACTCTGTCATCTTAGATTGATCTCCTAGTGGCTGTAACAACTTCAACTTATTAAGTTTCCATGGTTGTACCTCTGTGCTTTAGGGATGTTTTGTTCAAACTACGGACATGTTTGATGTTGTAGTGACATTTTATGTTTCCACACTGTAGAGCAAATTGAGAACCCTGTTCTTGTGCTCCCCTTGTGTAGAATGAAGGGTCAGTTTTTGTCAGTTCACTCATTCTAAAAACGTGGTTTGTCATTGTCAGTCTTCATTTTTATTATCTATTTATTGTTTTTGCATGGAGTTTTGTTGTTGTTTACCATAACCATGAGGCTATCAGGATGATAATTCACTTTTTAAGGCAGAGACCCAATTTCAGACCATGACCTTGCTTTCTCTACTACTAGTGACTGAAGAAAATGTGAATGCACCACTCAGCAGACTAGATGTTACCGGTTATAATTAGGTCTTGACCTTCTGAGACCAGAGAAAATCATCATATGTTGCTTTAGCTCTTAGTGGTAAATTAAAGAGCCATTTTAGGCCACTGTATTAAATCGGAGCCACAACCTTTTGCTTGTTTTTCTAGTGGTAGTTATTTTCTTAACTTGGAATAACTTTTTGCCGTGCGTCGTTCCTATTACCGGCAGCTGGCCTGAAGCATATTCATATACATTTGACACAACACATTTGCACTGACGACATCAACATAGCCAGTCAGCATAAACGTTTTACCACCATATGGCTCAACACTTAACTACAGTATGGCCTGTTAGATACAGGTGATTTAAAGAAGCCTTAGTCCTCCACATCCACATAGATCTCCCCTCTGGCCCTCTCGTCTGTCTTGGCTCTTTGGCACACAAGGTCATCCCCCAGCCAGTCACGACACTCCAATTAGGGCGACTGATGGACGCAGCTAATTGGTAGGATTTATAACCTCCTTTTATTATGCTTTATGAGGAAGGCAAGTGGAGGGCATTACCATTTATAGGCCCGAGGCTCCATGCTGGATCATTGTCATCTGCCACTGTCCAGCCTGACTACTGAATACCGCAGAAAACCACGTAGCAGGACGTGAGACGTCTAAATGTCCCTTCACCCTTTTTCTGTGTCAGCTTTGGATATAATCTGAGAGAAAACACAGCGCAAACTCAAAAGTAATATGTGTAGGATACGGAGGAAGACAGGAGTGAAAAGATAGTGGGTTTGAAATAGAGTCTGAATGGGGAGGACAGAGTTAAAGATGGGGTGAAGCATGGAGGGAGGCTCCACAGGGCAGGAAGGCAGGAGCAGGCAGGCAGACCTCCCGTAATGAGTGTGTGGTTATTGATTGTATTGTCAGGGTGGCTGACCAGGATCCCGTGTGCTATGGGCCCCAGTCCATCTGTGGACAATGCAGTCAGTTACACCTCACTGCTCCATCTAATAAAGAACAGGCAGATTGATGTCACCAGTATGGTTGAACTCTACCTAACACTCACCAGCACTAGTCAGTGCACACACACACACACACACACACATCCATACAGGACAGCACATGTGTATAGTGGGACAATTGTGAAGCAGTCAAATCATTTTTATTTCCTTTCCGGGAAGAGTCAAAATTATAGGAACCATGGTTTACAGTTGGTAATAATCATAAATAATAATGTGGAGCTGCATCTTACATTGACTACTGTCATTGTCAATTAATGTGTAGATTATTCGACAATGTGTTAATTGTTCTTTCAATGTTTATGTTATAAAAATAGAGTCACTTTTGATATATTGAATGATTTTCTAATTTTTATCAAGTATTTGTCAGAGTTTTTACTTACAGAGAAATCACACAATCTGAAAATTCAGATTGTAATGTTTGTCCTTTTTTTGATAAATTAATTCAACTTAATTATTAGATTAGGTCAATTGTTAATCAGTTTTGTTTTGATTTACTGATAATTAAAAATGGTAACTGTTTCAACACTAATATCAAAGTGCATTTTGGCCTCGAATGCCTTTTTTTCTGGCAGGTTTATGACATGACATGAAAACTTAAAATAAATTCTCTGGTGTGTTTTCTTTTAGGATGTATAAAACACATTCATCTAGAAATGTTCCTACAAAGAGAGACATGTTATTTTTGCAACTGATTTGTGTAAACAACAGAACAGAAACGTGTCAAAAGATCAGTATGTGCATGTCACCCAGGAACACTATGCCACTCTATTAAGAATACAATGCTTTTAGCGCCAGCCAACAAATCAGCAATACCAGTCTGCCAGGGATCATTTCACAACATGTGACAGAGGTTGGCATTCTCAGCTAACTGACTGCCAGCGCATCAGGTCAGGACCTTTGTTTAATTGACGGGACAACTGCAGTCAAAATGAAAACCGTCTTCTGCTGGTTAAACTTGCCTCAATTTGGAGGAAGTCGGCACCTCCCCTTGAACATTTGCCTGCACTCGAGCCCTGTAGCCTCCGTTGCAGCAGCACGAACGATTACTCCTGCGCAGCCAGCCAAAACACAAAAATCAATAAACAATCTCAACGTTTCTGAGGGCCTTGCGTCTGACTTAATAAATGTCTCAATCCACTGTTATGACTTCATTTTGCTTTAACGTCTTCTTCATGTGCATCTTTTGCCGATCAATTAGAGAATGGAGTGCCCCTTCTGTCACGACACCTGCCCTCCATCCGCTGCTGAAGCACACGCACACACACACACAGACACGCGCACACACACACACACACACACACACACACAGACACACACACACACAGCTCATGCCCAAGCACAAGGTGAACGGTAATTTTAATCCTTGAAATTAAATACGTTTTGAAAGCACTCACTTAGAGGGCTCATTAAGGCCATGCTATCCACTCCTTTCAGGTTATTCAACTTCTCATGTTAAGTAATTTTATCTTGTCCGGGTTTGAGGTTAGAATGATTTTTCTCATCTGTACATTTGCTAGTTCTGCATATTGCTCTGATAGGGATCCTGTGAACCTTAGTGACACTTGGGCTCAGCCAGATAACAAGACATATATGTAGTCCAAGTGTGCAGGAGAGTCGCCATTTCTAGGCTGTCAGCTACAATGACAACCACAGCGTCTTTCTCTTCCGGCTGCTTCTTCTGTCACAGGCTCTAATCCTGGTGCTGCAGGGATGACAGGTGAGTGGTGCCAGAGCTTCTGGCCTGTGACTGGAAGCTCCAGGAGAATTTCACGCGTACCCCTCTCTTGTCTCCCATCGATTCTGCCACTTCCTATTATTGTCAATCAGAGCGGCATCATCTCCACGGGAGGAGCTGTGCAGCAGGCGATTGCCAGGGCAGCGGGGTGCGAAGAGCAGCATGCTGCGTGCCTGCCAGCCACTACGCCAACACGGGGGCCACCAGGGGCCCCTCTCAAGAGGTCGCCTGGGCAGGATGCCACAATCTAAAACTGAGACCTTTTTCTTTACAACACACAGTGCACATGGCTGAGAATCACAGAGGGGTGAAACCTCTGGAGCGGCTTTGTGTCGACAAACGGGGCAGCTGAGGCCCTCCCTGCAAACATAGCTTCACAGGGCTGTCAGCAGGAAAGCAATGCTGCTCTCTCAGACGTGACCACCTTGTTAGAAAAATGACATAATAACAATGACAGGAGTAATGGAACAGAGGTGAAGCACTGTTCTGCAGGTTGACGAGGGTTGGGGAGGTGGCTGCTCCGTAACGAAACTTCCAGTGCGGCCACGTATCGCCTGAACCTCAGTGCGCCACTGTCGTGGTGCCGTGCAGGCGTTCTGGTCAGGTAAGGCAACCATGCGGCGGCTATAAGCCCTGGAGATTGATGGGAGTGGTGCCCTCCCCCCCTGTGCTGTAAAAGATTATCCGCTCACCCGCTGGAAACAAAGCTGTGATGGAAATTCGTCTCGCATCATCAGCAACAAAATATCTACACGGTGAAGCGGGAGTCTCTCATTTTTCATGGGCTATATATTAAATAAAAAAGGGCATTAAAGAAAAAGGGAAGGGGGTGGTCTGAGTGATAGCACTAGTTAGTATTTTTTTTTAAATGGGCCACTTGAATCAGGAAGATTATAAGGTTT
Organism: Polydactylus sextarius; assembly: GCA_016801845.1. NCBI lineage: Eukaryota > Metazoa > Chordata > Actinopteri > Polynemidae > Polydactylus > Polydactylus sextarius. The sequence continues at coordinate 9,153,069 of CM028919.1, forward strand.
TTATTGGCTGTCAGGAAACACAACTTTCTGCGTACTTCACCCGCTGAAGCTCGTAACGCTCTGATTAGAATGCCAGCAGAAATGAAAAGGGATGGCACTGGGGTAAAGACACCGGATAAGCAGCAGGACAAGCACAGATGCCCTGGAATCTGCTCTCCCTCAAATACACAAGAAGCCCAACACGTGCACCAATAAAGCATGGAGTGAAGGAACAGGCTGCACATAAGCTTTAGATAGAATTTATACACACAAGTTTCACAGTCAGATCCGGTGTTAGAGACGGAGCCGTGCCTATTCTGAAACGGATACATGAGACACATCACACAGAGTGTTATCTCACGCTAAGTGAATATTGCATTCAGCTGATATGTGATATTTGAATTTCCCATTAGAGGGGGAATATGTGTCGAGGTGAAAAAGCTCAGTGATGCTTGCTCATTTCAGAGGAGGCAGTGAATGGAAACCTTGCTTCACAGTTGCAGTGTGTCATTGTGGTGATAAGGGATGAAGTGATGGAGGGGGACTCCCGAGAGCCTGACTAGTAAGAAAACTGAGTGCTGTTACTCAGGGGGTCACCTACACAGAAGACATTGAGTCAGTTTGAAAACTAACCATCATTTACTAGAAACTCAACCAACTCAACCTGATCGCTGTGATCCTCTCCAGCGGTTTAGAAGCCTTGCTAAATAGCAGAGCTGATGCCTCAGGAGTAAAGCAACAGATTGAAATCAGTCATTACATCGACTTGAGAGACTCCAGTCTCTTCACGTCTGTCAGTTTGTTCAAACTCAGCTTTCAATTTCCTATAGTGGAGAGAGAGAGTAAGAGAGGGTAACATCAAACTCCCAAACATGACAGAGCTGGCTCTTTCTGACGAGAGGAAGCCATTGATTTTTCCTCCATTTCACCATCAATCTGGTGGAGAAGAGGTGGCTGTGGGTGCTCAGACAGCTGATGATGTGATTTGTAACTGTGGACCACCAGTGAGCGGAGAGAATTGCTCCGACTCTCAACACATGGCAAAGTGACTACCACCATCTTCAGCATTCAACTGCAAGATTAACAGTGGGGGATCTACTGATAATCTCCAGAGGCTGAGGGAGTGTTTTCTCCGTCAGCCGCACTGCAGCTTCAATAAAAATTGTATTCAAAAAGATTTTTTATCAAATCTCTAGGGGGATGTATTTGTTCATTACAAAAAGTGTTGTGAGGCTGCAAAAAAAAGATCGTCATTAAAATATCATTCTGTTGATTATTTTCTCAACTTGGCGATCTGTCCACTTACTCACCTGTTCTTGCATCTTCTCTCGCTCTTTTTGTGGACTCCATCCTCTCTGTCCATCTCACTGTAAACCAAACCACCCTCTGGGCTGTAAACCAAAAGGCAAATGTAATAAACACACAGTGAATTTATTATTTAAACAGAGACTGAGGTATAAATTGATAACTCGCAACTAATCGTAATTCTGTTTTAACATTGGGCCTCTAGTAACATCATAAACATGTTCCCATTTTAATCCTTTCATGGAATAACAGACATTTCCAAGAAGTGTTTATTTATTAGGTTTTAATTCACTGTTCAATGGTGGACTGTAGATTTTCTAAGAAACCAAAGTGAATCACAATAAGTGAAGTGCATTAGTTGGTTTGTATATTTCAAACATCAAAACATGCACATTGGATATACTTCAACTTTTAAATAACTTTAAATAGCTGTACAGGAAACCTTACACGCTCTCCAAATTACTTCACAGTTTCTATATGCACAAATATCACAAACCTCGCTCTGTTTACAAAGTTTCTGTTTAAAACCTGTGGGGAAAGTTTACAGGTGTTATTGTTCACGTGGAGGCTGCTAGCTTAATTTGACACACGCGCACTTTCTAAGGGTTAAAATAGCAACCGACTGCGGCCAGTGTAAGACTTAAGAGGTTAATTAATGTCAAATTTTTAACAGACGTTAAGGAGTAAATGTCAACAAACCATAATTATTTGCAGATTTCTAGGTAACACGGAGGTTTTCTTGCCAGTGAACTGGTGTGATTTCGCTATACAGGTTCCCGGGTGGCACATGTCTGGTAACCACGGTAACAGACTGTGTATCTAATTCATAAACTTTTCGTCTTTTACGTTATATGATTAAATTAAAAAAAAAAATACAAAAGAGCACCATATAAAGGTTTTGGTTTATGAGCAAAAAAAAAAAAAAAAAAAAAAAAGATTTGTGCTAATTAGAAAACGTGAGCGCTAACATGCTAAACGGAAGTGATACCCTAGGTTAGCACGTGACCTGCTAAACGTCAGCACGTTGGCATTAGCACGTTAGCATGCTAGTGTTAGCATTTAGCTGTGCTTAGATGTAGTTTCATCAAATACCAATATATCTGGCGATTAACTTTCGTCAACTAATTAATTAAAAAGTTATTATTTCAAGCATAATTTGTCCAATATCTACGGCAGGGCAATAGAATGCCTTTAAACTGTTTTTGAATTATTTTATTATTAATTATTATTGAGAAATTGGAGCGCACATCATGCACTACAATGCTCCCAGTTAGATTTTTGCTTTTAGTTTTGCTGAATTCACTCACCATCGCTGTCTAAAAAAAAAAAAAAAAAAAAAAAAAAATCTCAAATAAAAAATACGCTGACTTGAAAATGTGCATCCCATACAATTTTAATGTCAAGCAAAATCTTTACGTACACAACTCACACCACGGTAATCAGCAAAATTCATTTATTGCACACAAATTCAGTATTTGAAATAAACAGATACTGCAGTTTATTTATTTATTTTTCTTAAATACACAGGACATGCAGGAATGATTATAACAGCACTGTATGACATGAAGGCAAGACATGACATCCTTCAAAATTCCTTTTTGAAAATGTACAAATGACCTAAGTAGAAGTACAATTTCTTAAAACAGGTTCTCACCCATATTAGTAAATAATCACGTTCATACAGACTTTTTTTGGACATGACACTAATCACAGAAAACAGAACAGCTGCGTTAAAGGCTGCACTGCAGATTTTTATTGAATTTTACCATTGTGATGTCTCTTTAACATCTACTGACACCGTGCAGGCTTTTTAAAGGAGTAATCCTCTTTAGATCATTTGCAAAGCAATTAGGCATGCCTCTGCTGCTATTAAATATAAAGATAACAGCCTATGAGATAAGATGCTATTTGTACCACATATCAAATGTGGATAGCTGCCTAAGAGCCCTGATAACAGGGAGATACATTTAAATCCTTCTAAATGAAATTAAAAAATATGATAGTAAAAGATTTAGACAGACATATCTACTCTACTATCTACCATGAAAATGTATTAATGAATTTAACATCTTCAGACCTAAATCCTCAATTAATTAATAGACCTATAATTATGTATCAAATCATAAATACTTACACATTTTATATGTTGCAATCACTGTAAATGCATGGCTTCATGGATCATATGAACTTGAACAAGGCAAATATATAAATATTTTCAGCTGCCTAGAAAACATGAGATAATGTCAAATATATTGATTACTGCCACGCTGACAGTCGCAGGAAACCCTGAGACCGCACAAGGTTGGATTTCATTGTGAGAGAGTGCCTAGATCAAACCAGATCACTTTTGAAACCCAAAGTGAGTTGAACTACGGTGACTCGCAACATGCATTTGTCAGCAGGAACCAGAGGGGCTCTTTTGCATGTGTTTCTGTCATCACTACACACTACATAGCAAGAACAAACACCACTGACAAGAAAGGAGCCAAAAAAAAAAAAAAAAGAAAAGAGGAAAAAAAAAAAGCAAACTCTCATGTGACCTGTGACCCGGGGCACAAATGTGCTGCCCTGCATGCATACAGAGGAGGTTCAAACAGAGTTTATGACTACATTATCTCTTCTTCCTCATCACCTCTCCACCCATCAGTGGACACTAGAAGCCACCACGCTGGAGCAGACAGACCAGGCATCACTCATTCACTCGCCTCCTAGGTGCCTTTGTCAGGTGATTGCTTGGCGGAAAAAGGAAAACAGATCAATACATCTCCCATGGGCCTGACAGGTAATCTTTACCTGGGATGAAATATGAGTGGTACCAGCCTGCTGGATTCCTTAACTGTAACAGGGCAATTGACTGGCTGCACGGAAGCCATTCCCCCACTTCCTGGCCAAAGGAAATTCATCGTGGGGCCTGCGGTCTGGCTGAGATGTCATTATGGTGACTGCTAATTACCAGAGAGTCAGGTGAGGGGGTTCCCTCCTGCTACTAATGGACCTGTATCTGAACTGATGCGTCTTCCTTCCTCTGTCAATGCCTTGGCACCAAAACACAGACTGACGGATAAGGCTACGGCGAGAAGCTCTCCTTAAAACACTACACAGTCAATACTTGTCAACGTGTTCAGGGGCATATGTCTTAAAAAAGCCATCAATGTATTTATCAAAAGCCTCTTTTTTTCTAATTGGGAACCTCAGCCTGTGCTATTCCTATCAATCAGGTGTGTATTCCTGGTGTTAGAAGTGATGCTGGACGCACTGGTCAAGCTGCAGCAGCAGCAGACGTTGGGGAGGAAGAGGAGGGGTGCTCTCTGCCTCAACACTTTGACTGATTCCTGTGGCAGGATGTCTTGTGTGAGGCATCCATTTAGACGAGTGTGCACACACAGCATTTATAAATGTCATCCCTGGCCAACATGATCACATAAAGCCTTCTCACACGGATTATTGCAGACATATAACTCACGTTAATTGGCAAATCTCATTCTACTAAATGCGATTCCTCTCTTAAATAAGGCTTTAAAGTGTTTGAAAAGACATGCGATATGTGGCTGATGATTATGCAGTTCATTTCACTAAAAATAAAAGATATCTTGTAATCATTATAGAAAGTGCATACCTGTCCCTTCTTGCACGATGAGGGTTTTAAATACTGGTCTTTTTTTTTTTTTTTTTTTTGAAACAAGGAAACTTTTGCTCACATTTAAAATTACTCGGCAGTTTTTCTACAAGTTAACTTTATTGTAATATAATTCTTCAAGACTCTAAAGCAGAGCAGACTTGGTTGTATGCAGACTGTATGTTACGGTATATGTTTAAAAGACTACAACAATTATCACGCCTATGATTCTAGTCAAGCAAAAATGTACATCACTTGACTCGGAGATAAAAAACGCATTTTTCTGAAAATACTGCTTGTTTACCAGCTTGGCAAGAAGAGTTGTGTTTGATTTCACTGTATGCTGCCATTGATCTTTTAATGCATCTGATGCACAGGGAGCCAGGGAAATGTATACCCCAAGGGTAGGTGAAAATAGCGTGTACAACTCTCCTCTCCTGTCTCCAAGAGCTCCTCCAGCCTCCTCTCTGCTGGCTCTCATCCACTCTGCACAGCTCCAAAAGCAACGTATCCACCGCTGCTGAAAAACAGCCTGTTCAAACAGATTTTGCAACCGGCCTTGAACTTAAAATACGTTTGGGGGAGGAATTTGAATATAGAAGATAAGTTGGAGAGAAAAGAGGCAGCCCTCCGAGGACCGCGACTACACTCCGTCTATGTTGTGCTAATGAGCACCTTTGTACAAACTGTAGCTTTTTAAATCCATGCTAATAGGAGGCCTGTACTTTGTGTGGCTCTCTAGCGGTGGTCGCCTCTCTGAACCCGGCAGCAGCGTGTGGTGATGCTCTTCTGTCTCAGAGCCAGCTACGTGCTGCTGCACAGCCATTGTTGGCTGCCATAAAAGTATAACAGACACCCCCCACCCCACCCCACACCCGGGCCACCCAGCTTCACCTGACCATCCTCCCAGTGTTCCCACTGACAAACGCTACGCTACCAGTGAGCGAACATAATTGCTGGATTGTGTGGTGGCAGGTGGCCTGGAGACTGTGTGTGTGTGTGTGGAAACAGGAGGAGCCGCTGAGTCTCGAGTCAAATGAGGAGGCTCTTGAAGCTGCCGTCTTGCTCGAGGAGATGACGGAGGGCTTAACAAGGCTTGATTGCATTAACATTTGTCATACTTAGTATACTACCTGGAAAGACTGGATCTAGCAGTAACATGCTGATTTGAGGAGTAATGAAGCGCTTTGTTTTTTTTTTTTTTTCTTTGCCGTAAAGTTTGTGCAGTAAGAAGAGTGAAAGTCTTTCCGTTCTCAGGCACAACACATTTTGTTTTATCATGTTCTTCCAAGCTTGGTTCCTTGTCCAGTGTTGGGGTGTCCTTGTGGTCTGGAGGTCTGGAGGAAAATCTCAGGCTGCGTAAAAGACTGTGAACCAGCTGCAGTCTCTAGGGTTGAGGTGTTACTGGCTCCTTGTGCCTCTTTTCTATGGTGATCTTTATGAAATGGATTGGTAGCTGCAAAAGAAAAATAAGCATATATCATATTTTGGACATAAAACACAACAAGAATAAAAATAAAAACAAAAACCTAAAATAAAATACACTCAAATGTAGTTAATCACATTTTTCTTCTGTGTTTCACTGGACTGCCTCTCAAATAAGAATTAAATTTCGTTCATGACTCACGGATCTCTCAGTGTTTTAGGTATATTGAAATAAAACTTTGAAGCAATCCTCTTCTAATAGGTTAAATATTAATGAGGTTTTGGTCAAGTGAGCCAAATCCAATTTGGCCCCATATGACTTGTGGACATGGTTATTAAAAGGCCAATCTGTGCTGCTCCTATGGCTTAACTTCCCCCCCTTCCAGTTATGCTGTTAGAAGCTGTATGTTTTTAACTCCATTCATCACATGTTCACATCTCAGTGACTACCTTCCCTTTTTAAAAGATCCTCTTGTCTCTTGATCTCTCTCACCTTTAAAGCTTTTTGTCCACAAGCGAAGGGAAATATCTGAAAGAGAAACAGGACCAATTTTCGCAGAAGAAAGAGGAACTCTAAAACAATTGCGCTCCCTATGCTCCATGCTTTCCTGTTTTTCCTACTTCATGTTGATAAATAAATCATTCCTGAGCCCCCCACCCTCAAAAAAAAAAAAAAAAAAGTTAGTGGCGGTCACACAAGACATTTGCGAGGCGGTCCCAGAGCACAAGGAGGACAAGGGAACTAGAAGTGACATTGTGGCTCTGGGCTGTCTCAAAGGATTAGGCATTACAGCATTCACTGGCATGTGCTTTTGCTCGTTCCCATTATATCTGCTTGTGCCTCTTTCCAGATGACTTCTTCCCCAAACTGATCCGGCGGGCACGATAATTGATTAATATTTCTTGAGGGAACGATGACTAACTGTTGCTGAGGGTTCAACCCAAACACTCAGGTTAAACATAGTCAAAGACCTGGATCAAAATTCAGATGGTTTTTATATTCAACAGATTAAAGAAATGGTTGGAGACGTTTGGTTCATGGGTGTGTTTTTATATGGACACAACATACCATAAACTACCCTCTATTATAGACCAAGGTCACAAGCAGGATTAGCTATTTATTTATATTTCTACTTTAAGATCAAGAGACTAGATCTTTAAATAAACTTCTATTTCAAACACCACAACATAAGTGAAGGCAGCACTATTTAAGGACAGAAAGACAGAGGAAAGTCACATTATTCCTGTTGATTTCTCTATGTACATATATCTTAAAAGTGCCAAAATTCATGTAAAAATACTGTAAAAAAATGTTTTAAGAAATCGTGCATTAAAGATCCTATTCACACACAAGCCAAAAAGGCTGGGAGACACTGGTTTAATCACTAACAAGCTATTGTTTGACAATAAACATATTTAAATGTAAATTTAAAAATGTACTTAAAAGGACAAAAAATACTGAACATAACTATAAAGCAGCAGACAGTTACATAACAAACAATTACCTCAAAACTATCATGAAGCACAGTACATGAATAAATGTACTTAGTGTCCACCACTGATTGTTTGTATGTTGTAGGTAAATAATAGCTTTCGCAAACAGTTCATTAAAATGATATTACCTTTATATATTAATGAATAAAAGAGATTTTTAAAATGACGAATGCAAATAATCATTTGCTTCAGCAAAATATATTACACTATAGATAAATTAAAGGGCCACCTACACTCAGCTGGTTTTACATCAAGGTCAATAAACATATTACATTGCAAAGGTTTTCTGTCAGTGGCAGAATTACAGTACACACATTTGTTGTGGGTGATAATGGGAGGTTGAATGGAACCATCTTACCATCTTAATAAGCTCTCATGTGATGCTCTCTAAAAACAATCATTACAGGCCTTCCTGGAGCACTCCCCTTCCCCCTGTTTATTAATCAGCTAATTACACATTGACAGTAATGGGCCTGCTGATTCCCACACTTAAATGAACAGGGCTGAATAGCTCTTTAATGATTAGCCTTTGTGTTTCCTTCTCCTGCTCTGTCTCCCCCTCTCGCTCCCATGCACACACTCACACACACTCACACACGTGCACACACGCACGCACACACACAGCTCTTTTCACAATTGAAAAAACAGGACATTCAAATCAGACCTCCCGGTGAGAAGGTTTGCACACAATCGAGTCAAGAAGCACCTGACAAACTGTGCTACAGAAAACAAATCTGTCTCTAAAAATACGAATTCAAACAGAAAACAATTAGACTGAGTTACAAAGGCGGCAGGTTTGTGGTTACACTACATCAGCTTGTATGAGTTTCAACGTTAAGCTGAGCCTCCAGCAAAAGCGAAAACCCACCAAAGTTTGGTGGAGCAGTGCAGGCAGGTGTGGGTAGAGATGGAGGAGATGGGGGGGTTTTTTGAAGGACGCGAGCAGGGTGCGGAGTGGAGCCGGAGAGGGCGAAATAGTGCGGTGGGCTGCATTTCTGTCAGCAGAAGTGATGGCTGAGTGGTAGCGTTATTTGTCTTGTGCTGCCATACGGCCCTCGCACCAACCTGGGCATTAATGAGAGGGGGCCGGACCGCCGGGCAGGAACATGGCGGGCCTCCGACGCAGGTGATCTGTCACGCAGCCATCTTGCTCGGGCAAGGAGACACATGAAGACAGAGGGGAGAGGAGAGGTGGTGGGGCTGACTGAGGGGCTGGTCTCAACATGGGCACCCTCATGTGGCACTCACAGAGATAATGCACCAACAGCCTGACAAGGTTAATCAAACGAAATTCAACCAAATGTATTTACTTTAAACTCTAGGTCTTACTAAAATGTAGCACAAGTTTGGGTTTATTACCACCATCCCATTATAGAGATAAAGATGAAGGGCATCATAGGAGACAGCAAGGGAGGGGTAAAATTATAATAATTAATTAGTCTGTGTGTGAGACCAGCCAAGTCTATTAAAATCCATCAGGATTTTTACACTTACTGATTCATCTTTGCCTTCTCTGCCATCTTTTTAGTGTGTTGAATATATCAATTTTTGTGATGTTATCTATGAGTCACTAATCAGCCACAATTAAACCACAATTTTACCAGCATATGTTGTCTGATATGGGCTAATGAAGAGCTTTTTTTTAATAAAACACAATGAAATTGGGTAATACAAAAAAACGGTTCTTGTGTTTACAGTAATAATCTCAGCAATGTGCAGCACATGTAGAAGATGTGTATGTGACAACTGTGCAGACGGTAGCGTGGAGCTACAGAGCAAAGCGATGTCTTCGCGGTAAGCTGCTGAGTAGTTTGTGTGGTGTACTGCAGGAAAAAAACAAAACAATAACTACATCATTTTCCCTTTTCGATACAACTCTAACATAATCCTGCCTCTGACGATCATCATGCCACTCATTCCTCTCATCTGTTTATAATGTTAGCAGTTTAGCTAGCCAGCTAAAGACTATCAGTACAGTTAAGAAAGTAGTCAAGTGAAAGTTAAGCATCAGTTATCTCACGACAGTGCAATCATCAGTTTAGTCTGTTGAGTCGTGTTGTTCAGACTATGTTGAGATGTTGTGCTCGACAGTAAATTAACAAAACCTCCATTTTTTAATCTCCTGTGATATGTATAAAAGTAACAAACACTGGCTGAGATCAATATATTAGAATTATTTACTCCCTTAAATCAGTTCCACATCACATCGCATCGCACTGTATCGTATCGCAATGTATCGTATCATATTGTATCGTATTGCATCTTATTAAAATTGTGCAAACTATGCTCAAAGTCAGAATAAATCCTAAAGTGATTAAATGCATAGGTAATATCAATATGTATGATTGTATAACAACACAGAGAGCTGGCATCCTTTGTTCTATATCAAGTAAGTAAGAGTTGTTGAATTGAGTTGGATTTCTGGATTGATGGTGGTGAGAAAAGTAGAAAATGGCCAATTTAAGGCTGAGAAATGGAGTGGTCATCTAATCCAAACAGATACCTGGCTTGATAAGTTGTTGTTGTTGTTTGTGTGTGTGTGTGTGTGTGTGTGTGTGTGTGTGTGTGTGTGTGTGTGTGTGTGTTTGTGTGTGTTTTTTCACAACCAGCTTCAGCACTGCCATGGAAGTGCTAAAAGGGTAAAGCAAGAAGACAAAGCAACAGCTGGGTACCGCCTCAGTAATTCCCCACGGAGCCCTGGAAGACACCTCAAGCCGCAGACCATTTTCACTCCTGATTACAGAGTTTCAAATCAACCACTAACACATACAACAATCCACTTCCTCTGGCCAACTCAAACAAAGAACCCGCTGTCGTGTTCACTAAGAACAACAGTGGAGCTGGACTGTTCTGTCTACTAAATGCAGTAAACAATCTTGCCATGCAAACAAGATGTTCCCCCAGAAAACAACTCCCACTCAACAAATCACCAAATTTGATTTTGTCTCTGTCTCACATTTATGTCAGAATGGCCACAAACCAAAATTTGTACACAGAGTGTGAAAGCTTGTCAGGGTGAATGTGCATCTCCTGGCGGTGGTGAGATTACTGAGGAGAGACATGGTGCAGCAGGCTGCCAAAGTAAAGATTTATATAGAGCAGTTGCAGCTGCAGAAACTGACATTGGACGACATGGGATGCATGATAAATCATGGTGGACAGGGGGCACTAGACTCAAGAAGCAGGAAAACACTCCTGAACAGGGCTGAGGGGGGATGTGCCAATCAGGGACTCTCCTGCTCTGCAATTTAGGAAACTGATCATCTTTTAGTGACTTCCTCCTAAATACTTACAATAAAATATCTATCTATCTAGTGTCCATTAAAAAAACATTACATTACATTTACAGTACATTTATCATTGCCTTATTTGTGTGGTGATAAAACGAATATTTGATTTCATTTGTCGACAACTTAAGGATTTGAAAACATCTATTACCTCTCTCTTCCTCTAAAACAGACAGTGGATCTGTTAACTGTCGAGAAACTGAGGGATGCCCCCTTGTTCCGCATGTTGAATAAGAGGGGTCTTTAAGGGTCAGGGGTGATTCCTTTTTTACTTTTATGGGCAGCGGTTCAGCGCTGAGGAGGTGAAGGACAGAATTGCCAGCCGTTCCATCACTCAGTGCAATAAATGGATGCAATCTGTATCCAAGTAAAGCATTGGCTGTTTTTAAATTCCACCTCTTTTATCCAAATGAATGATGGACCCTGGTACAGTGCACTGTGCGGCAATATTAATATACATCAGAGGCCTGCACCCCTCACTAAATCAGGGAACCACCAGCATTTGTTATTTAAATGACAAACAGCAGCTGCAGGAGTGAAGCACGGAGAGGGGACGCAGAAGAAACGGTGGACAAACCAATTCAGATTTCAATCCAGCAAAGACACAAAGCCCCGAGCCATCAGTCTAATGAAAAAAGGCAGTTCCACTGGCCCAGACATACACAACGGCTGCTGATGCCACCTCCAACACAGCGAACCCAACATCACATCTCTCCTTCTTTAAACACAAAGCACCAAACATAATAAAGATACCATCTGACTATATACTTCCTCTTCTGTTGACACAAAGTAGTTACAGTCAGTCATTCTGGTGGAGACTTAGTCTTTGTGAAACTCATCATCTTAGTTTATCAGGTTGTCATGCTCAACATTTTCTATGGTACTAAACAGCAGTTAAAGTGAAGCGACGGTAGTAATAGGAGGTTTCTGGACATTTGAGGATAACCATAAAGTTAAATTTTGGGCAATTTAAATTTTTGATCCATCACCAAAGCCTTTGGGATTCACCGTGTGGGGATATGAGTGTCTACAAAAATTCACGACACTCCATCAGTTTGGACAAAGTTCATATAGCAAAATCCATACTTTTTAAAAATAAAGATTTTGTTTTTTTTATAGTAACACTGCTTTTTCTGTCAGATATTAACATTTTAAAACTCCAGGTTTCAGATCTTGTGTCTTGTGATGAGGATGTTGTTACCTGATGTTATGTTGGACACAGCTTCTGTTTCTTTACTCCTCCTGAAGTCTCCTGTGCATGACACTCCTTGGGTGACGCTTATCTGTCTGGGGAGGAAACAGACAAGCCAAGCAAACGTTACACACAACTATGATGAAGTAGCTCCTTCTCACAATATACAAGTATAAATGTAAAATTGTATAATTTCACAGGAAGTCAATAAATGCAAACGCAGCACATCTGCAAACGCTGCAGTGTACTTTTTTTTCGCTTTATCTTAATTTTCTTCATTAATCCATGTTTTCAACACAGAGAATATTTAATGGGTAGAGGTGTTGGGGTGCATGTGGCTGAGTCATTGCAGAGTTCACATAAACAAATTACACCTGCTCTATGCCTCCTGTGTCATATGTCAGGGGCCTGGAATAGGTAAACCCCCCCACAGACACACGCCCTCACCAGCTTAATAGCTCTGACTTCGGAGATGTAAAGTTAAGGTCAAGGTCCATTCCATCAGTGGGGTGGGGTGAGGGTGTATGGGGGCGGGAGATGCGTGGCAGCTGATGTGATACCATGCCATGTGTATGTTTATGTTTGTGTGTGTGTGCGTTTGTGTGAAAGAGGGAAATTACGGTAGCAGTGTGTGAGCAAGCATCAATAACACACATCAAGAGATTTGAGTTTAAATATAGTGAATTCTGATTGGGATAAATAACTGCACTGTATCTCAGGGGGTATTTAAAGAACAATATGACATGACGGTTTGAAATTGCTAGTAAACAGAACCTGTAAAACTAAATTCATGACAGATTGCAAAACAACAACAAACGGGACAGAAGAAAGCTCCTTGTTAACCAGCACGGCTCATCTCAGACTGCAGGCTACATAAAGCTCACAGCCCTAACAGGCACATGCTACAATAAGGCCCCGTCAGGGCAGCCTTTTAACAGGCAGCATGTTCCATGACCTCAACACCCATAAATCACATGACGGGTGCGCAGGCATAGGGTGTCGAGAGCTGTGCGGGGCACGCTTTGAGCGAAGTCTCTATGTTGTATAATCAATAGATATAAAAATAAATGGCCTGACCGTTATTCTCTCCCTGCTACCCCTCTCTAATAAAATCCCAGTAATGCATATTTCATTTACTTTTATACTTATTGATTAGCTGTACTCCAGTTAGTAAATCACGCGTCTATCGATCCCTCAATCGTACCTCTGTCGGACAGCACATAACCAGCCATTTGCGCCCCTGATAAAGAGCTCAGGCATTGAACTCCCCACAGTAAATCTTTGCAAACTAACTTTTTAATTCCAAAATCGATCCACGTTTAAACGTCGCATTATTTCACAAGGCACGCCTGCGGTATTAAAAGTAATACCCTGATGCATTTGGTCTTAATGTGTGGAGGTCCATCCCTCCATCTCTTCCTTCATTATACTGAGGCCGAGGCGGTCCGTGGCCCTGGCAGCCTGCGGGGAGGCAGAGGGCCCTCCCCTGCTACGACTGAGAGCTCCAGGGCCTTCAGGAGCCCAGTGAGACACTCAGCACAATGCTAATCAAACATGAGAATACCATCAGCTGGCTCATTAACCAAGACAAAACACCACCATTCATCTTAGAGCAGAACCCAAAGGCTTTTTTTATAAGCATGTTACATGGCTCAGTGTAAAACTGAGAGAAGTGGTAAAAAAATGCAAAACACTGTTTTTATTATTTAACATCTGTTACTTCATCAGTTTTATCAGCTTGACAGATGTTGGCCTGTTGTTTTGTCCCTAAATATACTGAATCTGTGATGAGAAAACAAAGATTGACTTAGAGGTAATGAGCAATGAAAAATAAACAAGTGATGTGTACTGAAGATGGGTAACAACAACTAAATTCTAACAAAGACGCAAAGGACACTGAGGGAAAAAAGTCTCCAGGATAGATTTTTTTTTTCAGGTCATATGAGACATTTTTAAATGCATCACAGTCCCTTAGGCTACAAAGTAAAACAGCACTGACACAGGGTCAATTGTAATTTTGGCGCCCACATCCAAAAGCAAATATATCAATTAAAAATAATAAATCAAAAAAGGAGTGAATAGCTGCAGTTACAAAATGGCCATCTATTTTCATTAGGGTACATGGCGCTTCAGGTGTGAGCAGGATCTCAAGATTAATAGAGGTATTCAAATGAATCAGAAAGGATTAGGGTCTCCAGGGAACATAATCGATAGCTCCAAATCAATAATCAATAGGCCACTCACACCAATATACTAACTGCTGACACTGAGATCTCACAATTAAAATGAAAACTGGGAAGGGAGTGGCGTAAGACTATGATTTATCTCCCAGCACAAGTGTCATTTAGAAATAAATAAGTCAATAGATAAAAGCTGCTGCTGCCCGGCTCAGGTGGGAGGCAGTTATGCATTTTAACGCAGCCGTCGTCCCCGAGCATTACGGCTAAATCCCACGAAGCATCGCACAGGTTCACGTGCCGATAGCGGGCTAAACAGCATGCAACCTCATACAGCCTTTATCACTTAACATCAAATCTCTGATTGTTGCTGTCTACCGGCGCCGAACAGGAGATGACAGCTTTTATTAATACAGTATCATTTCAACCTGGCCGCACTGCAAGATTAATGTTTACACTCTGCCTACAGAGAAAACACTTTTCTCTCAAGGGTGTTTGGAAACAAAGAAAAGTCAGATGTATGGGAGCCGAGCGCTGGGAAATCGATCACACGGGTGCGAGATGATCAAAAGATCTGAAAATGCAGCAAAGTGAAATGAAGAGTGGACATTAAAAAGAAAGAAAAAAAAGTTTGATAGGAGAAGGCATGAGCGGCTATAGCATGTCTCATTGTCATGTAAAACGACATTCCTAATTGTCTGGTGTTGTGTTTGCATGCGAGTGTGTTTTGGAGGAGGTTAAAGGTAAAGTAAACGGGCGCCGCATGCGGAGCTGGGTCGTGAGGACAGAGCTGCGTCTCACTGGAGAGTGGATTTGAGCAGCTTTGGGAGATAGATTTCAGCTCATGCCGTCCAACGGGACACATCAGAAGCCCCTCTCGTCAATCCCCCCACTCTCCCTCATTCATTTGGGAGTATGATTTATACTTTTTGAAGTGAAGGGTCTTGAATCCCACTATAAAGGAATTAAGAGGTCTCCCTTGAGTCCGCCATTCAAATGAGAGCATGGCAGGGATATGAGGGCTTTTTAATAGAGAGAAATTAGTATTCACAATGCCTCAAACTGGAATCTGAAGGAACCTTTCAGGTGGAGAAGAAAGGGCCAGTTTAGAAAAGAAAGCCTAAGAAGTCGGGGCTTTTCATAGCAGTCGTGTTTTTGCCCCTCATCAAGGAGCGCCGGAGCGCACTGTGAAATAACCCAAGAGAGAGGCAGGAAAAAGAGTTTGTGTGAAACAAAATTAAGAATGCACATTAAATAGGCAGAGTGGAAACAATACAGTGAGGAGAGCCACAGTCTCAGGGCCAAGAGGGCTGCTCGGCTGCTCTACAGTTCCCCATCCAGATCCAACAGCAGCGAGGATGACTGGGAGCGATGTGATGCTTTGACAAACATCTTTTGGATAAACCGTTTTTTTTTTTTTTTTTTTTTTTTTTAAATGTTCTTCTGCAGTCCAAGAAATGCAGGGATTTTTAAACTGCATTCAAACTACATCAACACATGAGTATTTCTCCGTTTGGGAAACAGTGACCTTGAAAACTACTGAGTAGAATCGTTACTGCATCCAAATGTAGCTTTGCTACTTCAAAACGTGGAGCCAGGGTCACCATTAACACTAAGACTGGAGTCGACGTGGCCCCATAGACCTCTGTACCGATGACACGTTTATCTAATGCACTGTGATAGGATACAGTGGAGTTTCATATCTATAGCAAAGCATTATATAAAATTTTGATTATGACCATTATGAACAAGTGTTACATGTGCACCATCAGTGTGTTGTGAGCACCTAAACAAATGAGTGCAGTGTCAACAAGATGAGTGTGGACATTTACAATATGAGGTCGTGTGTGTGTTGTCATGTGTGTGTATACCACCACAACAAACGTGTTGCGTATAAATTAAAGGTTAAAATTTCCTCTTGTGTGTTTGTAGCATAAATATTTTATCTCTAAAATGAAATGTGACGTTAATTTGTTAATTTTCATTGAAAAATAAAAAAAAGAAAGAAAAACAAAACAAAACAAAGTGTGTTCCCCACTTTCATAGCTTCATCTAATTTTAATGGGGACAAAGAGGGTCCATGAGGTCCATGAGGCATAATTTTAACATAATTACGTTAGTTAACTGTGACCTATGCTCTGCAACTGATTCACTTAAGTGACTTGGCCACACACTTGTAAATATCAATATATTTGATTGAACACATTGGTTTTCCTCTTGATGAGGCTGCCTTATTTCACGTGGCATCAACTACCTGTTTCTGCAGACTGAGGAGGATGATCTGAGATGAGAGCTCTCTGACACCATGTCAATAGGACACACGGGTAATGGGCACAAAGGATTCAACTGGAAATCGAAAGTATCAATAACATTTTTTTTGAAATTCCACTATTAGAATCTGAACAAACGAGTCAAAAGATAATAAAGCTTGGAAAAAAAAAATAGTATATAACATACCTGGCTTCGGTCACGTTTTCCTACAGGAGGCAACCAAAAGCTAAAAGGAAATAATATAGTATAAATATTGGACACAAAGCTAAAGCACAAGAGTTCTCTGTAATGTTGTTTTTAAGACTTTGAAAAAGTATCTTACTCTCTCTGGTACGGGTCTTGGGAGAAATGCCTCAGTCTCTCTACAAACACTGGCATGCTGTTGCCCTGTTCAACACAAATCAAACACACTCAGTTAGAAACAAACATAAAAATGTCTTCAGTATTGAGCCGAAAGAGTCTAACCTTGCTGGGAATCCTCCTCCTGTCCTTCCTGATGCAGCAGGCAGCAGAGCCTGGTAGTTTTTTAAACCGTGAATGATATCCTGTAACAGTAAGGAAAAAAAAAACATTTAGTTTCCTGTATTGCAAAATAATTAGAAATATCATTAATGTTTAAAAGGAGTAAGAGATGACCAGGTCATGGTGTTTCATATCCTTCCAGCAATATCCAATACACAGTCTACGGTTGTGCAGAGCATTTGAATGGTTTATGATTAAGAAAATAAATCTTTAACATAGATCAAACACAGTGAAAATGAATGCAGTCAATAAGTGGTTGTTTTCTCTTCGTTTGTGCTCATGAGACAAAATCATCCTCTATTACCTCTATGAGAGGGCCGTCTAGGTTGCAGGAAGGTGGGCGATGGGCGGTTATCCTCGAGGGAAAGCTGGTTGTCCGAGTCCCAGTTGGGCAACAAGCTGGCCACGCCTGCCCCTGCTCCGCAGTCCCCTTCAAAGAACCAGTCACTCTGCTCATCATCACCTGCACAAGGATGGTGTCACATGGGTTGGCATGTCTCTGATGTGGGTTTCTATTGTGTTTTTTCTATCATATGTGCTTTTCTAAAATTTCCAGTGTCAGAATTTTTACATGTGAAACTACATAGTACTACTACACCCAACCCACTCTAACCCCCACTTATGTCTACAGTGCCACCGAAACGCACCACTTTACCTTAGTAGTGCCATTGTAGCCTTTGCTAAAGGTTCAAAGTACCAACACGTTAAAAATTGTCATGTCCAAAAATCAAATAGGTGCACATTTAACCGCAGCACTGTTTGAAGACAGCCAGCTCCTCTCAGACCTGTCAGTCAGCAAAGCACACACAGGAACCATGCCTCTCACAGTCAAGGTGTAGTGACAACTGTTAAATCAGAGGCCGCCTGGCCCCGCCACAGCTAATGAGATTAGCAAAGGCTTCAGCGCTCATTAACACGACATGACAACGTCTTATTAGAGTCGCCTGGGTGCCCAGCAACCAGCCTATTGTATCGAAAACCTCCCTCTCCAGCCTCAGCATTCCCTCAGAGTCAGAGAGGAGTTATTGTCCAAATCTGACAACTCATCTGTCTTTACATGTTCATGAGACACTTTGTCTGTGGGCAGCAAATACTCAGTTCAATCAGATGTTTACATTAAGTTGTGGCAAAATATTCGTTTTATCTTAATACCTTGTCTTCCTTCATCATTGGTGAACAGACCAGGATCACTGCTGCATGTACTGCTGGTTTCCCTGCAAAGGATTAAAAAAGGATAAACGTCACATGTGAATGACTGCATCTGACCTGCTTCTTTTAATATCAATGACATCTGAGGATGGAGAACTCTATTTTGATTTGTCATCTCAAACCTGATGGGTTCTTTAGGTCAGACAATGTTATAGCATCTGAAAAGTGAACAATGTAAATCAAAAATTTACATGCCCGTGTAACGTCAATATTTAACATGTAGCATTCAATAAGAAAAATAATGAAGAAGTCCGGACCTAGAGGTCGACATAAATGGAAATGACACAAAAAGACAGAGCGTGCTGTGTTCTCCCTCGTTGCAATAGAAAACACAAAGACATGAGGAGAGACTCTGATCGAAGCCACTGAGTGACATGCACAATCTAATTGAATATCCTCCGCTGTCAGCTCCAATCTAATCTGGCCTGCGTTGTGGAGGATGACAGGAGAGCGAAACACATTCCCCTGCCCGCCCCTCCCTCTGGGTGTGCCCCACACACAGAGCGACCCACAGACGTGCTGCTTCCACATAACAACTGGCCAACATCTGCTGTGAGGGCTGCCACTTCTTATGCCTAAGCCTGCCCCATCTCCGTTCTCTTCACACCCCCGGGCGACCCCACTTGCACTCCCCTCAACACCCTCTGTTGCCCCCTCTGCTCACCCAGACCATGCTGGCTTTCTCTGCCTCTCTCACACCTCAGCCACCTTAGACAGGGACCTCCAGACACTCCAAGGTTACGGGGGCTGCCAAAAAGACAAGAGCTCAAAAAAATTATTTCTTCTTCTGTCTGAGAGTAAACCAGATTGTCACACTGTAGTCACCATTTACTTTGAAGTAGCTTTCAAATTGTTCTTATTTCTAAATGTCAGTTACTTAAAGGCACAAATCACATACATGCTATAATTAGTTTATTTTAATATGCTCACTGAAATGTATTAATCCAGAGCAAAAAGTCCCCAACAAAAGCACTAGTTACTCCTGTAAGGTTGCATTTGCTTAAAACTATATTTCCAAGCTTTGGCAAGATAAATAAACAAAAATATGAAGTGTTTTTACATATTTATATTACTGAATTACAAATTGTATAGATTTTTGGCATGAGCAGTAACAGCAGTTACAAAAGTCATTAAATATTATATAGCTATAATAACAAATGTTTGTTTTGGTCCTTCTGTGACATTTGTTAAGAGTTTTTCAGATATACAATAAGATTAATCCCGATCCGTTAAATAATTTCCGAACTAATTACTTTATGAAAGAAGGAGCTTAATGCTCTTGATTGCTTTGCATTTTGTTTCCTGTTCATCGTCGCTGACCTTGCGCATAGGAGAAAGCTGGAGGGTCAGATATGTGCTGATATGGTGCTTTGCCATATTGTAGAGAACTGCCAGTGACGGCAGGATCAGAAAAAGTGTCCGTCCGGTCTGCACCTCATCGCAGCCAGATGGTCCTGCATCATCTCCCCTCACATCCACGAAAAGCAGATGTGAGAGGGAGCAGGCCTCTCCGGGGAATCCGGAAGATGTCTGGCCTAGACCAGAAATCCTGGATTGTCCCTCCACCCCCCGTACCGCCCCCGCCTCAGCCCTCTCTCCACACCAAATCCCTAGGCCTTTTCTCAGCTGCACCCCACCTCTGGACACATCGGCTGGCATCTGGAGCACAAAACACTTCTTGGTCCATAGAGGACACAACCACAAGCTCAAGTAACAAGCAACAGCGACTATTTTTAGTTTTAATGCTTCATTTCCAAACCTTTCTTTTGAGTTTAAGAACCGGGGATAATTAACCACATGCTGCCACTTTCACAAGCACAAAAATGTGTTTGGGATTCGGTAGCAAAGTTTGAAAAAGAATCACAGGTATAAACAATTAATTAGCGGCACCCATTAAGTATTTATCTGTATTAAAGGTGTAATGTGATGTCACTTGGAGCAGCACAGGGCCGATGTGAGACCGTTTCCATTAAGTACTGCCTAATTAATGCCATGAATAATTGAAATGCCCATTTTTCTTGGGACCAAAAGAAAAACACCTCTTCATTCCTCAGCAGTGACCTTTGTTAAGAGAAGTTGACAAACATTTTGGGAAAACTTGGTCTTTGTCTGAGACAGAGGTGCAAGTTAATTCAGCAGTCAAAAAGTTAGATATTCTATAGTGGATTTGGTGCCGTAAGAATAATCAAGTCTTAATTAAATGAAAACCATATGTCCAAGGGCAAAAGCAAAAACTGTATTCCAGCGTTTCAGAGCTGAACTTAACTCCCCACATGACCCAATTGTCTCTATACAAGCCAAAGAGGTGAAGCAAAACACAGTATCCAGATGAGCACTAATCATTAGGATATAATCCTCAGCTCCTGGGAGAGGCAGACCAGTTTGCACAGAGATTACAGGCAAGCCGCCATTTATTGAGCCTGGACTCATTCTGCAGAGGAATAAAGAAGAGGCAGAGACGAAGGGGGGCAAAGCGCTGATAACAATGGATCTGTGGGCTCTTCAAACAAGCCACCCCAACCCAAATCCATGCTCTCTTCCATGGGTTGCTGATTATAAGGTTATCCCACCCTCCCTGAGCTGCAGTAATTGGATTAGTCTCAGAGATTTATGAAAATTAACTTCAGCAAATGCTGCGCCGCTTTTCTCAAAAACTCCTCGCAGAGTTTTTCAAAATATAAATTACAGCACGGTAAAGCCCGAATGTGAGAAAAGCACACACAGCCGCTTTGTTTGTCCTGTTGACTTGAAGGGGTTGAAGTCAACATCAGCACCAGTGGCGGCGCACGCAGCTGGAGACAGAGGTTGAGCGCAGGACAGCGTCTACCCCACAGGTGAGGCCTGCTTGCCGGGCCAGCCTGGGTGCCAGGTGGCCTCACTGCCAGCAGGCTGGGCCAGGTCTAATCAAGGATGTGGAGCCCAACTGGAGCTGCCAACATCTGCTCCCCTTGCACTTGGGTGGCTGAAGGCAAAGCTCTGCTCAGTCTGCACATAAGAGGAGTGACCTTGAGGACAGGCACGTTTTTAAGAGAGCAGACACTCCATATGAAAAAGGTTAATGGAATGAATGGAGACCAAAGAAATCCAAGTGCTTCAAAAAGACATTTCAACAATGGCATCTGTGTCTGACATCAAATGGACCGTACACTCTCTGAGAATAAATATTGCTGTTGTACCACTGTCAGACCCCTCATCACTGCTGCCATTTGTTCATATCCTTTGCCTCCGCCTGGGCTTAACCATTAGATTGTCGAGCCCTCAATACGGTGTGGCAGTCTACTGAGCAGCAATCAAGAGCGTTGGTGTTGTGTAAGTGAGAAATGATTGACAGCGTGCTATGGTGTTCCCATTTATTTCTTCTCCGGAGCTGTTTTCTGTCAGAACGGCTATTGATTTTTCCATAAAGTAAGAAAACAAGTACCGTTTAGGGGCTAGGGAGGTCAGCACAAATGAAACCAGAAGATGTAAAGCTTTCCGTCTGTCCCATTACTGGTTACCCCAAAAATTTCTTCTAACATTTTTTATACGGTCCAACAGATAATCAGATCACAAAGGAAATGCACTGCACAGGGGCATGGCAGGACATCAGGAAAAGGAAATCCAGTGCTTTAAAAACACACTGCACAGTTCGATACTGTGTGACTGACCAACACATCTACCATTTATGTCTATTTATCATGTAATCATGGTAAAATGAGGTACTTACAGGCTAAAGCATTTATTATTTGTCCTTTAAATTATTAAAGGACAACTGATTTATTCTGTGAGATATATAGTCCACTATATTTTTTATCCTCCATTTTATTTAAGATAATTTAGGCTACAATATATAAGATCATTTATGCATTAAATGATGCCAAATGTCAAAATTTTGCACAAAGTAATAATGTCCATGGCGTATACACCACCTTCATTAGGCAAAATAGCACAATGCATACTGTTACTTTGCTGTATAAATGAATAACTATTACTGAGTATCAAGGTTCTTGTTGAATTTCTTCTAAAGTTTTATCTGGTTGAGGTTTCTTATGATCTGGTCACATGTTGTGAATGTTAAACTGTCCCACGATGCATTGTGTTGCCTTTCATAGGTTAAAAATGTATGAATGGAGCAAAATAAGGAGGTTTTATAAGTGAAATCTCTGTTGTTAACTGTGTTAACTACTGAGTGACACTTACATAGGAAGCAGTGACTGAGTGAACGAGTGCGCTGAGGAGACAGTAGATCAGGGTCTGAATTATTATTCTGCACCAATTTATCCTTTTGATTCCACTCTCTACTGCGATATTCACCTCACTGTAATAACATAATGACCTCTCCGCTGCCAGTTACAGTCACAATTTGGTTTTGCTAAATAAAATGTACACAAGAGGGTGCACTCTGGGACACTGGGGCAGGCACAAGCTTTAATTACCCAACCCAAGACAGGAATTCATTTCAAAACAAATCAATACCGCGCCAAGTCACTTATTTATTTGTGACAATATTTCTCGAAAGGAAATAATGAGCTGGCAGATGCCCGGAGGCATAACTATCAAAGATCCTCCCTGGTGATCATTTCAGCTGTAGGAGATGAGGATGAAGAGACTGTGTCATTCATTTTTAATGTCAACTCAATACTTTAAAGTGGAGTGGCATGATTGTGATACATTTTTCTCTTTTTTTTTTTTTTTTGGTTTAGTTGAGGACATGCTGAATATTGACAACTGGCTCGATGAAGACAGGCAGTGTAGATCATCTTAAATGTCGCCGTGTTTAATTGCTTCTGTCTGATAGTAGTTATGCCCATGACTTTTATGTTATGGGTTTAACTGCCTTGGTAACTTTTCATTTAAAGGGTAAAAAGGGCTTTTAGCATTTTGAGCTCGTTTTTTTGGTGTGGTCTTAATCCTGACTCTTTAAACAATGACATGGTTAACATTTGGCTTGTTACAAAACTGTAAATTAAATGAGAAGTTCTGAAAGCTGGAAATACTGATTTGTTGCAAATCATATATATATATATTTTTTATATGTATAAAACCTACATGGATCAGGGCCAAACTGTGTGAGATCACTGTAATGGATTAAGGAGTTTAACTCAGAGTTGAAGAGAAAACAAGGTGGAAAATTTAAATATTGTTCTTTGACTCCAACATTACCCATCAGACATGTTTTCATCTGCTCCATCTCTATGTTCCTTGGCCATCTTCCTCTTCCAGCATTCTTTTCCCATCCGTCTGGGTCCCTCTGACTGTCTGTCTGCTCCGATCCAACCACAAGACCTCTTCTTCGATCCTGACAGTTGCTGCATCCTAGACGGCCTGTATCTCTGTTTCCCATCCATACCAGAAACATTTAACTTCTGCTGCAGTCTGACCGTGACACCTGAGGTCATACGTTTGACCTTCCTTCGCCTCTTGAGTGGCCGCCCTGAATTATTCTCAGTGAAGGAGTCAGACTCTGGCCAGGAGGACTGCCTTGTCCTGGCTGGGCCTCTCATGACTGAGTGCCACTGGTCGGTTGAAGTCAAGTCGTCAGAGTCACTGCAGTTGGCCATGGAGGCAGCGATGGCTGAGGAGGAGTTCTCCCTGTAGTGTTTGGCCTCATCCAAACTGGACTCCGAGGCCTCGATCCAGCATCGCCTGTGCTCCGTAGGGTAGAGGGAGGATTCACGGTAGCGCTTGCGGACTCTGCGGCGTCGGATCTGTCTGCGCCGCTGCAGCGGACTCAAGACCATTTCCTCCCACAGTTCCCCCAGCTTACTCTGCTCTGAAGTCTGCTCCAGTGCCGACACCAGGTCCTGCACCAGCTCATCCATCATGGTGCTAAAAAAAAAAACACAACAGAGGAAACTCTAGTTGGGTGATGATGCAGGATGGACAAGTTAGCTGGTCTACTTGACACAAAACAGTATGACAAATGAGGAAATGATGGATTTAAACGTTGTTGTTTTTTGGCTTTAAGATGATAAATCACCTTGGTCTTTCAGGTTACTTGTTTCCCATCTGGATATCCCAGAAAATATAATGTATCACACTTACATTACATTACATTGTACTCGCTCGTGATGGTTAGCAGCTTGAGCAAATTTGTGTTTTCTTTTTTTGAATAAAAGTAAATATAAACATTAGAAAACCCTAACTAACAAAGGGTAAATTGGGTAATGACTGCTAGTGAATCATCATAACCACTGCTTACAGCATGCCTTTGCATCATAGGGTCTGTTGAGGTCATCTCTGTTTCCTCTACAATGCACTTCTCCGTGTACACTGCAAACATGTAACAACCAAATGTAAAATGGTCCATCTGGCATCAATCTATAGAAATCTGTTATTGCTGTATTATGGCGTAAACAGATATCCTGCTGTAAAATGCAGCAGCCAGCCCACTAATTTATAGCTGACTAGCTAAAAACATGACAACATATCACCAATTGTCCTTTAAGAAGCAGCATAAATTAGTGAATTGTGTGATTGGACATCGACAACAGCTAGAAAAACCTCACGCCATCTTCATAACCAGCTCAGGGAGCAGCTGGGAAGCTGCACGACATCAGTACAAGGAAACAATAGCAGAGGCTGCTGATCTGTCTGCATGCTCGGTGCAGACTGTGTTACATAACAACTCAGTTGTGAGCTCAGCACAAGGACACCCTGCTACAGCCACACACATCTCTACCGCTGTGGGCTGATCAGCGACACACATCGTTTAATCACAGTTTAAAACACTGGGTCGTAGACTCGCTATACGCGCACAGCGGTATCGTTATCGCTATCGTTGCGCAATAACAGGCAATAATGCGCTAGTGTTTGTGCACTCACCAGTCGCAGCTTGTCTTGTTTTGTTTTCAGCACAGCTGGGACGCCACACGCACTTCCGCCCTGCTGCTCAGCCAATCAGCTGCCTCCGCCTCGCTGCGACTCTCCTGCGAAAACAGCCCGCCACCGCAGCACCACTGTGGCCATGCAGATAAGGACCACAGTCAGTCTGCAGGGCTGCGGATAACACTGCTAACTTTCACCATTCATCATCACCATTACACTCGTTTTTATAATTTAAAGTCAACCTTTATTTGTCCCACAGTTAAGGAAATGTTACTGGAGCTGCTACAGTTCAGTTGAAGATAAATAGATGACAAAACATAAAATATTTAATAGACAAGTTAAGGGACTGAAAAATGAATAATAATTACTGGAGGAAAAAAAACATTAACTTCAGAAGAATTACAGACATAGTATATGGATATCTGCATATAAGTACAATACTTATGTACATTACTGTACTATGCGTTTTAAGCTCATATAGTATTGGTGTTAACACTGGTATTTATTGTAATTCTTCAGTAATGTTCAGACTGTGTGATTGTTTTATTTTCAATAATGAACTATAACTGTTAAATATCTGAATCTTATCAATCTTTGGGGTTGATACATCGTATCCATGGTGTTGCTGTCAGGGCCTTGACAGACATTTTAGAAAAGTCAAAAGTCAATTATGGCTGGAAGCAAATATCTTTTTTTACTGGAGGATAAACTCCATAAAAACTTTACACAAAGGGCTACAGGGCCTGTGTGTGGGACTGTATACTTTATAATATAATTATTGTTACAGTACGCAACATGTACAGGAGGTTGGACGCAGGATGAATCTATGTAAAAATCTGTGACACAATAACCATGGAATAAATACTTTTCACTTACTTATCCTCATTTAGTGAAATTTAAATGTATAATAGTCTTGACCACCAAAATATGATGAGTTGATCTTCAGCTCAGATAAGACTCAGGCTGTAGTTTGGCGCAGAAGAAGCAGGGTGAAGGTCTTTGGTTTGATTAAGTCGTAGTTATGTTTTACTACACAAGGTAAGCAGGGTAAAGGCTCTTGACACTGTGGGGATTTTGAACTCTATTGTGTCTCAGTTGTGTCTATGTTTTGAAGTTCATAATTGATTTTGGTGATGATTCTTTTTTTGTTTGTTTTTTTTTTTTTGCATCTCTAATTTGGGCCATATAAGAGCCGTACATCCTTCCAAAATTTTTGCCAAAATTGGGGTAAATTTGGCCTGTAACGATTTTGCTATCTGGGAGGTCTGAGTAAACAAAACAGTGAACTAAAATTGAAGATGTTTACTGAAGGAAGTCTTTGGATAACACCATCATACGGTCAATAAACATGTGTTGTGGGGTCACATTGACCTTTGGTCACCAAAATCTAATCCGTTCATCTGTGAGTCTAAGTTTCTGCCAAAGTTGTAACAATTCTCTCAGGGCAGTCTTGAGATATCACATTCAAGAGGCTGAAAACACATTTTGTGAGGTCACAGTGACCATGACCGTTGATCCAACGCCACTAAACTCAAATGAGTTCATACTTGACTCTGAATGAATATTTGTACCAGATTTCATTCCAGTTCCAGTTCTGTTCATTCTTTATGTAATATATTCACAAGAACATACAGATACATGACCTCTGACCACAAAAAACATAATCAGTTCATCTTCAAGTCTGAATAAATGTATGTTTTAAGATGAGTTGAAGTTGAGATATTACAGTTAAACAGTCATAAAATTGTTGTTTGGGGTCACAGTGACCTTTGGCCACTGATATAGAATCTGTTCTTTTGGATGGAGAGTTTGTTCCAAACTCAAAATTCCTTTAAAGTGTTCTTATGGTACCGTGTTCACATGCCTGGGATGGATGGGTAGGGAGTAAAGACTGGAGAATCAATTCTACCTACATTTTTACAATAATATTACATATTATTAACACTCATCTGTTCTCTCTCGCAGATGTGCCCAACCCCACCCCCTTTCTCTTTTTCAGGTCGTTTTGACTCCAGAGCAGCTGGATTCAAATTCTTCAACAACATCATCATCATTATTATTATTAATATTGTAATATTAATTGTAATGATAATTTTGTTTTAACAACTGCTTGTAAACATTTAGTCTCTATTGTCTCTTCCTGGTCTCCCTCTTTTCTTCCTCCTCCCTCCCATTCCTCTGTCTCTTCACTTTCTCTTTTCTCTGTTTTCATTTCACCCCAGCTGGTCGAGGCAGATCAGACCGTCCACTCTGAGTCTGGTTCTGCTGGAGGTTTCTTCCTGTTAAAAGGGAGTTTTTCCATTGTCGCCAAGCGCTTGCTCATTGTGGAAATGTTGGGTTTCTCTATGTAAAGTGCCTTGAAATAAATGTTTTTATGATCTGGCGCTATATAAATAAAACTGAATTGAATTGAATTGAAGGACTGATATTGACGGTATTTAAGATGTGACTATCTCATAGGAAATTATGAGGCCCTGTGTTCTAATTATTAGACCCTGGGTTTTACTTGCATCATGTTCCCACTGAACTGTGGTAATATCAGTCACAGTGGAAACACCACACAACAACCTTTTGTTGTGATCTGACTTAATGACGTTGATCATTAAGTACATTAACTGCGTTGGCTGATTTCAAGACTTCAGACATTGTTTTGCATATTCACATATGTTAACATTTTATTCATTTTGTCAAATGAAATCTAAAGCCATGTTAAGATTTGTAATTACTGTAATTGTACATTATCAGATTACAATGATTCAGTTACTCGTTACACACCTTTTAAAAACAATAGTGAACTAATAAGTGTTTTGTGATGTGTGACAACTCTCAGTAATGAATTGTCTTTCAAAGCCAGTGTGTTGGTGAATGAAGCAAAAAAAAAGTCATTTACTACTTCTTTCATCTCTCAGATGAAGGCAGCCCAAATAATAAAAAAGAAAAGTCTGTGAAAATGAGTACAAAAGCCATTTAATCTCTCTCATCTTCCTCTTAATAACTGCAAATTTCCCCTTGGGCCCATGGGAGAGGGCCTCTCTGTGCTGCTGCCACCTTATCTGTCGCCTCCATATTTCAGCGTGCCGAGCGGCTCCCTCAGTACCCAGCCCCCGGCCTCTTCTCGCCAGGGCCTGTGGGGAAGCTGGGCTCCTGGGCCCGCCATTGTTCTGGCCTGGGAGGAAAGTCCAGAGAGAGCACCAAGAGCCAGAGACTGGGAATATTAAAAAAAAAAAACTTGAGCCACTGCTTCATTAAGCAGCAGCCTTTGACAAGCAAACATATCAGAAACAGCCCTCTTTCAGAGGCAGTAATTAGCAATTTGGAAACCTTGCCCCCTCAGGATATACAGTTTCAATTTAGTCAGCAGCTTTAGATTCTTAGGCACTTAATATTCATTGTTTCTGCCATCTTCCCAATTTCTCAACGTACATTGTCTAGTCTTTGACTGGTGATAAAGTGTTTTATCTTTCGTGTAATTCTTCTTTTCAATGAGCCCTCTGCAAGAGAAGTTAATTTTTATAAATAATTTTCCGAGGGATTTAGAAAGAATGTGAGGGATATGATAGCAAAGTGCTCTTCAGGAAGTGCTGGCTGAATATCATATGGTGCGTGTGCTTTATTGATTAGGTCTGGCTGTAAATAGCATATGGAAGAAGTTCCTCTCAGAACTTAAAAACCCTCTAAGTGATGAGATGGATCAGAGTTTACAGCTCAACCCTATTGACATTCGGTTATGGTATTTACTTCTATTTTACAATTACTGACTTATGAGTTCTCTTATCATTAATTATTTGCTTGTCGTCGTATATGCATGGCAAATCCTTGGATTTAAAGGAAAATGTTTGCAAACTGCTTATTAAGCCAAATCACATATCATTCCTCAGGGGTGGGGCAGGCAGACACATATCTTAGCCTCAATGGAGCCTTTGTCTCAAAATGCTACCACTTCCATTCATTTCCAATCAGCATTGTCTAATAGAAATAATTGATTTTTGCCTCTTCGCCACAAATGAAAAACGCTTGTGATTAAACATTTTGTCTCCAAATCTAAATTCCAAGATCCCCATCATCGCTTGAGAAAAATAGGCGACTCATTAAAGCAAAGAAAGGAAAAAAAGAAGAAAAAAAAGAAAAAGGAAAAAGAAGTAGCTAAGATGTGAAAAGAGGAGGCAGGGAATGAAATAATGAATGGAGTCCAAGTGAGCTATCTTTCCCAGGCAGAGCGCCACTAGGGATGCAAACTCTCAGCCACAAGAAATGAGCTACCTATCTGTGAAAAGAGTGACTGCTCCATCCTATTTGATTTGGCTCTCCTATCATCTCTTAAGAAGATGTCAGCCTTGCTTCTTCTATTGCTCTGAGCCTTTATCAACCCGCAGACGATTTCCCTGCAAAAAAAAAAAAAAGAGAGAGAGAGAGAGGAGGGGGGTGCGTTTGAGACGCATTTCAGTGCCTTTCAGAGAGCAACACTAAAGAATAAGTGTTATGCGATAAAAAGAGGGTTGTTAAATAGATCTGTCTATTTGTATGGTAATAATGATCGCTTAAAGACTCAGTGCTCCGTGACTTGTAGGACAAGGAAACAAATCTGTATTCACGTATTGTGTTAACATGACTCTCCAAACGACCTTGTGAAACTTTCATACAGTAAAAGATGAGTTGGATTCTCCAGGTTTTTTTTTTTTTTTTCCGTTTGGTTCACTCTTCTCCTGAAGACTCACCGCGTGGATCAAACCTCAAACTCACACGACTGCGTGACTACGAAAGCTCTTGACCTTTGTAACACACCGCGTGTTAACTCCATTTCAAAGCTGTATCAAGTAATTACAGCCCTTTGCGATTATTTTACATGCTACAATCTAAAAGTACTCAGCAACTTAAAGTGTCCTTTAAAAATATAGTTAAGTGTTAACAGCGAAACGTAAAAAATAGCAGAAGTAAAAGTACTTAATCTGCTGAAGTTGGAGCAGTTTAAATTGTTATATTATTGAGTTATTACTGATCCATTAACACATAAGTATTTATTGTTGTATATTTGGATTATGTTATGCTTTCTATGAAAAAATGAAAAAAGTACCTGAAATTAGTAGAAAAACACAGTACTTAAATAAATATACTTTGTGACTTTCCCCAATTGAATACAGGTTACCTTCTTGATCAATTACCAATTGGCACCATTATAAATGTGTTCCATTTTAACCATAACCATTAAAAACACAGCAATACCTGCTTGCTGCCAAAAAGTCTACCCCTGAGGTCTCTCATTAGGATTCAAATGCCCCAGTTTCCCAGGTGGCACGAGCCATTAACGAAATTATCTGGAAAGCTGGCCCATAAACCTCAGGAGCGCTGTTGTTGTTGTCGAGCAAATCAACAGTAAGTGAGGTTTGTTTATTGTTGCCTGTACCTGGAGACCCTCCTGTACATTGTTACACATGCATCACTATCACGAGGAGCTGTGTCACTGTGCTCTATGAAGGTGTATTTGATGTGTCAGTTGAACAGGTGGTGTTGGTGTGTCGCCACTGAGCCTGTTAGACGATCTTTTATCTCTACTGCAAAGAAACAGACAGATCAGATCAAAACCATCCGTTCCTTAAGAACTAGAGGATTCAAAGTTTAAAGCATCCTGTCTCAGCCAGTGTAGTTTTTCTGTATGAATAAACACAGTGAGAAATCTTTATTATTATTATTTTCCCGACTAAAAAGGTCTGGCAGTTTCTTTCCAATAAACCTGTTGTTAAGTATTTTTAAAACCCTCGTTTGTGATGTCAAACAGACCTTATACATTTTGACACATTAAAAGTGAGTGAAAAAATATTAATGAGTCTGAGTCTGAGTGAGCGATGCCAGTGAGCCGTCCCGCCCAGCAGCAGCCTTCTGGCACTGAAAGCTGCAGTAAAAGAAACGTAGCGACCATAAACGGTAGCAATTACACTTGTGCTTTTCCTTCTAATCAAAAAACAGAGTAGTAAAAGTGCTTTTCCCACAGGGACATGTCAAAATATCCCCCAACACTTACAAAAAAGACATATTATATTATGTATCAGGTCCAGTGTTTCTCATTTATATTCTTTTTCGTTATTTTTATTTTATTATTATTATTTATTTTTATTTTTTTTTGGTAACAGCACGTCCAGTAAACAAGATGCTCTGTTACACAAAAACTACATGTTGTTTTTACACAGTGAAATATGCAGCAACTACTGTATATGAGGAAAAAGAAAAAGCTGCTGAATTTTCTTACACATGGCAACAAAATCCAAGCAATAGATTGTACACTTCAGCATAAGACAGGGTGAATGTGAACTTTATATATATATATATATATATATATATATATATATATATATATATATATATATATATATATATATATATATATATATATATGTCAAACTGTCAAACTATAAAAAGCACAATTTAATGATTATATAAAAACTATCTGTTGATATTATTTGTAAAAAAAAAAGCAACTCACACAAGGACAAAAGAAGTCTGACAAAATATGAGGGCATGTTTTTTAATCTGTGGGATATGTACATCAGTATTCAGTTGTGAGGTCTGGTGATGTGAATGAAATAAGAACAAGGCCAATTAAAACATGCTGAAATGCACAAATGTAACCAAGACACACGAGCAGTATTGGAAGTGTCCAGAAACGCTGCTTAAATGTCTCTCCACTTACAAAAATTATGACCGAGTGCATTTCATATTCATCCCTCACAACTCTATTGCTCTACACTACTGCTGAGGAGAAACGAGGAAGAGGAGGGGGATGAAGAAGCTGCAGACTCCAACGCAGCTCTCCAGGCCGTGCACAGAAAGCACTAGAGGCAGATTGATTAGCCCGCTCAGCTTGGCTGATTAATCAGGCTCTGTTAGGTGGAAACGAGCACCATTTATGGCTGATTATCATCCCTGAAGGCAAAACCTGAGAGGTACAATCCACAATGGAACTTTTCAACCAAAGACTTTTTATCTCTGTATTTCAGTGATAAAAAAAATGCTGCTTACATGCAGGGTTTCATGGAGTTTCATATTTTTAACGTGTGAGTATTGAGCTCACATAAGAGAGGTAATGTTAGCAATAGTTAGTCTGGTTTTAATTTGACTAAAATGAGAATTTTAACAGATAAATTCATGTGACGACTCCCTATCGCCTCAGGTAGTAACACAAAGATTTAGGCCGAAGCTGCAAACATTGTAAACATCAAGCTTGAGTTACTTAAAATTAATTATAGTGAAAGGTTGTAATATGATGCTTCTATTTTTAGCTCGTTATCTAATGTCCTGATGAACTCATTTTTTATCAGGAACTTGTTTTCTGTTTCACGCAGCTGAGGAAACTCACACTTAGACATCAAATAGATCCATAAAGAGATAAGGTCCTTCTCTGTTTTCTGGAGAGTAACTTAAAACCAGAGTGTAAAAGTATTTTTTTATGACCAGAACTTTTCTGATTTTTTATTTATTTTGTTCCTGTTGTAACTGTCTGAAGTTAGAAGCGGATATATTATTTTATTTTAACACAAATATTACACAAAGAGAGAATGAAACAGAAAATATGTGAATTGACTTAATTTACACATCTACTTTATGTTTATCTAATTTTTCAATAACTTCTATTATTTTCATTCATTTACATGTTTTTCTTTTTTTCTGTCCTGTATTTCATTACAGTATATTTTTAAATGCTTCACAGAGTCGAGATAACAACAGACATTTAATTAATCTGATCATTTTGCTTCATAAATGTGATGCTTTTGCTGGTTTATTCTGTTTTATAAAACTTTAAACTGAATATCATTGGGAGGGAAACTGTGACTTATGTAATTGTAATTTCTTCTTGAATTTATCAAGAAAAACAATCAGCCCCTTCAAAGATAATGATAATAATCTTTAGTTGCAGCCCTTTTTAGATAAATAAACTTTCCTTAAGTGGATCTCTACTCACACACTCCATAGTCAATCAAGAACATCAATCATCTCAAACTGAAGAACCAAACCGGACCGACTCATCACCGTTCTGCACCGGTGACAGTGAAAAGAAAGACTTCATGCAAAGCGTCTGTGACCTTTTACATTCAAGTGAGCTTGATATTATAGTAATGCTGACACTTCCAAATTGGAAAGTGAGCACCGAACACCCTGAGGACAGTTGCAATCACCCTTTTCATCTTCTACAGTTCATTCTCAGTGGAGCCAGACAACTGTGTGACACCAGACTTTAACTCTCTACTCCGTCACCGCGGCGAGAGTCAGGAGGTTAACGAACACAAACCAAACTATACTGGCTGTTTCAGTCAAGCATTCTTTTTTTTTTTTGTTCGATCATACCTACGTTACGTTGTGTCTTCTGCCGGTTCACGCCACACCTCATGCTCTTGTCCAGCCCGGCAGCATACTGTCAGGATCACGGTGGCCTTCCCCAGCCTGGTCACCCGTTTCCATTTGTCTGCTGGGATAACTATAAAAATCTGTCAGGAGGCAGGGTGGGTTTTTTTTTTTTCTCTCAGCACAGCCCAGCTGGCAGATTGAGAGCCCCCCCGTAATGTACAAGTCTGTTTTTATTATTCTTGCTGGGGGAACACTATTTCATCAAGTGCATGATTCCACAGAAGAGAGGAGATAGCCCCGGCTCGGCTATATTTCTTCCAATCAAACATTCCAAGGGGAAAAAAATGAGTGGGTGCCATCAAATCCCAGAATAATGCTGCCAGATTTTATGTAAAAAGAAGGACTGATGGACAAATACAGGAAGGCAAGACAAGTTTAATGACGTGTGTTCAGGAGCTGAGATTGGAAAACTGACAGAGAAAAGCAGCCTCTTTGCTGGAATATAAATTGTTGTGCGCTGTAAAAAGGCTTTTATCTGGAGTGAATATGGGACGTAATACACAGGTCAGGGTTAAGTCATTTTCTCCGGCAAGTTAAGCGAATAATGAAGGCGAGCCCGCGCGGAGAGGAGCACTGCTACTGCCAGTTTGTCTTCATTTATTATGCCAAATCTCATGATTTTGGCGTTGGCGCGGTGAGGGCTCTGGCGCGCACCGGTGGACGACATATCGCTTAATTTACACAAGGTAATGAAAGCAGGGAATGGGAGGACAAAACAATTTACCTGCTGACACGGGAAGAAGTGATTTGCGAACATGGGGGGTGAGCGAAAGAGCAGGCTGAGGGCCAGGGCCAAGGGGTGGAAGAGGAGAGAGATAGGTGATGAGGGGAGGAAAAAGAAAGGGAGGGAGGGAGGTAAAAGAAAGGGAGGTGAAAGGAAAAACAAAAGGATGAAACTGACAAGCATGAAGGCAACTCAGGCTTCACTCTCTGCTCCTTAGGTGATGATGGCTTCAATGAGGCGACGGTAAAGTCTCGTTTGGTGTGCACGCACCCACACAGACACACACACACACACACACACACACACAGACACACACACACACACACACACACAGACACACACACAGACACACACACGCAATCAGGGGACGAAATTGACCTCAAATCTGGAGGGCCTGCGCTGACAAGGCCCTTGTTTTACTCGTCCTTTTCCCCCGTTTGTAATCACTTATCAGAGAGCCACTTGTGTGGCGCCTTCAACAACACTGTGTAGCTGCAACAGGCAGCCAGACGGACCAAATCTCTGTCTGACTGCTGTCTCACACTGAATGTGCCGACCAGCTCAGCGAGCATTTGTTGGACTAATGTGTGTTCTGATTTTTTTTCTAAAGAAAGAGTGGAAACTGGCATTATTTCAAATCTAAAAGCAAAGATCTAGTCTTCATTGGAGGCACCGAAGTTTCCCAAATTAGAATTTCCTTGCAAATGATCCAGATCTAAATTAGGTCTGACAACAGCCAATCACTCCACAGTATTGATGGATGCGTTCTAAAAGTCCACAATTGGCCATTCAGCTGATGGCCTTTCACACAAACAGAAAAAAAAAGAAAATAAAAGAGTCTGGCTGAGACTCCCTGATAATATGGCTGGAGTAGCACTGTAATTTTCCAATCACTAGCCCTTCAGGCCAGGCCACTCCTTAGGGCAGTAAGATCAGATGAGCTCCGGCATTTTCTTTTGTAAGAGGCCAAACTCTATTTGTCTGCTCACAGGAACAAAAACAATCAGGGAGCAGAGAGAGAGAGGCCAGCTTTTTGGTCTCTCTGGAGAAGGGCCAAAGACAGAGGAGGGAGGAAAGGGGGAGTGGGGTGCGGAGGTGGTCGTGGGGGGGTGAGGTACAGTGCTGTGACACAGATAACCAACTCCCTTCACCAGCACCCTCCTTCCCTACCCGCTGTGGGTGGTTGGTTCTGGTGATGATGAACGGGGACACAGCTCAGCACCAGGTCCCTGCTGTCGAGGCTCACCGCGGGATGAGACAGAGAGAGGAAGTGTCACTCTCGGCGGGCCTGCTGGGCCAACCTGGACTCTGCTGAGTCCTGCTGCTCTAGTCTTCACAACAAATCAAACACCATAACACCCACCCCTCCCCAAACATGACCACACATGTAGCCAGGCCTCCTCGAATGTCTGGAAGAATGTCTCAGACACAAAAAAAAAAAAAAAACAGAAAACTTTTAAGCATGGTGCACCTGGATATCCGCTTCTATGCGACATTTAGGGGCGAACAGGGGGCTGATGGGAGTTTAGCTCTCCTTGGAAGAGAAACTAGTTCCTGGGCTTTGGTTATGTGGGGTGGGGGCTCCCTGCAGACTCTCCTGTGTCCTCCACCCTCCCCTGACCACAGCTCTCTCCACAGGCTTGTTTCCCCTCGCAATGAGAGGTGACAGTGAACAGTGGAACTCGTCAGTGTGAATAACACGCAGTCACGCTTGGTGAGACCCTCTGGTGGAGCGCAGCACACGCACACACACAACGACGCACACACAGAGACTCAAGGGCCCAGCAGTAGGCACGCTGTCAACCTCAGTGCACTGCCTTTCATTACGCCTTAACCGGGGACAAATTGAGCAATCTGATGGGTTAAATTTGACATGTTTGCCCATCTGACCCGTGTTTGTTGTACAGTACTGTCGCTTTATGCAGATTCATGATGTGGAAAGAGCGAGTTACGGCACATACATGCGGTCTAAATTAACTCAATCAGCATAACGCGTCGTCTCGGATCATAACAAAGGTCAGAGGGACATTTTACAAGTTTACAAACTCAGCTGAGCTCACATTACTGTACCATCAGGTCTTGTGGAAGTCACATGTCCCTCACTGATGGGCCGTTCTCTTGAGTCTTGCAGTGTCCTTCAATGGCACCTTATAAGAGCAGTCCATAACACAACCAGTGGTCAGGCTTAATTTACCCACTTTCTCTGTCCACTGCCCCATCAGCATATAGTATCACATAACTGCTAATGGGCTAATGGAGGAAGCAGGGAGGGAGCGCCAGCGAGGGGAAGATAGCGATAGTTAGGGAAATGGAGCTCAGGTTCATCCAAACATTTAATAACTTATCCAATCTGGAGTGTTCACCTCTTACTGGGCTAATTACATCATTTAACTGGCCTGGACAAGAGGGCCAGCGTGGACGCACTGTATTACAGTGTCATCACATAATTATGACTTATGCCAGCGTGGCCTAGCAAGCTGGATGAAGTCAGCCCGCTATAAATTTTAATGATCACTTAGACAATACGAACGTTCCTGGGGCTTCCGTGGAATTAGCAAGGAAATATGGACGCCATCACACGGAAAAAAGCTGAAGTGTGGAAACGGAGAAGAGATGAGAGGCGCGCTACAGGAAGCAAAAGAAGATCAGTGTGTGTGTGTGACATATTTGGGGACGGTGAGTTTAGACTGGACAGATACAGCTGCTTGATTGTGTGGTATCAGGTTCTGTGGTCACCGGGCTGCAAGTAGACAACCGTCAGGCCTGTCAGAGGGCTAAACACCCGAGTATAGTCTGCTTCAATGGAAAAACAGCAGCTGACACTCAACGCTCACGCGCCAACTGCTGACCTCATTCTACGAATAAAAACGTGGACGGAGGGAGGGGGGGAAAAAGCCTGGCGCGTCAAATATGGAAAGTTGATGCTTTATTCCTCGGAGTGGCAGAAGTTTCTAATAACTTTCAAAAGTTGGACAAAAAAAGAGAAAAGGCCGTAATGGTGGGAAAATAGATGGGGCATAATGAAAACGGTTGAGTGTCTTTTTTTAATAGCTGTAAAATGGCTAATTAGCCTGCTATGATTAATCATAGTGGGAGCATGCATTGGGAGGTTTAAGTCTCCTGGTGTTTAATAGTTTCCTGGTAAAATAATTTTACTTTTCTTGTGTAATTAAGAAATATTCCATGACCTCTGTGACCTTTGAATGTGGCACGTGGAAATATTTTCACAAGTCGTCTTTGGCTCATTTAATGTTGTGTCCATAAATATGACACACGTTATTGTCGGAAAATGTAGCTTATAATTACAAATATCAGTGTAAAGCGACACCGCGGGATAAGGAATATTGATTTCAAGATGCAGGTGGCGTGGCCAGATATTCTGCTCTTATGAAAAAAGGAGAAGGGAGAGCGGCCCAAAGAGAAGCTGATCTCCCTTGCACTTAATATTAATGTCGGTTTTGTGGCTATCCTGTTTCAAGAGGACCCAGCTCCTGCGGTGGAGCGATTGAATGACGGAGATTACCTGTTTGTGAAGCCCCACGAGACAGCTGATTGATAATGCATGACACAAAAATGTTTTTGTTTACCCACAGATATGGCTTTGAG
This sequence comes from Polydactylus sextarius, assembly GCA_016801845.1. Classification (NCBI taxonomy): domain Eukaryota; kingdom Metazoa; phylum Chordata; class Actinopteri; family Polynemidae; genus Polydactylus; species Polydactylus sextarius. Next base: position 9,191,077 of record CM028919.1, read on the forward strand.
CCTGGTTTCAGTTTCTTGTTTTTTTCTTCAGAAACCTGATTCACTGGGCTGAAGTGGATTGAGGGGAGAGTCACGGGTCAGGAGGTCTCGGCTGAGAGTCGACTGCGGCGTCTGGCTCCATAGTTACCCGTTCCTTCTAGACTAGAGGGTCCATCCACATCATATTCATCCCATTGAGCCTGTGTTGTCCTAGAGGGGATATAACATGAAAACATAATCTCACACCACAATTTCATTCCTTCAGCAACATTAGATTAGATTGAAACTTCCCCGCACACTTTCCTGGGGCTGTCAAATGAGCTGTCAGTCATGTGTCAGAGCCAGCCCCCACTCATCTGCTCTAATACATCACACAGCCTTTTATATGGATCAGTATGAAGGGGACTCTACACAAACACCAGCAGCTCCTCCGCTGGGACGCAGGGTGATTGATAACATTTCCCCAGCTCTTCACACTCATGCCCATTTGTATAGTTGGTTGGAGAAGGGCCCCTTGTGTCCACTGACATCTGCAATGCCCGTCATCGCCTTGCGGAGAACATGACATCAGCCTCGGAAACACAGATACATGCCAGGAATGGGCAGCTTTCCATTCATAAAGTATAGAGTGACAGCCATTGACTGATCACTTGTGCCACATACTGATATTTGTATTTCCAGAACAATAAAAGCAATACGAGAAAGTAGCTCGGGTGTCTTGAGCTATTAAATCAACCCTCGCATTACCACGGCTGATAGATGTTTATTGCTCATTAATATGTCCGTACAGCTTTAATGCTTCAGAAATCCACAGCTGCTGACTCTACTTTGAGTGTTGAGCTCGCCGAGGGGAATCCTGAGCCTGTTTTGTGTACAGTCATATTGGCATATTGGCCGAACTAATGACCACTTGGCACACGGACAGCTATCCATCCCAATCTCAGCTTCACTAATCCAACTGAGGCAACCTGCTTGGCATGAGAGAGACTCATCTGTCTTTACTGTTCATTAATAGGGCTCCTCCTGCAGCTCGGAGCCCATTCACATTCCTTTGGTCCGGCCCGAAAGCAAACCCTATCACTGAAACACTGGATCTGTGCTGGAGATTGAGCAGGGAGGGGATGGGGGTAGTGGGGGATATATAATCACTTCTGAGATACATAATCACTGCTGTGTGGGGTAAAGTATCAGAAAATATGAAACCTCCCTGAAGGATGGGCTACATATTTTCTTAGACAGTATAAAAACACTTTCTTATGCAGGTACGTGATTCGGTTCAATATCATGACAAACATGCAACCTTTTTGTTTTTTCAAGCCCGTCTCACTCTGTCCTGAGTAAAGAGCCTTCATGAGATTGTTTTTTTTTTCCTTCTTCTTCTTCTTTCTTTCCATGGCAGGGCTTTATGTCTAGCGGTGGAGAGATAATAATGTTTCTAATCTTGTTACATTGCACACAGAATTGTCTTCCATGTTAATGATGGGCCAGCCCCCTCCCTGTTCCACAGAGATGCTTACTTTCAATTTGTGTACTGTCATCTCCCCGCCACGCGGCTGAAATTGATGCAGCCTCTTCCGTTTAATTAAATCAAAAAAACAGTTGGGGGTCCAGGCAGGTGGGGGACCTGCCCCCTTTATACAGCCGTCACAAAGACCTGGCTGACTCCAGGACGAATCAGGGTTACTCCTCTTCTCCTTTCTACATTTCATTGTGTGTTGCATGTGGAGTCAAGTAACCGTTACATGACACTGAATCAGATTTAAACTACAACAACAACAAAAAAAAGGATGTCACTCAAGTTCATTTAACTTATTTTTAAATTTTAATCTAGTTCCCTTTATTTAGAAAAACTATTTTTGTTGTTTGTTGTTTTGTTCCACCACAACTTTTTTTATAATATTGATTTCAGTCAAAAAGCCAGTGGACTTTTTTTTTTTTTTTTTTTTTCTTCTTTCTGCAGGTAAATAGATAAAGAACAATCCCAGGAATCTTTCTCGGGTAGGTTTGCCCTCAGGCATAGCTGGAGCCAAAGTCTAAAGAAATGAGAGCGTAAAAATTCCCACACATTAGAAAGCGGATAATTGGATTTCCTGTGTCCTGTACGGTGGGCGGTGTGGTTCCTGCAACTGTGACATTATCAAGGTAACATAACCTGAAGGCTGCGGTGTAGCAGCACAGGCCCCGCAAGGCCTGTCCTCCAGTTCCACATCACTGCCTGCTTGGCTATTCATCCTGTGGACCCTGCAAATGAAATTATGGGAGGAAGAGCAAAGGACATTCTTTGGGAATTAATCCCATTTGTGCCTAAACCCACTTCAGATTTTTATAGTGAGGCCCTCTTTAGATGTAAGGCGCATTTACAATTAGACAAGGCCTTAGGAGGACTGAAAGAAATACTGCGCGTGTTGGTTTGTTTGGTGGGTTAATCTGTAAACACAGACGGGACACAGGAGAATTCAGGGGGGAAAAAAATACTGAAATAATGGGAAATCACAGAAAGTTCATCTTTAAAAAAAAAAAAAAAATCAGAAGTCATTGAGACGCGGCTGCAACTAAGTGTTCACTTACGACACTTAAGTGTCATTTGACTTAAGCTTCTACACACTCCATTTAGTTTTATTATTGAAGCACACGTGAGCGAGCAGAAATGTAAATAAATTAATTATGAGATAAACGAGAACTGCAAATATCTCCTACTCTGATGGTGAGAATCAGGAAATTATGATTTTTATCAGAACACCTGACGTACTCCAGCATATTTTACCTTCAAGGATTTTTATATTTAAATTAATTATCATTATATATTTCTAGAATCAGAGATTTTACATGAACAATTAAAAGATACAGGACACTTACAATCTCATGTAAACTGGCCCAAACATTGTACAATCCACCTGAGACAAAGCACATATCAAATATTCTTTATATATTAATATTATAATGAGAAATTCTGTAATAAATCTGAAATCAAACAAATACAGCTTTAAGTGTCATAATATGGATATTAAGTAGAATTTGCAGAAATACTGATGCAAATGCATTTTATAGTAAATATGTTAAAAATGAATGAGAACTATTAAGTGTTTAAAGTTGAACTTAAAAATGTAATAAAATTGTATCTTGACAACAGTGACTAAAGCTTCATTTGATGTTTTATTTTATATTTATGATGATACTTAATTTGTTTAAGCTCACCCCCATTAACTCCTTCTACAAATGCATTCTGGCTTAAATAATAATAATGATAATAATTAAATAAAATAATTGTCTTAATGATAATGTTTCCAACAGGGAGACTTTATACTAGTGCAAACAGGGGGATTATATTTTGTCCAGGAAGTAAACACAGATCAGGTCAAAATAATAATTTAAAAAAAAAAACAAACAAACAAAAATAAATAAAATCAAACACTTATCGTCTTCAAAAGCAATATTTCCGTCTTACCTCTAACACAGAAGCTCTAATTATGTTGAATTGTTGTTGTGATATTCTGCTTTGCGAGTCTGTTTGAAAGCTCGCGACCAGAGGAAGCACCTGACATCAATTAGCCTCGTGCGTTCACTCTGACGTCGCACTGCAGATAAACACTGCCCCCTAGTGACCACACCTGGATACAGCTGGTCAGACTGAGGTACAGTCCCAACACGTTGTTGTGTAGAAACAGGAAAAGCCTCTGGTACTGTTGTTGATATATATATATTTTTAATATTTTATTTATTCAAGTCTTACAGCTTTGTAACTCAAGTAGCATGAGAACAAAATAGACAAATTATATATATTGATATTACATATTGAATGACTATTCGCAATTTTGTCTTACACAAAAACTAGATAAATAATTACATTTTTGTTCTGATATACAGAGAAAAAAAAAATAAATTAAATGTTTGGATTTATTAACATCAACATTATTTTGTGGCTTAACTGCAAATCCTTAATGTTGTGTATTGTTTTAATGTGTCTTATATACAAAAATGTATTCAGTTTGATTTGGTTTTCTGTGAATTGTGTCATAACCTGGAGATCGACTACACAGCAGACACACACACACACACACACACACACACACACACACACACACACACACACACACACACACAGGAACACACACTTGTATTAGTGCAAGAGCTGGACTGATTACAGCTCCTTCACTCTCCTCATCAAGACCAGCTCAGACCACAGTCAGAGATGAGAGGCCCCCAAATACACTTTCATACACACACACACACACACACACACACACTCAGTACATAGAATAATCTACCCTATCCCCAGAACACAAAAACAAACACACACAGATAAACACACAGACACACACACAGTGGCAGTCTCCTCAGACAGCCTCAGAGCTCAGGCAGGTCCCTGCCATTATCCCGTCCTCTACCCTAAACACGCAGTTTTAATTTCAAAGCTCTGATTAGCTGATGATTGCATGACAGCCGCCGACCAGGTTCCCTTTTCGCCCGGCTCCCAGACTGCAACTCAATCATGCCCAATTAGTGGGTCCCCAAACACTCTCTCTTATTAGAGGACTCATAATCGACTCATTGTGTCCTGATTTGGCAAATAAATCACTCTGGAGGCTGCTGACTCCCCCTCTACCTTCCCCCCTTTTCTCTCTCCCCCACTTCTCTCACTCTATCTTTCACTGCCCACTCCCCTTCTTTTCCTTGTCCAGGGGTTCAGTGACAACGTTTTCAGGCGTGCTTTTCATTGGAGCTGACAGTTTGAGCAACGCTGGACTCCTTTTTTTATTCCCCCTGAAGAATGAAGAATAATTTAGCAGCTAAGGCAAGGCAGGCAGCATGCGGGTGTCCTTGTCCTACAAGGTTAAGAATCCATTCCATCTGAGCAAGAAAGGAGTGAATTAAAATAAATGATGGCCAGATATTTATTGCGAGTTTGTAGATGAAGCCAAGTCAGTCTAGTGGACCAGCGGGGCCTGGGCTGCCAGTGGCTCAGTGTAGCCGAGTGACCTCCCTGCCTCTCTCTGCCTAACTGGGGAATAACACTCAATGTCACATTACTCCTATCCTGTGTTTGATATATTTATTTATATTCCTATATATATTTATATCTATGAATGCATGTATTGGGGACATCGGGGCAAACGAGATAGCAGGGCATATATGAAATTATCTGGTTGGGGGATGCTAAAAATAATTGTAATTCAATTGAAAGAAGGGAAATTCTTGGGAAAACTCATGCTTTAGAAACACGGACAAGGAGATCCTGAATGAGGCAGGACAGGAAATGAGAAGATAGAAATTTAGGCCTTTATCCTTTAGTCTGGAGACAAACTAAATCTCAAGGCCGGTTGGCCATACATTAAATATATCACAGTTTATATAAATGTAAAGGCCATTAACCAATGTTGATAATCTTGTTGAATTTTGTGTTTTTAGCCAGATGCACTGTAGTATTCATTCCCAGAATTCACAGCTACACGCGCTTCCTCAGGACAGGGATCCAACATGAGAGACTCAGCGGGTGGACCAGTCCGGGGTGCTTGCGGAGCACTGGGAGGCCTGTGATGTTGCTGGAAATCAGTGGGCTCTGATGTCGTGGACTGATGGAGTCAGACGAGGAGAGTAGCTTTAGCAACGTCCCACTGTGACGCCGAGCTCCCTCCCTGCGCTCAAACACTTTCTCCTGCAACAGCAGATCCTGTGAAGTAACCTCAGGATGCTGCTTTTCTTTATCCACCCAAAACCGAGCTTTTTCTCCCCCTCCTCCATTCTACCTGGGGCTATGTGTGTGTGTGCGTGTGTGTGTTGAGTTGAGCGGTCATTAGTCTCTGTTTACAGTGGAGAGAGCCTGGCCAGCTGGCATGTGACGTGTGATGTGCCTTGCTGTGGTCGACCACTGTGAGACCCCCGTGGCAGAGTCGTGGAGGCCCAGCATCCCCCTTCCCCGGGCGGGCCGCAGAGACCGCGGCGAGCCCTCGGCAGATGGAGCCTCAAGCGTTTCTCATCTCTTTTCCACAAGCAAAGAAGAGGTGGAGCGTGCGCTGGAGGTGGGACTGGCCCTAACCCCCATCACAGATGCCAGGAGAAGGCTGAGACTCTGGCGAGGCCCTGCTGGGAGGGTGCTGGGCCGGAACAGGTGCAATCTCAGCCCCCTCGATCTCCTCTGTCAGCACCTCAGTGGTGGAGCCTGCGCTCTCTTCCTGTCCTCACTCCTTCCCATTCACACAACGGAGAGGTGTTGTGTGGGGGCTACATCCAACCCCTCCTTCTTCTTACCCAGCAACAAATCAAAGCACCAAAAATTATGGTCGGACACAGTTTTCGCAGCCTTGTGACTTCCTCTCGTAAGGAGCAAAAATAAAAAAAAAAAAGTACCAAGTTCAAAGCACAGTAACAGAAGTATATGTTTGTGACCCTCAGAGGGCAAACAGTGGAGTTGTGTTGACTCAGGCGTTTTCCTCTGCTGGCTATGATAAGCTCCTCGGCTGACCCTGCCACTGCCAGAGGGCCAACACAACCACTTTCCCAACAGCCTTTGCTTTATCGCCGGCAGCTACAAGACAAAGAGGCTGTGCTGTATACCTGGCTGCAACCCGCATCCCGCATGATGGAAAGAGTTTATGACAGAAGGGGGTGGGTGGTGAGGCCCAACAGGCCACCTTGACCTGTCCCTGCTCAGAGGACCTTGGTGAACCTTTCCCCATTGCCCCCAGCCCTCCACGGCAACCTGGACACTCCAACAGCCACTGAGTTATTATCATAATTTCCCAGAGAGGCATTGCAGGGCCTCCATGACTAGAGAGGCATCCGTGTTTTACAGAATGTTTTGTGTTTTATTGCCTTTAAGTCACTCATAGGCCAGCGGAGAGGGCCCACAATGATAAGAAAACCAGTCATGTGAAAAATGAAGGACCTCGCGTACAGGACTGAGAGGTGAAGAAGGGAAATAATAAAATACATGACAAATGTGGAGCTCGACTGTATTTCATGTTCAAACCCGTCTCGCCTTCTAACCCGTACGGAGGAGAGGAAAAGGGAAAAAATAATAATAATGAATTCAAACAATCGCAAAAAGAACAGAAGCTTTTCTTCTCTCTTTTTTTAAGCCTCATCTCGTGGTTTATACTAGAAAAAAAAAAAAAACCCTCCCAGCCCTCTCACTCCCCCTCTCGGGTCTTTTGACAACATGACGGCCATAAGATGCCCAGGGGCATTCCAAGCTGCCATCGTCCCGACCATTTCATGTCCTGAGCCCACCTGGGGTAAACAAGAAAGGACTTGGAGCGACAGAATGTTAACTAAAGAAGAGAAGTGAAAAATAGCACTGACAAAATGGAAAATAGTTTTAAAAACGTCAAACTTTGGGTCTTAAAAAATATCACTTTCATTGTCTCTTTTATGGAGTAATTCCCCCTCCTCTCTCACAATCCCCTGCAGGCTTTTAAAGGTGCAGTATATGAAAAATAAAACATCTGTTTAATCTAGCTGTTTCAAAGGCAAATCCCCTTTTGATCAAAAAATGATATTGATCTGACTGCCTTAGTTGTGTGGCAAGGATTTCTCCTTCAAACTTGAAATATCATGGAGTCTTTGTGGCAAATCAATAACCGTGGCTCCTTTTTGAGGCTTGTTTCAAAGGGCAAACGATCCATTTGAATATGTTTGCATTTGCATTTATTATTTCTACAGTCAGAATTCAAACTGACCTTGTGTATATTTATGTTAGATATGAAATGTGTAAAACATGATGTCATCCTGGCATAAGAACAACAAAAAAAAAAAAAAAAAAAAAAAAGAAGAAAGAAAGAAAGCGGAGCGTCTTTGTGTTCTCGCCTTTTTAAACTGATAATCGTCCTCTTGTGGTTGGTTTATGGCACCAGACTGAGGCAGCGCTGGCCAGGTCAGCGACAGGGAACCTGTGACAGACACGCGGCACCTAGTGGAATGAACTGGTCCTAATATTCCTTGAGCTTTAGCATGTCTGTCCTCACCCCTCACTCTGTGTCTGAGGGGCCCCGACATCGGGCCCCAGCTATCTCCACATCTCCCCATTTTCTTTAATTACACCTCAGCATATTGCTTTTGGACCATATGGAAGGCAGATATTGAGACCAGATAAGATGTATAAACTTCTGTCAACACCACAGCATATTAGGTAGAGCTGGAAGCACATTATCTCTATTCAATCCTTCCAATTAGCGCTCAATATCAAAATACATTAAGACAAGCCTGTCGACGAGGAGCTGGAAAACATTACATTAATGGGGCCTTCGTCTCGTTGTTTTTATTAAAATTGCATTACTTCCTTGCATTTGTTTTCTTTGCCACAAAATGAAAAGTCATTCCCACCAAGGGACCTAGTAAAAACACAAATAAATTACCCATTTAAACCCAGTGGCCTGAGAACTCCCCGAGCTCAGCTGGTCCATGTTGGCCTCAAGGTTTTACAGTGGTTCTTCAGTAACAAACTGCTGCTTTAAAAATAAACAGCGTATGGATTCACATGAGAAAACGTCTTTTTTTCCGACGTAATTTGGTGTTCCATGATGTCGCATACGTCCCCCTCAAATCAAAGGATTTTAAACATTGTGTCATTACTGGAGCATTTTGAATGAAATATCGGATTACAGCGGCATGCGTCGGAGCAATGTGGATTTTTACAGCAGTAATGGCTCCATTATTTTTAATAGAAAAACGTCAAGGAAAAACAAATGACACCCTAAACCCATGTGAGGCCTCTATCGTCTGATCTGATACACGCGGCGTCAACGTGGCCTCAAACTCAGCTAACCTCCCAGTGACACCATGTTCGTCGGAAAACTAGTGTCATAACCACAAAGCTCTTTAAGGACACGACTGTCTTCCACACTAGAAATAATGTATATATTGTAGCTGTTGACGTGATTGAATTCAATGCACCCAGACAGTGAGAGGTCATTGCAAGCCTCGCTGCAGCATCAGGATGTACTGTATACACTGAGAGACATGGAGGGAATAAAGAAGGAGAAGGGAGCAGCAGGATGAGGGAGTGGAGAGAGAGGTCACTTTGAGAAGCTGGATGCAAGCACATGCCAAACAGCGTCTCTGGATCTCTCTCTCTTTCTATAATCCCCTCTCTGATCCACAGATACTCGGGCCAATCATTTGAGGCCGGCCACAACCCGTGATCACTGGGCCCTAATCTGAGTCCCCGGCCCGTCCGCAGTCCACCTCAGACAGCACCGGCCGGCTGCCAGCAGAGGAGTGGCAGGCTTAGCCTTCTCCAGAGAGACAGCTAGAGGTTGTCTCTACATGGATGGGCACTTCGCAGCTCGGCAGGGGCGGGAGGAAGGGGCAACATAGCAGCTGCTCGGGGCATATGGGCAGAATTCATTAAGTCTGGCTAAATAAGCCAATTGTGGAGGCGGTAAAAAAGTGTGCGTTTGTATGTCTGATAGAAAAACAGAAGCAGAGATCACTCACTGAATTTGAGTGCTGAGCTAAAATATTCCACCACACAAATATTCTGAGCACAAATAGCCTAAGTGATAGCTTTGTCCAGAGGTATTACACTTGATGAAGTTGATTCAAGGCCCACCAAATGAAAAAAAATCTGGATCTATTTGTGATGGGCAATGATTGAGCTGTTAGATGCATAGATCGTGTGTCCTTGAGGACTTTGCTGTGCATCTCCAAATGCCATGAGACTGTTCTCTGTCTCAGAAATAAACCTAATCACAATCTGTAAATGTTACAGCTGTTTTCCTAATAGACCTGGCCTGACTTTGGCCTGCTTTTATATTCACACACATGAACCAAAGACAAAACTGAATTCTGATACATATGAGCGGCATGTGTTGAAGGGATGGTACACAATGCATTTCCTCAATAATGTGAGATTCTGTGCCATTGTTTGAAATACAACATATGTGGATTGTGCTGCCAGTTTGCATATTTAGCAGTGTTCTGATCTTTCTTTTTCAAAGAAGACAAACTTGACACCAGCAGCTATTTTCTGCCAGACTTTCATCCATTCCTCTTTATCCAGCAAAAGGTGTAATGTATGCTAATCCCCCAGGTGTCAATAGGAACTGTGTTCAATGCATTTGAGATAATAGTGAAGAAGAGGTTGCTCCTATCGAAGAGCTGGAAGATAAAGTCAATGGCACAGTCAATAACAATAAGGTTGTAGGCTTTAATGAAGAATGTTAATTTGAACACAATCAACTGGATTTCAGCTTAGCTGATTATCAACCTTGGACTTGTATGAGGGTGTTGATAATGCTGGCAGTACAGAGAGGGCATTCTTATTTATGACTCCTACTTTTAAGGAGGGATTGTCACACAAAATAAGTTTGCCTTTTGGCTGTTTAACTTAAAAACTAGCAAACAAAAATAGATGAAAATTAAATACCTAAACAACGACAGGGAGAGACAACACTGCACCGTTCGCTTCACGATGAGCTTTATTTATAAAACACAATAAAATGTTGTATATACACTTAATGTAATATAAGTCTTGGATAACAAACATTAATTAAAGTTAATATAACCAAAGTCACTGGCCCCTCGGTGTAATGGACATTCACCCAGTTCCCACTGGAGCCATTTAGAGTCTCAGTCCAAACCTCCTCCTCATGTTACAGGCAACGCGGCCTGTTCCTCACTCTCTCCTTGATCCCATTCCATCAGCAGCTCTGAGGACACCTCTGTAAACAGATGATCCCAGTCCCAGCTCACATCATCCTACGGAGCAACAGAGAGAGGAAAGAAGAATTAGAGAGGCAGAGGGAGACATACCAAGAAAGAGAGCGTGGGGAACGGAGGGAGCAAAGAGAGGAGAATGGGGGAAGGAGAGCAGAGGGTGTTAATGTACACATCATAAATCTTGATTACCTGGGAGACAGTGTGGCAACCTCCCCTGGTGCTCTAGAAACAGCTGGACAGGCCTTTGCTGGGAGCTCACAAGCTATATTTACTAAAAACTCACTCACCTCTTTCACCTCCTGCTCTGGTGCTAAAACCTTGGTGAGGAGCTTCAAGTCGATCTCCCCGTCCTGAAGAAAGAGAGCAGTAAAATTCACTTAACTCACACAAACACTGTGGAGATTGGTTGCAAAATTAAATGGACCACCTTGACGAGAAGGGACATGAGAATATCAAACACATATAAAAATAAATGTTCTTGACTTACTAAGGTCTGAAAGGCAGAGTAATACTTCAGATCATTGTCCAGATCTCTGTAGGTCATTACCCGGTTCACCTGGATGCTAACAGGGTGGCAAAAAGTCAGATTAGACGTCTGATAAAACCACAAACTTAGAGGTAATTTAATCAAGATAACACATCACAGACAAACAGCGGCCAAACCGACTGCAGCATCGTAACCCAACTAGTAAAGAAGACTGAGAAGTGCCTTTGGAGAAGTTTGGAGTTTGTGTACAATGAGGCTCTAAGACTTCAAGCAAAGACCACAGAGAGCAGGAGATGGTTGCCAAGTGGTAAACGCTTCAAATTGAAACCCAGCTGCTTATCTGTGGGTTGGAATTAAGTGGGGGGGGCTCTCAAAGTGGCCGGGGCCTAGCAGTGCATGCCAGTCCTACTTACTGCACATTACACGCTACATTGCCCCCGCAATGAGTTCAATGTGGATATTATCTCGCACAGAGAGCAAGCCCCTGCCTAATAACCTCCACCGCTGTCATAGCCTTGCTACATATTCGACACATGTCGGCGTGTCTCTCACTGCCCTGTAAATCAAAAGGCCCAGTTAGTAAGGACCCTGGTAACCGAGTTGCATAAATCATACCCAACTGTTATTTCTCCATTTCAGCCGATAAAGCAAGACGCTCTGCTACGGCACGAACGGAGGACAGGTAACCATCAAAGTCACCAGAGCAGGCTACTAATCCAGTGTCCTGTGCACGGACAGAGGTTAACTGGTATATATGTGGGACTGAGGGACGTGCTGTCTGTGTGAATCCTGAGTGATCTGGATAAACTACATTTAAAGCAGATATTACCTTGGTGGAGCTGCAACTTGCATGGTGAGGTCCTCTTCCTGTACTTCTTCAAGGTCTGGAATAACTGGAATATCTATAAAAAAAAAAAGAATAAAAAAATAAAAACATTTTACAGAAGATCTGGTTACTTGTCAACTTGTGTCAATATTTGAGAAAATCTCATCAGTGTGTAGATGACAGAATCATTTACGTAAAAAAAAAAAAAAAAAAAAAAAATTACAGTAAGCCCCCTGTGTATGGCTCCTAAATGTGTGCATTTTAGCGATTATGTTTATGTGAGACCATGTCTGTGTGTTACTGTCTCCCCTCCCTTTCTCTAGCTACATCCTCATAAGAGCTGCCCTGTCACAATAGCCATGCGGCCATGAATATTCAGGAGGCGAGGCGGCAGCTCTTCCTGCTGTGAGAGGGCTGCTGGCCAGGGGCTCCCCAGAAAGCACCCCCTGCTACCTTAGCATTTGGGCCCTGTCAGCACCGCCCACCCTCAGGACCCGCAGTGGCCGGTAGGCCGACCTCCATGTCCACTCTGCCACTCCGACTGGGGCGGCATCCAGCCATGTGCAAGAGTATTTGCTTGTGGGCCCATCTGTGTGGGGTCGGAAGTCACAGTGCGGCCTGGCAGGGGCTGTGGTGCCAGGAGCCGCCAGCCCGCTGCTCAAACAGTGGGAACCCACTTTAATTGGCAAAACGCAACAGGACAGAGGATGGCTCCACTCCCAAGAAGGACAGGGCAAACTTTCACAGCATTTTTTCGATGGACATTTGTTGGAGCGGGGAAATAAGACAGGCATAATAAGGAATGTTTTAAGATTGGTTTAAAATAAGAAAAAAATCTTTAATATGACTAAAAAGTCCTGCTGAAATTTGGTTTTAACATTTATGTACGGCTCAAAAATCAAGCAGCATTAATTTGGTTTATGTTTTATCATTCCAGCAATATACATTTTTGTGTAAAAGAAACTATTGTTAAGAACTTTACAGACTTCACAGGTGTCCTTACAGAAATGGTGTTAACTTTAGGTGTTGGAGTCGTCTTTCTGTAAAATATTTTCCGGGCAGACAACGGACTTCACATCCTTATGAGCTCTACAGCTGAGGGTTGACAGTGACATAGACAGAGAGAGGGCGAGAGGAAGAAAACGGAGAGAGAGGAACAGACTGATAGTGAGAGGAAAAAGGGAGCTGGACTGCATGAAGAGGGTTGTCAGTAATCTCTAACCACAGTACTGCACCCTGAGGGGAAAGTCAATAGAGGAGCTAAATAGAGGTGAAGAGATGGAAGTCCGCATCTGATGTGAGGAAATATCTTGGCATCTATGTCACCATCCCTTCAAAATAACTCCTGAAAATAAAGTGGAGTTGAAGAAATATATCGATCACTGATGCGACGCTAAATTTCTCAATGCAACGCTTCAATTCTTATTTTATCTGTACTCTAGAAATTATTTTGATTCTAAAACATATTTCTCGGTTGGGGTAAGAATTCTGAAAACATCTTGGTGAAAACCAAACACGTCAACTTTCCACAGATAACAGAAACTTACCCTCTGTTGATAACTTACTTCTTTCTCCTTTTTTTAATTAAACGGAATTAAAAATGCCAGCCTCGTTTAGTCGCTGACAAGATTCATCTGTGTTTCTGATATCCAAATAAATGCAGGCGCGGGTATTTCATATTCATGAGGCCCCGGTGACACTTTGTCCTCTCATTTACAAAGCACAGCATTCAGCAGAATCCGTCCCCCCTGGACCCCCAATCAAATTTAATGGTCTTAGTGCAATGACATCAAAAAGCCTTGCCGTCCGACTCTTTGCAAACAGCTTCCTGGGTCTATCTGTCGACACACACCCTTTTTCATCTCAACTGCTAATGCACTATTGACACACTCCATAAGAGTTCAATGTGAGGCACAGAGGCATACAGTATGTTGTCTATATGCAAAGTCTATTATTAAGTGAAAAAAGGAACAACACTTTTAAATGAGCCTTAAATTTAACCTATTACTGGAGGTCAAGCAGGGCATCAAAGCAGCCGCAAACAAGTCACTGTTCTCCTTTGACACAAAGGGCAACTCCATCAGGAGCTGATATCTCTTCACAGCACAGCACACATCACCTACTCTGACTTTCCTCTCACGGTTGGACATGTATCAATGTGGCTTTTGTCTGGCAGCAAGCAGGCCACGCATATCCTTATTACACGGTCGCGTCCGGCTTCCTCGCTGAAGCATGTAAATATCAAAAGGGGATAATTTGCTGTGAATGTAGACATACTCCCGGCAGGCACACACCAGTCAATGACTTTGGAGAACAGGACGTCTCTCCACATCGCTACGCAGGGGTCCAGTCAAATGATTACCTAGGCACAGAATCCATTTGAAATGGCTTATGGGACAATATTCAACACATCACCGACTAAGAGTAAGACACTGGGACATGAAACACATGAGTGTGTTTGCGATACTGGTGCTATTTTAAGTGACCAGCAGGAGGCTGCGGGGGCAGCTGATGGGGAGATGGGAGCAGGGGACTGAGCTAGCCTTCTCCCTCTGTGCTTGTAGCCAGTGGACATAAGGGATAAGGGTAGGGGACATAATCAAGATCGCAGGGGCTATCTCACTAACCCTCAGCACTGTAATTTCCAATGCCCCTGCCTCCGGCTCTGTATTAAGAGGTCTCCCTCCACAGAGTAATAATCTTTCCGGCGGCATTAACTGCAAGAGAACCAAACCTCTGGACTCTTAATATTGTCCACACACTGGCCATTTTAGGCGGCACGCAAACAATATAAAACATATGAACATTAATGTAATATCAGCAAATAGTATCATAAAAAATAGAGTACCTTACTCCCTGCAATTTATGTTTAAGGTTTAAGGTTTATTATGTGTTTTTTTTAAAGTTATTTATCACTTTCATCATTGTAGTACATATTCTGACCTTCCACATCATCCACCAGTAATCAAGACTATAAAATGACAGTATATAAAAACAATATATAGTACAATAATGTAGCAAAATACTGCTGAAGTATACACTACAGCTGAGTGATAATTAATTTGTTATTGTTCCTTATCTCAGTTCATCTCATGAGTTGATGGATTTTAACAGCAAATGGCCAAAAGTTATACATTTCAACAAAAAACAGAAACAAAAGCAAAAACAAAAAAAACATTTGAATTTAAGGGAAGGACATGATTTTTTTTTTCTTGGGAAATACTAAAACATTCAAGCTTCATTTTGATTCTGCATTTTTCCTCTCCTGAAGGAGATTTATTATGCTTTTTTTAAAAAAAGAAAAAGAAAAAAAAAAGAATAACAAGGAAGGTGCAGGAAAAAAAAACTCACTGGACTGATGTGATTAAATTCCTTATTACTGTCAGGTAAAATAATGCTGTCAACCTATCTTTACCTAGTTTTACCTATTTCCCAGCAGCTTTGCGGTGCAAAATAGAACAATTATTCTAGGCAGGGCTTTGCTGAAATTTCCCCCGCTCAGTCCAGACATAGTGGTGCGTGGAGTTGGGCCCTCAGGTGACTCAGTAAAAAAGCAGTGAAGTTACCACCAGATCAGTATTCAACAGCAACCTGCCTGACACTATGTGTGTGTGTGTGTGTGTGTGTGTGCGTGTGTGTGACCATGTTGCTCCGAACGGGGCGGGAAATACTTAAATCTTGTCACAATATTCTCCATCAACTATGAATCTAATCTTATTTAATGAGCATATGCACCTGTCATCTTCATCATAGTGGCAGTGCTTATACAACGTCTGACACTCAGCAGTCGAAGTCAGAGTACATGAATCCCCGATAGATCCAAAGAGAAATATGGTGTGAGCATGATCTGACTGCCTGCTTATCTGCTCTACTTCCAGAGAATGAATGTGCCAGGGAGGCGCTGAGGGGCTGCTGTTTACCTGTGAGGACAGACAGAGTGGGGGATTGCAGGGTGCTCTTACCTCCTTCATCATCTGATCCCTGAGGAGTTTGTGGTCGCAGGCGGCGACTGTAGAAACAGGAAGTGCGAGAGTATGAATTATTTAAGGCTTTTAAAAATGGAGCCCAATGGTGAGATCATCACAGGGAATAAATGACTTGGCTCCTTGGCTACTTTGCATAACTGGTGGGCCTGTTTCTTGTCTTTTCTTTCCCTCATGGTACACAGGATGCTTGCTCAGTATGCCACAGTCTTACTGGAGGACAGAACAGTGGCCTCTGCCAAAAGGCACTGATGGCGCTCTGAGACACTGTTGTGCTGTCTGGATCAGCTGAGATGCCCTGGACAAGATCAACTCCAGGAATTCTGTTAAAAAACAAACCCAGCTGGAACAGCAGTCTGAATATGTTTTACTAAGACAATACAGTTGTGACAGAGGGGATTTTTTTCTGCAGGGTAACATCTTTAGTTTTGAACAAAGCCTCCTCATGACTCTTCAGTCACTGAGACAACAGGCTCCAACTGTAATGATGAGTAAAACACACCCGACTGCGTCCTCTATCTGCCTCATGGTAATGTCTATTCTAGTCACACAATGATGTGAGAGAGGGTGAGGAAGAAAACTAGAATAACAGGAAAACTTGGCTCCTATCAGCAATAAAAGTGATGACAATTCAGTCACGTTGTTTTTTTAATCATGTTAAGTGATTGTACTTGGAAGTTGTTGTTGTAGTTGCAACGTAGGACAGTCTCAAAATACAGCACCATTTTCACTTGACTACAAAGGAAACAAACACGTAAACTGACCCATTTTAATCTATACACACACAAATTCAATTGTTATTGATTTTAGTCAACTATGGAATCGAGTATGCTAAAATATAGATGAGGTATTTGAGTCAACTTACTCTTCCAGGTCATCAGCAGCAGGTCTTCTTGAAGATCTACATATCAGAAAGAGCAACTGTTAGACAAATAACAATGACAATAACCTTTTAGATCATATTTTCTTATGTATAGCAATCAGAACAAGGTGTACTAATAAATATATCTTCCTGATCTGTGTCTGTAATGACAGTAATTCTGTTTTATCAAACACAGCAGCGTTGACAATAATTGCGTCTTCTCTCACTTCTTTTCTCAGCTTCGTCTCCTGCTGAATCAGGCAGCTATTTTCAGACCTCCTCATTTACAAAGCTCAGCTTGAGCAGACGATGCCAGGCACCGAAATGCTCTATTCTGACACTTCTAGCTAATCGCTGTATTTTTAGCACACGTTCTGTTTTAAGAAATGTAGCAAACCAACTGGACATCAAAGGAAAACAAATAATAGATCATTACTATTTAAACCACATCAATCATCGCACAGGAAATGAATCAAAGCAGAATAAGTTTTGGTATGTTTAGATAAGTAGTCTAAAAATGTGTGTAGGTTTTTTTTTTTACATGATGTTAAAAGGTTCTTGGTAGATCTCCTGATTGAGTAGTGCCCCCTACTGGTTTTAAAGATAATACATTCAGTGCTCTTACAGTCTTATTACATGATGGTATTTTTAAAATCTATTATCAGAGGCAATCCTCAGTGACATTCAATAAATATTTGAATTTATAGACAAATATCTATTTATCCAAAGATAATAATTATCATTACTATTATAACTACTACTACAATAAATCATTGTTGGGAGTCAAATCTCATCACACATAACTGTGTTCAGGGTTACACACTGACCCATCATTGTCTGGACGTGCATAGAAAATAAATTGTAGTTTGTATGTCAGAGGTATCATCTTTACAATAGATCATTCCTACTTTTTTCCATCAGAAGTAGAATCACTTTTTTTTTTTTTTAATCTCATGCAAGGGGTTTTTGACTAGTTTACTTTATCAGATTTGACCAAACAAATGTTGTGCATAAATATGTAAAGAAGGACGTCTCATCTTTCCTTTGATCAATCTAAATACATTAAGCTGGCTTTTAATTGAAAAATGTATTAATTAGGTGAACTGGAAAAAGTGAAACCTTCCTAATTGATTAGATGCAAAACAAAAAGAGCAACTGATGAGAGATACAATTAGCTAACAAATTCTCAGCCAATAAGCTTCTACACCTGCTTTGTCTGTTTTACCCATGCTGACTGAACCCAGACCAACAGCCCTGAAAGCACTAGTGTCCAACCAGGCAGGGCAAAGAGGAGCTGAGGGAGCCTACCTGCCTGCCCTTGGACTGTGTCCTGTCTGGGGGGGGGGCGGGGGTGGCGACACTTAAGACACATTACAGGCCCCTTTATTAAGACTCATGTAAGGCAAAGCGATAGACATGGTAAAACTGTCTGGAAAAAGTTGTTAGGGATAAAATATATTGTGACAACCTGGTTTCAAAGGTTCATCAATAAACTGACAGATCATTTAGTGTCAATTAGAAGTGATAGATCGACAAATCCCGGGATTTCTGCGCTGGGATTAGTGGGAGGAGGACGGCGGTGATTGAGCATGAGGGGTGACATTGAAGGGAAAAGTCCTTGCCAGTTCCAGGGGGGACCATTACTTACTTTGTTTCAGAGAGGATCAATGCACGTGCAAACCCCTTTTACACCTCCTGTATTTCAATCGCTTTGTGACTGGGTATCAAGCTGGGTTATGTAAAAGCAGAGAAGTGACACGCTGACCTTCTGTGAGAAAGGAAAGATCTATTGAGTTTGCTGTTTTCCCTGCTTGCACTAACGGTGCAGTAAACTACACAAATAAGCACAATTGACTGAGCGTGTTCACTTCAGTGCATCTCCTGTGCTCTCACCTCCACCGAGACTAAAGAAAAGAGGCACAGTGGCAGGTGGAGGAGAAAACAAGGGGTGGGAGGGTACTTCTACAGGATAATAAAAAAGTCTCATGTTCAGTTATTCATGTACAGTATTTATATTTAGAGAGGCTAATTGTAGGCAAAAACAACAACAGTTTCCACCTGTTCCAGATATTTCATGAATTCTCCATGTTGTGCTCCCCGTGTAAAAAGCAGCCTGCAGTGGTAAGGGGTGATTAAGTGGCTTGAACCCTTGTGATGAAGTGGCTAGCTGACTAACAGTGCCCTCCTGTGGCTGATGCATTAACCATGTCAATTACCGCCTTGCTCACAGATGAAGACGAATGGAGAGTTGCCTGCTCAGACAGGCTCCCTCTAACCTTGTTGATTCACTGCCTGAGTGCCAAATATGCACTGATAAATAAGCTCATTCAACAGCATGAGAGTTCATTAATAACACATAACCCAGGACCACAGCTTGAGATCCGTGCCTTCAGTTCAGTCACAGGAGATGGGGAGAAGGGTGCAGATACGTACTTAGCAGATCCAGACCCTGAGCTTTCTTCTGCCCAGCCGCCTTGTCGTCGGGCCGGTTTAGGTGGTGGGGCCTGGAAAAAGAGAGAACTGTAATAGTAAACAGTGTCACCTCATTTATTCGTTTATTGACCTACATAAATAATGTTCATAGGAATTTTAAACTGTTATGAGGCTTTAGTTTTGTAAAATGAAGCATAAAAATCATATTTATACGTAATAATGCTTTAATCATTGTCAAAATCGTGTATCACAATGAGGAAAACACATTTTGTTCTTTATGAAGGTACAAAATACATAAACAACAGACATGTAAAGACCTGTCTGTCAGTTTTTCAAGTGGAAATTTTCCAGTAGAGGGCTCTGTTGTCTGCCACAGAGCATTAAGAAAAAAAAGTACATTTAATTGTCTTGCTAAAGATTTAGTCTAAACCAACGTTCTCTTCTAATCCTGAAGTCCAATATTTTAGCTACAAGCTGCCGTACAATAAACAATATGACGGGTATGTGTAACACAGAGTCATCTCTAAGCACTCCATTGTTTTGTTTATTATAGTTTTCAATACTATCCATTTCCAGCATCAAACATATGGAGCAGAGTGTGGGAACTGCCAGGGCCTGTAAGTCTGAGCCTAAAATAGATTCACAGACAGAAATGACTCTCACCCCGTCGTTCTTTGATTCTGAAAATAGTAAACTCGGTATGTATCTCAATCCTGAGACTGGGACCCTGAGACCAGCACTTGAATGAATGAATTCCTCAGCGCACATGAGGGTGGACACCAGACAAATGAAGTGGAGGAAAAAAAAAAAAAAAAAACACCAACATTTGTCATTACTAAATTGGGTCTGCAGGGAACAAAGTGCTTGTGAAGAATTTATTTCATTTATGATGAAAGAAGAAATAATCTTTCATGGCTGGTTCCTTCACCAAAGCCATTTATAAATTTGAATGTCATCATTAAACAGGGCAGAGGGAGGGGGAGTCCGCTCTGCTCCTCTGTATATTACCATTAATCGAGAGAGCTGAGGCTTAACAAGCTCCCTCCAAGTTGTGTAATTAGTAACTGTCTCTTTATTAAGGCAAGAAAAGATTACAATAGCAAGTCAAGCGACATGGCAAAAATGCTTTCTAGTGATGTGAAATCCCACTGATGCTTAATGTTTGGTATTCCTGATGGTAAACGATTTTCATGAGAGACAAGATAAAAAGGCCAAGTGTCTCTGAGTATAATAAATTCATCTGACAGTTATTTCACTCAACAAAAATGGAGACGATAAGTGTCCTGAGAAACAAAACAAAGCCATGCCTCCAATTCTGCATGACCAAATAAGAACGTGACAGTCGTAGTAAAATAGTTATGGCTATTAAGGCAATTAGCTCAGCCCTTGTGATTTCTAATTTAGGATTCTATGACGGTCTCCAGGGCAGGGAACTTGATGGTGGCCAAACCCTATGAGCCCATAAAAGCAATTGAGTCTTTGTTTAAAAGGATGTCAGGAATGTGACCAATCAGTTGGGTATTTTAGGAAGAAGAGGCCAGGGTTGATAAACGAAGACTGTAAATAAACCCACCCAGTCGCACGACACTCTGGAAAAATGTATTGCATGCACACAGCAGGTCAGAGAGGGCGCGAGAATACTGGTTCATACATTAGGGAAGTTGGCCTAATTTGGGAAGATTAGCTTAAAGCGAGAGCATTGCTGAAATTTTTTAGCTTTGGGAATGTTGGCTGGTTCATAGTTTGCCAATCCAGGAGATGCATCTGATTCCATAAATGCCAACGACAGCGCAGTGAAATTATTTGTTGTATTTGTAAATGTCACTTCTGATTTGACTTGTCTGACATATTTTAGGCCTATATTTAATCTAAATTTAGTATAATTACATTCAACATGTTCCAAGAAGCAGAGATCGCTGACAGAAGTAAACAACAACACTTTTAAATGGTTTAATGTAATTCAGGTAAAATTATGCAGTATTAGATAGAGGAGTTAAGAAAATTGATGATAGAGTCATCAGGATATGATGTGCTTATTTTTTAATCAAAGGCAATTTATAAGAGTACAGCTAATGTATTTTGTTAAAAGAGCACATGAAGTAACTCTTGAAAACACTTTGTGCAAGCACAAAAGATCCAAAACGCACAGGACAATGAATGAAGAGCAGCTACTGTGAAAGTACTGAGTACACTTTAAAAGCTGCTGAAGTAGGAAAATGGATACTCAAACGTCTCTGCATAAATAAGCACTCCATTAAAACTTTATACCATGTGTGTCAAGTTGGTGTCACTGTGTGTGCTGTAATGCGAGAGGTGGTGAATCTCAGCAGGACTAAATATCAAATTCAACCCCCTGAACTGAAGAAAACAGTTACGTTAATCCATGTTGATGAATCCAAGACAACTGGTACTGTAAATGGTATAAAGTTGATGTCTGGAGCATTCACAACAGAAGCCATGCAAAGTCACTAGTTTTTTTTTTCATGCTGCCTACCTCGTCTTCATCCTTTGATTTATGTATGAGACAAAACCAAAATGCATATTGATGATGCTTATTGTGACGTGAAATTATAACATGCAACTGATTGTTGATCATCGCAGCGATCACATACTTCTCCTATTGAAGTAGAGGTGGACGACTTCCTCGCATAACGAGAATCTTCAAACGAAGACTGGTCCACTGTGAGGCGAGCCCTTCGTCCAGACTTTGCAACCTGGGGAATGTGCAGAATTTTAAAATGGAAAAGACATTTTGATTTTAAAAAGCCAAAAATTGGCACTTGAAATGGCTTCAGAAAAGATTTAGTGGTTTTGCTTTGCTTTAACTGTGCCATGTAATGAGCCAACCAAATGTCATCTGAATGTTCCTACACACAAAATACAGTAGGTCAGGTTACTTCAGTTGCATAAACCAACCAAGTTTGCTGCTTAATAGACATCGTTTTGGTAATGTTATACATTTTCAGTTCTTTGAACTCATGCTGTGCAGATGTGACAATAATTTCTTTTTTGCATGTGTTAGGGGCATTATTGAACAAATGAGCATCGTTATGTGAATTTCTTTGTGTTGAAGGAGCAACGTTACACTTGTAAAATAAAGAGGTTGTATTACTTTATCAATAATATATGTGGGTAAAGTTTTATTACATGATAGAATGGTCATAAAGCAGGAACCTCTGTTTTTTTCAGGTGTTGTAAGGTCTAAAGAAGCACCTCAAACCTGATTGACAGATCTTAATTTATCTTTGTGTGTCTGTGTACCTATTGTCAACCATGTGCGATCAATAGGAAAAGGACTAAGGATGTTGAGCTTAGTAGGTGATAGTACCACTCGCTGAAGAAACAACTAACAAGGCAGGAACTTATGGAGGAAGAGCAATAATCCTAAAAATGCTAATCTAGACATATGGATCATTTTGGAGATGGAATCCCTGAATCTAGATCCTTAAATTCTCCAAAATCTTACCTCTACGATTACAATGTTAACCATGTTTCACTGTGTGTTCACAACCCTATAACTAATAGCAATGGGTATATTTATCAAATGATAGGAGGTCAAAGATGGAAAAAATGGCTTTGATGAAGTTATGTTAACACATGAGTTGAACTGTGGTAGTTATGCTTGAATATACACGTTTTACTGCAAGTTTATTGCAAGTAATTAGAGACATTCAGCCATGAGGTTAACGCATCACCACCAAAACACTGAGCTATGCATGACGGGAAAATTTTTTTTAGCAGTGCTAACTGTTTATATAACGTCAGCATGATACTCAAACACAAACCTCCCTGCTGCTGTTGCTCAAAAGCGGCAGACGACACAGACGAATACATCTCTGCTGGTAACATGCTGCTTAAATAGCTACCACGCTTCCCTGGTCGGCTAATACTGTGATTTAAGTTAGCTTGATAGCTAAGTGGCTAACACTAGCCGCGCTGCACCGTTACACTCTCAGCGGTCTCAGCTTCTCTTGCAGCGGACAAACTTCACGTTACCTCTGCTTCTAACTCGTTGTGGTAACTCTTTGCGATTAAAACGAGTCGCTTACACTTTTTATCGCTCCAGTATCTCCGAGTTGAAAGTTGTCGTCCATCCTCTCTCGTCGTACCACGGGCTAGCTCAGACCAGCCGGTGTCTTCCTGGATATCAACAAGCGTCACATAGTAACGCTCTCCATGGCAACGCCTATCAGGAGGAAAGTGCGCGCCCCAGTCAATCACTGTATTAAAAAGTCAATAAGTGATCGATTAGCTGTGGATACACAGGAAGTATATATGGAAAATGATTATAACGTTTCCCCTGGTGTTGATAATGAGGATAAATTAACTGAATGATAAATAGTGAAGATTGTAACCAATGAAGAAAACAGTTAAGGAAAAAGATATTTGACCTTCGGGCAAAATAACATTTTTAAGAATTAAGCTCATGCTTTGCAAGTTTCTGTGTATGAGACAGTAGAAGGGTTGATGTCATCTAAACAAAGAAGGAGAAGAGTTTGACTTTTACTAAACAAATCATCTTTCCCACCAACTCCCACATCTTCAGCATATTTTTTTCCTCTTTTTTTTTTTTTTTTTTAGCCTCCTCGTCTAAATGGAAAAAATCTTGTTTTTCTTCAGAAGAGAGCTCCATCATGTCCATTATCTCATCTACTGTGGTGGCCTGCCACGGGTCAATGTCCACAGTCTGAGAAAGGAAGTTAAAAATGAGACCTGAAGTCTCCATCCGCCATCAGCGTCATGTTCATTATATCCGCTAGATGTCGCTGTTGTGCGCGTTTTTTTTCCTCTATGACTGAGGAGGAACTGAACGGTAGCTGCATAAAACGGATCACAGCAACTGGCTGAGTTCCCCAGTGCACCTTCAAGATCCCTTTTGTTAACTTTGGCATTTGTTTTTCTTCTTAAACGTTATTTTCAGGTTGTTGCCAATTTTTATCAAAAGACACGTAGTCTACATTATAAGTCCAGTCGGTGATCAGGTAAAAAAAAAAAAAAAAAAGAGGGTGGTAACTGATGTGAGAGCACAACAAAAATAATTGCTTAACTTCAGTGTTATTCATCAAACTACCAATGACAATTGCCCCCTTGATACAAAAAGTTCCTTCATAATAAATCAAAACAATCAAAGTGGATTTCTTCTGTTTTTTGTTTTTCGGGAAAACTCTCAATCCCCTCTTGCGAAATCGCACATTGCCTAATATTACGCACGTTTTCGGATGTTTGATTCAAAAACAGCTTTGACAACACAAACGTATTTCAGAGTAGGTCGGGTCTCATTGTCCGAGCCCAGGCTGTGACTTGACTGCCCCTCCCTCGTTGAAACGTCACAGTGTGTGACTATAAAGATTGTGGTGAGACTCGAGAGAGACTGAGTGTGTTTGAGGCTCTGGACTGCAGGGAGATCTCAGAGAAGGCGCGCTGACTCCAAAAGAACAAGTGGATGGAAAGAGCCCAGTGCAATGGAGAGAGTGAACCACGGTGCAGAGATTGGTGCCCTGTAAGCTAAAGAAGAAGAAAAGAGGGTGCTTGCATGAGACAAGAGGGAATGAAGAGTAGGATAAAGAGTTTTGATGAAGAGTTGAGATTATTTTCCAAAATGGCACGGATTGACTCCAATGCATATGCGCATTTTGCAAAGATGACATAGCACTTGAGAAAATGGGATTCCTGCAGGAACAGAACTCACTCACGACCTGAATGAAAAGAGAAAAGGGATTCTATTCAAATCGGAATTTAGTTTTGTTTTCTTCTTCTCCTTCTTTTACTTGACAAGCCACGGTTGTGAGTGAACGCAGAGTGAAATATGAATTTGGGCAAAGCACTTCTGTTTTTCCTCCTCTCAAACTGTGTGACAATGACTTTGTCGCTATCCACTTGCACAACTGTGGACATTGACCACATAAAGAAAAAGAGAGTGGAGGCGGTCCGGGGACAGATCCTCAGTAAACTCCGACTGACCAGTCCGCCTCAAACAACAGGTCCAAGTCAAGTACCGTTTCAGGTTCTGGCCCTTTATAACAGCACCAAGGAGCTCATTGAGGAGCTGGGAAGAGACAGACAGCAGAGTTGTGGACAGGATAACACGGAGACTGAGTACTATGCCAAAGAGATTTACAAGTTCATCATGATCAATGGTCCACCAGAAAACAGTAAGTTAACTGCCTCTAGTCGTGTTTGTTCAAGTGTCTTTTTGTGCAACTCCTCAAACTCACCCAATAAAACCACAGCCTTTTATACTCTGGATGAGAGTGATTATAGGGTGGAGTAATTATTTGGTGATTGGCGATATATTTTACTTTGCCAGTGCGCCACGAGGCCAAAAATGTAAGTAACTGCTCAAACTTGATCCAATTTCTGTTATTGCATTTTTTCCCCTTAACTCTCCTGCTGCAGATCTATTTCAAACAGTAAAAAACATTTATCTATTCACCATACAGCAGTATTATAGATGAAGTAACAATGTCAGGATCAGATTTCACTCGTGTCTCTGCAGCTTTTGCTTTTTACGCACGGATGCGCCTGTGAGCGGTGGAGCGGCGCGCAAAGGAGCGGGCAAAGTAAACAGTATAATTGGAATGAGCACCATTCCTCATACATACTTCGCACCAAAGCCATGGGAACTCCAGCTTAAGTCTGACACATTCCTAAGCAGGGAAAATTCTCAGGCAGTTAAGTCTAGTATTTATTGCCAACTCCAATACCTCATTTCCATTTTCTGGCCGTGAGTTTCCCAATATTTTTCATCCACTGTTACGACTTTCTCACCTCTATTTCCCTAAGATTTCTTTCTAGTAGCGAAGAGCTGAGCAGCTCAGTGTTATGATCTAATTCCCTTGTTCATCCATATTGGTATTTCCTGTATAAACTACGGTCCATTGATTGTTCCAGAAATCAGAAACAGGAGCTGACTGAGCGGCAGATTCTTCAAGAGAAAGTCGGTTTGTAGCTAAGTGGAGGAGTTGGATTTGTGCCCGGTCAGAGGTCAGTTAGTGCTTGAAATCAACAGGTGTTTATGCTGTGCTGTGACACTGAGCAGAGTCCTGAATCAAATCCATTTCACAGGTCCCACAAAGTGCCTCTGACATTCAAAATACACAGCACGGGGTTTATCCGCTGGTCAGAGGTAGCCAGAGCTCCCAAAACAAACAGAGGTCTAAGGAGTGGGATCAGTGATGGCCAGGTGCCCAGGACACATCACGCTGGCCTCAGACAGTAGGCCATACCGTAGATGATAACACAAGACATGAACCTCACTTAGCACTGGCAGCGCTGACGGCACTAAACTGCTTATCCAAGGATGGTATTAGTGAAATTAACAAAGGCTGCCAGTACACACTAATTAGCACTTTTCTCCCTCTTTCCATGATGTAATTTTAAAGAGAGCGGGGCATGTCGCAGTGTGTAGGAACATAATGTCTGTCACCTTGATAATTTTGCAGCGTAGTTCATTTTCATTCCTGCTGGATATAATGAGTTTTACATTCACTGTTTTTGGAAGGTGGGAGTGTTTGGGAGTATAGTCAAGTTTCGTTTTTTTTTTTTTTTTTTTTTTCATGCACAGTTAAAAAGTAAAACAGAAACTTTTCCCTCATACTTGAATGCGCCACTTGCTCCAGACTACTCTGGTAGACACTACTACTAATGCAAATCGAAGCATTCGCCATTTATGAGGTGAAGCAAAGAAAAAAAAAAATGAGACATGGCGGCTAGTCTAAATCTTCTTTTTTTTTTCCTGGTGTATCAGAAAGCCAGAAAGATGTGGCTAATTATAATTCACCATAACCTCAAATGCTGCTGAAGATATAAGATGAAAACATACTTCAACTGAGGGATGAACTTTGGCACAATAACACTGAGTCTTAAGTGTTAAGATTAGAAGGGCCATGCATTGCACACTGACGGATGCAGCTTCAGTGAAATTTCAAGCCAATCATTGACTCAGTGTTAGGTCAGTAAAAAAAATGAGGACTAGTGCTGAGGACAGCAGGGTATCTGATATATGGGATAGTAGAAAGATGATGTCATCTGAACAAACAGAGACAGAGGTCTTTGGCCTGCTCCCAAAGAAACACAACCCCCACACACACCCCCAACTCCCAAGTCTTTACCATTTCTGCTTCCTCATCCATAATCAAGTGGGAAAAAAAAGTTGTTTTTCTTCAGAACAGAGCTCCATCACATTATCTCATCTGCTGTAGTGGCCTGCCACAGTCAACGTACACAGACTGAAGAATTAGATCTTGTATCATACAAAAGTAGTATCTGAATTTTGTCTTTTTAGACAGATGTTGAGAACAAATCAAACTTTTTCATGAGATTGTAACACAAACAAGTCCAAACCCCAGATGCTGCAGTTTAAGTAGATAATGGAGCACTAGAAGAAAGAGATTTCCAAAGAAATTTCTGTTGTCGTTTATGAGACGTAGCCACCTCAGCAGCTGGCTAGCACCTGCTGCCTTATGCTTCCTATTTCCTTTGTTTACCTCCACAAGCTCTGGAGAGACTGACATCACAGACAAATCCTTTGGGGCAAAAGGGCAAAAAGAGGTGATTCCTGGGAGTTTTTCATCCTCAAGCTTCTGTGTCATGAGAGGAGAGGATCCCAGACACAATAGGCTGAGAGTGTGTCAGGGCGTGAGGTGTGGTGGACAGCGTCTGGACGAGGCAGTTTATGTGAAGTTTTACTGCAGAGCTATTCAAACGTCTGTCCCCAGGCGTGCTGTTCGACTTCACTTCTAAATTCCTAATTTAAGGCCCATCTCTGTTGAAATTAATTGAGTGATAATACGAGAATGACATCAGCTGGGTATCATTTTGTTATCCAGGCTTTTATTTGTGACTATAAGTAGACTTTTGCAAGCGTGTTAATGATAAATTCCTACAATAAAACTCAATTTTCTAATTACCGTAGAATCTATTTTCAGAATAGTGTGTAATTTAACAGAATCGGTCGACAAAACAGTAGCTTTTAGTTTGATCGCTCTCCTAAAGTATATAGAGTATATTTATAATCTAATATTCAACAGAGGAAATCTCTCATGTCTGAGTGGATTTTCCAGTAGAAATTAAATACTGATCTGAGAATCCGCATATAGGTTACAGGTCAAACTTACGTCAGCATCCCGACCCTCAGTCTTAAGAGCTATCATTTAAAAATGATGGGGGTCAGAAAATTAGCGAATGTATTTCATTTTAATTATACAAGCAATCCCCTCCACTCACCAACATGGAACAAATTACCTTTCAGACCCTTGGCAAAAATAAGCCATAATGTGAAATCCACCTAAAACCATTGCAATGGGAAAAATGAGGTCATCCAAAAGGAAACCAAAGACTTGATTAGAATTTCAAATCTCCCCTCGAAGTGGGGCTTTCCACCTTCTGTGGGGGAGGTAGAGGGGGAGACGGAGCAGTGAGTGAGGGGGAGGAAAAGGCTACTGAGGTTTCCTCCTTATAGATTGTGTGGAAACACTGGACAGATATCTGGCTGAGGATGAATGCTGAAAAGGTCACCTATAAATAGGGAAAGTTGAAAAAAAACTTTGTGGAAATATCAGATAATGACTGGGAGGACACTGAAATAGGATTATGGGTCAAATGAAGTACAGATACTTGGAGATGTGCAAGTTCCTTTTGCATGACACAAAAAAGACTTTCCATTTGTCACAAAACAGCTCGAGGTGCAAATCAGCTAAAGGTGCAATGCCCCTTTCAACCACCAGCAAATCTGAGGCTTGGTAATAAAGCTTAAGCTTGGGGTAATAAATTAGCCATGGCTTGGCTGTAAATGACTGTTTCCACTTGGCCCATAAAAAGTTTGCTATGTGCTTGTTTTGCTCAACACTGCATGTGCTTGGCCTGTTAAAATAATAAACTGTTCAATGGTATTATGGTATAAAAAGGGGGAAGGCTTTAGTGCAACAGGAAGCTTTTCAGATAGAAATCACAATGTGGCCATTTATTTACTTGACTCTACCAAAGGTCAGAGCGCAATCGCATACAAACACCCACAGAGCAGCAAGTTATTTCTCATGAGGCGTGCACTCAGTGAAGTCACTATCATCCTCCTTATCGGTTTCTCAGGTAATGTTGTGCTCCAGCACGTGATCCCACATGCTCCCGACTAGACCTCTTGGTTCCAGGGAAAACTTGGCTTCAGTCTGAGCCTTCGTCGGAGCACCTGTTGGGCTCCAAAGCTGCTGGAAGGAGGAGCACGCTGCCGTCCCTCTGCAGCCTCCTCCACCAACACATGGGACATTTGGTTTTCATTTTATGACTTCAACTTGTTGCATATTCGGACCGCACAAAGCATAAGCAGATGGTTTGTGGTAATGGCTGGAATGGACCAGAAATAGTTAAAAAAAAAAAAAAAGTATTTTTATCAGCAAACTGTCTGCAGTAGTAGAGGGAAATCCTCTGCAAAAAACTGATCAATAATCAGCAAGTAAACATGTCCACTGCTGTTAGGATGTCAGTGGAAAATGGGCTTTGATAACATGTACACAATGAGGTAACAGATGGATAAGATCTTAAAGGGATTCTGACAAAAGAAACAACGAGTGCTCCAATCTGATCTTTTTTCAAAGGAGATATTTAATAACATCTTTAGAGCCACTGTTGAGTCATCATTTCCACTTTACCTACAGATGACCTCCTACTCTGCTCTAAGAGCATCACCTCCAAGGTATTCCGCTTCGACGTCTCGCAAATGGAGAAGAACTCCACCAACTTGTTCCGGGCTGAGTTTCGAGCCCTGCGGATCCCCAACCCCGGCGCCAAGAAAAACGAGCAGAGGATTGAACTCTACCAGGTGTGTGAACTGACCATTCATTTCCAGTGTTAGCAGAGCGCAGGGGGGTAATGTGCTCTATTTCTCTCAGAAGGCCTGTGTAGGTCAGCGCGAAAGATGAAAACATTTATATTAGGGTGTCCAACTCCCTCTCTCCTCTTTTCATGCTCTGATCATTATTCCATGTGCTTACAGTCAAATGGATTCTACATTAGGACAAATTTAAGAGCTTGCACAGCCGTCTTTAAGAAACCCTAGATTACCATTCGGCAGTTTCTTCTTTCTCAGCTGTCAATCTCAAAGCAGTTGTCCATCCTTGTTAGATCAAGTAAGGCATTATGCTTTCAACAGGGGGTTTATGGATCTGCACCTGCATTAGTGTGCTTATCAGCATTTTTTGTGAAGGGTATTAAAGCTCACATCTGTTAGATGTCTGTGTGTGGGGTGGTAAAGACTGACTTTTTTTCAGTTTCCTCATTAATCTCCCATGAGAGACTAGGAGTAATGATCAGGTTCCAACATTTCCTGCCAGGGAGACAAGCGTCTCCGGACTGCATACCGCCTCTGAGGCAAGGCTCTGGCCAGCACTGAATACAGACTGTCAGGCCCTCAGATTGTTTCCAGGGGCCTAAGAGGAGATAGAGGCAGGGTCACCCACTTGGGGGAGTAAATGGAGCCGCTCACTCACCCCCACACTTTTAAAAGCTGGAGCTGATTGGCAGAGGGCTGACGCTGGCAGTCCTCTGGCCCCTCTTTCCCACAGGAAGCCAGATTAGACATGTTGACAATGTTCAGGAACCTGGTTATCCATAGCACTGCTGTGGGGCTAAGTACTCATACACACCACCCAAACACACACACTTCTCACTACAGATAAACACTTTTGTTCAGAGAAATGTTGGTAGACTGAAACACACTGTTAAAATCAGATTACGTTTTCCTCTCTAGTCAGCTTTGTGCATTTGGGGTCTTGACATGATAACACAGGATGTCAGGGCCTGCAGAGATACAAGAAGCCTCCTCTCTGAACTGTGTGACACTTCATATAGGGGCCCAGCTAAACCTTAAGTTTGAACTGCTGATGTTAAGGACAGCCAGGTTCTCATTGGCAGGAGGGTAACACGCAGGCATTAACTTGCAAAATGGGGATATCAACACAGGGAGTCACTTTTTCCATGAAGAGTAGACGTTTGGCCCAAGGCATCCTAGAGAGTCTGGCTCAAACAGACAGCTCTGGTTCTGTGTCAGTGTGTATGTGCGTAAAAAAGAAAGTTTATGCAGCTGGGTCACATTTTCATCTTTCCTCGCAGATCCTCAAGAAAGACGACCCCAAAGCCAAACAGCGCTACATTGGGGGCAAGAACGTCCTGACCAAGGGAACGCCTGAATGGGTCTCTTTTGATGTTACAGAGACAGTGAGGGAGTGGCTAATGTACCGGCGTGAGTAGGACACCTCGAATTTTCCTTGTATCACATATCCTGCCAAAACGGACTAGTCCATTTAAAATGAAGGATTTTTCCTCAAGGAAAAATGTCAGCTCCTTACATCCTTCTTCTCTTGTTTCTACTCCTCAGAGACCAATCTTGGCCTGGAGATCAGTGTGCATTGTCCCTGCCATACTTTCAGGCCTAATGGCGACATTATCGAGAACACCAACGAGGTGCTGGAGGTCAAGTTCAAAGGTGAGACTACATTTCTTAATGATGTGACATTAAGATTTGGATTTGCATCAGTATATTTTATTCTATTTTATTTTTTTGTAGATTTTTTTATGAACCTGACTTTGTCAACACTGTTGCTAAAGAGAACTGATTTATTAAATTCAGATCATGAGTTTTAGACCTATAAAACAGAAAAAACAAGACGTGAGGAGAGAAAATAGGCGAGTCAAGATTAGTTGTCAAATCCATAAAGTTCTCACTGTTTGTAACAAATTAATTAATACTCTACTAAGTTATAGACACAGAAACTGTACAATACACTTACTTGCACTCTTATGCAGTTGCTGAAGATTAGATTAGAAAAGTGATACAACTCCTAACACTCTGTTTATGGTAAATATGAAGCTACCCAAGCAGCTATTTAGCATAGTGTAGCAAAAACACTGGAAACAGCTAGCCTGGCTCTGTCCAGAGGTTAAAAAAAGCTCATGTTTGAACACAATATATCTCATTTGATACAAAAACTGATCTGTGGAAACAAGGTGTGGATTTACACAGGTTATGAGCCACTTGGCTGAACATAGTGACAGATTTTGTTACCTCAGGATCGATCCAGGCTGGCATTTCCCCCCTTTTTTGAATTTTATGCTAAGGTAAGCTAACCGTTTGTTGGCCGTAGCTTCATATTTGGCGTCCAGGCATGAGAACGGTATCAATTTTCTCATCTAATTCTTAGAAAGAAAGCAAATAGGAGCATTTCCCAAAATCACAAACTATTTTGTGAAATATCTCCCTGTTAAATAAATATGATATTTTTCTACTTTCACTTTTTGTCAAATGAGGGAACAGCAAATCAAATAAATTCTGGGCTGATTAAATTTGTACCAATTTAATACTGCATCTCGGTCTCAGTCTAGCCCGTCGTGCACTGAGTCCAGACTTTTTCTTCTGTTGGTGTCCAAGATTTTTTGTGCTGTGTGCTGACTGTGGTTGTTCAGTCTGTATTTGGTCAGAATTATTCTCTGCTTTTGATCTCTCGTAGTGAAAAGATGTCCGACCAGTTTGTATTCACGATCCAGGGCATGATAACAATTCAGTTTCTTGAATTGTTTGATTTGTCTAATGTTTCAGATAGGCATCTCTTGTTTGTTGAAAAATCAGGTTCATTCTGATTAGTGCTATTAAGCAGTGCTGGTTTTGGGATGATTTTCATTAATGTGTCTCAGGACCAGTTGATATAAGAGGCTGTTTTTTGGCTCTGGTTTTAGCTTTAATGCCTCTACTAGATGTTTCCAAAATTTTGTAATAGTATTTGATTATTTGTGTAAGTTGGCAACCAATGGTTGGTTGATACTTTTCCTTTAAATAATTAATATATTCAATCAAATTTGACTATAAGAAGCTTCATCTGGTGATGCCAGTAATGAAAGATATGACTCTACACTGTGGATTGGATCAAAGCCTAAATATTTTAGATCAGCATTTGTCAGTTTTTTTTTTTCTTCATTTGAATAAAGACTCAACAGACTTTTACTGCCAGATTCAAGTTACCTGAGGCGCTGCTTTTGAGTACCAGTTCGTCACTGTGCAGGGTGTGTCCTACAACAGTCTTTTCTCGGATGATTGAGAATCTGATTATATTACAATAACACTCACAATGCTTTCCTTATTATGTGCCTGGTCTAAAAAAAGTTCAATCCAGTCATCAACATGTTCCTCCGGCAGCGATACTCTTTGAGGTCTTTTTGTGAAGATAATGGGTTTCCTCTCTGAGAGGAAGAGAGAGACACAGAGCATGGGAATACAATTGATCTGGTATCTCACTTAGCACTAGAGCCCCCGGGCCCTCGGTGCTGGGAACACTCCCGACTGGCTTGGCCACAAGGAATGTGCTGCCACGGTGCTCAGACGTTTGGCCCTGAATTAAAGAGGGGCGTACATATCCACCAGCAGCATCTCTCCTGAGATATCCACTGCTTAAGCTATCAGGGGTAGATTGGATGAGCAGACACAGGCCCAGGGGGGAAAATGGAGGAAAGAAGGAAGTTAGAGGGACCAGCGATGAATAAAGAGAGGGAGGAAAAATGAGCCAAAAATGAATAAAGGGCAGCCCAGAGGTTATAGTATCCTCATGTACTGATTAAAGTTAAGTTGTGGTTCTTGAAGCCCGGGCATTGTTACAACTTACAACAAATCTTCTGTGTTCTTTTGAATTGCTCCCACAGGTATGGAGGCAGATGATGATGTGAGCCGTGTGAAAAAACAAAAGGAGCAGCTCTACCCCCACCTCATCCTCATGATGCTCCCTCCCCACAGGCTGGATGCCCAGTCCTCTTCCCGCAGGCGCAAGCGGGCACTTGACACCAATTACTGCTTCAAGTAAGGCACATTTCCTCATCCTGGAAAATGTTATGCACTGTTGGACTATTTTCATTGTCTTTAACTTTCCAAAATAATTTCCTTGGCTGCACCTGCACTGTCAGTTTTGGAGACTAGAACTACTTTGCTAGTTAAAATATTGCAAATAAAAATGGGAGCTATTTTTGTCTTGCAGGCAGGGGGTTACATTATACTGTCAAGTAGTCTACCGGGCAGGCAGCATGAAATGGAAATATCAGCTGTCACGTCTCACAAAGATGGCAGGGAAGAAGTGTGCATGGGCACAAAATACATAAAATAAGCTTGTTAATCACGCAGACGAGCATGACAGAGGCATTAGCTGATACAAGTTGGGATTTGTCCCAGTACTAGCACACGTTACCTCCTCTTAACACCCCGTCCTCTCAGCTCTGGATTTCCTCTGTCAGGCTGACAAGCAGCACCAAAGACACCTGGGCTGACTCCAAGAGGGAAAATAAGGGCACACCTAAGAGTGGAATTTATGAACTTCTTTCTCATCTCTAGCTGTGAGGCCATAGGAAAGAAAATGTAAACAACTCTTAAAATTGTGTGTAATCTGAGAAATAAAAAGTATAATCCTTCGCTGTCCTCTCTTGTCTACAGCAATTATGAGGAGAACTGCTGCGTGCGACCACTATATATTAATTTCCGGCAGGATTTGGGCTGGAGGTGGATCCATCAGCCTGAAGGGTACTATGCCAACTTCTGTTCTGGTCCCTGTCCTTACCTACGCAGCGCAGACAACACCCACAGCTCGGTGAGACAAAGAGCCACAACACATTTCAGGCGTGGACCTGTTTGGGAAATGTGTTTACTGATTCATATCTCTATCTTCTTCTGCTTGCAGCTGCTGAGCCTCTACAACACATTGAATCCTGAAGCGTCCGCCTCACCCTGCTGTGTTCCTCAGGACTTGGAGCCCCTCACCATCCTCTACTACGTGGGTCGCTCTCCGAAAGTCGAGCAGCTCTCCAACATGGTCGTCAAGTCCTGCAAGTGCAGCTAGAACTTCAGAGCTTCAGGGCCCAGCGAGAGACACGGGGTGTGACGGCTCCCAGCACTACTCAGGAGCAGGTGTGAGGCGTTAGAGCGGGGTTGGGGGTGGAGGGGGGCGGTAAAGTTTGTCCTCCGTGGGCACCTCTTCCCCTCTGCTTCAGCTTTGCCCAAGCTCTCTCGTGAAAAAAAAAAAAAAAAAACACGAAACAAATAAAATAAACAACAACGATGCAGTCCACCACTCTGCTCACAATCATTGGCAGCATTTACCTAAAAGACTCGTTAAACACCACTTCACTAACAGCGCTCTCAAACCCATCAGACCTCTTGTTGACCTTCAACAATTGCCTTTTGTCATCAGTGTTTCTGTTGTTTTGTTTTTCATATTCCAGTAAAAAAATTATTTTTATTTTTTTGAACAGCCTGTACCTCAGTGTTTGTGTGACCTTGGTTTTTTAAAACCCGTTTTGAACGAAAGAGGAACAGAAAAAATAAATGTTTCACGATGACCACTGCATTCTCAAGGTCATTAAATAATTGCAATTAAAAAAAAAAAAAAAAAAAAAAGAAAGAAAGAAAGAACAGAAAACGACCGAACGAGAATGCAGACCGAACTCAGCATGGCGGGGAGCACGTCAAAGAGGGTAGGATAAAAAATGATTTGTTTGCAGAGAGCGAACACATCCCTCGGCCCTGACTCACAGGACAACTCTGAATGTCCGAGCTGGAACCTGACGCTGTGTACGCCACAGACCCCTACACTGTTTATTTAGGATTAAATGCTGTTTAATGAAAAATGATCTTAGGAAGAAAAAAAAAGCAAAAGGAAAAAAAAAAAAAGAAAGAAAACATGCTGGAAACCAACCTTTATTTCAAAGTAGTATTTCCATGGTTATGTTTACCTCTGTAATGCAACAGGATGGTGATTCCAGGGATTGTTTTTGTTTTTTTGTTTTTTTTTTAAGTGAAGCCTTTCTGTTGTATGAGACGATGTATGTCACTAAGTGAACACTTAACTTAGATCACAAACTGTAAATGTTTTTTTCTTATTACTCTTGGAAACACTTTTTTTTTAATTAAAAAAAAATGAACAGTTGGATAGATTTGTTCTATTTTCATTATTGTTGAGTTTTTTTTGTTGTTTGTTTGTTTGTTTGTTTGTTTTTTACAAATATATTTTCATTAACTATTTTAGAGCACTTTAATTTTAAATGGTAATGGGGTAAATTTCAAAATGACCAAAGTCCAGTGACTGAACAACTTCCAGTGTTAAAGACTTATGTGTGGTGAACAAATACATTTACTGACATGATCAGCATGTATTCATGTTTTCCAGTTATTCATGTCAATGTTGCTCGCTACAAACTGCCTCAAATGATTCTAAAAAATATTACATTTCCATGCATGTGTGTTGTAAACAATCAGGAACAAAACAGATTCAAATATTAGACTGTAAACAATGTTATATATATCCACATATACACATTGATATTTTTTTTTCTTCTGTACAGCATGCGCTGGCTTTAACAGTAGTAAATCCACAACATGAAGTTTTAACATCAATCACTTAAAAAAAAAAAAAAACAAGACCAGCAAGTGTAATAAAACCAGTTCTGTTGTACTGCATTGAAAACTACAATCTGTGCAAAACCACTCTGATGATAATCATCAGTTGATGTGACAAATACATGCATGAAATTCAAGTATTTCTGACCGAGTCGTCATAAACATATGCTGAATCTACTGATATATAACAGAGATGTTTTATTATATGAACACACCCTGAGTGAACTCGCTATATGGTCCCAAGGAACAGAACATCTGCTTGGATATTGCTCTGCTGGTGCAGCATTTACCTTCATTGTAGGCAAGGCTGTGCATAACCATAATTCCTCTTTTACGTTATGCTTTAAGCTACAGGAAACGGCCCAGACGACCTGTTAGATGGATAATGTACATTAAATAAATACCCATGTAATGACAATAATTTACTTATTTATACTTAAGATTAGATTTGGTCCTTTCCAAGGACAACAACAGCAACACCTCCACAGTTTACAGAAACAATCACATGCTCACTGTTTTCTTTGTATCAAACTGTTAAAACAGCGTTACATCATCTTTGTAAACAGGGAACAAGGCAGCACACTACCGTATTTAAGCTCTAATAATCACAATTTCCTTTTCAAGCCTACAAGCAAAGGATGCTCTGCTTCAACACATCCTTAGACAATGACCACTGCATCTGATTTGGCAACTGTGTGGCTTCCAACAAAGACTAGCGGCTGGTGTCTATAAAGCCAGAAGCCATACGTGAAAGCAGCTTCTCTTCACGCTCGCCGTTCATGGCAGCAAGATGAGAAGCTGCTCAGGCAATCTCAACAATACTTTTTATAAACATAACCCCTATCTCAGCCTAACTTTTAAAGAAGAAAAAAAAAACATCTACTTGAATAGCTTGAAGTGCACATGCCGCTGCGTGAGCCCACAATAAAAGGTAGAATCCTGTTGTTAAAATACCAATAGGGTTCAAGGAACCATCTGCTGACGGCTATCTGTCAGTGAAATCTCTCTGTGGCATCAATAGCATGGAGAGAATGAGGGCGGGCAACTGTTGGGGTATAGACTGAATGTAGCTTAGAGGGGAATGAGGGGAGGGGGAGCCGGAGCTGAAAAGGCCATCTGATGTTGAGCCGCGCAACAAAATCCCAACCTGCGTCAAAGCTGGGCATTCCTGGCCTGGCAGTCTATCCTCTCGCATGTCTGTGGCTGTATCACAGAGAAATTAATAGGGCCCTGTTCGACGTTTGGCATGCTTTCATCTGTTCCTGTTGTCCTTTCCCAGAATACACCTCTGTGAGGATGTAGTTACATGCAGAGACACCTGTCGGGCCGGCAAAGCGGCAGGACGTGCCTCTGGTCACCTTCATGTCATCTGTGACTGGGCTCCTGGCCCTGGAACAGCTTGCGGTACACAGATAGACCTGGAGAGCAACGGATGAAAGAAAAATCAGTACAAGTTCCCCTTGTGTGTGTGTGTGTGTGTGCACAGAAATATTTGTGTGGAACCTGAAAGAGTTTGTTTTTTTTTCAATGAGCTCACTCAAACCCTCCTGGTGAATTTTCTGTTGATCTTTTTTTTTTTTTCTTAAGTTTAATGGTGAAGGTGGTGACCAGTAGATCTGAACCCTGTCAGCTCAGTGCTTCATCTTTTGTCTCACTGTCCCTTCACGCTCAACTCTACATCCTATCGTCTGGCACGCGGCCAGGCATCCAGTAGAAAAGGCATTCCAAGTACAGTCAGAGCTGCCGTGTTTGTGCTCCCAAACAGTATTCCCTTTCATTCCCTTTCTGCACACTCTGTTTATTTTGGTGCTCTTTTACACCGTGGGGCCTGACTGAGCTGGAAAACGAAAACATCTCCCTGACTTCCAATCCGATGACATGACTGCTGGAAGCAGCTTCCTCTCGCACAGCGAAAGACAGATAAAGGGACGATATTCTCTCTGACAGTCCACTACAAATGTCACTTGGAAGTAAAAATCATTGAGAAAATGAAGCCAAGTGTTCGTTCAATGACAGATTGACCTCAAATATCTTAAAAGTGTAACAAAATAACAAGTTATTTGCCAGAAATTGTTAACAGTTTGGATATTTGTGTGATCAGGTACCTATTAAAACACATTATTCAAAGTGAGTAATTAACTACTCTAAATCCGGCGTCTGATAACTTTCATAATATTACTGCCAAGATCTACCTTTCCTTCACCACAAAGGCATCATGCAATCTTACTCTGATACAGATCTACACTATCTGTTCCGACATGATCTGACTCCCATTAAAATGACACAAGTGCAGCATTTATTTCCTCCTCAAACTAAGTAAAGTAATAAATCTCCTCACAGTCACTGACTGTGAAGCCCCGAGAGCGTTGAGCAAACTTCAACGCAGTGATTGTAAAACACGCGGTGGTTATAATCTAGCTTTGTACACTCATCAAAATCCTACCTTCCTCATCTCATGTCAAAAATGACCACGTAAGACGTAGGCAGAGAGAGAGAGAGAGGATGGGGTGAGTAAGCAGGAAAGGTTTTTCAGAGGATAAAAGGAGAGTTGTGTGAGCAAAGAGAGGAAGAGATTAAGAGAGTTCACAAGAGAGAGATAAAGGGCGAGTGTGATTAATGACGGTTGACAGCTGATCATAGAGAATGTTCTCCAACTGGACTCGCTCTAACTCCCTGTCAGAGTCGATCAGGGGAGTTCAGTCATCCCACTGCAAAGGTACACTGGGCAGCCAGAAAAGACCTGACGCACTTCTAAGCTCCAACAAAGGCTGTGCCCCCTCTAATAACACCACCCCCCCATTACCTCCACTCCCCCTCCCAAAACACCACAGTCTCTGTGTTACATTCACAATGCATGGTTAAACCTGCCTTCGCTAACTAGTTTTGGTAGTTTCTTACTGTGTTTTTTTTTTTTTTAAGCCAAGAATGAGGCATCTCCCCCACCCTTTGCGCCCTGAACGACGGAAAAAATGCATTCATGAAATTCAGAAGCTGCTCCCAACGGATCCTATTACAGTAATTGATGAGTTTATAAGATGTTTGTTAACTTAAGCCAGCCTTCATAGTTTGGGGAGAAGAGGGGAGAATGAAAAGAAATGTTCTGGTCACAGACACACGCACACAACTTTTTTTTTTTTTTTTCCGGGTTGGGGGGTAGAGGGGTGGGTGGGTTCACTGCACAGCTACTGTATTTTTCCAACAAGCTGATCTCTGGGTCGGTTTGACTGTGACACTCACGTGATGTGATGAATGGTATGATTTCTTTGCTAATGCTAATGTATACTAGGTTTTTCTGGAAAATGCCCTTGATCAGACAAACAGATGTGTCCATAAGCGCGAAACTGCTTAATATCACTGTTACTGCAATAAGCTCAACACTTTGCTCAGGATGGAAAAAGCTGTGGAAAGAGGGCAGGATGACAGGGCACACGTGAGTGCGTGCACCCACAACTGCACATAAGCCGCAATAAACTTAGCACACACAGGCTGAGCAATATTTTCATTTTTAGTCTGTTGGTGTGATTTCTGAGGTACAACTGGACGGAGCTTTTTTGGCGTATAGACAGTAATTACGACTGCGTAGGAATGGCCAACAGATGGGAATGCCCAAACTGTTCCCATCACTGGATCTCATTACAAAAGAGAGATGTTGTCACTGTTCGGCCTCTCTTTTCCTTCAGCAGTAATCTGACCTCTACTCTTGGACACATAAAGACTTGATACTCAAACAGCACATTACTGTGCCGTAAAGTCATCCAAATCATTGTAACATAATCTTGTGTACTCTTAAAACAAATCTGCGATGAAAATTTGCAAGATCATTATTTTGACAATGTAGATCATCTTTTACTGTGCGCAAAATACATTTGCACATCCATCATAGCACTGAACAAGCTGTAGCTGGGTAAAAATATCCACTGGTGTTTATCAGTTCTCTATGGGGAATGTCCACTATGCCTGGCTGTAATCATTGACACTGGTGTAGAGGGGACATGGTTTCCCTCTTTGCCTGTAGACTTCAGTGCCAAAAGGCCAAGTTACAGTACGATAATGTACCGGGAGTTTGTAAAACTGCAGCATCAGATTCACCTGTTTTGCTGCAAATGGCTTCATAGACCATTTGCTGGCCGCTGGACACGGTTCCACTGGCTGAACTCTCTGAGGACGTCTGCCTGTTAATCAGAAACAAGATAAGTGTCAGTCAAGACTGAAAAAAGATCCTCCCGTGAGGCGTTCTGCAGTGAAAATTATATTTGAAAGACCATGCTTATCTCCACAAGCTGTTAGGTCACCTCACTGGATCGATCCAAATGCATTGTTCTACTTAGAGCTTAACATCCAAACAAATATATAAAGATAATTGCTTTTGACAAGTCGTAATTGTTTGTGCTCATGTGTGTGCACGATGTCTGATGAGTCATTGAATCGCTTTCAAATAATCTGTGTGTGTGTACAAGTCAGTGGAGACTAGTGGGGGTTAAGTGTTTACTGAGTGTCTCTCATGAGCTATTGTGACAAGAGGGGGGTAAATTCCTGCCCCTTGTCCTTGGTGATGCGATTTTCACATTGGCAAGATTATTGTGGTGATTACTGACTATGTGAAACTGCAGCTGATGGCTGCAAACAGAAAAGGCGCATTCACAGTCTTTCTTATATGGGGTTGAATAGTGAATACAGAGGTGCAGTATATACAGTGCTTCGTCTGGAGATCACAGGGTACTGATTACACAGCCCTTTTCACATAATCAGTAAGCAAATACAGTGTTTTCACAGAGAAAACCATTATAAGTACTGTTGAAGCGTAGAGCAGGAGCAGACACGTCTGTAACCTTATACATTAAATCTGTTAAGCATTTTTTAGGGGGAACAATAAATAAAGCTTAGCTGGCATTAACCTCTCGCCCCATAACAGCAGCTTGCCAAAGGAGCATTAACACAGTAATGAGGGTACACACTGCCTCCTTGTAAGGGGCTGCACAGTTGTTCTTTCATACCATTACACAACCACAAATAGAACCGGCCCACTTAAAGCATGGCATACCTCGACAGGAAGTAACCCCTTTCATATTGAGAGGGAAAAAAAAAAAACTTGACCTCTGGGTTCACATCACTTTCTTTGTCAACACTCTGTCACTTGAAGAAGCGAGGCAGCGGCACGAAACACTGTAGGTGAGAAGTGAATCTGAAGTCACAGTTTGTACAGATGATATATAAGCCCAAAGTTGAAAATTTCACACTGAACACACAGAGCTGAAGTTCTTATGTAAACATAGCTGATGTGCAGCTTTACTTTTTGAGCATTCAGGTAGTTGGTATGTCTTAACGTTACTCACGCTGACCAAAGGGGATAAAGTTTAACCATAAACACACTTTTGGCAGCTTCTGTGTGTATACAGTATCCCGTGAAAATAACTACTGTTGTGGTTGATTAATAGGGAGTGAAAGCAGCAGCGAGGCTGACATTAATGGTGCTGCTGTAATTGTCACCCTATTAGTAATGCCACACGACAGCCTCGGTTTCCGTAGTTACAGCTGTGACTAGCCAAACCTTACAAACAAAATACCAAACAGGCTCATTTATTTGTGTTACAAATTGCTCCTTTCAAAGCCTTCACTGAAGTCATACCACTCTGAGTCCTTGCAGCCCCTCGAGTTGGCAGCTGTGGTATGTTGATAGACCAGAGAGCCCTGCCCTGCTGAGGCTGATACCAACATGAAGCACGTTCAAGCTTCAAGCACGAGTCCCCCGCATGGTGGCCGAGCTCAAAAATCAAGGGTGCTGTCACTCAGAATTTTTTTTTTTTTTTTTGCCAAACTCTGTTCATTTGAAAATAAAGTCAAACACTGACTTGTCACTCAGTATAATCACTGGCCCAAGTCAGCACTTTCATACAAAGTTAACTGGAGAGCACTCTTGTAGGATTTTGCCTCACGGGCCTGAAGAGGAAATCATTTGGCCGCATCAACAAAAAATCTTCAGTCTATTTCCTTTGCTAAACAAGACCAAAAACCAAATGTCATTCTGATAAATAAATTCAGCTAACAACTGTCAAAGATCATCTGTGGCGTATTACTCATGGCAAGATCAGCGCTGTAATTTGTATGAAACAACAGTTTTACAGTTCAACAGCTGGCTAGAGGAAGGTGTTTGGAGGGCTGGGTAACCTTGAACTGTTTGAATAAACCCAGCACAATGATTCTGTTATAAATTGGAGGAGCTTAGGCATACACTGGGATGCATTTCAGATGTGTCTCAATAACAGAGGTATTGAGTTGCCCCTGAAATCAGCGCTGGAAATAAAAGGGAAGCAACTTATTATCCCACCATTTTCTGCAAACAATCATCCCCTTTCTCCTCCTGGACAGAGTTCACTTTTCTCTGTCATTCTTTCTTTTCCCCCCTTCCCTTTATTCTTTCTTTTCATTGTTTCCATCGGTGCATTTTTGGTCCTGAAGCTTCCGTTTTTCCCACACTCTCCCCTGTCACACTGGTCGACCACAAGAATGCAGGACAGAGCAGAGTGTGAGGGGGCTCTGGAATTCCACATGCAGAGGGTAAACACAGCAACTGCCAGGGACACACACACACACACACACACACACACACACACACACACACACACACACACACACACACACACACACACACACACACACACACAGGAGCAAACACGGCACCTACCCGGCTACTCCAACCTATTCTACAACCTTGTGCACTGAAGCACTGCCCTCTTAACTCTTCCCTTGCCAGGCGCAGTCTGTCCAGTCAGATAAGCTGACTGACAGTAACACATCAGTAAAGGAAATGGTTGTGTGAAGTGTAACCCGCTGCTCCCAACCACATTAAATCTCCACGTCTTAGAGCATCAGCAGCACAGCAGTGAATGAATTAAAACCATACTAAAGTCTTAACTAAAAACACAGCCGTGTCCTTTCCTCTCACACATAAGACAAGTGTGAAGACCTCCTCATTAATGAAGACTTTAAAAGCTTTAAAATAAATCAATAAAATAGGTCTGATCACAATGGTTTGTTGTTGTTGAGTAATTTGGCCAGATGTTGCACCAATAAAGTCATAAAATAAGTGAGGGAAATAGCTGGCAGTTCTGCCCAGTTTCACTCTTTTCCTTTTATTTTCCCTTCTGTGCTCTTCAGCTTATCTCCAAACCAAACAGGATTTAAACAGCGCTCAGAGCCCGGGCCCTTCCACTGAACCACGTTCTGTTTACGGTTCATGCAGAAATCAGGCCCGTGATGAGGTTATTTACTGAACAGGCAGATACACCCTT
Source organism: Polydactylus sextarius (assembly GCA_016801845.1). Taxonomy (NCBI): domain Eukaryota; kingdom Metazoa; phylum Chordata; class Actinopteri; family Polynemidae; genus Polydactylus; species Polydactylus sextarius. Next base: position 9,235,008 of record CM028919.1, read on the forward strand.
TGGCCAAAAGACTGAGAGCACTCCACTACACACAGATTCTTACTGTCATTAGCATTAGCTGTGTCCTCTTGAACTCACAGATCCTATGAACTCCGTCTCACTCCACAAACAGAGGCCATTCAACACCAACCCACTGAAATCCCTTCATGTGCAGTAAATTATGCGATGACTTTGTTAAACCCCTGACTGTACTTTATTTAAGTAACATGGATTCAGTTGCAATGCTGGTCTTACTTGATGAGGCGTTTTGTTGCCGTTTTCCTGATCTGTCCCTCCCGAGTGCTGCTGGGTGGCTTTGGGGTGAGAACAGGACTAACATAAGTCTGGATGTGGCTGCGGCTGTGGCTGTGATTGGGACGAGCATAAAAGCTGGATGGAGGGCAGCTGGATGAGTTTGTGGGAGCCTGGGTGTGTGGAGCACTTGTCTGGTCTGGAAACTGAGCCTAAGAAATGAGAAAGAGAACTGTTATTCAAGGTCAATGGCATGAAAACTAAATATTTCTCTAAACTTAGTTTTCAACTATAGCTTTGACTGCAAGGTCAGTAAAAGGCTGCCAGCACAGTTAGAGTAGTTACAAACAAAGACAACATCATAATAAGACAAATCACAGACACATGGATCATTTCCAACTTGACAGATCTGTTTTGATAAAACTCAAACTGACCAAAACTGACCAGTCTACAGTTTTTTAATAAATTTTAATAAGTAGAACTTAAAGGATGCAGACTTTTTATAATAAACCTATTGCTGCTGCTGATGTCATGTGTGGCGTCTTTTAATGGCGTCTTGGCATTCTTTTTAATATATGGACATAATATAACATCAGAGATTGATTATAAATCATTCTGTATGGATACAACAGTCATTTTCCTCAAGTATTAAAGAAATTCTTAAAAAAAAACATTAATCATCACATATATCGGGAGTCATAAAAGAGAAAGGGTTGTTTTGAGGTCAGATGTTCTGAGTGTTTATAGACTAAATTCATCTTCCAACACTATAGTAAAACAGTATCAATGAGACCTTATGACAGCCAAGTATCATTTAAATCTGTGGTGTAGCATCGTACATAGACAACAGTGTATGTTATGATGAACTTATTTAAGCTTATTTGAAGATTTTCACATTTGTTTAGTGCTGTACTGTAATGTACTGTACATAATTAAAGTCTTGTTTGTGCTGTTTGAAGACAAAGTCAAACCCATTTCCAAAAGTGGAAAAAGGAAGTGTGATAACATTTAGAATTAGGGTTAGTTATGGGGAAAACTATGGCTTCTGGTGATTAAGGTGAAATATCAAAGCACTTGATGTGAATTAGTGCGGATATTACTGAAATGCCATCCAGTATCAAAACAAGCTCAACATTTTTTTGCAATTGGCCGCACTGAAAAGTAAATTCTTCACATTATTTATTTGTTTATACAGGATCTCTTCAAAGGCTTGGGAAGGGGGAAAATACCGTTTTCTCTCTGACATAATATTTTAAAGCCACATTTCACTCTGTCCTTGTAGCGCTGGGGAATGCTTTGCATGCATTCCTTCCACATCTCATGTCTATGCTATTTTCTCTGCAGCTTTATACGGCTATCTAACAAGCTAATGGTTTTCCAGCTTCATAGTGCAGCCGTTCAAAGGGGCCGGCAGTGTGACAGGGAATATCTGATGTAATTTTTGTGTTGATAAATGAGAAGCTGAGTTTCCAGGTTGCAAGGCCTATGGCCGCAATTCAGTTTGAGCGGGGCCAGGAAGGGCACCTTTCTTTGGCTGCCAGGTGGCCCAGGGCCAAGCCTGTGGAGGAGCCGTGCAGTCTGCACCCACTAACTGGAACGTGGACTGGAGCTCCAGAGCAGCCCCTTGTCTCTTTCTCTCACACAGGAGTACACACACGCACACACATCTACATATATGTACATGAACACTGGCAATGTATGAAACACTTCCTTTTGTGTCTTCAGTTAATCCAAATATATAAATTCATTTTCCCGTGATGCCAGAGAAGCCAGCAAGGTGAATTCAAGGATACTGAGTCTTTTTTTAAATGCATCAGAAAGACCAACCCCTCATTCTCATGCTACTGGATAGTTATATTAGATTCAAAAATAATTATTAAAGTCATACATCTTCCAGGACAGACAGTCAGAGAGACGCATGTAGGTGAAACAAACAGAGAGCGACGGCAAAGACTTGTTTGATTTGATGATGAGGCAGACATCGTATCCAGAGTCGGCCCTCGCTTGACCTCAGTTTGTTAGAGTTAAAAAAAAAAAAAAAAAACAGGATAAAAAACAGGATAGCTCTATCTTAAGGGTGTATGAACCCTCAGATTCCTCGAGGTATTTCTGCCTCCATGTGCTTGGAGTATGATGAGACATCAACGAGAAGAGCAGTGGTCAACTGTGTTTTCTACCGTGAGACGAAATGAGGAGAAGTGGAATGGAAGAGAGAAACGCAAGGGATCGCTTTCATAAAGTGCCTTGCGTAAGGCTACGTGACCAAGCCAAGAGAAATATCACCTCAATTGCATTAATTAAGGGCCAACCATGGGGATGAAAAAAACAGTGACATTAGAGCAACTGCATTACTCAGGATTGATCGGAAAAAAGTGGGTGTATCCAATCATTCCACCCTGCAAGCTGTCCCATGGCACTCTCGTGTCTCCATTTCTCTCTCCATCCATAGATTGCCTCCACAAAAATCTTCTGGAAAAAGAATAAATACACTCTTCCTGTTCAGATCCTCTTTCAAAGCAACTGCGCAGAAAGACGGAGAGCCTATCTTTTTTCTCTAAACATTAAAATTACACTCAGCGAAATGACCGAGACCTCTCTACCTTTCTAATCTCCCTCTAAAAACAGCCAAATCACATCTGTCACGGCTAGTCAGCCATGGCTAAAAGGTTTTTGTGTCGCTACATTACTACTGCTGGGAAAATCATATCCCAACATTTTATTTGTGTTGTAATGGGAATACAAATGGAGCTTAAATCTGATATAAACTGTAATAGTAAGACTTAAAACTCACGATGGACTATGTATTGGGGCCTCTCTAGTGCCCTAATGGGCAGCATTCCTTCATTACTCACCGTCCAATATAAGCTTAACTGAGTCACTCAGCCAAACAGTGTAATCTTGGGGCGAGGAGTCATGTTTGGCTCTTCAGGAATGAGCTTCTGTTGAGAAGGATGTTCCCACCGAACACCATTTTGTTAAGTGGTTTGGAAAGAGATTCTCAGAATAGCTTTGTAAATGCTAACATGAAAGCTTTCCCTTTTATGTGGGTGTATTTTGCACTATTTTGGACAGCATTGTGCTTAGGTAAGGGGATATTTTGTTCAGACACAAATATGAGGGTTTTCCTGAGTTATAACTCAATCGTTCTTGTACACGTTGCTCAATTTTTCATGCGGTGCTGATTTTAAAGCAAGACACAAAACAAAAAGAGCTGGACGCGTTTTCACTTAACCCTTTTTTCCTGATCCAACTAAACAAAAGAAGTATGAGATTTTTTACAAGAAGAGATTCGGAGGAATTTAAATAGCCTTAACAACAAATTTCAGTGACCTGGTGTTGTCACAGCTTCAAAACACCCTTGGCAAAAGTGAACAAGAAAACAATTTTTCCTCCAAGGTCCTGGGTTTAGGTCCATGTGACTGAAAGCAACTGTGCTGTAGTTGAAGATAAAAGTTATCCTTCTTCCTTTTAAAATCATTAAAGTACGAGAGATTAAAGAACTTGTCAAAGTATCATGTTTACCATGAAATAATGGGGAAGGTGAATCAAAGTTTCTCTTATATACCTGGTGTCTGCATTGGCTCTGGTCCAGGACTTGTCGAGACTGGAGTTTTTGCTGTTGCAGTTGCTGTATTGCAAACTGGAGCTGGTAGCTTCCTTGAGTTGGCTGGTAGCGATGCTGGGGATTCACCCCTGTCACCAAACTGTAGGCGTTCTGCATCTGCCCATGCCAAAGACCCTCCTCTTCCCTCTGGGGCCTGTGGCTTCAAAGAGTGGAGATGAAGAGAAGTCAGTGTAAAGGTAAGAAAAATCCAAATCAACAAAAAAGCACGCCCGATTTCCCTACTGGATCATGTATTTTGTGTTGCTTTTTTTGTTAATGCCATATGTGCACAGTAAAAGTGTCAACTCAGTGTTTTGCCATTTGGACTCTAATAGACACTGAATACCTGAGGTTTTCACCTCATGTTGGAAAACCCTCCAAAACTCACCCCGAAGTAGAAAAAAAAGAAAAAAGATTTTGGAAATATGCTTATTCACTGTCTTGAGAGTTAAATGAGAAGGTTGATACCACTTTTATGCCAGCTGTCTGTTAGCTTAGCTTGGCATTAAGACTGGAGACGAAGGGGAAACGGCTCTCATGGCTGCAGGTGGATTTTTGATACCTTTGGACAGGACCAGATGAACTGTTTCCCCATTTCCAGTCTTTATGCTAAGCTAAGCTGCCCGGCTGTAGCTTCTTATTAAGATCTTTTCATGTAACTCTTGGCAAAAGAAAGCAAATAAACTTATTTCCCAAAATGTCAAACTATTCCTCAAAGCTGTGTAAACCTTTGATTTGACAATTATACTGCACGCTTAAAGCATTTGTTACCCACAGGGAGTTTAATGTATTTGGTGGGGGTTCAGTTCCACTTTAGACACACAGTAAAGACAATAGATTGAGAGACTAGAGAAGATAGTGTGTCAAAATAGCATTTAAACATAAATGAAGATGTACGGATGTCAACACAAGTCTATAATAATGTCATTGGGTAACTGATGAGACTGTAGGTTTTTCCTTAAATCTTTGTGTGCTACAATTGACACAAAAACATATGAGTCCTAATACATAATAAGTACCTGGGATAGTTCTGGTTCAAGCTTCAGTGGCTAAATCAGGAGCCATAATTGTACAGTATTTGCTACCATCTTTTCCTTGTCAGTTATTTTACCACTCAACCAAGGCAGAGAGATGCGGTAGTAGCTCATCTTCCCCCATTTCCCTCAACGTGTTGAGTTGCAATACCACCAGCGAAAAAAGTAAAAAAGACAAGACAGCTCACAGCATCCCAGTCGTTGGCTGCTGGGCCCACAGAAGCCTCAAGTCAAAGTGTGCAAATCAGAGTCAAAGTAGAGGGCAAGCCTGTGGCAAACACGGGCTGAACTAAAAACCTTTCCTCTTGCCTCAGTGCACCCCGAGCTTCACGTTCCATTCACATCACAAAACCACAAACTGGAAAGCAAACCGTTTGACGAGCTCCACGAGTTTGTAACTGGATTATCTGTCATTAGAACTAAGCCTGTTTCAGCCTTTTTTTTTTCTTCTTTTTGGCCTCTGCTAAGGCAATGAGGTGACCAGCTTCTCTTCAGACACGCTTAAATCGAGTCTATGTGGAGTCTGGTGTGCTGCTGTGTATGTACCACCTCAGCCAAAACTAATGCCATAAAGAGCACTATTGGGAGATGTGAGTTAACATATGAAAGAAAAAAACACAGAGAAAGATACAAGTACAGTTGGAGAAATGGGATCCCTCGGGGGTCTTAATGACAAAAAGGCTCTTGGAAATTCCTCCCATTACATGCAATAACATTTGTCCACTCGTCTAGAGTAAAAGAAAACACTGTAGACTAAAAATCACAATAGCTACAATATTTTTAGAACCAAACTATGATAAGCTCTAAAATTAGAATTCAATTAGTCTTCAACAACAATGCACAGTGTGGGATAGTAATCTTGTGTCGCTCAAGTGAAAAAGTATTCCTGTCCTGTGTGGCCAAACAAAGACACAAGGGATCTAAAACTCATGTGAACATGCTATCCGCCCATGCGTTTCTCAGTTCACATAATGGCACATATATTGCAAAAACAACTGGTGTGACCACGGGCCAATTCAATTTTTTCAGCCTCTGGAAACAAAGGCTTGTCTGTGAACCTCGCAAGGCCAGAGATTCTACAACGCCAGGAGACAAAACAAGAACTCGTTCTTTGTTTACAGCAGTCATTTCCTTTAACTTGGCTGCAGTTTGCACTCTGGACTGCTGGGACCTTTAGTGCTACCATTTTATTAGCATGTGGTCTAAAAACTGACTATTTCTCAGGTCAAGAGCATATGCTTTCCTTGAATGCAATGTCGCTGTAAGGACCCTGAGGAGAGATCTTTTCAGACAGGGCTTGTCAACACAACACTGTGCAAAAAATACTACAGATCACCGTGATTTAAAACCAGGAGGAACCAGAGGTCAGTCCAAAACAGTAACCAATGAAATAGGGAAAAATAAAATGAGAAAGAAGAACAGTTTTACATCTGAGTTTCTCATCACTAGTACAGCACATGTGTGGAGCTCCAACTATCTGGGACTTCCCTCCCTGCCGGACTTCTGCTCGTGGGAGTCAGCTTACTCCCCGCTGTGCACGCCATCCTTTAATATGCTGATATAACATACTCTAGAACAACACAGCAGTGCAAGCTGAGCACATGTGCGGCATCAATCTAACTTAGTGTGAATGTGGGAAAACGGACAGTATGAGCTGAGATGACATCATGCCGCAGTATCTCAAAGCCCTGCCTGGTCAGTGTAAACATCAGCCGCCTCAGGAGTGAGAGGTTATTTCCAACCATTAATCAGTGTTTGTTTACCACATTTTACTGCAACAACATGACACTGAGTCGAACTGTCCTTAAAATTACAAAATTGACGGCTATCTGGGGATTTTGTTGTGGGAGCGGCGCTGACAAGGATGCTGGTGCTTTGGTTCATTCAGGCGTGAACAAAATGTGACACTGCAACAACCAGAGGTCTGTTCCAAAAAGGCAGGTTTACTGAATTATCTGGATAACTTAGCCGAGTAAAACCTTTAATACCATGACATCTGGAATTAAAGTAAAATGGTCAGTGCTTGAGTTTACTCCCAAAAACAACCACTAAGAAAACTACAAAATCTCTGTTGAAACATAAAAATGACAAGATGTTTATTATCGACCTCACTCAAAAGGTTGTGCCACACAAACTAAACAGTATCAGAGACTCGGTATTTGAAACTAAATATTTCTACTTGCTGGTTTAACAGTGGTGTAACAGACGACACAACTTGGTATTGATAATCACTTGCTTTAGCTGAAAAGTAAAAAAAAAAACCAATATATTTGACCTGACTTGACTTCAGCTAATGATTATTTTTGTAACTGTATAATTCTACAAATCATCTTTTCAATTAAGTGATCAGTGGTTTGGTACATGAAATGTGAAAGGATTAGTGAGAAATAAATGATAATTACAGCTCTCTGGAGCCTGATGTCTTGAGGCGATCACTTTATTATCATAACAGACACTACTGACTACTATGATATCTGACTCAGAAAACCAAACTGAATGACAAAGAAGGTCAGTTATAGAGTGTGACTAGAGTTTCTCGCGGTCTTCAGATCTTTGGAAATGACGTCACAGCTCATGACGCAGCAATGACTTCCTAATACTGTTGTTTTTGACTGGACAGCTCTACAGATTCCTTGCAACTAAATTAGGATGTTTCAACATTAAGATCATCTTTATTTATTTATCTTTATACAAAAAGTTGCACTACAAACTGTGGGCCAGGATACTACTATAAAGGTGTGTGTGTGTGTGTGTGTGTGTGCGTGCGCGGGCTCACGAAATCCACTCTCTGGAATTTCACTTGATTACCTTACAGGTTCTCCTTCATCCCATTACCACATCTGGTTCCAATCAGTGTGAATAAAATCTTTTCTTTTAAAATCAAAGGAAGAGAGACATCAAACCAATTTTGTGGGACTTCGTCCCCCATCAAAGAACTCTTACATTTTCACCAGATTTTTTCTGATTAGTTGGGTTGTTGGTTCAGCAAATGGGCTGTCATAAAATCCTTTGGAATGGTATGTCCTTATAAAATTCGACCAAGTCAAACAGCAATCTGACAAAGTATTGAACAGAACTAAAAATACCCTACATAAGCAGGGTTGTGGTATTTCTCAGTTCACTGTGTTGGAGTGAACGTAACATTGCAGGGATAATAGTTTTGTGGTCATTTGTAGGTACAGCAAGAAGGAAATAGGGAGGTCTTTTCTGTGGCCAGGGTGTTAATGCAGCTCAAAACACATTAATGAGTGTTCAACTGACTAATTCCTATGACCCGCTGCTGACTTAATGCAAGACAAACTTAGAACTAAAAACTCAAACTCAAACTCAAACCACAAGTAGTACCAGTAAAACAAAATTACCATCTTATTACACTGATAAGGGCAACTTGTGCTGATTGAGATTTTGCACGACTAACTTCACCTAACACAACAAACTGCTTGTTGCCTTAGAGGCCGTCGCCTCCACCGTAACGTCTGAGTGTCTGAAACGTCTGAGTGTCGTGTGAGTGTTTCAAACACCTCACGTTAGTTTACAAGTACACCAAATGAAAATCACAATAAATGTACCAAGAGGTCCGACACCAGGAATGATCCCAAAACTAACTGTGGGTGCGTGAAGACATGCACTGTGGTTGAAAGCCCCTGGTTGTCAACACACTGGAGTGAGGGAGCAGCTCTCTCAGAGTGCTGATGCAGCATACCTGGTAGATCCTGGCAGCAGCACTTCAAAGAGCCATACTACTCTTTGAAACCCATCATACTTCACCCCTGTGGTTGCTTAAAGAGCCAGTGTGCTTAACAGTTTCAGTATGTTTGGCACAAACTGTCAGCCTGTGTGTGTGTGTGTGTGTGTGTGTGTGTGTGTGTGTGTGAGAGAGAGAGAGAGAGAGAGAGAGAGAGAGAGCTGAGAATCAGGGGGGGCTCAGGAAATTCTGTGTTATAAGAAACAGCGCCGAAGTGAAATCAAGGCAATTTATCCTAATATCTTATTAAAGACATTTCACTGCAGAGAGACGTGAAAGCCAAACCGAGGGCTGGGAGTGCTGAGGTACAAGAGAGCTTTTTGTATTACAAGGCAGTGAAAAATGGGAAGATAAAGACAACTATGTATTTTCTGGAGAGATTTAAAATAAACTTTCTCAACAAACGCTACATTGTATTTCTCCTTCTTTGAATTACAAACCTGAAATGTGAAAAGATAAAAAAAATGGCGAAGCTGTACTAGAATTTATTTTCTAATGAATGATGTGCCAAAACAGTAAAGGTAAAAAAGGAGAAATAAAATGAAGAAAAGAAAGAAAGAAAGAAATTATGGTCCTCTAACCTGAAGGGTTAGAGGACGGAGATCAGAGGTCGATCCTTCAGTATCATATGGAATAGCTACATGAGGCTCAAATTAAAAAATAAAAAAATAAAACCTTAAAACTCTCTTTTATGGTTTGTGGAAATAAAAACATTTTAAAAAAGGGAAAAGGCCAGACATTCCTGGAATATCCTGACAGCTCAATACACAAGAAAGGGCTGGACTGGAAAAACAGAGTCCAAGATCAGGGCCAAGCTGTCTGAGAGACTGTCACTCACATATCAACAGAAAAATAAAAAGGGAGTGACCACTGACGTTTACCTCTCAGTGAATTACAACCTCAGTTCAAACTGGGTTTATTATCAAGGTCTAGTACCATAGACCACAACCACGTGATTGTACTTTGTTCTTCTGTGTCCTTCCCTCTCTCTCTTCTCCGAGTGATGTGAGAAGGGTGAGGGAGGGGGGGTTTAATAGTCACAGAGGCAAGAGCCTGGAGCAGACAGACGATGTGGGTGTTGACATTGCAACCACCACCCACCCACACATACACACAAAACATCACCCCCCCCCACCCCTCCAACTCAATGTTTTAAGCTGCCAGTGTGTTTCACACACACTCCCGGCATTCGGCTGCCAATTCCACTGCTACTTAGCTCCACAAGCACAATTAAAAGGGAACAAAATGCCCATTTCCAGGCACATGTTGAAGTAGCTTTCCCAGAGGGGAGTTGCCACTCCACAATCCTTTTCCAAAGACTAACAATCTTCAATCTAAAAATTCGTCAGAGACTATTAAATAAGCTTTTAGTTTCTATTGAGTGTGACCAATAGGCTACCGCAATCTAAGTGTCTACAGAGAAAGACTTATAAAGTTGATCACACACAAAATCCTCATGACAGTAATTTGGCCAAAGTGAATAATATTTAATACCTGAATACTTCAGTCTCTTTAAACAACATCCATAAAGTTGAATGTTCAACTACAGTATTTTAAATCTTGTGACAGATTCTGAAAAGTAAGAATGGCTCCTTCAGCGCACATCAGCACAACATCTCAAACTCAAGGCCCTTTGAGGAGAGATAGGCTGTTTACCCTGGCAGTAAACCCCATTGAGACTGTAATGCACTATTCCCTCTGTGCTGCCTCAGGGGAGGGTGAATAAACAGTACACGTGAACACACAATGGTGAAATTTTGACCAAAAAGTAGCTCTAAAGCTCTTACTGTATAAGGCAGCAGAGATGTGTGCTGTGTGCTAACTGTAAAAGTAAAGTAATAGAAAAGTAAGTTTTCAGAGAAAAAAAAATAGATTAAGATACTTTTCATTAGTGTCTTCTAAACTCAGCATTTATCAGTTTCATATTTTGCTGATCATACTTCAGTTTTCAAAAACACTGAACACATTCTTATTCTCAGATTACAGAAAACAAGTAAACAAGAATTTGCTTGTCACATTTCTTTGGACTCACCCAGCACTGCTAAGTTGATCTGCTCCAGAGTGAACACCTTTCACTGGCCCTTGGGTCGTAGTGACATTATGTCGTACCTTAGGGTTCAGTGTGAAACACTCTCTGCCCAGCATCCTATTAGCCAGGTTCATGTTGGTCAACTGCAGACAAGAGGAGAGGACTTTAAAAGACGATTCAATTAATTTAATGACCATTTCATTACATACATTTATTGTATTTGCAGGATGTTGCTGAATCAGTGTTAACTTGAGTCTATGCATCCACATCACTTTACACAGAGTCTGAAGTAACAGAACTGGATGATGTATGAGAATAAGTGCTCGTGTTTTATTCCTCCCTACATCAACCAACTCATTCTCTTGTATCTGTGTCTGTTTGAAATGTACACAGAGCACAAGGCACAGCCAGTCTCCACTCAGCACTAAAACCAGGTGGTCCTGTCACCCCCCACCCTAGAATCTAGTATCAGCTATTATAACTTGACAGGCCAAATCTGTTTACAACCGCATCAGCAATATTGTGGCAACTGCACCTCTGTACCGCTCTACACCCTGTGAATCATGCGCCGCGCTATGATTGAATGTTAGAATTAATCATTCCACTGTGGTGTTTTATTTACTTTATTTCCTGCTGTGCAGCACTAAATGTCCAATGGGAAAATTGTAAAGTTGCCAAGCCTTGAACAGCACAAAAAAATGTGTCAGCACCATGTTGCACAGCTACAGCCTTAAGTTACTTAAGGTACACTGGTTGTATGCTTTCAAAATATTTCATCTTAAGGATATATATATATATATATATATATATATATATATATAAGCCCACAAGTCCTGTAATATAATTACAGGGCTTGTGGACAAAAAGCAATGTGTTAACTAACATGTCATATTAAAACTTAATTTTGTTTGTGCATAGGTTTGACCAACTGATATAAAGTGTTAATGCAACACAGCGCAGGAGTATGCTCACTTCATTGTATATACAGTATGTGTCCTAGCATGAGAGTGAGTCATTACTGAAACCTAAGAGGTCAACTAGTAGAACAGGGTGTTTTTCTTGTTTACAAAGATCCCCATTTAGTTCAGCAAGTGATTTAATGACTTTGAATCTGAGTCTTTAAAAAAAAACTCAATGTACTCTGAGCCTTTAAGTGCAAAACACTGGAGTGTTTTATTCTGAAAAATAAACTGCTGCCATGCCCCAGGATTAACTATTCATAGGAAATACAGCAAACACCTTTCAGACAGACAGAATAATGTACAGTCAAAGGAAGCCATAAAAACTGCAGTCTGTGTGGTCTGGTGCCATCACACACACACACAAAAAAATTGACTGAAAAAAACCAGTGAAGCAAAAGAGGAGGAGGAGGAGGAGATGGAAGAGAAGGTGGAGGGAGGAGAGTTTGCGGGGCTCCCCACAACGAATGACAAACCTTTGGGGAATATTGGAGAAGGTGGTGATGGAGCCACTGAAGCTGCTGCTCTCCTACTCAGTGCCAATTTGCCACATTCCTCTATTTATAAGCATCAATTACCACAAAAAAGTGGCTGCTTGTTAAATATCAACAGAAATCACTCCCCCATGGTGCATCTGATAATGAGACCTCACACAGAGCTGAGACTTGATGCGGCTCACCGCTGTTTAGGCAAGCCAGCTTCAAACCCCAGCTCCAGACTCACCCCCGCACCAACCCCAGCCCACAGACTGCAGGCGAGCTGAGGGCTGAAGGAGGAAGGTGCGCGGAAAGAGGCAGCAGACCCTCCGGCTCCGACAGGTCTGCTGGATGAATGAGCAGCTAGATGCCGCCCATCAGCATGGGGTCAGAGCCAGGTTTACACATCAACAAAGAGAAATATCAGAGACCTCACAGTGAGAGACTACTGCAGAGGGGCCAGATTCCTCTTCCTTGCATGAAACGTTACACAGATCAGTTTACTGCTGCTTAATAACTCAACATAGTTTCTTCTTCGAACAGTGACACTTCCTGCTCTGGATGGGTGCAGCTGTCAACTCTGTGGGTTATAGAGGTTAAAATCATTATCAACTCACGTGTTGTGTTAGCAGGTTGATGTGACTGGAACTGGCATAGTGGCGTGCAACCTGTTTGTCAGCCAGTTTTTGCAGAGCTGAAATGAAGGCCTGCTGGTTAGACTGAGCCTGGGCAGACAGCGTATTTAATTCCTTAAAGGCCCCCACTGAGCTTGATTTCAGTTTACCGGAGCTACTCCTCCTGTTAACTGAAATAGAAAATTATAAGTCATTATAAGAATGAAACACAACAAGAAGGTCAGTGTGGTAAGAAGTGAAGAACAGAGAGTGATAATTTTACCTTGGCCAGCAGATGTGGGTCTAGAGAGCTTCTGACTATAAATGTGTGTGGCACTTGGGATGGAGGAGGTTGCCCAAGGGCTGGGCGTGGATGAGGTAAAGGACTGAATCCTTCTGAGCACCTGGGTCGCTTGCCCAGTTGAGCCTGTGTTAGAGCCAGTGGAAACAGCAGACCACATCACTCTCGGGGGTTGTGTGACCACAGGGGCAGAGGAGTAGACTGGAAGGTCCAAGAGAGTCTCAGAGTGGCAGAACTGAGACTTTGCCAAGGACTGTGCATAGGACGGCGGCTGCGCAGGTGGTGGCGGAGGAGGACAGTGAAGAGGGAGGGATGTCGGAGCAGCCAGGCAGTGCTGCAGATCAATATGTGTGTAGTCTAAAGTCACAGGAAAGCTGGAGCAGTGCTGAGACGCCTGGACATCTGGCTGGGTTTTAGCAGTTCCAAGGGCTGCCTGTTGTTCTTCAGACAGTACACGTACAGAAGGTTGACTCTCAACGGCCTTGATGTCTGGGTCACTGCTGACTTTCCCTGTGGAGAGCGAGGACTCTGAAGTGCTGGAATCCTCTTTGGCCACAGGCAGAGCTGTTCAAAGGAGAAAAGAAGCCAGAGCTCCTTTATCATCAGTTAGCCATTCCTCGGCTCTGACACACATTTGTTTTCCCCCAATGAGTGCTAATCATTTGAAGCTGACCTTTTCTTTACCCCAGATGACTCAATCCTTATCCCTTGACTTTTTTTTTTTTTTTTTTTTTTGCATTACAAATCTAAACAATTCCTGTTTACTGTGCTTGCATGATAAAATATTAAACATAAACCAGACCTAAAGTAACGAGAATAAAAAGGGGGAAAAAAAGACATGGAAGGAACTCACTTTTGGAATTCTCATAGTTGCCTGAATCCCCGGAGGCATTTATTTCATGAACGTCTTTCTTAACACTCCTGACTTTTGTTCCTAGGAAGACGGTGGCTGATTTATTTTTCTGCGTGTAGAATGTCAGTACTTCCTCCAGATCATTTTCACTGTTGATAAAAACAGGAGATAAATGTGTATAGCAGATTGAGATCAGTCTTCACTCAGTAGCATATAGAACTAAAATGGTAAAGAGCCAAGCACAGAACAATGGTAAGTGAGCTTGCCAATTCACTAACCTCGCTGCGGAGATGTACTCCTGAAACACACTGGGGTTAACACAATGATCCTCTTTTCTATTCTCCTGTTTTTTTAACACATGTTCAGTTTCCTAAAAAAAATAAGATGAAAAAGATGTCAGATATTTTTCGGTGGTTTGTAAAGAAACTGTATGATGTCTCCTGTGTTTCTTCTGTGATTCATTCGTGAAATCAATGTCTGGGAATGAATACCTTGTTGTAACAGTGGATAAATTCCCCTAACTGGTGGGACAGGATGCGTCTGCGGTCCTGAAGCGGTAACTGGCGGCTGGGCAACACCACCTTAATGTCTTGTTGAAGATTAGTAGCTGCTTTTCTAAGGAAGCGAATCACGAGCTCCTGTGAAGACAAAAAACATACATCAGTACACCGTTATCATCACAGCCCTGAATCACTGATTCATCATGCCGCACTTTCGCAAACCTCTTGCACACGTGTGCTCTCCTTCCAGTATCCACCGCTGTTTAAAACACTGAGACTTATGATTTTAAAACCCTAGAGATTGGCCTGAGTTCCTATTAATTTTCCCTCGATAGTTTGAGGTCACTGATGATGTACACCATTACAATGCAGACTTTCCAATCAGGCAAACTTTTTAATGGAGACAACGTTTTCCTTCTCTGTGACCACAAATGCCTTGGACATGTTTCAGCTACAGCTAGGGCACAGATGAGCAGTGATGGGTCGTCAGAGCCAGCAGGGCCTTCTCTGCTGGCTCTGGACTCAACAAGTGTGAGTAAGATGTCTTTCTCAGTTATTTAGTTATCAGATTTAATCGTTTAAAGTCAACAAAATTACTTATGTTTTCATGTTACGTTCAGTGGCAGTACATCCCTTGCCTAGCAAGGTGTCATAAAATTAACTGTCACGGCTGAACCAGACCTTGTTACGAGTCTACTAAAAACACACTTTTCTCTGCGTTTTCTCTAGCGTAGACGCTACAGTTGATCACTTCATTGATCATTGTGAAGAAATTTACTCTGCTTTTATCCCACCCCAATATAGCCTACTGCTGTAATCATTGATCAGCTGTTGTTAAGTGCGTGTGCATGTGCGGTGGCATGATGTGTGCATAATTTGAGTATGGCAGCTTTAGCTGTGTAGACATGTAGGATGTATGTATGATATTAAATCAAAACTGGCAACCACAAATTGATTTGTTTTTGGGGTTTTTTTGACAACTAAAAATAAATGTATAGTTCTGTTTATTCATTTTACAATGATGGGGGGAAATCTGGGGCCATACATATACTTCTAAAGGATACAATGGTCATTACATCCGTGTTTGTTTATTACGAAGACAAGATTAAAAGTGGTTGTCGGTGTACCATTTGGTCATTGTCCTTGTCTGGCCAAGTTGGGATGGTGTTGGCTCTGCTCTCTGCTAACAATCTTTGCTGGACACGCTGCAGATATGAGGAGAAAGCTATCCGGGCCTGCACCTTACTAGAGAGTAGAGGCAAAAGCAAAAAACAAGAGAGGAATGTCATCATGAACCGCATTGTGAAGAAATGGAAAGAGAAAAACGCAACAACAGTTGATGACAAAGATTATTCACTAGGTCTTCAGCCACTTTGCTTAAAACTGACAGCAAAGACTACACTGGAATCCGTGATTCATCTGTTAAAACTGAAAGAACAAGCATTTATGCTCATTCCATTTTGCTGACATATCCAGACAAAGCCAGAAAACAAAAACAGGTATGTATCAATTTCCACCAGTTGTTGAAACACAATGTATCTTGTCCTGCATCTGCATCAAAATGATAAACTGTCTTCATGGCCCAGGTGAACCTGCTAAAGCAACTGTCAGAACATTGTAGGTGAGAAAAAAAAAAGAAAAGCTGTCAAACAGAACAGTGATATGCTGTATTATAATTTCCTTCATACAAAGTCCTGGCAAGTACTGAGGAATTTCTACAAACTCAGACTTGTTATTGTAATTCTTCTTCAAATTACAATTTCAAGCACACTTTTAAAATTGATAGGAAACCTGAGTCCTTGTTTCATGCATATATAGCAGTATATACAGCTATTTTATTAGATCAAAGGGTATAAAAAGTTAGAATGTTTTGATATTCACCCACTGATTTATATTTCATGTCATTTTATTCCTCTTTCACTTAACAGACAAGCATCAGCTATCAACCACTATGATATGACATAGTTGTATAGACAAGAACTGCTTTAGCAAAGGAGGCCTTAAGTAAATCTCATCTCCTTTGCTGGAAGCATTTCTCTTTTCTTAAAGAGTGACGGATGGGGAAAGTGACGGAGAAGAAAATACAGTAATGGAGGAAGATGAGAGCCATAGCCAACCTGAGCGGC
This sequence comes from Polydactylus sextarius, assembly GCA_016801845.1. Classification (NCBI taxonomy): domain Eukaryota; kingdom Metazoa; phylum Chordata; class Actinopteri; family Polynemidae; genus Polydactylus; species Polydactylus sextarius. The sequence continues at coordinate 9,251,480 of CM028919.1, forward strand.
AGCCCAGAACACAGACTGACCTGAGGTCCCACCCCTGCTGAAGGATGTTGAGCAGGTTGACTCTGGGCCTGGCATTGTGCAAAGCTGCCTCTGAGCTGGACAGAGCTTCACTGTGGCAGCGCTCCAGTGGTGTGGCCACTTGTTTTCTTTGCTCTGCTACTAAAGCCTTGTGTGAGTCTGGCTTGAGAACTTGTTTCACCTCCTCTCTTTCCTCCTGAGCGTGCTCCTCTCCCTCCTGACTGCTGCTCTCAGTCGGGGAGGCCTTGGATCGCTTCCCTGAGGTATGCAGCATTGCAAGGAAAGACAAATGTCAGTTGCATCACTGGCATTTTGGACTAAAGACACGCATACACTCAAAATAGGCCTTTTATTGTTGCTGCAATGAAATGAACTCATTCAGAGTCATATTTGGCCAACCTTACTGTGACACAGGGGAGTTATTTATTGGAACCAAAAGTGTATTAGCGTGTGATGTTGTCCTACTTAGCTACGCTCTTCTCAGTTTTGGAAAAAAAAAAAAAAAAAAAACAGTTTCCTGAACCGAGGCTGAAAACATCAGGCCTACCCGATTTTTTCTTCCCTGCAGCAGAGCGATGAGTCAGGTGGCGCTGTCTCCTCTTACGTGCCTCGAGAGACAGCAGCTTCCTCTCGTACTGGACAACGTGACAGCCATGGATGGCGTCCACCTGCAGCTGCACATTCCCATTCACATTCCTGAGAGACAGAACAAGACATGTCAACACGAGGGTAATAACAATAACAATAATGATTTATACATATATCATCAGCAATTACAAAGTACTGAGCAGAGAAATGCTTAATAATAATAATGATAATAATAAGCTTTAACTGAAGCCAGTTCTGAGAAAGATTAGTGGTTGAGTAGCTTGTCCAGAAGTTGACGTGACAGATGGTGATGGTCCAAAGGAAAGAGGATAAATGGCAAATACTAATAACAACTGAGGTCTTGCAGCAACAACCGTCTCCCTAATCTGGCTACCTAACGAATGTGGAAAAATCATAGATGGGCTTAGCTGGGGGCCAAATCTCCAGACAATACTGCGCAATACTCAAAGCTGTGGTTAAACTTGAAAGCCCATACTGATTCAAATAACATAAATGCATGTTGTAACAAAATAACAAAAAAAAAAGTGGTTCAATAAAAAAAGACACAGTTCATCTGTTAACTGTCTTTCCCCTCCTTCCCCCAAATTGACACCACAATGCCACATAGACGTTTGGGTGTGCGCCGGAAAATTTGACTACGCTTCATCTTCTCAGCTGTTCCCCTCACCTATCCAATCGAAAAGACCAAACAAATGCCACGTTAGAATCCAACCATTTCCACAAACTGATGGAGAGATTTATTCTCCAATCCCGACCACAATGGAAATGCTTACCTTTCATGGAAAAGTCTGTTTGCCAGCATGTAGTTCATTGATGTCTTGGACTCCAGATATCCACTGAGAGAAGGAGATAATAAGCAAATTACAATAATCATAAAGGCAACGGCCCCAATGAGCCCTGACCACCTTATTTTGCGGCAAATGTGTTAAAATGAGGCTTATGTGATATAGCTACTCTGGAGGCAGCTGCTATTAAACGCACCAATAATTTCCCAGACCGCTCAATAATATGCTTTTTAAAATGCCACAAAATCCCTGCTGCTAAGAGAGCCATGGAGCTAATCAAGCAACAAATCCTCATATAGGAATATGAATTGTAAGCACAAAAACGGATTTCCTCTCTAATTGGAGTTTCAGTGCCATTTCAACAATAAGTCACTGTGGGATAAAAGTCTTCTTGGAACATAATACACAGAGTTGAAGAAATACTCTGACAACAAATGGTAACTCTGTAGCAACACCATAGCCTGGTATTTCAATTAGACACAGTCATATGAAGGAGTCATATGGTCTGGCTTTAGGCACCGATGCATTAATTGAGCCTAAACGTCGACTCTTATTTATAGACAAACATCTCATGGGTATTACAAGAGATCTGGATGCTCACTCTGGATGCTCGGCTTACCCATAAAGCTCCCATGTTTCTGCTGTGGGAAAGATCCTAATGAAGCCTCCTCGTCTCTCATACTCCTCTTTTATCCTCCTCAACACTTTGATCTATATTAGTGAAAGAAGAAAAAAAAAACAGACATGGTTTTCAACTTTTCCTCTAATGTTTTAATGAAAATGAGAATCACCACTGTTGAGACCTTTACCTCCTCAGCAGTCAGGCTCAGAGTGCTGTCCTCTTGGCTTTGTTTAGCTCCTTGTTTGTCCTTTGACAACTCTGGTTCTGAGTTAGTGGCTGACGTAGGCCTCTGTCGCTAAAGGACACAAGAGTAGAGTCAATGTCATTCTGGATTTGATACCTACCATTTACAGCCATTCATACTTCCAAAACAAATATTCAAAAAAAAAAAAAATAGCTGTATGCTCTGTATGCCTAATTGCAAGGAATTTAATAATGTTCAAATGTTTTAAAAATAGCTAGAGAAGTAATCTTTTACAGACAAACTTTTTTTTTCTCATTTATGAATGGAAAATATGCAAACTACACATTGAGTAACAAAAATACCCACTTTTCTCCCTGTCACATAAAAAATGGAGTATTTTGTTATACATTGGCATTCCTGGCTAAGTCCCCGCTGTATGCACAACCAGGCTTTGATTGACAAGTTTGGCATGCAGGTTGGAGCTTGGGCCAGACAGCAAGGCGCAACCCCACGGGATCACATGCAGAATTTGTCATCTAAATAGCAGGGGGATTACACTTAATTTGTCTGACGCGGCTGGGGGGATACAAAGGCAGCCAAAAAGTGACAAGGCCTAATCCCAGTGAAACAGTCTCAACTGTTGCCCCCAATCAAAGTAAAGAGAGAGGACAGGTTCACCGTAGGCCCCCGAAGCTCTTCAACGGCCTCTGTGACGGCCCTGGTTTAGTGTCAGGCTTGTTTTAGGTAGTTTTGAGTAACTAAGCCTCTGTGAAGCAAAGTTTTTTTTTGTTTAGTTTTTTTGATTCGAGTGGTGCATTGCAGCATTTGAGGCACTTACTTACAAGGGCCATTTTGCTAATGTAATGAGAATTCTATAAAACTACAGCATTAGGGATCGATATGAGCTATCTGTCTGTCACTATAAAAAACTATAGAGCCACCATAATCAAATAAGTAAAAAGCAGAAAGCAATTTCTTACCGTTAATGTAACAGGCATCAGGGAATTGCAAAAGGGACAAAGCAAAAAAACAAGATTAATATGTCTGGGTCTGAGAAAACTTACCACTCTGTTGTGTGCAGGGACTGTCGGAGCGGAATAAAGTTTCTAAGAGGCAATGGGTGAAGACAGTGAGTGGTGGGTGAACATCAGCGTCAGCGTTCAAACTTTATGAAACCGCATACAGATAATGTGCATGTTACATGGACATGAAACAATGAAACAATGTCGCTGTGTGTCTTAACAAGCTCTTTACACAATACAAGGCGGAGCAGAAATCTGTCTGATTTAGTAATCTCCCTCCAGCAGACCCTGTGCCAAATCTGGGTGCAGTAGTCAAGTTTGAGTGAGCCAAGCGCATTAGCTGTTGTGGCATCATTAGGTAACAAGGCCTAGAAAGAGCATTAGTCACTTGATTAGAAATGATAAAACGATACGACACCGAAAGTAGCGCTTACAAACTGATGTCATTCAGAAACACTGTAATTATATTAACAGTTGTTTTGCATTACAGTGAATTTTCCATGAGAGTAAAGAGAAGCTCAATGACAGTGGCAGGAATGTATTGTAAGCAACAGACAGATGAAGACAAGAATGGGAATGTTTCAAAAGGGAGGGTGAATGAGTGCAACGCTTGGCTTGGCTCGTTCTTCTGTGTGTGTGAGTGTGTGTGTTTGTGTGTTTATGTGTGTACACATTCAGTACCTGTTTCCGTGGGGCTGCTGGGTGTTTAATGCTGGAGTCCAGTGTGACTCCACCAGAGCGTGCCTGTCTCGAAAGGGGGTCCTGACACACAAAGCCTGTGGGGGCATAAAAGAGTAATAATAATGCTTTATCAATAACATCAGGTCTTAAATATGTTATTCATTCCCATGACCTTGATACAGTATGTTGCATCAGATCTTCAGTGTTTGTGCAAGAAACTGAAGTGGAACGGGAGGCACAGAGGCAATAAATTACAAGTGATTCAATAATATCTTTGTGAATAACATGATAATTCAAAAAGATTTTTGCTTTCATATCTTTTTTAGGTAAAAAAAAGGAGTAAATGATTTAGTAGAAAGACAGATTCGCTACCCCATAAGTATATATTTGGGCAAGTTAGAAGATTAATACCACTCTCACTGTACATCTGACAGTTAAAGATGAGGCTGCAGGCAGCAGCTTAGCATGGAGGAAAGAAATAGGGGAAACAGTTACTCTAACAGTAATGATATCAACCTACCAACCCATCTAAAGTTAATTACTTAACCTATAATATTTAGTTTGTTTAGTCAATATAATGGGAGGTTATGTGTTGGATTCTTGCGAGGCAACCAGAAGGTGAACTTTATCACTATTGGACAAAGGAAGGCAAGGTTTTCCCGATTTCCTGTCTTTATGTTAAGCTGAGCTAAGCTAAGCTAAGTGACTGCTGGTTGCAACCTCACACGTTATGTTACTGACAGACGTGAGACGAATTATGACTTCATCTTTGCGGCAAAAAGCAAATAAACATTTGTCAAAATGACTTCCACCTCAGGGGAAGCGGATCCTCCCTCAGATAAATAAAACTCCAAATCTTTACATTTAGGGGTAAAGGATGAGGGGAAAATGTTGTAAATCACATTTCCCACCTGAATGTTCCCACCCTGTCAATACGATTTAAATCTATGGTCTTCTGTTTATTACTTCCCACACTCCACAAATCTATCCAGCGGTAAAAAGTGAAATGTTACAGAGATACAGAATGTTTATGTTGTAGCTTGCAGTGATACTTAAGTTGAATTAAGTATATTGACAGCTTGGCGCTGCAGGCTATTAGTTCTATCTCATCCAAGCCGTCAGGTAACAATCAGGGCCTTGCCATGCTCTTGCCTAAACACAGCAATTATTACAAACATGGGCGACAAAGGGCTGACAGCTATACACAAGCGGAAAATGAATGCTAATGGAATGCTGTCATTATTTACAGGTCTGGGATGTAGCCCAAGTGTTATCAGCCAACAGCGACTTAGTTTGTTTGGTACATAATAGATGTGCTATGTTTTACATGCCACTGCTCATTTTCCCCAGGCCCTCAATAACGTCTCAGTCCAAAGATAACTGGCAATTTATGATTCTACGCTTTCATTTAATGAGCCGGAGGGGAGGGTTTCAAGCCACAACGTGGCCTAGGCCGAGACGCACACATAAGTGTGCACACACGCAGATGAACACATAATAGTCATTCTTTGAATGCTATTAAACTAAGACCACAGATAAATATAATGGTTGGGTACCAGCTTACATGAATGCCAGCTAATCAGTGGGGTCCATGTGTTCTGTGATTGCTTATTAAGATTAAAGGATGTGAAATTTTGTTTAATATTTTTTTCTAGTCTTAAACGAGGCAAGCTCCGAGGCAGTGTAGCGTTCGCTTATACATGTGGTAGTGTTGGGATAATGAGCTTCTTCTTGTTTTAAACCTGCATATTACAAAACACTGTAAGTTATTTTCCATTAAGAGGATTGAGAAATTAAGATGGTAGGAGACATAAAACAGACAGATCACATTCTCGGCTGCAAACACTGTTGTATAAACACTCTTTATCTCTTTGCCTTGGCCCGGGCAGTTTTAATGTCTTCATGCTAAGGATTGCTTTATTTGACATGTAGGATCCAGTCTCTCAAAAGAGCTTAATGATCATAAAACAACTAAGTCCTCTGTTGACAATTTTGTCCGCAAGTCATTTAATGTTAATTAATGTAGGCTGCGGTTTGTTCTCTCAACGCTGCAGCTCCCATTATGAAGCCATGCAGCTATTTTCGGCAGTTTGCGCAAACACAACAAGTGGAATGTAGGAAAACATTAAGCATTAAACAATAGACGACTGTCTCCATCAGCTCCAAACCTATTGGTTAGAGGAACGATCGACTAACATCTATGCCTTTGGAGTGAGACAAATACAGCATAATTACAGCACTGTTCATTTTATATTAGCTTCTCCAAAATTAACATCTTTATCCCAATTATATATTTATGTATTAAATAATCTCTGAATTGTGCCTCAAGCAAAATATTTTTTCATTCTGATCTTAAGTATGAGTAATCTAAAATTTGAACTTTAAAGGGAATGAAAATTGTTTTTAAGCTTTAAATAATACTCGGCCTCTGTTATTAAAATTGTTGACTCTTGTTGACATCCAGATGTTCCAGCTTAATTCTGCATTTAGAATTTTTTTCTTTTGTTTCTAACGTAGACGTTTAGTAATATAAATCAGCCATCCTGGTATTTTGTTTCCATGAATTTTAATGTGCCATATTTACCAAATGTTTTCCCTCCCCGTCTGTTAATGGCAAATAGTTAATATGTAAGGCCGCCTTCTTGCTCTTAGATTTTTCGATTGAAGATTTCGACGTATTTGATGCACTTATTTTGTACTTTGTTTTTGTTTTAAAGTTGTATTTAGTCATTGTTTCAGCACGCACTCACCCACAAGTGAAAACATGTCTGCAATCATGCTGGCCTTTATCTTCAGATCCAATGGCGCATCGCTGTAAATAAGTGGATGTCAAAAAAATAAAAATAAAAAAAAATGAAACAAAGAAGCAAACAGAAAAATTACAACACACACACACACAGAGAGAGAGAGAGAGACAGAATAGAACAAATTGAGCCAAACGTTGTAAGAGGATACAGATTTGTTGTCTGACCTTGACTAAACTGCTTCAATGACTAAATGCTTTTCCAGGAGAAATAATATTTTGGCTACATCTTCAGAGTGACGCATTGTTTTCACAAACTAAGTGTGAGTGTCATTTACTTCAATGTGGCCACTTTGTCATATTATATTGAGAGGAAAAATAAATAAAAGTTAAAAAAAAAAAAAAAAAAACCCCTGTTTGAGTTGGTGATGTGGATGGAACATTTTTAAGCGAGTGATTCTCTTTAAAAAAAAAAAAAAAATTAAAGAATAAAATCATGGAGACAGTGTCACTCACCAGGCAAGGGAGGGAGAGAGGTTCACCTCTAACAACCAGGGTTTGAGGTTGGAGTCAATGAGCACATCGAATCCATAAAGTTCTAAAGAGAGAAACACAAAATGAATCAAAGGCTTTTTATCTCAGACTGGGAAATCGGTAAAGAGAGGCAGAACTTACAGACCCCTGTGATCCGCTCAGCGAAAATAAAGAATGAAGGGTATCAAAGTCACAAACATTTCCAGAGTTTTATCATAGCCCTATTATGAGTGCTTTGGCAACATGGCCTATATCTCTCTGCTACTGATTACACGCATGTTATATACCCAATCAATCAAAAAACTTTCACCAAAGTCTGCTACTGAGGGATTGGCTCAATTACATTAACTAAGTACATACACATTTCATCTGTCATGAAGTTGCTTATGTAAGACTGTAGATCAAAAACAAACTGTGGCTGTGAATATTTTCATACTTACACTCAACAATTTTCTCATGACTGAGAAGGTTAAGCAGCCTACATGGTGTCACTATATATTAACAAGAAGGGCGGCACGCTAATGGCTACCAGGAAAAGCAGACCCCGCCATCACAAAGTTAGTATCTTGTCCAACTTAGTGAAATAAATATTAACTCCAGACGTATAATTCTAGATATGTGACGCTATGTCCTAGGGAATTGGAAAAGCCTTGAGCTATACACTGTATATATTTCACTCCAGCAATAGCTTAACACCGAGTGACACAATAAAAGATTTTATAAAGTGGTCAGGAAGTTCCCCGTGTAAAAAATTCATTCATTCTATCCCGATTTTCACCCTTGTTTCACAGACTGATACATGACACACTGTGACCGAGTCTGCCTTCAGTATGTGACCACGACAACCATCACACTGCTCTGGGGAGTGTCACCCTATAAGCCGACGACCCGCCGGCCCCAGCAGCAAGCGTGCGGCGAAACCACATTATTTTACAGGGATAGGGCAAAGCCCAGTCATAGAGCCAGAGGAAAAATCCTTCTAATGGCACTTCAAAAGAACAGACTGTGTTGAGAATAGGCCAGGGGGGCTTGGGAGTTTCAAAGCTGCCATAACCAGCTCTGTTTGTTCTAGCATCTTAGGTCAATGCCAGTGTTAAGCATACAAAAGCCAGCGTGACAGCGACCAACGGCTTGATATTGCATTTTTTTTTTCTTTAAGGCTGAACATTGCTTTATGTAGTATATGTGTTAAAAAAAGAAAAGAAAAGAAAGAAAGAAGCTTAAGGACATATAAAAACTTCAAGACAGATGATGTGATGCACCAAAAAAAAGAATATTTTTGCAAATGTTGGCTCAAAAAAAAGACTAGAGGCAAAACTGATGTTCATCAGGGATTGTCAAGTTGTTTTATTGAAAACAACATTTATTCATAAGTGTTTTGGGATTAGGATATTGCTACTTTTTATGACTTTTAAGTTCATGTAATAAACAGTGGCTCTTAAATATTTTTTTTACTTCTTTTCACTTGAAAAAGCAACATAAAAACTTGAGTATCATTGTAAACTATAAAAGGGGGATTTTCAGGTTTTGTCAGGGGTGCCAGATGCTTTTATTTTCAAATATTACTGATCTACCACTGCTGTGTACACACTACATATTGTTTAGAACTGTAAACTTTCTTCAAAGTACTTCTTTTCTTATATTTTCATTGCCAGTTTTTAGAAAATCCACACTGGCCTTAGTTCAGTGTGGATCAAAGAACTACTGTATATCGCACAGTTTGGGGTTTATCTGTGCCATGAGGTCCAAATTGATGTAACTGCAAACTGTTTTTTTCCATAATGGAGCCGAACACAGTTTGCCATATACCCCTGAGCCAAGACCTGTAACATAAGCTGCCACTGCCATCTTTAACTTCTTTAACTTCTCAGGATGGGCTCGACCCCACTGCTAAACTTTGCTTGCTTAAGAGCAGAGCAGTGAGATTTTAGTTTCCACTTGCAGGCTTATCCCGTTCTATCTACTTTTGTATAAAAACACACTCTGAAAAAAAAGCCAGGGCAAGAGTGTGTGTGTCATAAAACATTATGCATTAGTCTTGGGGAACATAGCACTGGAATAAATGGGTTTGAGCCTGCGGTGCCTCATCAGTGGCACCACAACAACAGGGGAAAATGGGGAGGTGTTACAACCACCTCACCAGCCCCCGACATGCAGTCTCCATGTGCCGTGCATTTTCCCCCAATTAGGAGCAGACGCGGCTCCTGCCCCATGAGCCTGCCGAGCCGCTCGCTGCTAGACACGTTTGTTCTGTGGCTCGACCGCTGCCGGGGGAGTGCTGTTAAATGTGCCGCAGAGAACCCACAACAAGCATCACAGACAAGGAGAGGAGAGGCAGTGAACATCCACATCACACCCATTAAAAAGGGAGGGGGAGAAAAACTGTGACAGAGAAAAAAGGATGATGAAGAACATTTTTTTTTAATTATTGGATGGGCGCTGCTGGAAACTTCACCACAAGAGACAAACGCCCAAAAACAATAATCTCCCCACCCTGGCCATGCAGCCTGTTGGCCTACAATAACAACAGCAACATAAAGTATTTCCTTCATGTGTGTTTTCTTCATAGGCGAGGACAATTGAATTACTCTTGCATCATTCTCAGATAAATTATTGCCGCTGAGCTGTTTCTCGGCTGTTGCAGGGAGCACAGCAGCACAGCTTGGAGCCAAAATCTTGAAAACACTCCGAGGACAACAAATTAAATGAATACAGTTAGCACTCTATATCTTCTTATTATGATAGTGGGACCAGATCTATTAATCATTCTTAAAAAAGACTGAGTTATACAGCAGCCGCACTGTCATCATGGGGACGCAAACATTGTGCTGCAGAGAAGTGTGGGAGTATCTGATAAATGTAAAACAGGGAGAGTGGTTCACAGACGGGGGATCCAACCACACTCAGCATTTAATGAGGGACATTCAGTGGAACACAGGACCAGTAAGTGGAATGTTTTGTGTGTAATAAAATAGGCCTTTGGCTTGGCTAATCAGATCTTAGTCAAAACATCTCGTAATCAGCATCCCTCAGCAAAAAGACTGTCCATTAATCACACAGCAGCGGTAAGGAGCTGCATGGGTGGCATTTTCTCTCCACAGACACACACACACACTCACTCACTCATTCACACACACACACATACACACACTCATACACCCACACACACACTTCTTACCAATGTAAAATGAAAAATCTGTTGTTTTTATTTCTTCCCACATGAGACATTACAGAGCTATAAAAAGATTTTGTTACAATATGCCCATTTAGATATGCAGCGCAATTTGAGCAAAGGGAAGAAATCCCATTTGAAAACAATAAACATTGTATTAAAGCCATTAATAGACATTAAAATGGCAGGGAACAATTTGCAGTAAATTAAGATTATAATGTGCTTTATGGTCTTGCATGGCTCCCTTCCAGAAAAGCCAGAGACTGTATAAAAACCTCTAAACAATGGCTGCTTTTATCAGTGCATTCACTGCCCAAACACACATGTATTTGCTGCTCTGGATTCTGACGCTTTACCTGTTTACTATTACAGGCAGCTGTTAAGGCCCAGGGTGAAGGTTGAGTGTACTGTAGGCTGCATAGTGAGAAAGTAAGGATACACACACGAGGAAAGAATCTGACAGGGGCTGACTGAACATGACTCCTTGGTGGTTTGAGTGGGTTTTACTTAAGAGACAAGTAAAAGCCCACAAGAGATACCAGACTGGACTCCTTGAGGCTTAGACAGACCTGTGTGTTTGTAAAAACCCACACTCTGCACTGGTTCCTACATGTCTCTGTATTCATACTGTCCATACATACTCACACATACACACACACACACATGCACAGGGAGTTTGCATGCAACATGACCACACTGTGAGAGACAGATCAACAGACAGAGGATATGAGGGTGGTCCTCTGGAACCGTCAGTGTCTGTCTTCGGAAACCTAATCCTGTAGACAGACTATGAATGCTGTAATTAAGTTGCTTGGGGCCATATGAAGACAACAAAATTACACTAAATTCAATAGTAAACTGATACGGCTGAAGTGAGATAATGGGCATGTTAACAGCACACCACAGTGTATTATGTATCTTAGTCAAAGGTGTGGAACCTAATTGCTTTTGTAAAATGCAAAACCATTGCTAGTATCTATTTCTATACAAGTCTATATAGATGTTAAAAGAGGCTACAGTTTCCACAAAGATCACACAGTACCGATGGAAAAACATTTAGAGCTACAAGTATCAAGTTTTGTTAATTGATTGATTTTTATATTAAATGTAAGTGAAGAGCAACAGTCAACAATATATAATATGTTAATTGGGAATAATTTCTGTCATTGCGTTACACAGCGGCTACCCACAGATCTGTACAATGTTGGTTAACATTACATTTACAACAGTCTAGAGTTGTGCTGATATCAGGTTGAACTTATTGTGTTTCGCTCCATATTTTGTTACTTTATACTGTATATCTACTGATCTACACAATGCCAGAGCAATATCATGTTTATCAGATCACTTTGTTTATGCAGAAACCAAGCAAATTATCCCATTGTGTACATTTCCTTGGCATTACTGAACGATCCATAAAGGATTTATGTGACTAGGACGTGGGGAATGTGTGTGAAAAATTATACAAATGACGAGAATCAATGAGAATAGGAACAAACTTGTTTTTTTCCATTCCTGTTTTTCACTCTCAAATCAAAGATACGTGTCAGCTGATTGTTTATTCACATCCCTCGGGTGTTACCGGAGCCAGGTTGAGACTTGGTAAGCCACATTTCCCTGTAAATACCTGCATGGTCAACATTCATACCCCAGGTAAATGCGGTTTTTCAGTGTAACAGCAATGCTCAGATGCAGATAGCATCTTTTTGCAGCAGTCTGAGGGTGTGAATCCATGCTGCTACGTGCCCAATACAGCCCAAACAATCGTCAATGGGGGAGAGGGGGTTATATTATGTCTACAGAACTGCAATGCCCTTTTATTTTTGTAGCATCTGAGAGGTAAAAAAGAGTATGAGCAGCCGAGGGAGAATTATAAACAAACAGACACAGTGAGAGAAGAAGGAAAAAGCGAGTGAAAAAGAGACAGTGGTGCTTGGGGGGGGAGCCTCAGCCAACGTGCTCGCTTTCAAACCTCAAATCTCAGAGAGATTGCCAGACACAGAGAAAGAGCGCAGACAATTAGTGCCAACACTAACATGGATAATGGCTCCAAAATGGAGTTCACACGAGCCCGCTGCTAAGCAGGAGCAGCCAAGAAAACAGTCAGCCTAAATCAGACAGACCTGAATGGCAACAGAGGAGAGGAAGCAAATTCCTGCTTCAAGCAACAGGCCCTCTACGACCCGGCAGCGAGTCAGAGGGCAGCAACATACAGGAAGACTCCACACTGAGGACTGACTATCTACAGCCTCAACACGGCTCAGTGGAGAAATAGCATGGAGGAACTGTAGGACAATGAATCTGAAACTGAAAGGAAATGTGAGGGGTGTGGTAGTGTGTATGACTGAGTGTGTGTGAGTGAATCTGCACTGGGTACAAAAAAAAACAAAAAAAGAAAGGGCAATTTGTCCAGATTTAACATTTCATTGAAAGAAAATTTTCTTTTGTGTCCTGGACAGCTTGTTTTCCTTAACCAGTTCTGAATTACACTAAACGAAGAACAGAAGGCTCACGTTCATTCATTTAAATGTACTAGAGTGTTTCTTTTTCTTAAGAATATGAAATGATTACCAAAGCAGTTTGTCTTGTGGGGAACAAACGTTTTGCAGGCGTTGGCTATCTGTAGCTCAGCACTCAGAACAGCTTTGATGATGAGGTCCTCCACCTGTCTCATCAGCACTGAAACAGACGATAACAAAAATATATGAGATGCGTGGGCGCTCAAAGCACATTCTCCTGTGTAACTCTCCAAGAATTATTTTGTTTTGATAACGTGATAGACAGTCTTTGATAGTAAAAAATCAACCAGGGCAGCAGAAATGAGGTACAAGCTGAGTAAATTTAATTCCCATCATCTTTGTGTGTATATTAAAACCAGAAAGAAAATGTGAAAGGTTTGACTCACATGTGGTGTCCTTCCCCTCCTGCTTTAAATACCTCAACACTGCACTCATACTCCATTTGTTCCCATAATCCTCGACTTCAGGGTCATCGCAACTGAAAAGGAAGAAATGCACTTTAAATGCTTGAGTTGTAATGAACAGATGAGTCACTCTGGCTTCCAATAACAGCTCGACATTCAGTGGTTCATTGATGAGGCTTACCTGACATAATCGCTGCTCTTTTTGTTCACGCTGTAGTTGGTGAGATGCATGAACGTGTTCTTAATGTTCTTTGAAGTCCGGTCGTATTTTACCGTGGCAAACCTGGACAAAGACGTTGTTTATTTGTCCAAGAGAGAAAAAAAAAAAACTCACCCATCATTTAACAATTTCACTACATACCTATCTGCCATAATGGCCGCATTCATGGGGCTGACACTTGACTGAATAATAGGGGCACTTTGGGCAGAGATTAGTTTCTGGCAGTGTTTGAGAGGAGTGGATGCCACATGTGCTATAATGAGAATTCCTTGGCATGCACTGTGTACCTGAATACCAACACAAGCCCGAAGGAATGTCAGGAGATAAAAGTGATATTCAGGATTTGACAATGATTTATTGTTGCCAGTTGATGATCGCGCCAAGGAGGTGGCACTCTTGATTTCTGCACATATTTTTATCAGAGTAAAGTGAAGCCAGTTATTTTATAAATCACCTCTGCCGACCTACCTGTATCTGATGATAAAGTCTGCTCATGGATTAATAAAGTCATCATGTGTTCTAAATAACTGTTTCTAGTAAATATAGCGCATTTACACAAAGCAATCAAAAGATATAATCTTGCAATGACACAATCAGCAACATTTAATGAGCACATCTTAGAGTGGAACAATAGGGCGCTTTGTTTCAAAGTCATTGCCACTATAAACTCCACACAGCAGTTGGTCTGGAAAGTTGAGGCTGCCCTCTTCTGGGCGATCAAAGAGCACCAGTGGATGTGCCTCATAAAGCACATGATGGATCCCATAGTATTCAAACAGGATCTACACCAGACCATGGAAAACTGCTATAATGTAGACACAAGCTAATTAAACGACAGCTCACTTCCTTCACTGTTCGAACTGCACATGTATAAAATACGTACAATTACACACTTGTTATGATGATATACCCATCCATTATAAAACACACGTAGTGTGTTGTCTTGCTGTGTTACTGGAATAAATTTGACATGTGCACTAAGTTTTATTTTGTAATTTGTTCCATAGTACATTATACATCTACACACACATGCTGCCGTCTGAATTTGGCCACATTATCATCCTCTTATCTCCACTGAACTTCATGTACTCTGCTGCATCTCAGCAGGGATTGATCAGTGATTGATTCATCCCTGGAAGAACTTTAAGCTTTAAGGATGAATTTAGATTAAGTTACATAAACGGGAAGGATCTGAGGTTGGTCCATTAAATATTGATGGAAGGAGCCCAAAATCCAAAAGCTTTTAAAAGATTTTAACATTGCTTTGATGTAAAGCGCTATTTTGTCAAAGCCTGAACAAAGAAACAAACAAAAAAAAAAAAAAAACAGAGCTGGCAGAAGTAAAAATACTCCACCGAGTCTCTTTAACTGTGTATTTGTAGAGGGCTGGTAATTCTTGATTTCTCAACTAATACTTGGCCCAGTAATTACACAAACAAAATAACAAAGAGCGATAAACACTAACCTAGCCAGGCCCTCCTCGTAGACATAGATGATGACTGGATCGTATGATGTCACCAACACATACAATCGCACGTCAAACTTGAACTCTGGAAACAAAAACAACACCAGATTTCTCAGTGCAAATGTGTCAAAGTGTCTCTTAAATATTAAAGCGATTGCATCTGCAGCAACTCACCATCTATTAGGAGAGGATTATTAATATAGCGAGACACCAAGATGTTTTCATCCATCGAAATCTGATTTGGCTGTAGATGACAAGAACACATAAAAGAGGTTATAATGAGCTCGGACAGAAGAAGATGCAAGTGTTTTATCATAATTATTCTAACAGGTTTAAAGCTCAACGCTGCGAGTTAATAAATTTTGAAGAGTGTTATGTAGTGGATTCCAAATACTGATACAACACTGCTGTTAACCTTGAACATCAAAGAACAATCAACGCAAAAAAAAAAAAAAAAAAAGTTGCAGTTATGCTGGTCATAGCAGGTCAACATTCACTAACAGCCTATAAAAACACAATCTGGTGGTGGGAGATGGGTCATTTATGAGGTTGAAATGTGTTGCAGGTGGCGAAGTTGAGAAGAGATGGGAAAGGGGTGGGGGGCTGGGGGTTGTAACCTCAGTGCTGGCTACAGTTCAGAGAAAATCCGAACCAAAAAAAAAAAAAAAAAATGAACGTATGTCTTTTTTTCTCTCTCCAAATATCGCTCTGACATTCTTTCCACTGTTTCATAAAAATGCCTGAGAAGAAGAAGAATCGTGCATATGTTTTCCAAGAGTGAGAACCTTGTCGAGCTCCTCCAAAAACCTCGGAAGAGGGTGATTTACTCCTCAAAGCTTATTAATGCCTGAAAAAATGGTTGATGCTTTCTTTCAAAGACAGCTGTATCTGTAGACCCCCACACACCCAAATAACATCTGGCCATCTGGCTGTTTCGGTTCACACGGTATGCTTACAGTTAACTCCCACTGGGCTCGCCATTAATGTGAATCTGTGCTTACATGTGAATTAGAAAGGAACTTAGAAAAGAACTTCACACACAAACAAAGGAGTTGTAGTAATATTTGGTTAGCTTAGCATAAAGATTAGCTGTTTCCTGTGTTTCTGTAATCTGTGTTGACCTAAGATAACCCCTCGGTTGATTACAGCCTCACAGTTTTCCAGTGAGAGGAATCACTCCTTCACGTAAACCTCAGCAAAATAATAATAATAATAATAAAGCTCATTAAATATCAAACTATTCCTTTAACACACAGCTTCAATCAAACAGGCTTTAATGCAAAATAGCATCAGAAACTTGTTTACTAGTGTAAACATGTTATTTCAGTTTATCTTCTTCACTACTCACTACTCTTCACTACTTCACTGAAATGTGATAGCTTTTAAGTAGCTAATTAACAGGATTGGATTATAGAGCAGTAGCTTCCAAAAAGCTTCCCAAAAAAGAAGCTAAAAAACTAAATTTATACAAAATAATTTGCTTTTTTTTAACCTCGATCAACATGAGATCCTAAAGATAAATGACACAGAATTTGGCCATAAACTCCAGAGGTATTTATTATTGCTATTCATTTTATAAATCACTTAGAACTACTGTTTTCTAAATACTTCTTGTACAGTGTCATCTCTCGAGCCACGGGCCAAAAAGGTTGGGAACCACTCTATTAGTTTAACAAGTGCAGTGATAAAAAAAACACTCACATTGCTGACCAAGTAGATTCCTCGGCCTCTTGAAGATGCTACTGGTTTAATAATCCAGGGGCCCTTGTCCTTGGCAAAACAGTCTGAGACAGAAGCAGAAAAGGGTTAATAATGATTAATAGCGTATGCAGTGTATATAAGATAGCTCTGCTTATACTTACTGCAGAATTCCTGGTACTCAGAGGGAAGCACAAAGGTCTGAGGAACGATATGGAAGTTTTTGAAGCCGTGAGTCTCCTGCATCCGCTGGATGTTTTTATAGAGACGGTCTTTTCGCGTCAATTCGTATGACCTGGAAATAAGCAGAGCTTCCAGTTTAAAATGTTTCAACACTACAGCTGCCAGCTTTGACACTGTCAGAACAAAAATATATGAAAACGAGACAGTTACTGCCTGACAGTATGATTCATTTCTTGTTTAAGAGAGGCACCAGTCCAAACTAAATGCACTTTGCAGTGGAAGCCAACAAACACATTGCATGAACTGAAGGGCTTGGAGTGCTTCAGGGTGATATTTATAACATAGAAAACAGTGGTAATACACTCATACGTTTGAGTGCTCTACTGTACCTGGGAAAGTGGTTGACCTTCTGGAAGTCTTGAAGGCTGCGTAGTATGTAAGGCTTGAGGTGAGATCCCGTCCACATGAGGTTAAAGTCGTTACTGTTTGGATGAACCTGAAAAAGAGAAACACTCATTAACTTCAACTTACAGGATGAATCACTGATGTTTAGCAAATACAACAACTTCCATCAAGGGATCATTTAAAAAACAAGATAATGTGTAAAACTAGGTATTATAACTGATGCACTGCCACTGCACAGACTATCTGAGCTTAGATCATTTTCCAGTCACTGAGAACAGTGTTGTCTCCTGATGTCCATTGCATATGACAGCTTGAATAGATTAAATCTAAGAAGCAGATAGCACTTAACCACTAACCTGGAGAAATTCAGCCTGCTTTTTAGACATTCTCTCGAAAGCAAGGCCAACTCACAGACTTTCATCATCATCAAATTATGTTATCTGTTTTGTTTTGATTTGTTTTCTTCAAACAGTTCGTTAGGAGGCAGAATTCACATGACCGTTCATTCAGTGTCTAGGGAGGAGGCAGATGTTTGTAATAAAGCCGTATTAAAGTTTGGCTCTGATGAGGCTGCGGTAGACACTCATCTGCCTTTGATGATGGGTTAGCGGGAGTCAAGAAGCATTGAAATGAAATAAAAAGGGAATTAATTGTAACTGCTTGGAAAGAGCAATAATGGGGATTGTGTGCCCTCATGAAACAGAGTTAATATTCTTGAGGTCATTCTGTGTGTGTGTGTGTGTGTGTGTGTGTGTGTGTGTGTGCTTTTTCCATGAGTGCATTCCTGGGCTTTGACATCGGCATTATCAAACAAAGGCAAAAAAAAAAACAGTCTTACTATCCATTTTCCTACACCGCAGAGTATGTGCATAAATAAGACGTACTTCTAAAAACAATTCACTTTTTTTTTTTTTTTTGCAAGATTTAGGTTAATCTTTTCAATTTGCATGATTTAGTAAAGGACATTACCTCATGGAATCCATGATTGGTGAGTATTCCTCGTACCAGACGGCTCTCTGTGCGTACAATCTTGAAGGCCAAGTTGTATCGCTCTGAGCAAACGCAACACGTTTGATTAAATAAAATATTCTCAAAATCCAGTCACTGAAAATATTTAATATTTAATTACAATTAGTAAATCACAGCGTACCTCCAATAGAGCAGATCCTCCCGTCTTTTGAAACAACAGCTTCAGGCAAAAACAAGAGAACGGGGATCGTCTTGCTGAGGCCGCTCCACGTGATGCAAGGATGGTCACTTTAAAAAACATGAAAAAAAAAAAAAAGATACAGAAGAAGAAGAAGAACAACAACAGGTAAGAGGCAGTTTTTTAGGTGTTTTCTAATCAGACCGAACCAAAATCAAATTCCATTTTATGAAAATAAAACAAAACACCAGCATTCTCTGTGACAAATGTCAAGGAGATGAACTCCAGGGTTCACTTCACTGCCCTTAATCTTTGGCGTTCATTCCCTGGTGATGTGAACTCTCCTTTACGGGCAGCTTACCTAATGCTGAGGGAATGTATCCTGACACAGTGTTTATTTCAGTCAGGCAGATAAAGACAGCACCACACACGGTTTCAGGAGCTGGGCAATAACAAATCCATGTACTATACTAACAAACACGCTAGTAAAACTGCAGCCTATCTGATAGTACCAGACACAGCTTGCTTACAGCTACAAATCAGATAAAGTAGCTTGATGATGGAGCAGACCTCAATCAGGCATGGACAGTCTTGATAAGAGAGAGGCATGTAAACAATTAATGCCCATCCCATACGCATCCAGATATGTTGGACAATACATCAGATATCTTTTCTTCTTACCTGCATGTCCTTAAACAAAGTATTTTGATAATATCTAAGAAGATTGTTTATCTTGACCATAAACCCCCATCAAGACAACTGTGATAGAAAACAGAAAACTGTGTTGTTTTAGCAGAGGATGAGCAAATGTTTGATAAAGCATGCAGGTGAATGTTGTTTTTTTTTATTTCTGAAGAAATTAAATGTACACTATTTATCAGACAAACATTTAACAACACTCTATCAACTATTTTTGTCAGATAAAATGGTAATGGACGTGTTTTAACACATCTGTGTGGAATGAAGTGTAGCTTTGTGTCATCAAGTTTCCTACAGAATATTCATGTTCATGGACGTGTCTTTATGTTTGTTATTTGCCTCTTGTTCTTACATGTAATACTATACTGTGTTAACTTTTGCATTATTTAGTGTTGTTTCTTGTCATAGTAGAAGTCAGTTGACTAATTGTAACACTTTTGTATCACGTTATTGTAAGTTAATATCCACTGGTCCTAAAACAAAAATAAAACAAAGATAAACTTTAGGTCGAGAGTTGAGCAGAACAGCTCAAATATCTGAAACTAAGTAAACGATATACTGTTCCAGTAAAATATCTGTTTAAGTAATAATTACAAATCTGTCAGTAAAGGGAGCACTGGTCACCTGGAGCTTAAAACCTAATACTGAGCAATCCAAACTAATTTAGGTGATTGAAAATTAGCCTAAAAGCAGGCACAGTATCTCTCAATGACTAAGTAAAGCTTAGGAGGGAATTAGCTGACACAGTCAAGAAAGCTGTCGACAACTATGATCTGAAGCTTGATGTTCCTCTCTCACATAGAGTTTAATACCCATCAATTATGCAAAATAAAAGCTTTTAGGTTTTCATTTGTCTAAATATATCACAACATGATTTATCAAACAAAGCTTGGGATATCTTCTGTAATACTGCACAGATTATATTACAAATTCATTAAACATAGCAAGTCACAATGATCTTTGTATAGCAGACTGAATAATGCTTTTACTTTAGCATGTGGGCACATTAATACTTGCAAATCTCATGAGGAGCACCAAGAGGATCAGTAGGCTAAGAAGCTACCTGACATTAAAGGAGACATGCTTGAATCTGACAGCCATGTTTACAAGCTGCAGGGACAATATTATACTTCTGTGCTCTTATACAATGAGCACACAGACTCAGTTAACATCACAATGAAAATAAAGTCACCTCAGAATTTGGAATTTTCTCATTTAATTTTAATAATGATAGCGTGTAGATGATATAACAGATTTGACAGTACCTACCTGGAGCAATATACCACAGTTATTATGATGAGATTCTACAAAACTACAGTAATGTGAGTAACTGTGCACTTGGACTTACTCTTGCTCGTCTTGTGAGGAGGACTCAGAGTTGTCTTTATCCCGGATCACAGCTGGCATCTTCACAATAAAAGAGGACAAGCTGCCCGGTGCAATCTTCCTGGGATCAGGTGTCGAGGTTTTAGCATGGCATCTACAACCGACAGATACAAAAGAAAAGAAAACACCTGTCAGCAAAAGTCGATTCATGCAAAATCATACAACAACAACAACAACAACCACGTTATTACGGTTTGTTTGTAGAAACTATAACACCGGTACAGTGCTACCGGTAGAGTGGCTCACATTTAGCACACAGTTAGCAGGGAACAGCTGTTTTATACCTCCACCTAGAAGATATTAAGACTTAAATCCCAGCACACAGCTCAACAAACGTTAGCTAAATAAGACTTTAGGTTACTGACATGCTACTTAACGTATGGGAAGCTAACAAGGTAAAGTCTACCTTGTTTCAGACTGTATACTACTAATAATAAACAACTGACAGTACCATATAAATACACACCGAATCAGACTTGCCTTTTATTTCTAAGCAGCGTGCTAACGTGTAGCTAGGTAGCATCACCAGGGTCAGTTGATCATCGCGGTTAATCTTCCTGGTTACTACAACAACTGAGTAGCAACAGAGCGTGGCGCATGCGCAGTAGCGGGCAGCGTTTATTTGTCCGCCTGATCATATTTTGAGCCTCATTCACCTAGAAACGGGACATTTGTGGACGCTGGATTAACTGCCAAACCAATAAAGAGCGAGTGTCCCCAAACGTGACGTGTACGTTAGATTCATAAACCAAATTCAAATAAAACTTAACTGCTTAAGATTTATGTATAAATATGTATTTTTTTAAATGACGCTAAGTGAACAGTTAGCGACTGCAGTTCAAAATTTACATTGACACAAAAAATACTCAGACATTAAATATTTAAAATGTAAAGAATGGGCGCCAAGTGTTGCTGAAAGGTACCAGAGTTTAGCCTGAAACACCTTGTATGGATTTGTTCAAATATTTTCTCAGCAATTTTTACGAATACGCAAACTAATATAGATAACTCTCTTACTCCATGTCTACTCTTTGTTCGAACGTAACCTAGCGTAAACTGCACAGGTGACCGCCCTGCTTGATTTCTATTGGTTGTTGAGGAAAGTAGGCGGGCTTTTACGAATGATTTGAGCCAATCGTATCAATGGCACGATTCCATGGAGCCATTCTTCGAGCTCTCTGATTGGTCAACCTCACAGTCCATGATTGAAAGACTTACTATTGAGAATATAACGCCACACTCCACTGGCTTTGGTCCCACTTCTCTTGTTTTACACATAGTATTCCTATTTTTCCTTCAGGAGCATGACCACAGTGTAGTTTGGTTTTGACCATAAGGTAAATACATGAACCATTCTTATTACGTTTGTTATCACGACAGGTTTAATAGTGATATTTAACCAGGTTATAGCATCGTTAGCCTGCTCTTGTACTATGAACACTGCTCAAACTGACCTGTCTTCTCTGACAGGTGACGGACAAGATGAGTCGCTTTCTGAACGTCCTGCGGAGCTGGTTGGTGATGGTGTCCGTCATCGCGATGGGAAACACTGTGCAGAGTTTCAGAGATCACAGTTTCCTGTCAGAGAAGCTTTACACAGGCACACCAGAGTTTGGTGAGCAAAGCTGACAAAACTTCATGGACACATATCAGTCACTCAACATGATGCTGTATTTCACAATATTACAATAATTAAATAAAGTAGTACATATACAGACTTACAGAGTAGAGAAACGTTTTAATTGAGTGCTTCAGATCTTATTATTACAAAATTAAATATATACTCATACTATTTACATCATACTGTTATACTTGATGCAACATGTCAGCACGTCACTTATCTCTTGAGGACAATGTAAAGGTGATGCACATCTCAATAGTCATTTCTGTTAATGCAGATGACTTGTTTATCTGACTGAACAGAAATATAGATTTGGTTGATAAGCTGTTTTCAATTATTATCCAGATATGAAAGATTCTGGGCTGTAGTGTGGCAGACATTTGGCATTTTTGGTTTCATTTTAGCACAGAGGAAGATCATAGTTATGATTTAACACACTTCTTAAAAAAGTGAGTGGGGGCATTTGGACTCTTTTTGGGGCAGTTGTGACTATGTTTAATGTTTGTTTCCATAATTGATTTGAGGTGAGTTTTGTCATCCTTTTGTTTTTGTTTTTTTTTCTTTTGCACCAATAATTTTAGGTCAATCAGGGGATGTACATCCTTACGAAACTTTGCCAAAATAACGATTTTGTCCTTTTCTGCAGTGAATGGTCTCCAAGCTCGAACATTTGGTATTTGGACACTGCTGTCATCGATCATTCGTTGTGCCTGTGCCATTGACATCCAGAACAGAACGTAAGACGCTCGGTCACTTCCTACATGTGTGTGTTTGCAGTCCACACATTACGGTGTTCTCACGCTGTATTTAATGCTGTCGACTTGCAGGTTGTATCACATCACCTTATGGACGTTTGTGCTGGCGTTGGGCCACTTCCTGTCTGAAGCCTTCATCTATAAAACGGCACCTCTGACCATCGGGGTCATGGCACCTCTCATTGTAGCAAGTGAGTATGAGTCTGTGCACACTGTCCATTCCTATTTAGATGGATAATTACATTATTCATTTTGAATAAAATGATCCTAATCGCACCTTTATGCATGTTTTTTTTTTTTTTTTAGGTTTCTCTATCCTGGGAATGCTGATTGGGTTCCAGTGTTTTCCAGAGACGCAAGAGGAAGTTGGAGCACGACAGAAGAAACGTAACTGAATCCCTGTCATTTTGGATTTTGTGACCCATTGAACCCACAACCCGCCACCAACAATGTGCTTCTTGCCTCGAAGAACATGTGACCTGGATGTGCTTTTCATTTCCTATTGTGACACTTTTCATGACTAAAACACACTTCTAACAAGATGTATTTGAGGGTTTTTACA
Source organism: Polydactylus sextarius (assembly GCA_016801845.1). Classification (NCBI taxonomy): domain Eukaryota; kingdom Metazoa; phylum Chordata; class Actinopteri; family Polynemidae; genus Polydactylus; species Polydactylus sextarius. Next base: position 9,274,914 of record CM028919.1, read on the forward strand.
GGCGAAGTGATAAAACATTTGACGGTTACTTCTGATAAACAGTCATGTTACATGACTGTGATTGATGACAGGGTGATCACTTCTTTTTCAAGTGAGAAATAAATGGAGGTTTTATGCTTTTAATTTTGTATCGTAGCAGCAATGTTCATCCCGATGTATCATCCCGATCATAGAAATTTCTCCAGATTGTTGATTTATTTCACCAGGCAAATACGTCATATTCAAGTTATGATTTACTAAAGAACTAAAGTGACTATACAGTATAAAACTATGTTCTTAAATTGGTAGTCATTAGTAATGTGTCTCCTGTCCTTTTGAATTTCTGCACTATTACTGTCCTATAAAACATTTTTTTAAATGATTAGTATTTGATTTTTTTTCTCGTACAGCAATAAGAAAGTGAAAATTTATGCAGATGTCCCGTATCCAAGGATGTAATTGTGTTTTTGTGTTATTTTTTGATAAACATCCCGTGCTGCTCCGATCTCATATTTGGGTTTTAAATGAGATGTTTTAAACATTATAAACTCAATAAACGAACGGTGCTGATTTCGTCATTGTAGAGTGCAGACTCATGCTCTCCTGACTGAATCCAAAAATACATTCAGTAACATGATAGGGAACAAAATAAATTCAATCCAGTCCTCTCAGTTATGTTTTTAATGTGTTGATATGATTTTGATTGATGAATTTTCTTCATACTTTAGTGTTACAGTGAAAACACTACTGTTTAGGAAAATCCCAGTTTTAAAATTCCATTTACAGTTTATAAAATGGGTGTAAAAACAGTTTCACAACACCTTAAAATATCTGGAAAATCCTACTGACGTGAATTACAAGCACCTATGACAATTACAGAACCATTACAACGGACACAACACAACATGTTAATGTTAAACTGTACAAATACTGGTTACACAAATTAAATCTATCAGTAACAAATTTACAGGCCTAGAGTGTGAAACATTAAAACATTGTGCAAAATGACAGTTGTCTTTTTCCTTCTGTCTGATTCGTGCTGTGTTGACATTCTTAAAGATCCGGATGCTCCACATGTTCATCACCAAATATTTTATATATATGTAGAGATGGTGTACAGTAAAACAAGGACAAAATTGACCCTCCTAAGTGTACTCGGATGCACAGCATCAATCTTTTTTTTTTTTAAATAAAATAAAAAGAAAATCAGCAGTATTTAGAAGTACATACATACACGTCATCCTGAGCATCAGGCAGAGAAGATATGAAAACCTTGTCTAAGGTGATGGGAAACCTGACAAGACAGGAGATCACATCACAGGCCTTAGTCTGCACTTAAGATGCATATTCTAAAAACAGAACACGTAATGAAAAACCTCCAGTCACACGCACACACAATATTGGTCCGATATTCAGAAAAATGCTCACAGTTTAAAAATATTGCTCTTTTTTCGATTTATAGAGCACAATATTAACACTAAACAGAGCAAGACAGTAAAAGGTTAAATTAAAGTTGAAGAGTGTAGTTGTGTTGGAGCCACTAAAGTGGCAGTTAGATTGCACTGACAATTAACTAAAATAATTAAATGATGATATGATAAAATGAAAGATGTTTTCAACTAAGAAAGGATCTAAAAACTTCTGAGGTTCCAAGTGCAGCCCCACGTTCATGATCACGAAGGATCTGTGCTTGATTTGAGATGAGCTAAATTGCACTTGCGATACTGGTGTGAAATCTCCGGCATTCAGGCCAGAGTGTGGCGTCCATACAGTTATGTTGTACAGCAGGTCAGCTTCGTTAGTATGAGTCTCACAGAGGGATGTTCAGTTCTCACAGCAGCTTTGTTTGTCTGCGACAATGTGCCCATTTTTATGTATCTTTGCAAGTTTTTCCGTTTTTTGGGGGGTTATTTTTGTTTGTTTTTCTCTATAAATGGCATCGCTGACAGACAGAATGTCAATCCTTCTTAAACTTTTCTCTCTTTCAGGAGTTCAGGTGGAGAAATGGCTCCTTCCAGATCAGCTGTCATTTTCTGTAAAAAAAACAGACAACAACAGAAACTGATGAGTAAGGAGGAGGAAGTGTTTTTAAAGTAAAGACAAAAGAATGTTAAGTGTGATAAATTGATAAATTCATCTCTTCCAAAAAACAGTACAATCCATATTTATTTATCCAAACCTCTCAGGCAGCACTGTCAGTTCATCACTTATGTCGAACAATTTTAAATCTTCCTTAACACTCATGTTTAGTGTAAAAGAAGAAGAAAAAAACACCACAGTCAGCTGTTCTAACTCTGTTTTTCTTAAATGTGAATTGTATCTTCTCGATGACTCCCAGGATGAACTGTTTAATTCCACAGAAACAGCAAGAGAACATGTTTAACAGATGAATGTGTGAAGCACGATGTGCTTCAGTTCAGTGTGAACCTCAAGTGTTATTAATACCAGTCTTAAGATTTGGGAAGAACAAATTTTGTCCTTATTTCTTCTAAACTGCAACACAATGTGGTTTGTGAAATGTTAAACTTGAACATTTTGTGTGTGTGTGTGTGTGTTTGAGAGAGAGAGAGGATTTTAGTGGCCTATAGTATCACTGATATTGAAGCTTGAGAAGAGTGTGAACCCCTACCTTGGTGGGTGTGTGTTTTGCTTTTAGTGAGGGTTGTGGGTTTATTGTCAAGACTGTCGTTGCCAGGGGCGACTGCACGCTGTGGCCCCATAGTCCTGCACCGATGACACGGACCCTGTGGGCTGGAACGATAGCTCGGGTGTCAGGGACCTCTGAGGGTCCCTGAGAGGTCACCTCAACCTCCACCATTACCTCCACACCAAATCACAACAAGTCTGCCTCCACCAAACCCTGCACAGCCAACTGATACCTGTCACCTGTCTGCAGCCTCAGCAGCCACTTAGTTAAGAAAGAGTGCAGTTGTGTACTGAATATAATATATTTTTGTCTATATATATCTTACACATAGATAGATCTAAATATGTTCATGTAGTATTGCTAATTTTCAGCTGTTTCATTAGTTATTTCGCTGCTGCTTTTCTCATTTTTAACAATTTAACAAAAATAAGTCAAAAATGTTGCTAGAACTGGAATATTATCAAGAAGGAAAAAAAGAAGTGGCAGAGCAACAGAACAGACGCAGTGTGAAGAATTGAAGAGCTATTAATGTTTCGCTCATTGTTGAAAACTCAAAGATGATTTTTAGCAGCTGGAAAACACTGACTGTTGTTGTTTCAGTGAATATTAACATGTGATATTTGACATTAATGTGAATTACTGACCCTTGTTTGTTTAATGATGTTTTTTTATTTTTTATTTTATTTTTGTCTTAATAGCGGATTTATTGGTGTAATTATCACATTATTGCAATGAATTATAAAAGCAATTATCATAGATTACACATCTGTTTGACAGCTGTCAACTGCACCCATATGAGAGCATTAAAAAAAGCGCAGCTTTACAAGCATTATACAGGTTAATACAACAGAAGATTGTAAACATGCGGTTTGTTAGAGCGAGTTGGAGAGCTGTCAGACGCTTTGTGCAATTAGCATTCCAGAGTAGAGGATGTTTTTAGTGAGTTTAGAGGCGAAAGTTTCCACCAAATGCAGCAGCGAAACCCGTGCGTTCCCTTGTGTGCATGCTTGCAGCAGAGCACTGCAGTGTGAGGACCACAGAGAAGCATCCAGCAGAGTGAATTCAGCCCAGAGCCAGGATGGTTTATCTAACACATCCCACTGGGATCCACTGGGATGTGATAGATCCCATCTCTGACTTTGTAGGAGGCATAGATGTACTTACACTCACTGTCTGCACCTCATTCTGTATGTTGGCTTTCTGCCGCCGGAGCTCGGACTTGATGAATCCTGTAACGGGAAGAAAGAGGGAAAAGTTACGGAAGCTGTGACTTTGGTGGACACAAAATAATGCATGTTATATTGTAAGCAGACACTGTATTCATGTAATCATAAATCCATAAAAACAAATAAAAAAATCTGGGACAAAGCAGGAGCCTTGACTTTACTAAACATGTATTTTCCAAATGTTACAGCCACAGTTTTTCCAATTTCCATATAAAATATCCCTTAGATATTTTAAAGTACAATATATTTTTATCATCAGGAATTCAGTTATTTATTTCTTGGTATGCAATGTTGAACAATTGTCTTCAACAAAATAAATATGATTATAAAATTATCCACTAGGGGGCAATGTTATCCTACAAAAGAAATAGAGAATCCACCTGCATGTCCTCAGGTCTGTGAAGACAACAGTAACCACAAATCACTGAAACACAACAGGCGCAGGTTTCCCTCTAACATCACATGTGTGTTCGTGTCTTAAACAGCTGACACGAGTCCAACGTTCACTGTTGTTTGGGAGGTTCATGTTAATGTCTTACCTGTCATTACTGCTCCTATTAGCAGGAAGATACACAGGAAGATGTTTCCTGCTAACGTGCCCCATTTATCCATGATCTTCCCTTGGCAAATGGTGAAAATGATTCCAAAGATCTGAAATGAGTTAAAAAAAAAAAAAAAACAATTATACACAAAGCAACATGTTCTCTGTCTGTCACACATATTTAGCTGGTGTTTCTAAAGTTCAACATGTTGAAAACAATGACCTGAGCTGAGCAGTTGAGAAGTCCAGATGAGGTTCCCTCTGATTCTGGATAGGTGAGCTCTACTGCAAACTCAAAGCCCAGAGGCAGATATCCTGTCATAAAGAAGCTGTAGAGAGACACCGAAGGTCAAACGAAGGTCTACAACAAAAGCAAGTGATCTTCAGTAGTTTATTCTGTAACATCGGTGCCTTTTTTCATTCACAAAAACGAATATGAAAGAGCTTTACAAATATAAAAGTGGGGTAATTGCATGTTTCGGGTATAACACATCCTGTCTGGGTTTCAGAAATGAAAAGCAGACAAAGGAATCGCTATGGAAACTAGATCCTAGAAGCATAATCAGCTTAACATAAATAGCAATAATTGTAAGGACACGTGGGCTGTGGAGTCAGAGGAGTGTTGATTTTGCTTTGACAAAGTAGCTGTCGTGCCGGATGAGAGAAATTTGAAGAACAGATCAGAATATTCAAGACGTTTAAACCTGCTGACGTGCTTCATTATAACCTCAGGATGAGAAAGAAGTGCAAACACATCAAATGTCTCAAAAGTAAAAAAAAAAAAAAAAAGCTACCATTTGCAACAAAAGCGAACATCTTATTTACCAACTAAATAAATATCTAAAGAGACAATTTAAATAATAAAATATTACTCCCGTAGGTTTATTTCTGGGACACTCAGCAAACTACACAGTGGAATTCAATGACTTTGTGTTTTTTTTCTGCAGGATCTTAAGTCTTGATCTACTGATTCTCAAATGTTCAAGGTTTTATTGACACCTGAATGAATATCCACTAACCCCTGATCTTTAATGGCTACCTACCCTAAAACTCCAGCTGTGACAAACACCACCCAGAGGTGACCCACGTTGAGCGTGAAGGCGTAGACCAGCATGCCAATGAGAGAGAGGAGATACACGATCAGGGTGGTCTGTCTGAAAACAAAGGAGACAAATATTAACGATCACATTGTTTAAAAACGTACAGTACACTACATACGTACAGTAAAAGACTGTTATAACTTTTAAGACTCATCCAATTTAATCTGATCCGACACTTAACATGAAGTTTTAAGGATCTGAATCTTGTGACAAAGCTCATGTTTGCCACATTCCTGCCAAATCCAAAGAAGAAAATCCTCCTGTGGAATAGTTTACTGTATATATTAAAAAAGCAACGTTACTTAAATTTAGTCCTATTTACACGTGACACACTTATTTATGATAAAGCCACATAAACTAGTGACACTGGATATAGTATCAAATATTTTTTAGCATCTCAAAGATTTAAGTTTGGGAGATTTCAGGGTTTTTTTTTTTGTTTTTTTTTTATAGGCGTCTCCCCTTGAGTAGAAATTCCTTGAAGTTTCCTCAAAGGGAATTCCAGTAACAGGAAACCTCATGCATGTAACTTACTGCTGATTGACTTATCAACAATACTCCTGAGTCACTGTAGACCCGGGGCCATCTGCACAAACAGGCTTACCCTGGTGAAACTGTCTCTTGTACAACCACGCGTAAAACATCGCTGCAAATGTTTTTGTTAATATAAGGTAGTCCTGTGATTCTCTCCCACGTCGGACAATAGGAGCATGAAGGTCAACAACATAAATCTGGGTGTGACTGCTTTGACAGCAAAACATCCCGATGGAATGTAAGGAATCTCTCCAAATATGATAATCTGAATGCCAGACTGAAGGCAGTGTAACAAACATAAACTTCCAAGTTGACAAATTATAGCTGTTTTTTCCTGTTTAACGCGGTGGCACCAGGCTTGAAGATGCGACCTGAAAAGACCAGCAGAGTAAAGACTTGTCAGTTCAGATAAGCAGAGAGGGACGTCAGATATAAAACTCACTTCCACTTTATTCTCATTCGTGCTCGCTTTGCGCAAAAACCTTTAATTCGCTTGGGCATTTCCCTGTGAATGGATGCGAAAGACATTCGCGCTTTCGTGTTTTCAAGCACGACTGAGACTGTAGCGAGACAGAGTGACTGTTGACCCTGAAGACCGAATCATGTCGGGGCACTTCGTCTCAGAGGACGCACTGAGGGTTGTGGTTTCCTGACGTTAGCTTTGCTTAAAGCACATGAGGCTACGCTTAACCTTGGTTGATGACAAGATGTACTAATTAGCAAATGTTTGCTAGCACGACAAACTAAAACAGTGAACATGCAGAACATTACACATGCACATTTTCATCTGTGTGCAGCCTCACAGAGGTGCTGGCTGTTAACCCACTCCTGGTCCTACTTTTAAAAAGGCCAGTTAAGACATGTCTTCCCTTACACAGTGACTACTGTGAAACACTGTCAGCATTACATGATCATTGATTTCCTAATGGTAAGTTTTACACTTTGAGCCTTGTAGATTATCAAAGCAAATGAAAACAAAATCAATTTGACATCATTCTAATGTCCACGACGGTAATTTATGCATGTTTGTCAGCAGACTGCAGCAGCATGACTAATGAGAACACAACAGGGAATGTTTGACTTAGACCCGGATCCTTTTAAATGCCTGGAGGAAATATTTAAACTCACTTTGTCCAAGTACACACAATTAGTAGACAGTGTTTCTCTTACTTGTAAGTTTTAGTCTTGTCCAGCCAGATGCCACATATGAGGGACCCCACCATGCCTGCGATGACAATGGTCAAACCAATTCTCCCAGCATTCACCTCTTCACCCTAAAATTAAAATAAGTTCATCATAGTGTCATTGCTGTTTTTTCACACAATGTAAGACATCTGTGACACCCTACATCCTGTATTTATCTTTTCCCTGAAAGCTTTGGGCCATAACAGTCACAGTCCCACATTCTTGTTATTTGTGTCAGGGTCACCTGCTCATCAGCAGCTTTATAGTCACTGGTGTCAAAGGAAGTCACACGAGTTTGTACACGCTAGGTCTATTAGCTCTGAGTAAATGGTGTTAAAGGTTTGTGAGAGGAAAGGAGGAAGCAAGTTTGAGCAAAGAGCAAAGAAAGAAACACAGAAAGTGAAGTCCAGACAAAATGAATCAGGTTGGAAATGCAGCTGTTCTCCAGCGTACAGACAGGAACTTACAGGATAGTGGTCGATGATCATCCGGTTCAACAACGTGGAAACAGCGTAGAAGCAGCCGACGTTAAGGCCTGCAGACAATGCATTTTTTTTTAAAAAAAAAGTCTCTTTCTATTCTGAGAAGACTGTTCTGAGAATGACAGAGTCCAGATGGGACCTCATTACATCCCACTACCCCTAAAAATACTGCTGACATCCTCTAATATCAAGTCTGAAGTAGCCTATACACGTAATTATATCATTTCAATTCATACTGAAGCAACATTAACACATGGTACATTTACTATTTATTTATTTACAGTAAACCAAATTTTCATATTCTTCAAATTGTAAATCATTAAATATGTCACGTGACGTAAACATCTTGTGAAACATGACATGACATCTCAGACGACCTTTATACAGTGTACCAGACGTCCACGTGTTATGATGTTATGCTCATGTGTGACTGCTTACGTTACATCTTTATAACCTTTCACCCCAATATTGCAACAACATTCGAGGCAGGGCGATAGATGTGGAATGCTGGGGTCAGGAGGACAGATGATGTTAATGTAATAAAGATGATGTGATGTAATGAAGACACTATTATGTCATTTTATAGCCTCATCAATCAAAAATAAGGAGAGGTTAAGCGACACGGACCATAGCTGACCACCAGGAGCATGAAGGATTTGTTGCACAGTAGCCTCCAGATGGAAGCTGTGTATGAATACTCGTCTGTGGGAATGTTCCTGGCCTGAGCCTGGGCCTGCGTGGGAGGGATCTCTGGTCTCTCCTGAAACACTAAAAGACAGACACAATATGAGTGGGTGAGGAAGTGTTTTGTTATCCTATCAGCCTCAACAGATACAAAGTGGGGGTTGTGGAAGAAGGGGGGGAGTCCAAAATCCCAGGCTGATGCCGCAGGTCACACTGACAAGAGGAAGAGTATCAACAGAAGTTAAAAAGGTGTTTGTGTGTTCACGTGCTTGTACACAACAGCACACCACTGCTGGAAATTCCCCTGAAGATAAGATAATTCAGTCTTCATAACATCACAGTGTTATCACCCCAGGCGATGACTCTGCTGTGCTCGACTACATTGATTTCTAGGAGGCTAATTGTCATCTGTTTGAATCACCTGATGTCAATAGGACAGTTAATAGGATAGTCAGCTAAATAAACACTAACTGTTATCAGTGTTTTCCCGATTTATTGACTTTATTGGCTTCAGTCAAATTGATCGCCTCCTCCCTAGTTTCACCATATTTTATTAGCTTGAATTTCACTGTTGTCTTTATGAACCAGTGTTTAAAAGTGATGAATAAAAACAACAACAGCAGAATAGCTTGATCACGGAACTGACCGACTCATCTGATATTATTAAATTTATTATCGCATCCAGACTGAATGAAGCCAAACTAAACCAAAAACGCTTTGTATTTAAGCATATGGTAGTAAGACAATTTAAAGTTGTTTACACTGAAACTGATCTGAGACAAAGGTGAACTTACCAACCTTTGTCCTCACACATGCTCAAAGCTCTGACTGAAGATCCCTTTCTGAGCCGGTGAGCATCTTCCAAAAATAAATGTTGAAGCTTCTCCATGTTTCTCTGACTGTCAGAGAGTTTTACTCCTTCAAGGAGATGAAAGGAGGATTTAACAGAGCCGAGAGGGGAAGGTGATTTCACAAAAAACCACTTCTATGACTCTGTGAGTTCCTGCTTGTATTTCACATCCACGTCCGAACGCATCTCATCACAAAGGTGGACAATTACAGCAATTACTGCCACTGCTCATCTACTCGACTGCTATGTTGTTGTTATTTCGCTACAAAGCACATCTCAGGGAGACTCAGCTTTCCAGTGGTGCTGCCTGAGAAGCCCAACAACCAAATAACAAGGTCTACAATATAAAAATGAATGAAATTGTACATGGAAATGTTAAAACTAAAACTATACTAAAGAGCTGTTAGTGCTCTGATCTAAAAATATTAACAAATATATTAAAAATGTCAAATCTCATTAGTGTTACTGTAACGGAGTTAATAGCTTAGTCATGGTTTCAACACTGGAAACCACAAACTGTCAAGACAACTTTATCTGCATTGTATATTTTCAAAACCATGACTGTGGGAGTTGCATGACTTTGACAGAGACTTGTATTGGGCTATGATTACATGAGCACTGACGGCTCATAACCTCTCTATGAGACGGTCGCCGTCCCTTGACGACCTACCGATAACCACCAGGATGAAGATGATGGTGGCCACTCCAGCGCTGATGTAGAACATGATTCTGATGTGTTGCGCCAGTTCATCCATATCGTCCACGTTAGGCACGAGGATGGGTGGGACCAGAAACCCAATGGCAATCCCCAGCTGTGGGCGAGAGGAACTAAATTAAAAACACAACTCTGTGACAGCTCAGTTGATGGCTACACACACATGCACTCACACACACACGCACACACACACACATGCAGAGATACATACACATACTTTTAAGAGGAAAAGCATCAGCAAAAAGTATCAGAAAGGCTGAAAAAAGAAACAGAAAAGAAAAGGTGTGGCTTTCAATGCACGTGAATCTTTGAGCTACCTTAAAAACACTGACATCTGACTGTTCCACATATGTGTGAGTGATGATATTCCCGCTAATTATACAAATATCAGTAGTTCAGCACTTGCTTATTTAGTTTATGCGGTGGTATAATTAAATTAAAATATATCAAACAAGGCATGTTTAATAAGGTTTGGGATTTCGAGACCCTCTCTTTTACTCTCTTGCCAAGAGTTTGACAAGAAGAACGATAATATTCCCATGTTAAATATAAGGCTAAAGCTAGCAGCTAGTTAGCCTTAGCATGAAAACTAAAAACAGGAAGGTTAGCCTTGCTGACTTTATCCAAAGGTAACAATAAACATATTTGGTTAAGTGTGAAAAAACATTAGTTCACTTAGGTGGAGGTGCTGTTAGGCAAATTTTGTTAGCTTGACTGTGCCAAGCTAACCATTCCTCCTGTTTCCAGTCTTAATGCTAAGCTAAGCTAACAGGCTGCCCTATATTTTATGGACAGGTATGGAAGTAGCATTCAGTCTTCTCATCTAACACTCCACAATCAAGCAAATAACAAAATCTGCTATACAATGACTAATATTTTTTATAAAATTACTTCTTAAAGGAGTGCAGATAATAACAAAGCATTGTCTTTTTTTATTGGATTTTTTATGTTGGCGACATGAAAATATAACGTCCGTCTTACTCTTCAGATGCTAACACCCCCGTACCCCATCCCACCATCAGGGTCTGGCAGCAATTCTACTGAATGTGGGATAAATAAGGTGGGGAGACGAGGGTGGGAGTAACTAAACTTTCTAAATTTGAATACCACAGGAGTTGTGCCAACTTCCTCAGCTTCCTACTGCAACAACATTCCAGAGGGGACACCAGCCGAGGTCCCTCCACTCTACAGGGAAAGGTGAGAGAAGGAAAAGGGCAAAAAAGTGACAAGACACATTGTTCCTACAGGAGGAACAAAACAGTAAACAGCGTCTGAAGCAAGGAAGTACAAGAAGTATTTGTGGCCCATTCAGACTTTGAGTCTTACAATCTCTGAAGTTTATAGATGTGCACCTGATATTCACTATACTGATGTTATACATTTAACATGAGCTACAATCATTAACTTACCTTGTGCACTGCAAAAACTGAAAATCTTACCAAGTGAATTTTAACTTGTTCCATTGGCAGATTTCTTTTTTTGCTTATTACAAGCAAAAAAAAAAAAATGTCTTGTTTTGTTTTGCTTTTTCACTTATTTTAAGAAAGGTATTTTTTCCAGTGTAAGCTTACAATGTTTAAATGGAGAATTTGGTAAGAGACAGAAAAACTGCAAAATGTTATAAAAATTAATTTAAAATAAGTCTTTCTGGCCAAATCTTATTATAAATAAGTTTCCCAAACTGATTTTGGGTTAACATCATGTCAAAAAAGCTCATATTAGACATCTTAATTTAAGAAAACAATTAATCAAAGAAGTCAGTTTTTCCACTGGCAGATTTTTTTTTTACTTATTACAAGCAAATATGCTTTGTATTGATCAATTATTTCTTATTTTTAAAGGACATTTTTTTGCTGCCTGGGTCATTTTGCTAGAAAAAGCTTTAAATGTTTTTTTTTTTTTTTTTTCAGAAAGAACCATATACAACAAAACAGCAACAGTCATCTTCTTTCCATCACTGTCACACAAAAAAAGACACGGCATTCCTGTTTTGTGCATTTTTGAAAGGTAGATCAAGCTTGATAACTTGTCAAAAATGCAACACAAGCTTATTCTCAGTTGGTCCAAATCAAGGACGGCCTCTCGCAAGAAGTTAGTTTTGGCACAAAAACTGTTGATTTGTTTGATCTTCAAAGCAAAGCTTTATGGAAATCCTACCTACTTTTGTTGATGTGAACTATTTCTAAACATCCAAGGGGATATGTGAACTACTTAAGCATGAAAACTTGTAGCTACCAGGTTTAGGAGCTGGAGCCAAAGAAATAAAGTCACACTGTGCAAGTAAACATCAACAACAATGTGAACTTTTATCTTCAGCAGCGGGGAACAGCGCTGAAGCACAAAACAAAAACTTGTATGACAATGATCGGTATGCTGTGTTTGGCTTTAGTCAGGTGAGAAAGGACACACTTCAAATGAAAATAAAACTAAACAGTTTGGTCGGACGTTTCTGTTTATGAACAGAGCTAAAAACTGTGGTGAGAACACAAGGGCACCACATATAGCCTATTATATATGTACTGTTATGCTAGTGCAGTATGTAGCGCCTGTTTTTATTGTTTCCTTGTGCAAAAACAATAATCTGGAGGTAAACTTAATAATGTGGCCATACTTGGAAATACCTACAGACTGCATTAAAACCTTTGAAACTGCATGTCAGTCTTGTGTTGGCGTTCTAAGGTGATATACATAATCCTCAGGACTTAGTTACTGTATTGCATGTTTTAATATTTAGAGTTACATTTCTTTAAGCTTACTTGTTCAACAAGTCTTAATCCTGCCCCCATTGCATGCAAACACTGTGAGCATGTTTTGTGGAGAAAACCAGGCACATAAAAAAAGTGTGCTGATTGAAACTGAAATAAATGAAAATGGAATATTAGTTGCAGTGGAGTAGTTCCAGGATGCACAGGCAACAGAAAAGGCCAAAACGCAACATTGTGGCTATAATAGTTGCAATAATACGTAATATGTTTTCTAGAGGCTAACACTTCCACTTTATCCCTCTGTTCCACACATTCATAGCAACAGTGGGCATGTGAGAAATCCTGAAAATAACAATCTAAGCATTTTTATTTTTATGCTTGCTTCTGCAAATTAACATGCATCGCTTCTCTAAGGTTCTTCTGGCTGTTGTGGGAAGATGAAGTGGCCACCAGTCATAAGTTTTTCTCCACCAGGCAGAGACAGAGCGTGATTCACTTTGTTAGACCTGCTGACTCAAGAAGAAGTTGGAAACAATATTCACAGGAACAGAGAGGCTCAGTCACAAATTAAAGATGGCAGATGCTGACGTGATATAACGTGTTCCTGCTTGTTCTTAACACAAGAGACAGAGCTGTCTTTCACTTCCACACACCAACCAAAAACATACATACAGTTCTCTTAACACCAAAATTCAAAGTGCAAAATGCTTCACAAACACACACACACACACACCGCAGAAGATTTACGGAGGCCAACAGGTAAACAGAGACACACCTGGTTTCCAAGAACACCAATGGAGCAAGCGGTGGACACCTCCTGTTGCCCAAACCACAGGGATGCAAGTCTGGACGGGATACCCAGGATATGAACTGTGGCCACTGAACACACGAACTGGCCAAAGAAGGTCATGGGGAACATGTCGGGTTGGGCCGTACTCGTTTTGATCCAAGCCCCAATGCAGTTGAAGGCAGATCCGACCACCAACACGTCCCTGATACCCCGGTTGTCCAGCAGCCACATGACAGGCAGGATGAGAGGGATGTAGGTGAGGAAGTAGATCATGGAGAGCCAGTCAATGGCCAGGCTGTCAATGCTATAGAATCGCATGAAGATGTTGCTGATAATGCTGTACTGCAGCCACATGAATGCATTGCTCATGGAGTAGATGCTAAAGATGAATAGCATCACCCATCGCCGCTTGTACAACTTGGTCTCCATGAGTGGGAAGAGCTGTGCTGCATCCAGGACCGACTGCTCTGAGGTGTCGCTACCGTCTCCCAGAGGGAGCTGAAGGTTAAACTTTCCTGTACTGCTTCTTTCTTTTCTTCCATGAGGGCAATCACCTCCTCCGGCTTCATCATGGCTGTCCGTCCACTGACGAGGGAAATCATCCTGGAAACTCATGTTGCTTGTAATGACACTCTTTGCTTTTCTTCACTCTTCGTCAGTTTCTCTGGGACTTAAGAGCTTAAGAGAGAGGGAAGAGGAAATATTTTTCCTTTGGTGTGTGCTCTTTTTACACCGTGGCAGTTCACCTGACTTGCCCCTCCCACCCAGCAGGTATTTCCTACATGCCAATAATAAAAACGCTTACCTACTGCGCATTAAGTGGAGATTACTGCTTATTACTCTTATCTGACTTAGCGGAAGCAAATCTGGAGTATAATCTAGATATAATGAGCATTGTCGGAAATCACTGATCTCTGGCAACAGTTACATACCTGCCAGACTCTGCCTGTGTTAATGCCTGCCTGCCTGCTCTTCTTTAGTCATGTGATTGTGTATTTACTGAGTTTTACTTCTTGTTTCAAACTCCTCCCCTCCAGCTACTCGTGCCATCAACTGTCACCTGATAACAGGTTCTGAGTGAGATTCTAATGACAGTATTGTAGAGTTACTGGATTTTACTGCTAAAACTAGACACATGACACACAAACACATACAATAGATGTTTACAGAGAAGTTAAAGTCCATTGTTGCTTTACAAATCAGATGTGTTCAAAGCAGAGGTAAAAGGCACAAGAAATCTTTGGTAATTTTTCAATTAAATATAGATATATAAAGGTATAAATATTTAACATATATAGGTATAGATACAAGATATAAGATAAGATATAAGATTTAAAGATTTAACAGTAGATTATCAACCTACTATGATTTATAATATGCAGTTGTTGCCAATAGGGGAAGTGTGCCTCTGTGATCAAACACATGGTGACAGTGTCCTGCTGTCTGAACACTAGTTATTTCAATCACTTCATATTACATCACCTGTCTGGGGCATTGCCACAATATCAGAACTGAAGTTGTTTGTTTTAAGAAGTTGGTCACAAAAGGACAAGAACAGACACAATTTTGTTGTTTGGTTCACATGTCAATGCATATGATTTTAAATGAAACAAAAAAAAACTATATAAATTAGATTAGACAAATAGATAAATAATTTGCTACACTTTTTTTTCCAATTTAGGGGACAGAAGTAATTTATGAAGCATATACTCTAGCATACTCATCACTCATTTATGCCACTGTCTCTTTGTTTCCTGTCTACGATGGGTGCGTCTACACCTCCATGTATGACTAATTATATAAAGATATAACACTTTTATCAATGGTTAATACTGAATGCTTAGTCACTAATTTACTTAATTACAGAATTATTTCTAATAGAGAAATGGCTCAAGCTCTAAGGCTGCTTTGTTTTTCCTCATAAGTTAGTCAGTGTATGCACTACAATAAGGTGACTCAACTAAAAAGTATAATTATTTCTCTGCATTTAATCCTGCTTTAAAAAACAATGAGGGCAAATGATAATACAACTTATGATTAGACTGGGTCATTTTCCAACACTTGGCCATACATGTATGGTTTATAATATCTGAATGACGTACAAAGGACTCGTCTATCTTAAGCATTTGGCCTTTGAGAGAGAAGCCTGTGGCCTCTGATCTTTGTCCACGTTGTTGAAGATAACACACACAGGGATGAGTGATTGATGTGACGTCAGCTGCTGATTCTGGGACCATGTCTGCGACTCTGAATTGTGAGTTTATTGTAATCAACTTCAGAGGAAACTGGGGCGTGTTGTCACTTTATTTAATCTGAGACATCAGCTGATGTTAGACGTACTATTATTACAACTATGGCACAACTGGGACAGTCAGTCATTATTTTAAAATAAAAATCATATGAATATAGAATCAGCTGAATGATAAGTTTGATATAAGGTCATCCAACACTGTGACAACTTTTAGAGAAAAAGTTTTTAACAGCCACAGGTGTGTCTAATAAGAGTTAGAGCTGAAACAATTAATGTAAGCAGTTTGATGAATAAACAATATTAGATAAATCAAATCTATCTGAGGCAGTTTTGTCAGAAAGTGACTGTAATTTATCATATGCAAACATCTCTGCATATGATAGGATCTGATTTTCTTAGTATTATATTATGATGAATTGGCCATCTTGTAGTTTTAGCTGAACAAAACGTGTTTTTAATCTATTTTATTTCCGATTAATATAATATATATAGTTATAGTATAATATAGTTCAATTAAATCTGAGAGCATCATTGTGACTCTTTTGCATCATAATGAATTAAAAAAAATGTTCCTACTCCTCCTATTGAAGGATGCTATAGATTCATGAGTAATTAAAATGTTTCCCCGGTTTTCTCTATTGTTATTGTTGTTTTTGAGTTTATCTAAAGAAGCTTTAAGAGACTGGAAATTTCCAATTTCAGTACAGTTACAGTATCAGCATCAACCCCGTCTGTGTCTGCACCACCTCGGTCTACATGGAGAATGAACCGCGAGTGGAAGGAGTAGAGGGAAGAAAAAGCAGACACCGCAGGCATTTATGAAAACTACATACCTCTAAAAAATCTCTTTATGTTCAGTATTTCCAGGCGTCTTTTTAAAAGAAACACCCTGGCGCATTTATAAGAAACCAACGCTCTTTAGTAGCAGTGTTTTCTGTCTTTATTAGAGGAGGACGCAGCAGTTACAGTCGAGGTTGCTTTGTTGGCATCGCTTTCGTCTTGTTCCGTGAAAGAAAGAAGAAAAAAAAAAACACCGCAAATAAAAAAAAAAGCAAGAAATTAATTGAATAAATGACCAAATGATCATGTGTCAGTTTCAGCTTCACGTTGCTTCACATTTCAATCACTTTCGGTATTTGGGTTACAAGCGACCTCACGATCATATTACGCTTCCTCAAAGTGAAGATATGAATAACTGAGCTACAAATGTACAAACACCCACCCACCACCCTGCTCAAACGGCTTGTTGTTGTCGATTTTCTAGGAAAGACATTTGCAAAAAAAAAAAACAAACAAACAAACATATCTGAAACACTCAAAAGAAGCGTGTGTTTTTAAACATACCTGGAGCGTGGCACCACTGACATTGTTACTATCACACTTTTCTTATTTACACTGGATCAATGCGCTCAACCAACAGAAGATGGCGAAATTTCGCAGACAAAGATCACGTCATTTCCCATTTAGTTGCCTCCCTCAAAACAAATACGATCAAAACGAAGGAAAACTTCTACTTGAATCCACGTTAAACACTATTAGTTTTACGAAAACTAAATGGCAATGAATGTGACTCATCTGTGTGGTATCACTTTAGATAGATAATAGAGAATATCACTTATAATACAAAGACTGTGTGTTAATTTGTTTGTTTTACAGTTTGGTAACGATCTATATTACACCTTCAGAAAGGTGTAATATACATACATATACATATATACATACATACATATACATATATATATATATATATATATATATATATATATATATATATAGATAGATAGATAGATAGATAGATAGATAGATAGATAGATAGATAGATAGATAGATAGATAGATAGATAGATAGATAGATAGATAGATAGATAGATAGATAGATAGATAGATTTTTATTCCACTTCTCCCAATAGCTGAATAAATATTATGTGATGAACTTAGAAAATGCAACACTTTGAGTTATTCCATGAATTACAAAGAGACAAGACAAGATAACAAATGTGTGTAAGAGACCTTATTTTCTTTTGCACTAAATTAATCATCTGCCTCACAGTTGTCTTGTGGACCAAACTAACTAATTTCTTTAATCATTTTTATAAGTATCACAGTCCAGTAATTATATAGAGAATCAGACAAATGGACCATTTGTCTGCAGAACTACACTCAGTACATTTTGTTGCTCCTCTCCACTTTAACTTTTGTAGCATTTTTTTCATTTTTGTTTGACTTCTTTTTTTTGTTTGTTTGTACTTCTTCCACCACTGTTGAAGAGTGTTTGGTCTGAACATTGGGACTAAACATGCCGGCATAATAGAAAAGAACTCCATGAACCCTTATAAGCTTTTTCAAGGTAAGCAAGAACTGTGAATATGTAGATAAGCTTCACACACATGCACACACACACACACAGGTGGCTGCTTGCCTGTGTGTCTCAGGTCCCAGAAGCAGTAAGAAGTAAAAAAAAAAAAAATGTTCACGTCCTGTGATGGACTGGTGATCTGTTCAGGATGGATGAGTTGAATGTTCACATATTATGAACTATAGAGTTTGTTGTATGTACCAGGATGTTTTACCTTTAACATCCCATTTATTTAATCTTGGTTGATATAAATGAATGATGAAAGGCCATCGTCAAAGACACGCAGGTAAACTGATAGTTGATTTTTGGGCGTGAGGAGTGATGACAATTCGTGGAAGAACAACAGAGGTAAATATTGACCTATGTACGGGATAATCCATCACTCACATGTAAGAATGGGATCATCAATAGCATTTTATGTGAGGATCTCAAGAGATTCTCTTCAGCAATGTGAAGGTGAAGATGTCATGATTGGGTTTGTGCGAGACTGGATTCTCAAAAAGACAAAGTAAGGTCCAAAGACCTACAGAGACCCACAAAAGCTGCAGAGTCACTGCATGTCTTTTAGGGGAGAGGTGTAACCAGAGGTCAGCTGGCAAATACCCCCAAAGAGGTTAATCCAGCCATGGTGTTATGTCATAAGCAGCTAATGTAATTAAACGTAGCCACTGAATCATTTCAGTGAAAAGGAAAACCAAACAGAAAACTGAAACTGATATTACAGTGATGCTTTCCTCTAAACATCAGCTCACCTGATTCCCAAAAACTCCAATGGAGCAGGCGGTGGAAACCTCATCGGCGCCGAACCACACTGACGCCAGGCGGGAGGGCATCCCGAGGATGAAGACCTGAGCCAGGGAACTCGCAAATTGTCCGAGCATGGTCACTCCGAACAGGTCCGGTCTGGCGCTGGCAACTTTGATCCACGTCCCGGTACAGTTGAGCGCGGTGGCTATCAGCGCCGTGACGCGCAGCCCTTTCTTATCCAGGAGCCAGGTGACAGGGAAGATGAAGGGGATATAGACGAGCATGTAGACCATAGACAGCCAGTCTACGGCGAAGAAGTCCACGTTGTAGAACTTCACAAAGATGTTGCTGATGATGCCGTACTGGATCCATTGGTACGCGTTGCTCAGAGAGTATGAGCTGAACAGAAACACGACCAACCAGCGCCTCTTGTATAAACGAGTAGCAGGCGCAGAGTCACTGTTTGGGATGTTGTTATGATCAGTCTGCCCCGCAGCATCTGGATCTTTCACATCTGGACCCACATGTGGACCATTTTCCTGCGAGTCCTGAGTACTTAGTTCCTGTGAAGTCTGCGTATTATCACCCATTTTTAACTTGACACTTAACTTAAAACAATGACTACACAGATAAAAATACAGAACTAACAGTACAACTTAGTATCACTTTCTATTTGATGTGACTGAGGGAAAAAAAATAACAAAAAATAAACTAAAGTAAAAACTGGTTCACTGAGAACACTTCAGCCTTGTCATTAGCAGACTTCACCCCAAAGGACAAAGGACCTGCTCTCTACAAGTTCATTCAATACTTTGAGCTGTCTGACAAATCGCCTTTATTACAGCCACTGGTACGAGCTGACTTTTACTCCACCCAGCTGCTGAGGTAAGACATGACAGTGACCGTTCACTGAACACCACAACACTGAGTCCAGAGACAGCAACTATCAACGCAGGTACAAACTTGTGGTGTTTTGTTTTTACTGTTTCCCATTTTTCATTAAAAAAATCCAATTGTGTGTCATCAGTACGTAATGAGCTGCTGTTACTTCTCTACTGGTAGTTTTGGTTTCACTTGCCTCAGTCAACCCGTTGTTAATCTCTAATGTTATATCCCCCTTGGTTAAATACAATGGGTGCCTTGTTACTTTTGGGCTTCTGGGCTGTTTTTTTCTCTCGTCATAATGGAAAAAATGTGGATTAATGGCCAAATATAAACTCAACACAAAAATGTGAACACACTACACTGCTGGTCACCATTTCATTTAACAAATAAACAGAAAAGGATCATTATCAAGTGGCAAAATCTTGGTAGCTTGATGACTTATAGTAACATGCACAAGATTATTTTTGCACAAGGAGAAACAGTCTCTTTTCCAGTTTTGTCAGATGTTATGATTTGCATTAGGATTATCCACCTTGTGACCTGAAAGCTCAGCCAAACATTGTTGACTGAAAACTGAACCACGGAGAGGTGCATATGTTGCAGTGTAGGCTGGTAGAATAAAAAAGATAATAAATAATAGTCAAAGAAAATCAAATCCTGCATAAAAATACAGAAAATGTGTGAAACTAATAAAAAAAAAAAAAAAAAACAGGTCTACATAGTAAATCATGCTGCTACTGACCACCAGATGGTTCCATGTTTACATCCTGTGATGGATGGATGATCGGTGGTCAGGATGGACGAGTTGAACATTCACACACTATAAACTGTAGAGTTTATTTGCAGATGTACCGGGATGTCTTACCTTTAATATCCCATTTGTTTAGTCTTGGTTCAAATGGTTAAACATTGACAGTTAAGAGTCAAAGACATGTGAGTAAACTGATAGTTGGTTTTTGGCGTGAGGTGTTATGACAATTAGACGGTGGAATAATAGAGGTAAATGTTGATTTATGTACTGGATATACCAGACAAAAAAAAAAAAAAAAAAAAAGATAATAAATTATAGTCATGGAAAATCAAAATGTTTATAAAATACAGAAAATGTGTGAAACAAATAAAAAGAAAAAAGAAAATTAACAGGTGCAGATAGTAAATCATGTTGTGCTGCTACTGACCACCAGATGGCAACGTTTCAACAAATAACACAAATGACAAGTTTTCAATTGTGTAAGACTCCAAAAATTCCAGTAAAAAAAGAAACTAAACATTTATTTCTTGAGGAATACAAAATGTGAATTCTGTGATAGCTTATATGCTTATATAACATCATATACAAAAGTATAAAAACATAAACATAATTGGTAGTTACAATGTGGTAACAGAAAAATAAAGTACAATGTAAACAGTCCATATATATATGTGCATACATGACGCCTGCGCCAAAACATAGGAATAAATGAAAAAAAATAAAATAAAATAAAACAACCGCTCTGCCACCAAAACGAATGAAAGGAGGCTGGAGCCGATCCCAGCTGACTGTGGGCGAGGGCGGGGTCCATCCTGCACAGGTCGCCGGTCTGTCACAGGACTGACGTATACAGACAAATAAACATTCATGCTCTCATTCATTCACAACTACGGGCAATTCATTTAGAGTCATCAATTAACCCGACCTGTGTGTCTTTGGACTGTGGGAGGAAGACGGAGTACCCAAGAAAAAAAAAAATTAAATTAAAACAAAATAACTCACGCAGACACACAGAGAAGAACATGCAAACTCCACTCGACAGAAAGAAACCAGAACCTTCCTGGTGTGAAGTGACCGTTTCATCCACCAAACCACTGTGCTAAGAAAAAAAAAAAAAAACTCCACCTATCTGCATCTGTAGGTGTAATTAAAGCTTTACTATGCGATAGCGTATGAATTCCAGTAGTTATTTTTTCTATATTTTATCAAAATGATGTACTAAAGACTACTGCTGTTGTCTTCTGCTATCAGTTAAAATTTCAATCGACTCCCAGAATGCATTTTAACAAAGCCAATAAAAATAAAAAAAAAAAAAAAAAAAAACAAGTGGAGAAGTATTGCAACTTCTCATTAAATTAAATCATCTATTTGTAGCCTGATTGTACATGTAACCGTTGTTCTTTCAAGCTATCACACCTGCTTCACACGGAAAGTCTTTGAAAACAACAGTTACGTGTAATTAGGCTACGTAAGGAAACTGCCAAAAAACTTACTTTGAAGCAATTTTAGCCTCGACTTCTCTTCAGTTACACACAAAAAACACGTAAATCATTCATTTGTAAAACCTCAGTTTTAACTGCTGTCGTATTAAATTGATTCTATTTCGGTTAACAGCTAAACTTAAGAGCTGTTATAGTACAAATCGACTATAAAACATCAAACTGAATGTAAGGAATGAAAAGTAATGTGATGGTTTTTTTTAAGTTTAACTTCATGCTGATAGTGGCTGGAGCACTGAGGATCAAAAAGAACTAAATTGGAAAGCAAAATTGAGAAGTAAAAACTATGATTTAACTGCCAAAGCAGCATCCAATTATATTGGACCCACATATTGTGCTGTTACGCTCTGTGTCTCAGGTTAGGAAGACTTTGCTGCTTGTCCTCAATGACCTAAGCCCAAAGCTAAGTGCTGCTAGTTGGCTGCTTCTCCTCAGCTGTAGAAATGTGTTGCACCTTCACTTGGCCTCCAGCTGCTGCAGCAGGGGGTTCACCTCGCTCTCTGGAGTTTTCACGCTATCTGTCCTGACAATACACGTGGGGCGATGGCGGTTAAGCATGAGGATCAGTTGCTGTCGTTCCAGCTTCAGCTCCTCAATCTGTGCTTTAAGGTCAGAGTTTAACATCTCTAGTCTCTCCGATTCCTGCCAGAGGAGAAAAAAAAAGGAAAAAAAAAAAGAATTATGAAGGGAAAAGACAGTGATTAGATTGTGTGAAATGGTGAAAGTTTTAGTTTGTCTCACCTTTTGTAGATAATCTGTCCTTTCTTTCTTTTTGTTTCGACATCGAGCTGCAGCCACTTTGTTTTTTTCTCGCCTTCGTTTCCTCCTCTCTTCTTCTTCATCTCTCTAAAGAATAATACAGGGAAAACACGTTTGAAAAGGTGCAATTTATACGTTGTTGTATAAATAATCGGATATGGAAAAATCACACCGGATGAATAAAAATCCATAAATTAAAGCTGCGAAGATGAAGTGCATGTAATGTGGCATGATACAGTTATTAGCTTTAACACGCTTTATTCTGTCACAGCGACAAAGACGTTTAGTCTCGTCTGAGATGTTATCTGTAAAATGCTGGTGAGAAATTCTTCACGACACATTTTTTTTTTAAATGTATAATTTTAAAACCAAACGTCAGATTCTCTCTGACATAAAGATGTATAGGACTCTAACGAACGGTGCGAACAAAGTGTTTGTCCAGTGTGATGCCAAGAAATAGAGCTGCATTGCGTCTTTTGCTCTGCTTTTCTGTCTATTGATATAGATAACGGGCAAAGTGCACCATTATTATGGATAACACCACTATTATAACTATTTTATAAATGAAAACTCAACCAAAACTCAAATCAAGTTTAAATTTTGATCTAAAATCTGAGCTAAATGTCTTTACACAGGGTGGAGAGATGCCCACAATAACAATAAAAAGCCCCATTATGTCCACTAGGGGGTCCTGTTGATTAAGATTTGTCACAATGTCTTTATTAGTCAAGTTTCATTTTTTGATACACTAGTGACATTTTACATACTTTTTAACCTTAAATTCCTCGGTATACATATGTAAGATGCTCTTTTTGGATCATTGCCTTTCTTCTTTTTGTGAAGTTTTGTGATGAACTTCCCATAAAAAATAACACATAAATGTTCCTATTTAAACGGGTAAAAAAAATGACCTAGAATGACAAAACTCAAATGTACTGTTTACACATACCGATGATTAAGATTTATTGGCTGCCAGCTCAACATGTCCTATACCTCTGTTTTGATGACTAGGGGCCTTTTCCCCAGACTGTCCAGGAAATGCAGCGGTGACAGCATTGTCCCGAACTCCTGGAGGTCACCAAATTTGAGTTTGTCAGTCAGTGTGGTGGCGGAGATCCCAGCCAGCGGGCCCAGGCTGGGCAGGGAGCCTGCTGTCACAGAGGGATCTGGGATTTGTCCTGGCATCGTGTCAGACTCGGTCGTGACCACAGCTAGGGAGACAGAGGGAGAAAAAACGGGAGACGAAGTCAGACGACGACTAAAACCAGATCGGTGACAAACGTGAAAAATGTCCTCTGCTTGTTATAGAACATACTGGTGCATACTTTATGGTATGAGGGTAGGGAAAAAAAAGTCACTTTCCCATTCACAAACTGGAGAAAACAGATGGAGATTTAACCTACATTTTGTTAAGGAGCTTCAAAAAGGCTTTTGCCCAAGGTGCACTGCTCCTTCCATGCAGTCGGCCTCGCCTTACAGTGATGAATTGCTGGTCTGTTATAGAAGCCGGATGCTGAGGCTGCTTTCATTAGGAATTTTTTTATTAATATTATTTTTGCTCCTTTTTCTGGAATGAATAAAAGTACAGAGATCTAGGCAAGAATTTACTTTATTTAATCCCCAAAAGGCCAAAAGACAGATGAACAACAGTGTACAAAGCAGACTCAGACAAATTCCCCATAATTCCTGGGGGAGCTACAGTTGACCATTGCCAAGAAATACCTGCTAACTGTGGTTTCCTCCTTACGAGACCTAATGTCAGAGGAGTGGAACGTGGCTGCCAAAGCACGACCTAATGTGGTAAAGTACCGAACCCAAATTTAACTTTAACTTTGTTGTGTTTAGACAAACTAAAGAATAAAAGGACATTGCTGATTTTCTTCTAATGTTATACGTTTGTGAACAGGTTTATACAGTTTCCTACCGTCTCCTCCTGGTGAACATGAACATTCAAATGTACCAGAAGGGGGAGGTGTACAAGCAAAGCCAGGCAAATTCACAGGAAATCACTACAACAGCTCAGCGGATTTCCAAGCCACATGATGAGGCCAAAAAGTACTATCTGAGGTCAATTACTCATTGCTCTTTAGCCCAAAATATCTGATAGAAATACAGCCATAGAAAACACGGTTAGTGATGATGTGAGGCAGCTCAGGGACGGGGAATTTTAAAGGAAGGCTTTATTTATACCAACTATGCAGCTGTTAAATAGTTTGTGCAGAGACCGTGAACACTTGCAAGAGATGTGAAAAAGACACGTGGGAATAACTTTCTTTTTTTTTTTTTTTTTCTTCACACTTCCCCAAAAAGAAAACTACAAGTCAAAATGACAAAGTGGGAAGTATGCAGAGCACGACCACGATGTCGGCACATGACTGCCCAGAAGCAACATTTGTATTGAAAATGATGCAGAAACACATTAGTCAAAACAAATTAGTGTTTGAAATTTTAATGAGACCAAAGCAAAATCCAGAAACCAACTTAAACCAGATGGGTCTTTAAGATTTTTTTTTTTTTTAATAAAAAAAAGTATTCACAAGCACAGAGTTTGGACTAGTGTCTTCCATGTGAATTCATTATATATCCACAACAGTGATATGATTAAAACTGATGTTAAACTCTCTCTCATGGGGATAAAAACTTCATCATCATAAATCTGAAGCTGCAATGAACAAGTTCATTAGTGGTTTAACAGAACCATCATTATCTGATTGAAACGCATGTAGGGTTTTTATGAACACGGCTTAAATAGTTTTTTTTTTTTTTTTGTAAAGTCATGTTATCAGACGACTACTGTGCCGACTGAAGCCAGTGATCAACTTGAAAGCGGAAGTTTTTCTTCAGTGCGGCATTTATCTTACGTAACTTTGTCTTTCCATCAGAGAGCCGCAGTGATAAAATGTCACAGCGGCTCTTCTGTCTCAAGACACATTCAGACCTGAGATTAAAAAAAATAATTAAATAAAAACCCAGCTTCTTCAAAACGGCGCAACACAATGTGTCAGTGTCAGACGATACTAGAAAAAAAAAAAAATAAAGGAACATTTTGTTCTGAATTGTGCACGCCGTGGCTCCCATGTGAGAGCAGCATGCAAACAAAAGACAATGATGTTTGTGTAGCATGCTCGGCGAAGTGACAGCTCCCGCTTTAAACACACAAAACTAAGGTAAAAAATAATAAGAATAATAATGCGCAGAAATGCATCGTATAATAGAGAAACATCACAGACCTGCCTCGCTGCCTGTTCACCAACTATGCTCGTCATGACCAATGCGCGGCGCGCCAACAACAAGCTGCTCACTGTTAGAAATGATTCAGCTCTCGGCTCATGAAGTTTTCTCTCAATCTCTCTCTCTCTCCTTCTCTTCTTCTCTATACCGACCTGACTTTGATCCCAGGTGCAACAAATGTCCTTTTTTCTGGTCAGCCGAGGGTCGAGAGTAGATTTTAAAAAGTGGAAATCGTTGCATCAGCCCGATTTTTTAAACGTGATCCCAATCTGGGAGGATTTGGGAATGCGGAAATTAGTCTATGCCAGCCAAACGTAAGCAGGGGATGTAAAAAAGTAACATAGTGGGGGCAGAAGTGGGGAAGTCGCACCGCTCCTCCCATAAAGAAACACTGGGGCTGCATACTGCTGCAACGACACTGTGGCTCAGATGGAGGCCTGCGCTGCACACACGGTAGCACTGATCTACACTGAACTCAAAGAGAAATGATGAAAGATCAACCATTTTCACATGTTTGCTTGGTGGTATAAAACAATATAAGTGCCTTTTAACTCCTAATCTTGCAATCTCAAGTGTAAGAAAAAGAGATTTACCACCTAAGTTTCCTATTTTCCTAATATTTTCAACCTCGATTATTAAGAACCAGATGTAAAAAACACCAGCACCAAACACCACTCTGAATGTAGATTTATTGTAATTGTTCAGCAGCATAGATAAGCAATCAATGCTCATTTTACGCATCTTTTATATTTAACAAAGAAGTCAAAATCTGAAAGGTAAAAAAATAAATCATAAGTTACATCTTGATAAGATATATAGTATATATCTATATATATATAGCACTGGATGTTTTCATGGAAAACTTTCAACATTTTTAACAATGAGGTCAAACCACAGTTGATGACGTTGAGGTATGTAGGTACTTAACATGGATGAATATGTAGATACAACATTTACAGCAATCAATACACTATTGACACCAAAACACAAAACCATACTGTAACATTAAATTCCACATTACATCTTAGATCTAGGAACAGATCAGATATATATGAGAGTTGAAAATTATTTGGAATTTCTCAGCATGCGTTTTTTTAAAAATCAAAACTTACTCCTTCAGTCCCTCCTGTTTTTAGAGTAAAAGCCATGCTTTTAGCTACATCACTCTGTTGGCTATGTATCTGGAGAAAGTTTATATGTTTGCTTTGTCACACACAAGACATTTCATGAATGTATTCCTTGAAGTGTTACAGCATACTGTGGCATATGTTGTTCATATCATTTCAAAGTCAGGAACCTGCAAACAGAGAAAACCAGAGAGATCAGACAGTTAATCTCCGTCTGTACATTATTATAAGGCGAGGAGAGTTGGAGAGTTGAGGATGTCAACAGATTCAGCTTTGGCCCCTCCACCTTTATGGCTGTCCAGTCCCTCTGTAAGAGAGTCCAGCTCAGGACAGGCGAATGTGAACACAGACAGGTAGCTGCTGCAGGTGGGGGTGGAGGTCACCACAGGAGTGCTGAGAGGCTCCAGGTCGTTCGAAACAGACTTATACAGGGTCTCCCAGTCCGAGACCCCGAGGGAACTGCTGAGATCTATGTCTGGCACGGATCGAGCCGTCTCCATGGGGGTTTTCTCCTCCAAACTGGGTAACATAGTGTCCAGCAGACCCTCCTTAATGTCTAGCGAGGGTTCGAGATCGCAGATGTTGATTTCAGCACTGGCGCACAGCAAGATATTGGAGTTCCCAGAGATGGCTGTGGACGGATCGCTGGCAATATCCATGTCCTGGAGCGAAGGAGCCTCCTGTGTGCCATCCTCTGGTAGTCTGTCCTCGTCTGGACTGGGCGGGAGCTCTGGGGACCCTGGGGGCTCCTGGAAAATAGCCTCCAGCTCCTCTGACATTTGGCACACTGGTTTATGTGTAGCAAGGATAAATTCGAGCCGCTCTTTCTCTTTGAGGAGGTTGGCTATTTCTGTCTCCAGGGCTGCTTTTTCCTCCTCCAGCTTGTCTGTCTCCTTCAGATAAAACAGATAAATCAAAAATCATCCAAATGGGAAAACACACAACAGTAGGTGCAACAGACTGCTGAGTAAATGCATCATTGTTTACTTACAGCTTGCAGAGTGTCTGTGAGTTCCCTCCGTCTGTTGCGACACTTTGCTGCAGCCATTTTATTCCTCTCCCTCCTTATCCTCTTTTTCTCTTCCTCCTCTGGAGACAGCTGGGATGCGAGAGAAATAATTCAGTTATTACCTTGACGAATTCAGCCATTTCTCCTCCTAATCCACTACATCCGTTACCAATTCATCCTCTGAAAAATGGCAAAAGCATGTTTCGCTGCAATGCGTCTAAAAATAGACCATTGTTGCAGACTCGCTGTGACCTGAATATAAATTGACTGCCTAAGGAAGGCACACAGCCAGCACAAGGCACCAGAGAAGCATGTACAATAGCAGTGTTCACACACAAGGAAAATCAGATTGGCATATGTAAATTCACACTATTGACCATCCTTGTCCAATAGCAGGTAGACTTCATCAGAGCTAACCTACCTGTTCTGTTTTCCCCTTTCTGACAGCATTTTTTCCTTTATTCCCGCCTGCTTTGGGTGTTGCCTGGTGAGAGCTTTGCGGTTCATTGGCTTGTTTGCTACCAAGAGACGGGGAGACAGATGTAATAATCGTAGGCTGGACCATCCACTGGAAATCTGGGGTAGAGGAAATTGCAGTGACTGTTGGAACAAATGGAGTGTCCTGAGCGCTCATATCTTGGCAGACGTCCTGAAAAAAGGAAATAATCGACAATGGAGATTTTAAAAAAATATCATAGTAATAATGATTCTATTCCCATAGCATGATTTAAAATAGAGATAAATATAATATCAATCATCTGTCAAACCTACAAATGATGTGTTTTTGTGTCTGAAACAGAAGGTTTAAGCCTGCATGTGTTTTATTTTTCTTGAAATATACCCGACCAGAAATAGCCTCCTCCAGATCAATATTTGACTTTATCATTGTTTCTGACGTCAACACTGACGCAGAGATGCTGTGGAGTCTCCTGAATGGATTTATTTTTCTCAATGAACCGCTGCATCGACACGCTCA
The DNA here is from genome assembly GCA_016801845.1 of Polydactylus sextarius. Taxonomy (NCBI): domain Eukaryota; kingdom Metazoa; phylum Chordata; class Actinopteri; family Polynemidae; genus Polydactylus; species Polydactylus sextarius. The sequence continues at coordinate 9,303,942 of CM028919.1, forward strand.
CATTTTCGGTCCCAGGACGTCGGAATCATAACAAGACGACCTATTCAGTGCAAATGTTGTCACGTTTTACACCTGCGCTCATCTCTCGTTCAATTCCATTTCAAGTTTATTTTTGAACAAACACACACACACGCACAAAAAAAAAAAGACGTTTAAAGAATTAAACGCACCCAATTAATTAAAATCGTATCAATCAGATCCACCACCACCACCATGAAGATAAAAACCAATGGGCCACTCAGTCTGTGATCACATTAGATATATGTTTGTGAACGAGGTGCCCCCCGCCTCCCCCTCCCCCTACTGGGCTATATGTGGAATATAAATATATATATGATCAACAAAGCCATTCATACCTTTGTGTTGCTCTCTGAGGAGGAGGAGGAGGAGGAGGAAGAGGAGGATGGAGAGCTGATCGCCTCTTCTGGCGTCTTTTGGCAAAGTGTCCCGACAGGAGACTCTGTCCGGCAGGTGGTAGAGACTGAATCCATGTCAGGCGTCAGGTTATTATGATACATCAGGAAAAATTAAAAAAAAAAACTAAAAAACAAAACAAAACAAAAAAACCCCACACACACATTCATACACACGCGCACATAAGTCCAGATCAATGACAAAAGATGAGTCTGGCCTTCATCTGATCAGAGCAGGTCGGGTTTTTTCTCCAGGTATATACCTGGCAACTGGACGACTAGAATGAAAGCCCCTCCTTTTATGCTCTGCTAGAATTTTATGAATGAACCAAGACTGTACCATTCGCGGAGGGGCAGGGGGGTCAGACTGACAACCACACGGGCCTACATTTTGGTGTAAAACAACACAATTTTGTGATTTATCCTCCAGTAGATTTCATCCACGAACAATATATATATATATGATATATATAAACAGCTGATATATAAAAAAGGTTTTATTGCCATGATAAAATAAATAAATAAATAAAGCCAGACAGTAGTTTCCACCACCGATCACAAACGTCGGCTGCACATGAATGTAATGTAGGGTGAGAAACGTGAGCCTATTTATAAATACATATAAGATATGTAACCATTTCATGGACGATGAGAATCTGATGCTGTGGTTCATTCATTTAATCAAGAATGAACAAAGAGCAGGACACAGACAAATATATATGTATATATATATTTGTATATAATATATATTGTATATATTGTATGTAATATATATGTATATATATATTTGTCATCATAAGGTCACCTTAAGCCTTTTGAACAGCCATTTAAAGAAAAAAAAGCTACAGCTTACGTGTGAAATCTGCTTAAATTACTATTAAAAATAAATAAATGAATGTTAAAATAAAAGGTAACATTTTAAACAGTGTGACGGACATCTCTCAGTAAGCTCTGCGCTTCCAGGACTGTGTTTCTCTAAAGATAATAATCGAGGACTGTTGGCAGACATAATGAAATGCTGCTGAACTGTTTACTTCGGGAGGTGGTGGTGGTGCTGAAGAGGAGAAGTTGCAAATGTGGGGGCGGGGTGGTCACGTGACGCGACCCGGAAGTGGAGGGTGGAGGGGTGTGTGTGTGTGGGGGGTTATGTTTAACAGGAGCAGCATCATCTTCGACTCATCATCACCATCATCATCTGAGCACATGAGCGGTGCCATGTCTACACTGTGGTCTGCTCCTTGTATCTTCTGTTACATACTTACCTGCTGATCCACAACATGTCTGCATCAACACACCCACGAAGACGTGCTGCAGCTGTAAACTACTATTAGACTGAAAATTGAAAACTGCAAACTCATAAGGTGAAATGATACATCAAACTTTCTTAAACTGATTTTCTGTACAGATTTTCCTTTCAAGAACGACAAATAAGACTTTCAGCTACTACATTCAGCAATATTGCAACTATATGGAAGTGAAGGTACAAGCTTTTGCTTTAAAGAACATTTATTAGACAAATATCTCTCTTGTTAATTTAATATTGCATGAACAGGCTCATAGGACTCGAGTCCAGGACTCAGACTCAAGTCCGATTTGTGCCTTAATTTTATGGACTTGTGACTTTGACTGGTGCATTAACTATATTTGCTGTATGTTTTGTAATATCCAATAATAATTAGTCATAACATTCATATCTAGGCTACATTTCTGTGCATGTGCAATAATTTCTATCATTACAGTTTAATAATTGTTTGATTTGGAACATACGTTTTCACATTATCACCTGTCAGTGTGTTGTAGATAGTGTGCATGTGTGATAGCTGCGTCATTTGTGACGGACTCCGCTTGGACTTGACTCGGATCAGTAGTAGAACTTGACTTGGACTCGAAAACTGGAGACTTGAGACTGGACTTTGACTCAAGTTTAGTGACTTGACTACATCTGTGAAAAGGTCTGAAATGATGAAACCGGTACATAAATGACTGGATTATTTGGAGACGCCTTAATATTTTGGATTTAAGTTTCTAAATTTTTTTTCTTTTTAGCTGCATCCTATACATCATATCACAGTAGGCGTTCTCCCTTTAACAACAGATATAATTACCATATTAACTATTAGTAGTGTTTCACTACACTGACCTCACAACACATTATTTAGTTGAGTTAATTCTTCAATAAAAAAGAAAAAAGTGAGGACATTTTTTTTTCCAAACACAACCTGATGGATGCAGCTTGATCAAGTCATTACAACTTTAATATTTACATTACAACAGTGTATTTTAGTGTTTCTTCCTTTGTGTGTTTACAAAACTAAAAATTATTACCTTATGACAATATGTCATTTATATAAATACTAAAGTAAAAGTTACAGCTGCTTCAATACAATAAATGTGTCAATAGCAGGGCTTTTAGGAGAAGCTTTTCAGACTATTTTAGACATTTATTATATGTTTTTTGTTACAATTCATCTTCCTAAGAATAAATTACACAATTAAAATAAAATATGCTCCCACTCATCTATTGCCATATAGTTCCCACGCTTTGTACAGTCTTCTCAGCTTTTGGAGGTTGGGTTTCTGTAATTCCTGCAGAGACAAGAATGCTTAGTCACCACCAGATTGCTTTGCTTTGCTAAACAAAGACTCGAATACTATTTATCCTAAAGTTCAGCGTGCTGCTGCCGTTCAAGTACCTTCTGGTCTTTGTCCAAGTGGAGGGTGTCCACTAGCGGAGCGATCGAGGGACGACCGTGGGCGCACTGGAACGGCAACTGACAGCAAGATAAGGATGCTACCAGGCTGTGGCATTCATCTCTGCTAAGACTATCATTGAATTTGATCGCACCTGTTTGACAGATACATGTGTAGAAATAGTAAGTACAAACCACAGTAGAAAAATTAAACAAACTGGATGTGAACAGGATGGAGGGAAATAATTTCATATTACCATGGCACGCGAGGGAGGCGAGAACTTTGAGCACAGTGAGAGGCAAAGTTCCTCTCACTCTACCAGCTGAGCGGAGTAACTAAAACAGTGAGAGACAATACATTTGAATCATCTAATAGTAAAACACTTCATGTTTAAGTGGTGGAACGTGAGCTTACCTCAATCTGCTCCCGAAGATATTCCTGACGTGAGAAAAACCAGAATGATAAAAAAAAAAAAAAAAAAAAAGAATTGTAAAACGGAGTAAATAACTAAATAGTAAATGATCTTAATCTGTAAGTTTCACACATCTTACCTCAACTATGGACTTAATAACTGATGATCTCCCTCGTTTCAGCTCATTGCTTTCCTTCTCCACAAAACACATCGGTACCTTACCCACAAACACTTGAGGATCTGCTGCCTCTGAGAATTTCATCTCCAAGCCCAAACTGTGTAAATGTGTCTGACAAGATCTGTAGAAGGAAAAATTCACAATCTATTATCGATAAAGGAAACGTCATTATACTTAATAATCTGAGTTATAATGTCTGTGATATGAAATAAATTAACTGAGGGGAAAAACTGAACTATTATCCTTTTCAGCTGAAGTTACTTAAAAAAAAAAAAAAACATACTTAGCCGTGGGAGGCTAGGCTCTGTGCTCTGTAGGGATGCTATTAAACAGTGAGAGTCTAAAGGCTGCGTGGTTCTATTTGACAGTAAAAGGCACAAACACACAACAATGACGAAAAGAGGTTTAACACATTTATAGATTACACAATACAGAATCCAGGCTGTTTGCATCATGAGGTAATTCAGACTCTCTAGTGAAAGAAAAAAAAAAAAAACAGTCAACAACCGAGTAATCTTTGCATTTTAGTTTTATGGTTTTCAGACATTTAACTGAAGCTTTTTCCGTTGTATCTTGAGGGAAATCGTGATGAAACCCAGTCTATCCCTCCAATCTGTCATCTTTACTGCTACCATCCCACAACTCATTGCCAAAATTTGATGCCGGGCGTCTTAGTCATTGTACTGAGCAGACAATATTTTCTTAAACCTCAACCAGATTAAGACTCAGTGCAAGATAAGTAAATCCATCAAGCAGTGACATCATCATCACATTAAAGTTGGAAACACCCGTTTATCTTCAACGTCTTCAACAGCACATAAAGTACATGGGGCCTGAACACAGAAGACACAGCAAGATGCAGTTTACATCCACGTCTGTGGATGATTCATATAGACAACAAATACTGACGCTCACAACAATAATGTACAGATCACTAACAGGTAAAGAATTAATATTGCTTTAACTGCCAGAATATATACTTTGGATGACACTATACTACACAAAGTCAGGTTTTAAGTCAGTCAACTCATGGTTTCTGCACATGTTGGATATAGTATATATACATAAACTGACCTGAGTAGTCTGAGCTCCTCTTCGGTTACACTGATCTCAAGAGGTGGAGAAACAGTTGATGAACACAAGCGTCTCTCCCCTGATGCGTCTGGATCCTCGTAAGAATCTGTAACAGCAAATACAGTTACCACTACAGTATCACAGCAATTTTTAATATTAACACTGAGTTTAACGTCTGTATTTTATTTGTTTTACCTGCAACTAGATGTTCAAGTCGTACTCTCTCGTGTGCAGCATGTTGATCCACCAGTACGAGCAGATTACCTGTCGTTTCAATATAAAAACATATGAGATGTTGGTAAAACAATAAATGACAAAACAGTGACGAATATACCTTCTCTACCTTCAGATTTGCTTTGTGCTGCAGGGTCTTCATCTCTTGTGTTGATGAGACACGCGAGAAACTTCTTATCCACTTGATGAATAACCTGTGAGATAATTACACCGCGGTTACATCATAACATCAATGATAGCGCAGTTGTTGAAGTGTTATAAAAACCATTTTGTCAGAATATTCAGTTGAAGCCAAGCACCTTCATTGAGTGAATCATGGTTTTAGAAAAGCGGTAAGGAAACAGGATGTTGTGGATCTTAACAGCCAGTCCATCAGCCTGCCCACTTGTTATGTCGACGCCAACCTGTAGGCAGAGAATATGATGAATTATTCAAAACAATCACAGATACGTGCTAAAACGATGTTAGTTCACAAACATTACTCGCCATAGGAGGTCGCACAAACACAGGATTTTTCCATTTTGAGTACATTGAGGAAAGAGAATTGGAGTCCTCACCATCACCGTCATCACCGACGTCATCTGTAACAGAAGACAAAGGTGCATATAAACACAAATTTCATTTCATTTCGTACACTGTGTGTGTTTTAAGCTCTTACGTTCTACAGCCTGATCTGTCTGTGAAGTACCTCTGTCTTCAAGCCCTGAACTAATCACTCTTTCTGTCCTGGATTTAGGCAGAAACGGCAACACTAGATCCACCTGAAATGGGTAACACCTGTACTCCATCCCTGCATGAACATTATGGTAAACATGAGCACTGCTGCTAACATGTAATCCGCACAAGACGGTCAAATCAATCACAGTCCAGGTATTAAATTATGTGGACTAACGTACCTGTTTCAGAGATGACACTGACTGCCATATTGGTGACATCAGATGTACAACACACTTGTGTTTCTTCAGTAGCTGGTTCCTCATATTTGCTGAGTCCAGTAACTTTGTTGACATAAACCATCTTTCCCACAGACGTGTCATAGTGATGAAGCCAGTCACCTGACGTTGTATCTTCATCCTTTTCAACCAATCCAGGGTTTGTAGTAAAATCTGAGTCTGGCTCAGGATTCAGAGCAGTGTCACAACAGTTTTCATTGTTGTTGCTGTCTTGATCATCATTACCACCACCAGGGCAGGTTCTCTCCTGTGACGTAGTCCCGGAAACATCTGGTAACACGTCAAAATCCTCTGTCTTGAATAGTTTCATGTGGCAGAGTTTAGCTGATAAAGATATTTTGCTTTTATTCTCAGCTGGTTTTAGTTTAGCTAAAGCCGAAGAGAGTTGGCAGGCTTCTGATTTTGCACTGTGTCTCGTTCTTTCCTGCTTGTGCAACATCACTATCTTGCTGATCTTTCTGGCAAGTCAACGGATTCAAAATGAGGCTGGTTGTCTGAGGGAGTCTTTCATTCTTCTGTGAACGAGTCTCCAGTGAGGGTAGTTTCATTTTATCAGATTTACCAAATATTCTTCTAAACTTGTCAAGAGATCCAGTCTCCTGACATAAAGACAACCTTGGACACGGTTCAATTCGGGGGATTTTTGAGGGAACGACAGGAGCTGAGTCTTTGTGTAGTGTATCATGTATATGGGCTGTATTAACTGAAATTTTGCACTTTGATGTAAAAGATCGCTCCACACCTTTTTGCGTTAAATTTTGCTGCTGAAATCCCAACTTGTTGATTTGGGACAAGCAGGGAGCCTGCAGACTTGGATGAATGAATGGATCAGATAGACTGATCTTCCTGTTACTTATTAAAGTCTGTCTGTGTCCTTCTGTGCCCTGACAGTTGGGTAATAACTGCTCAGTATTCTTTAAAACAGGTTCAATCTGTTGAGTGATGCTGTCTGATAAAATCACATTGCTGGCTGGAGTGGTATTGTTTAACTGTATCTCTCTTTCTTTTGAAATCTGTGTTTTTTCAGTCTCTCGTTGTCTGACCAACCTTGACTCGCATAAAAGTCGAGAGCCTTCCTCTGCACTACTGAATGTTTGCTCTTCTTTTTCAGTAATGTTACTAATGCTATCAGGTGCGGCTTGAACTTCATCAAACTGTGACTCATCTCTACATTCTTCATATATGCATCCTTCACTTTGTATCTTTTCATCCTCATCTTCTTTACGCTCCGTTAGACCAGACTGCCGACAAATGTTGTCCTCAGAAACGCAGTCACCTTTTCGTTTACGGTAAACAGATTCAGACGCCAGTTTCATTCCAATACTGAAATCTAGTGTGGAAGCTATGCTGGTTCCCTGACCATCTTTGTCGTTTTCCTCTTCTTCTTGTTCAGCATCGTCAAGACTAAGCAGCTCAGAAGATGCGTAGTCCAAGTCATCTTGAGAAAACACAGCTACCAAGTTCTCTCTCCTCATAAAAGCTTTAACCGCCTCTTCAACGCAGAGCAAAATGCCGTCCCAATCTTTGAACTCGATTAGAGTTTTGGCAGGCTCAAGACAAATGTCATACTCTGAGTAAGAGCATTTGATATTAATGATGTATACTCCATAGAGCTCTTGGCTTCTTTTGTGCTTAAGGCTCCTGTTGGCAGTCTGTCCATCTGGGCTTTTTTCATTTTTCTGATTTGAACTTCCCAGGCTGCGAAGAAGAAAATTCAACAGCTTGTGTATCCGTGTTTTCAGCAGCAGTCTTTCGTTTACATACAGGAACTGTAAGCTGTTGCTGTAGTGTCCCTCTCTGCCGATGTAACCGGTCACCTCAAACTGTCCGTGTGTGTAAACAACTTCCCCAAGTTTCTGTGCTCGACCAAGGCTGTGTATCTGAACAAACCTGTGGTACGTGTTTTTGGCTTTGGGAAGCTGAACCATCATGGCTCCTGTGCAGTCATTCTTCAGGGTGAAAGACACAGAAGGATGCATCAAAGAAATAGCCTCCAATCTGTGTCTGATCCTCTCACCCTCCAGCACAGCATCCAATCTCTTCCTGCGGACTGGCATGTTATGGAAAAAGTTACAAATGATGACAGTTGTTCCCGCAGATGGTCGAGCAGTTTCTGCTTTGAAAACATCCAAACCTTTGCCGTTTTTGAACATTTTCACATATGTTGTCATTGATGATCTGGTCCGGGATGTGATTTCAACAAGTGTAGCTAAAGACACTATGCTCGCCAAAGCTTCTCCTCTAAATCCATACCACCTGAGGTTGTCTAGGTCTTCCACAGAGTTGCATTTGCTCGTGTGGTATCTGTTTCCCACACAGTCCATGTCCTCAGCGCTGATCCCAGTACCGTTGTCGATTAACTGAACTTTTAACGCCTCCGTGTCCATCCTGACTCCCACACACGTCGCCTCAGCATCGATGCTGTTCAGGATTAGCTCCTCCACGCATTGTTGAAGAGAAGGGACGGCGACACCGGAGCGAAGTTTACCCTGAACCTCTTGAGGCAGACACTTAATCATGTTTGAATGTGTAGTAATAAGACAACTACTCAACTGACTGTTGTCATGCTATGTAAACGTCCTGTAGCATTAGCTCAGTGCTAGCTAGCCGCGAGAGTCCTAGCGATAACTACATTTTAAAAACTAATTTAAAAAGATAAAACACATTAATAATAGAATAACATGCTAAAACGTACGGTTAAACCAACTCGGGTACTGTTTACAGTCAACGTGGCACATAAAGACAAACACGTAGCAGCTAACCTCGAAAGTCATGGCGCCACCTGCCGGTGTGAAGGACCTCGACTTCTTTTTCTTTTTGTCAATGGGAAAACAGCAACCACCGTTTAATTTGTACACCGCCCCCTACCGTCCACAGTGTGTCATAGCATGTGTTTATAAACGAAAATTTTTTTTTTATTTTATAAACTCCCATTGTATTTCCTATAATTTCCTCGACCAAATACAAATAAAATATTATAGATAAAATACGAATACAAATATAAAATATTCACAGAGCCTCTCTTCTTGACTATTCATAGCAAATCTTATTATTTTCTCCTCCCTCAGTGCTTCTTTGTTAATCTCTTATCAAGTAGACTGCATTTTACACAGGAGTTATTGTTAAAGGCTCTGTTGTATCTAAGTGTTTCAGTAAGACAGGGAAGTCAATCCAAGTCAATCCAAGAACTCAATCCAAACCTATTATTCTAACCAACACATCAGTTAACATTCCTTATATGTATTAGCAGTGTCTAACACTTCTACTTCAGTGTAGTTTTAAAGTAAAACCCAAAGCTTAAACAGCAAATATCCTTTTTGTCTTTATAAGCCTAGATTGTTTCAGGAGTATCTGATCAGGTTTTAGACCATCATGAGCTAGTCCTGAGAAATATACCAGCTGTTGCTCGTACTTTTGGCTCCACTGAGACACTTCAGTCAGTTATCATTGGGCCCAGATGCAGAGTGTTTGGTCAGCAGGATGTTGATGTTAGTGCTGATTGCTGGATTGGAAATGTCTGCAAAGATCCAGTTCTCCTGGTTCCACACATCACTTTCACTTTTGCAGATGATTAAGCCTTTTTAGATAAAAGTAATCCAATACTCCCTTACTGTTATTACTAAAATAAACATTCAACACAGTGCAGCTTTCAGACAGGAATTTCCATTTATTAATGTAATTCCATATATTGTAGTTGTTGAGGAGACCTAACATATTAACATTTTCAACTCATGAGTTGCATTCCAACTAATAAAAAAACTAAATAAATAACAAAGCTACTTTCAAGTTAATATTACGGGCACAATTCAGGAGACATTTTATCTTACAATGTTAAAGGATGAGTGCTCTAAGCGGTCGATTGTTTTCTCATTCGTAAACTCCGCCTTGGCTATGTGAGACTGGGGGCTCCCCGTGGTTCTCAGCCATTCTTGCATTTCTTTAACCTTGCTGCGTGGTCCTTGTAGCTGCCCCTGAACAGTTCCTGCGCTTGTATTTTGGACCCATCCAACTAGGCCAAGCTTCTTCCCTTCTGCCTGTAAAAATGAAATGGATGGTAATAAAGAGAATATAGCTAGGATGGGATAGATATGATTTAAAATGGTGAAAAAGAGCTGTGCAGAGGGCACTGAGTGCTAATTAAGTCAGATCTTATCTGACTATTGGGATCAGATACAAGATACAAGAGAGATACAAGATACAAGATACAAGAGAGAACATATATATATATATATATATATATATACACATACATACATACAAACACACACACACACATATATACACACACACACACACACACACACACATGTATTACAATATCTATTTTTATATATAAATATAAATATCGCTATAGTCATAAATACCAGTGATTGAAGCCTTAGAATTACGTGATACAAATCCATATTGTGTAATGCAAAGACAAGAAATTAGTGTGTTGAAGTTAAATGCATTGAAATATTGAAAAATAGTCGCTGACATTGAGAACAGTGCAACCAAAGAAGAATCTAGAACCTTTTACAAACCACCAATCAGACTAAACTTATTAGAGCTAGCTAAAAAAAACTTACTTGAGTATATTTCCGAAAAAATACACCCTGCACTCTGCCAAAAACTTCATAATCCACTGAAATTAATTCTTCATTGGACATAGTGGACCTAGAAAAGAAGAAATAAGACGTTGAGTTACGAGTAGTGTGAGTTAGGAACCCACCACGCTGCTATGCAGGTGCTACATTTCAGCTACAAGCTATGCTAACACTTGTCACTTGTATTTAAACGGTTTACATTCTTGGCAGCTGCCAGGTTAAATTAATATTCAAATTGTGACAAAATAGCCCACAGTTTATTACACACCTACCGGAATTTTGTTGGGACGTTGTAAGAGAACCATCCGGTGTTGCAGACTAACTGGGGTTCATGTTAACTGGTATCCCCGGATGTTGCGTCCGCAGATTCGTCAATTTTCTATGCGCCTGTGTGAAGTGTGAAAAAAACATAAACATCAAAACCACGTCAACATCTAATGTATACATGCGAAGTCTTTTGGCCACAAAAGAACGAAATAGTTCCCATTTCCATGTACAATTATCAACATTTGGTTGTTTAGAAAATGACGAATCTGTGGATGCGATATCTTGAGCACCGCGTGACACCAGTTAAACGGGAACTACCACAGAATTAGTAATTCACCAGATACCCTAGAACACCATGTCAGCTACGCCGCCGTTTCAAAACATACGGGACTCTGACTGCGGAAGTGACGTTTTGTTTAAAGGACCAATCGAAAAACACCTGTGGTTTCTAGGCAACGAGTTAAAACACTCTGAAAAGGCGTCGCAGTTTCGCACCAATTTTCATCTAAATTCTGTTACATTTTATACTGACGACGATTTTTCCTTTTGGGCGATTTTAGGAAAGTGAACTATTGTTCGCTAGGTAGGCCTACATTTTCTAATAACTTATTTCATTTGGCTTGTAAATTGTATCCAAAGAAATCAAGAAACGTCATATCTAGTGTTGTTAAGTGTTGTATTACACAGGTTAGGGACCAGCTCTTTTTTATTTATGCTATTCATTAAAAAATAAATACATTTTGATACTTGAAGTCTTCCCATCCTCGCTGTCTTAAAAGGTGAGTGTTATATTTTGGATTAAAAAAAAAAAAACAAGGTAAAAAGGTTTTACATTTTCTGGAGGTTTTGGTTGTATCGCATTTATCCCTAAAGTTCTCAAAATAAAAGCAAAAAACATTTAAACGTCTACAGTTGGGTGAAAATTATGCAAACATGATCTGCTGATTGAAATCTTTAGGTACCAGAGACTGACTTGCGCTATTTATGAGATACAAATAGTCACACACTTGAAATACTAACAAATCCATACACTCTTTGTCCCCTGTACTTTTTGTTCTTTTAACCTAAAGGAAAAGACCCTCAGCAGTCATGAGCACATACACGAGAAGACGACTCTGTCCTCAAGGGCAGCCCAACATTGCAGGACCAAGACGAGGGAATGTAATACCTGGCAGGAGACGAGATGGAGCTGACTGTCCATTTCCAAACAAGCCTGTTTGCCACAGAAGACCTCTCAACCCCAGGACAGGAGACTCACTTGATTTGTATGATTTTGAAAAAAGACAGCCATTAGGCACTTTCTTGCACCAGGAACATCAGTTTAATGGAATCAGAGAGTCTATTAGATCACAGCAACCTAGAAATGAGTCTTTCAGACTGTCAAGTGGAGAAATGCAGATTACCAGAGCAATTCAGGCAAAAGAGCTAATGCTACGGGAGAAGTTGAACAAGATTGAAGAGAAAATAAGACGTCTTAGATCCAGTGAGGATAGTGTTGATGTTGTTACCGATGATGTGAAGAGTGGGGAGGAAAGACACAAGAGGGGAAAAGCTGAGACTGAGCAGCAGAGAGAAGCAGTGAGAAACAAAAACATGTTGATGCAAGATGGAAGACAGGAAGATGTTAAACAAACTCGCAGGAAGCAAGATCAGAGGAATGAGGACAAAATGAAGAAGACACGCGAAGAAGAGGGAGCCAGGTGGAAACAAGAAGTTTCAAACATGCCTCAAATAAGTCATCAAAAAACTGCTCCTAATGTCACATCACGAAACCACAGAGGTGTAGAAACAAAGATATCTGGAGTATCCGCTCTCCCACCAGTTCATAGTCCGGCTCGTTCCACCAGACCTGAACAGGAGGAGCAGCTTCTCCCCTGCAGGATCTGCAACAGAAAGTTTGCAAGTCAAAGGATAGAGAAACACATTCAAATCTGTGAGAAGGTGAACCAATCGCATCGCCGAGTCTTCAACTCCTATGTGAATAGGACCAAAGGATCCGCCTTAGAGGAGTTCTTGAAAACTCATAGCAGAAGCAAAACTCCAGAGGTAAATTACATCAATCTTATAGTGAACTCACCACAATTAACTGATCTCAGTCTTCACACAGTTCACTCTATGAGCTCGACTGGAAATTTAGGATTATTTTTGATTTATGTTTGACACTTCTATAGGAGCTTAATGTTAAATTAGATATGTTAAAAATTAGTATTTGACACAGGTGTTTATCATCTTTTATTCAGGTTTTACAGAAGAAACACCAAAGACAGAACTTCAAAACAAACACAAAGAGCGTGCAGCAGAGTCGACTGCAGCCGTGACGGCCCAAGTGAGTCGACCCAAACTGTAAGAGCTGCTTTATTTGATGAAACGGTTATAATTTTGTTTATTTTTTTACATTGTGTATTTTGTTTTGTATTTATTGTAAACATTTTGCCATGCTGTAGTTGTGTTAATTCATCTTCATTATCTATCTAATGTTGGATGTGGTTTAGGTTGGTTTTAGTGCTGAGGGAACAGCGAAGTGTAAGAAGTGGCATTAGATTAAGGTCAAACAGCTGCTCCACAAGCTTCAGTCTTGGTGCAGTTGATGTTTTTTTGTAAATACATCCCTTGAATTATTCGATTATTTCTTGTAACAGACCCGTTGTCCTCAGAACTGCCCAAGATATCTGTGACTCTTTACAGGGATAACACACTTTAACATCACTGATAATCACAACATGTTGTAGCGTAGCTTATAGTGAGGAATATTGACCGTACACATGTAACAAAAAAAAAAAAAAAAACAGCTATAACTTTTATTTATGCTTTTACACAAACCAGGAAGCAACAGTGTGACTGTGAGATAAGGAGTGTTTGTTTATATAACGGTTACATCTTCCTCGATATTTGGTAAACTGCTGAAAAAAGTAAACAATTTTTCAAAATGTATTCAATGTATATATATATATATATATATATATATATATAAAGAATCACAAAGAGATAGCATTGTCGTATTTGCTCTAATTTTGGTTTAGCTAGCTTGTAAGGCACTCAGACTGTATTTAATTTTGCATTTTCCTGCATGAAAACACTGCCAGTGTTTACACCGTTGACATCCGACAGTTCACCGACCACGACCAGCTCGTGAGTTAACTATAGTAAAGGGTTTTACACGTATATTTGTAACACACAATAAATCAATAAACCAGCGAACCTCAAATAAAACAAAACAAAACAAATCGATAATGGCTTTCACAAATTATGCATTCTTTTTTTGTTTTTTTTTGTTTGTTTTTGTTTGTTTTAAAACGTGAGAAAGTACCAAAGACAGATAAAATGTTTTTGTTTAAAAAATGCAATAAAAAAAAAAAAAAAAACATTAGAGCTGCGAGGTCAGCTACGTTATAATTGCTTTAAAGACCATGTTTTCCCACCAAAACTGTTCAAGTGTCCATACATATAAAGGAGACAGACCTACATGTGCTGTGCCAACAAGAACTCAAAGAAATCATAGACGGCAATACGGAAAAAAAAGTAACCTACTAGTTAAAAATGAATCAGTAGTTTTGTGTCTCACACAAATGTTCTTTATATGACAATACAACATGCAACAAGGATACATTTGCATGTAAGTAATTAGAATATGTTTCGTAATAGCTAGCGTGTCCCATAAATATGACACAGAGTTTCAGAGGCTATATTGTTTACGGCACTTTAAGAAAACCTGGTGAGAAATAAAAACAATTAGAAGTAAAGTGATATTTAAGAAAGCTATGTTTTCACATTAGAAGACTGTGCCGACATGAGTATGTGCAACATACTTGCTGCCAATCTGAACAGTTGAAATGAGGAAACCTTACGTTTTTGGATGCACTAGCAGGTGGTTTCCTATTTGCATAAGCTGGTCTTCCCTGTTGTATGTGATAAATACTAACATCTGAGGCACTAAGGACCGAAACCTCAATGATGACATCACTTAAAAGTCAACAATAATACCAGCAACACTTGGACTTAAGATTCACATTGCAGAATAACCCCATGACCAGATTGTCTCTCGCAGGTGTCAAGGTCCGATGCTTCATGTTGAATCCAGTCAACATTTCAGTCTGTGGAGAAACTAGTTAAATCACTGCACCCAGGTGAACACAAATGTGCATATGAGAGTGTGCAAGGTATTATACAGTATTACATATGCAGTAAAATGTAATCGTGCAACTGAAGCATTTTTGCAAAACACGTATACTGTAATGTAACTGTTGTGAGTGGACATGAAGGTGCACTCTCTACTACACCTCTGACCGAGCCGCCGCCTCCCTCCTAAAACCAGCTTGTTTAATTCAATATGTGCTGTGAGTTGTGACACACACTTCTCCTCCCATCATCTGGAAATGTGCAGGCTGAAGATCACACGCTAGCTCCTGCAGATCTGCTCCCGTGGTTTGTGAATCCGCCCCCTCTTCCTCCTCCGTCCCCGGGCATGCGATCCGAGCGGTTGTGGTTTACGTTGCTGTCACGTTGTCCCGCTTCTCGTAGCGATGAACAGTTGATCGCTGCCCAGAGCCTCTCGTTCTCCTTCTGCTGGTCACTGACCTAAAGGGCGGCAGGAACAAAGGTTATGTCGTTTCTTGTGCGCATGGATCAAAGTTCTGGCTCTGAATCAGAGGGACATCTCACCTGCTTCTCGAGCATTTGGATCCTCATTTCTTGACGGGCGACCGTCTCTCGCAGCTGTAAAATACACCGTAGGTTAAATACTGTTTCAATGGGACGTTCTCATTAGTTCATGATTTTCACTGTATAAATCTGATACCTGTGTGACCTCGCTACGCGCACTGCAACATGCACCCGATTCTTCTTTTTTGTAGATCTGGGTCTCGTCCAGTCCGTTGACGTTGTCACAGCCCATTCGTTTAGTCTGTGGAGACAAAGGAAGAGGAGGAAGTCGAGAACGGACATGAAAAACAGTATTTTTATTTACAGAGTGTATAAATAATATCTAGATTAGTGCAAACAACTGCTATCCTGGTATTACCGATAGGTCTTTCTTACTGCTGACTGCTGCTGCCGCAGCCTTCAGCTCTTTCAGCTCCTCATAAGGAAGAGTGACGCTGTCAGAGAAAGAGGAGAGCTGGTCTGGAGTGCAAAGCTCGGAGCCTTCTGGCAACGGGATGAATTCTGCATCCTCAAGCTCCTGTTGAACGAGAACCGTGCTACTTTAGAGGACTACGAATCTCCATTCAGATGTTTCCATCTTATTATTAAACCAACTTATTCACTCCTTGGTGCTTTCATGATAACAAACCTTTCTAAGCCACAGAGGACAAGAGCTGTCCCCAGTCTGATTTGTCATCGACATCATTGGGGTCTCCAAGAAGCACTCTTCTGTATTAACCTCTCGTGTACCACCAAGACCTCTGTCTCGACACTCCGTCTCAGAACCGCGATCCAAGTCCAGATCCACTGTGGATGTAGACGCTCCCTGTCCCAGTCCTTTATACACAGAGACAATCATCACATTCACAAACAGCACAGACTTAAAAACAAATAAATGTAGACTTGTTCTTATGGCAAATAAAATTCATCAACACACAAATCAGTGACCAAAAAAAAAAAGGATTTACCACTACCAATTGAGAGTCCACTACTGTTGGAGCGAATAGTCTTGGAGTTGAGCACTTTCTCTGCAAAGGAGAAAATGTATTTATCAGACAGACGTGTACCCGAGTACAGACAGCAGGTATCTCATTCCTATAACTAACCCATTATGATGATGGTGTGCCATCCACGGCAAGAGAGGTCTGGTACATGATGGAGGGAACCGAAGATGGGTCTTGGCATGGCGGGGCAAACCTCTGAACCAAATCCTTTATCTGGGGGCATCCCAAGCCGCCCATTACCAGCGTTTCCCCACGCAAAGATCTGGTTGTCTGGCAGAAAGCAAAAAAAAAAAAAAAACAGAAAATGTTAAATAAATAATACAAAAGTAAAATGACCACAGATGCGCTGTAGCACTGTATGTGTTTTACCCTCAGTGGCTGCAATGGTGAATCCATCTCCACAGGACACTTTAGTCACCGTCTTCCCTCCAAAGGGTCCGACAAGGACTTGAACACCCTGGTGTTTCTTAAAGTCCTTTACGCCCAGCTGTCCATACTTGTTGCAACCAAAGGTGAGGAGACGACCACGTTCTGTAAAGCCACAGATCACACATTTTTTTTTTTTTTTTTTTTTAAATGATGCGAGTTTTGCTTACAAGAGAAATATATAAGGCTCCATTTGCAGTACCATCTAGTGCAGCTGTATGGGTTTTTCCTGGAGATATGACCTGGATTGTGAACCGCGACAGCTGCTTCACCAAGGTCAGTGTGGTGATGTACGGGATCCCCTGGTAACCCTGGTGTGGTGTACGATAAAAAACAAACAAACACATAAACATTGTTGTATCACAGTTGCATCACCCAAGTTTTAAAACTGATAGAGTGTAACACAATACCTCTCCAGGGTGGTTTTTGATACCGGAGATTCCCTGGTTTAGACCCAGCTTGTTGAATTCATTGTTTCCACATGCTAGGACTTTACCAGTTTCTGTCAAAAAGAAGGTGCCATCGCTGCCACATGATACTGCGGCGATGGTGGCGCCTTTAGGGATATCCACCTGAGAAAACCAGACAACAGACAGTGTTTTTCAGAGAAACTGTTGAGCCATGATGGCCCACGGGCAGGCCCACAGATCCAATTCATTGAAAATTACGGGTATTTAAACAGAATAAATACGATTATTTTATCATATTACTTGAAAACACTGAGCTTAACTAACTTCTGTAAGGCTTCAGGATGATCAAGAGTATGTGAGAACAAGGAACAAAGTTTTACTCACTTGCATTGGTGAAGAGAAGTCATCCTCACATTCTAGGCCGAGACGCCCTGCAGCAGGAAAATAGAGCAGTTTTGACAAGGGAAAACTTATTATGACTGTGTATTCAAAAGGGACAGTGTCTCCACCTGCTGGCTACACTTATAACAGCAAAAACAACCTGGCAGAGGCGTAATGACACCAGCTCAAAACAACAGTACATACAGCAGCGCTATGTACCGTATTCTCCGCAGCCCCACGAGTAGATTTCGCCGTTCTGAGTCAACACCACCACGTGGTTGTCCCCACACGAAACCTGACGGACCGGACGCTCCTCAAAAAACTCCAGAAGCACCGGCTCCAGAATCTCAGTCCCGAGCTCGCCCTCCACTCCGATGCAGCCATAGTAGTCTGACCCAAACATGTACATCTGGTCCTCATCTGTAAAAGCAGCAGCAGAGGGTTCATTAGAAAAACAAAACAAAAAAAAATGTCTCCACCTTCCCCTAAAGCGTCTATTTTCGCAGGAATCTTCGCTCACCGGTGACACAGGCGGTGAAGTCAGCCCCACAGGCCACCTGTCGGATGGCCTTCCCCTGAAGCTTCTCCACCCTCTTCGGCTGCCGGTACGAGGCCTGGTCTCCGTGCCCGAGCTGTCCCACCATCTTGGCTCCACCTTGAACATTCTGAATAGAAAAAAAGTTGAGGTTTCTTGTAACAACAGACAAAACCAGCTAGATTCATTATCACTACCAGTCCCAAAGGTGATATATACAGTAAATACTTACAGCCCAAGTGTACAGCTCCTTCTCCACCGTCACCACTGCAAAGTGACTCTCTCCAGCACACACATATTGAGCGCTGCTGCCTCCTTTAAATGAGTCTAGTTTCTGGGGGGTGAACTTCCCTCCACCCCAGAAGTAAACATCTCTCGAGCGAGTGGTCACGACAGCAACAGGGGTTTCGGTCACTGTGCTCAGCCTGTGGTATGGCCAGAACAACAAATCAGATATATGCTACAAATTCACATTTAAGGAGCAACGGAAAAGCTTTTACAGTAGAGAAGATATTTGTATAAATTGATGTTCACAGCTTACTTTGGTTTTTTCATTGCTGAATTCAGCAAGGCAACTCGTTCTTCAAGCTCTCTGCAAGAGAATATAGTTGCCATGTGTGTTTTGACTGTAAATTTATTGTTTTAAAAATATTTCCTCATGAAACAAATAAAAAGATTAACTCACTGTCGGCAGCAGGAGATGAACGGCAGGTCCAGGATCTCATCACCTGTAGGCCTCTTCGCAGGATCCTTCGACACAAAAAGAAAACAAGAACTCAGGACAGCTTTTTCTAGTTACATGCTCCAAATCTTTTGTTCTTTTTAATAATTAGAAACAGTGCCCTCAGATTGTGACACTCTCACTCACTTGATCGAGGCATTCATACACCAGCTTGATCAACGCAGGCGAATAAACATCTGAGTTCATTTCCATTGTCCAATTTCCCTGGACTATTTTCACACAGAGGTTCAGAGGGTTCTGTGTGGACACAAAGATAATTAATTCATCCTGTAGAAACAAATCTAATTTGCTGATTAATGCAAATGAATTGAAACTATTACTAGCAAACCTACCGTTGCATCAAATGTTCTTGTAAGAGTTAAGACTTCAAAAAGTACACAACCCATGGCCCAGATGTCTGATTTGAAGTTGTACTTTGCTCCTTGGCACAACTCTGGTGACATATAATATGGAGTCCCCACACACTAGATTGAGAATAAGTGGAGAAAAAAACATTTAGTGAATGTGTATTTTGAAGTTATGCAGAAGAAACATTGCCATTAAATTGCAGACAAACAACATAAATGTTACACAAAATACACCAGATCAATTATGCCCAACCCCACTAACAACCATTAATGATAATCATCATCATCAACCACTGATAAACACTCTAAAACCACAGAGCAGTCATTTTTGTTTACCCTTGATCAGATCACCTACATTTCTTACAGCCTACACTGTATTTCTGCCGTGACTATATAAGACATGTAGCCTCCATGTTGCTCAAATGGTTTTAAAAGTAGTAATATTTATTTATTTATTTTCACCTGCGTCTAGCAGGTTATATTGCCTGTCTTTTTGTTGGGTCGGTTTGTTTATTTGTCAGTAGAATTACGCAAAAAGCTCTTAACTGATTTGCACCAAACATGGGGGAGGGATGGAGCAAGAACCAGACAGGAACTCAGTGAAATTTGGTTCAACATTTTCACCATGGCATAACTATAGCGACAGTTTCTGATTGCAGCAGTTTTAAGAAAAGCAAAGATATCATCATACATGCTGTTTCTGACCATCCCCTAAAGTCTAGGCTACTGTGATATAAATCACCCGACCCCAAGTGATGCTTTAGTGAAGTAAAATATTCGATGAGACAATGATTTTTCTGAATTTATACTGATTCTGCACAACTTACAGTCTCTGCCATTGAAAACTCTGAGTCCAGCTTCTTTGCGAGGCCGTAGTCTCCGAGCTTTATGAGGTCAGTCTTAGTCAGGAAAATGTTCAGAGTTTTGATATCTCTGTAAGAAAAACAAACAATAAAGTCATCATTTGAAAGAAAGGACCAATCAGATTCCATCAATAAGGACAGAAAAATAGGTTAAACATCTAACCTGTGTAATATCCCAGCTTTGTGAATGTGGGCCACTGCTGAGGCAATCTGGTACAGGTACCATATAACCACCTGAGGAAACATGTGAAACCTAAACATATAATAGTCTGTTTTTATTTTAAATAAACTGCCTGCTAAGTTGTATTCATACCTCCTCGCTGAATAGTTTCCCCTTCCGTTGGATGATTTTATCGTACAGATTTCCTCCTGTGATGACAAGGCCATTTAGCGCTCTGTCACAGCTGAACACCAATCAAACCAATCTCACGGTCTCAATCACATCTTCAAAACAGACGTTACCACCCTTACCATTGCAATACTCCAACTCAATGAGCAGAGTGTTTTTATCCATGAAGTGATTGAAGTAGGCTATGATGTTGTTGTGCTCCAGGATGGACAGGATGCTGATTTCATTCATGACATCTCTGCGTTCTTTTTCCGAAAGCGAATTCAGATCCACCTCCTTCCACACCACCAGAGAATTATCCTAAAGCAACCAGAGGGGATATTTCATTTAAAAACATGAGCATAAGCACAATAACTTTAGAGCACATTTTCTTGAAGAGGATGCAGAATGAAACAGTCTGTCTAAGCAGCAGAGTATGGGAAAGTTTATCTTCCCCCAGGAATTTCTCACATGGGTATGTAAACTGAGCAACAGTGAGCAATTCACGTAGCCAGACATGTACTATACAATCACTTGAAAAACACATGTAGCTCTAGTAATCAGATATTACTGATACATGTGTTTGGTATATTTTCAAACTAAGACCCTCATGTTTGCTTCAGATAAAGTTAGAGGGAGCTGGAAAACCTGAATGAGTTAAGTTGTTTGCTGAATGGCAACATGTGTAGCAGCTGCATTATAATCTGAGATAACAACAACAAACCAAAACAAAATCACCTCTGTTCTTCTGTACAGAGTTGCTTCACCAAACGCCCCTCTGCCGAGGATCCGGATAGGAATGTAATGCAACTTTTCCTCTTCGCCATTAAACGTGCCCGACGCTGATCGTTCACTGACAACAGACCCGCCGCCCAAATCTGAATTTAGCGAGTCGAAATGTCTTTCATAGTCGTCTAGTGACATTTCTGTTTAGGGACTTGTTAGCCAGTGGCAGTGATGGAAATAACCCCGAGAACAGGCCTAACGACAACTCTTATTCAAATACTCCTACAAAAAAAAAAATAACAACAACATACACACATCTAACATGTTACCGGTGTCGGCTAAAGAATAAAAGGACCTGTCAAAATATAAGTACAACCAAGAGCTTCAAAGCTACTTCAAAATGAACAATGTAAGAAAAAAAATACAACGTAGCAAAATGCGTGCAACTACAGTAGTTGCACCAGTGTCAAAAGTAACATAACAACAATTAGGACGTTCAATCAACTTTTTGTAGTTTTCAAAATAAAACATCCGCCGTTCACTGCGGTAGTTGTGTGTTTTACGCTGAAATCCATCAGAGCACGTTTCCGCTTATGTTAAACTTGACTTTGTTTTCATGGTGAGAAGAAGAAAGTACAGCGCCGCCTGGACTTTCACAATGAAACTCCTGAGCTGATATTAGAGATACAACTCTAGTAAACCAAGGTTTAGTAACTCTACATAAAAAATACACACAACTACGACAGTTTAAACTCGGTTGGTTTTGACTGACACTCGACTAAGAGGCAACAACACCGCAAAAAAACAAAAAAACAAAACAAAAAACAAAACAAAACAAAAAAACATCTGTAGTTTTCCCTGGCGCTCAAACCCGGAAACTGTCAAATTAAACGGTCTCCCTCATCCAGAGGGTTTGTACCAGGTAGGTTTGTGGTGAATCAGCTACTCCAGAAGCTGCCCACATTAAATAATTATATTAAGTTCACTATTTTTCTTTTTTTTTCAGTGTCACAATAAAAATAATGGTGTAATGATGTGGGTAATAATCTCTCACGCTCCTGAATACTGATGAATCACTTTTTGAAAGACCTGTTCGCTCACCATGTGCGTCCCTTTATAGTCACAATTTACCATAATTTATCTTATTATGGTTAATCCCAGCTTAATAATGCAACATGTCTCAAAACTAGAGTCGGTTCAAACAGGTTCAGTAGTGACTGAAATGTGCAAATACTATATATTGTGCCATTTCCCCCTAAATATCCAAAAACACAGTGGCAGCTTCAGTCATATTAGAGGACATTGAATGGTAAAATTCAAAGAGAACAGCTGTGAAGAGGTTGTAACGTTTTCTTGGACCAGCTGTTTCAGATTTTGAACAGTGCGCTGAGTTTGATCTGGTTTTGGAGAGAGACACAAAGGAGTCATACATTTGCCCGTTTACAGGAACTGACCACACTGGGTTTAATGGCAGCAGGACTAATCCAGAGGAAAGTGACAAACTCTTCATGACTGTGTCAGTTGCTCATAAACCACATTATGCCAAGTGTCTGGGATCATCTGGGATCAAAGTTTCTATACTGTGTAGATGATCAGGCTGATTTTAAATGTGAAATGTAATCTAAGAAATCGATCGCACAAACACTTCTGTAAAAGCACCATCAGAGGATGAATTTGCCTAAAGATTTTCATGCCATCAATGTGCAAATAAAAGTGTGACTGACTAATATCAAAGCGAGATGGCCTGGGTCATTTATCATATGAAACATCATGATGGGGAACAGGTTACAAGTTGATGGGTGGCTTCTAGATAAGTAACAATTTTATAAATGATTTTAATTAAAAATCCATTTAAAAGTGATCCCAGAGTGCATATCCCCCTTGTATTATTTTGTATCAAGAGCTTTACACCTAAATAACTTAGTCTTGAAACATCTTGTCTTTTGTTAACTAAGTAATTGGCAGTTTTTGACAAGTCCAATCAAAATAAAGCACGTAAAGTACAAGAATAAAAGAGTCAAAAGAAATGTATGTAACTTTCTGTGTTGACTTTTTGTTTCAGTAATATGGAGAACGTACTGTGGCCTAGATGTGTTTGTATTTATTAGCATATTAAATTCATTATGAAGACAAAATGCAGTGCGATGCTAGTTCATGTACACTCAGTTTCACATTAAAGATGTATAAATAACGTGCCTGGTATCTTCCGTGTGAACGATTTCATTCATCTTCTTTTTTTCAGGGCCTATTGCAGCTGTTCAGCTTCATGCGTGTGCTGAATTTCAGCATTAATTTTACACAAATCTTCCCCAGATCTGAATAAAATAGTACACCTTAGAAATAAATTAGAAGAGGACATTACCAGTAATATAACATGGACAGGGGACAGAGAGGATGGACAAATATTATAGGAATATTTCCAACATCCTGTCGAATGAGTAATGAAGAAATTAGGCTATTTGACAACAAAGAGAACAATGAGTTTTTGTTTCTCTGTTAAACCAAGTTAATAATAATATCAATGATTTGATTCTTAATTTTATTTCCTAGTTGTTTATATTACGCTGCTGTGACGCAGTGGGTTGTACAAGTACACAACCCTTCCACCCCCATATTGACAGAGCAGAGCAGATAAAAGTGACATGGAGTGATTCACAGTAACAACCAGTGGACCAACAGGGATATGCAGAGATGATTTCAAATGAAGATTACAGCATAAATGGAAAATGTATGCACCGTAAGACAAGAAGCAAAGGTTTGTTTGTTTTATTTAAACTTCCATCATACTGGTTTTTACAAAAACCTATTACATTATCATCTACTGTTCACTTTGACTTCACGTCAACCGTGTCTGTTTGTTTAGGATCAGTGTTCACGGTCAGAGTCGGGTCCAGAAGTCTTCCATTGTATCCACTGGTTATCACGTGTTTAGGACTGTTGAATGCTGTTCTGCTGTTAGCTGCTATTGTTATTGGCGCTAACTGTGAGTATAGCTGATCTGAGCCTGTTGTTGAATCCCTACTTCATTTATCTAGAGGCAGTTTAACACAAGCTGTTACTCAATAATTAATTAACTAATCCATAGACAACATTTACAAAGCTTACATTATTAACTATGTCTAAATTCTTCTATACAAGCTTCATGTTTGAATGGCATGTTTAAAAAGGCCTTTATGTTTTTTTTTTTACAGGTGGCAACAACAGCAATGAGGAATCTGTTTCTCGTGAGTTGATAGAAGAAGCCCTCATAGAAGTGATGCATTTTCATACAATTAAGAGTGAAGCTATAACCGCTCTGACCGACTCCAGACAAGCACTAATGGAAACACGCAGTGGCCACAGGAAACTCCAACTGCTCTTGAAGCGGAACAAGACCCTCAGTGATGACACACAGAGGAAGATTGAGACAGTACAAGTGGAGAAAGCAACACTGCTGTCCAGTATAGCTCATATCAGTGAGAGACGTTTGTATGAACATTTTGGAGTCATTTTTTTTGTTCCTCTTGTCAGTTAAACCATTTTTCTTCCATTAACAGAGCTAAATTGTAGACGATGCCTTCCAGGGTGGCTTTTTTTAAACTCATCTTGCTACTTCCACTCTGCATCAGCATCCTCTCAGTTAAAGAACTGGACAGACAGCAGAGCCGACTGTATCAGTCACAGAGCCGACCTTGCTGTGATTAATGACTGGACAGAGCAGGTGAGTGCAGTTTGCTGTAGGCAATGCAATTGTTTTCACTACTGCCTTCATGTAAATGTGGATGATGCATCTCCATTTCCTCTTTCTTTACAAAAACAAATGCCTGCCATCTTTCAGTGATCAGAAAGAGTAAACCACTGACACATCTACTGTCACAAGTCCATATCATCTGTCAAATGTGATTTTTACGACAAAAATAACTAATCTAAACCAAAGTTTTCATAGTAACTACCTAAACTATAACTGAGTCTAAAGTGTAAAGGGTATGTGATTTGATAGTTTAGTTAAACTCATGTCTCGTGTTAACATAGAGGCAACAGGGTTTGTGACCTGTACTGCAACCAACCAGCAGGTGGTGATCAAGCTGTATTGTCTTAACAATGTCAAACAAGAGGACCATTAGGTAAATTGGGTTCCTTCAAAAAAAAAAAAAAAAATAAATAAAACTGCAGCCCAACACTGAAACTTTTTTCAAAATAAAACACCCACTTTTTTTTTTTTTTTTTTGCTACGGATAACGTTAGATAAGGATATGTTTGGACATATTCCTGTCAACATCTTAATAGTGGCTAACAAATCCAGCAATGTTAATGTTAATTTATTAACAAATTAAGATGTTGTTTCATCTCTTTTAACCCAGCTAAATCTTTGTGACACCCTACCAAAATCAGCAGGCGAGACCCAAAGACAGTTGAAAAGATTTGGAGGGACTTGGATTGGCCTTACTTATGTTCAAACAGAGAGTACTTGGGTGTGGGTAAACAATATGACTGAAGTGGATCAAGGGTAAGAGCTTTGAAATGTACCATGAACTGTTGTTATGTTTATGGAAGTTTGCTCATTCACTTTATTGTTGAGAATATTGACATTAATCTAGTATCAGCACAGTAATACAAAGCTAAAGTCTGCAGGTAAATAACTTGATTAATAATATCACAGCAGTACAGACATCCAGTATGATTTGATTTTAGTCATCTCCAGATTTGGGCGAATATGAAAAACCAAAAGAGCTACATATTTAATTTATAGTAAGACTATTGTCTTTATTATTTGTCTTATTATAGAATTCAGCCTTTATAAAAGATCATTATATAGTTACCTACTGTCCTGACTGTAAGGTGTCAATCTTAAGATTTTGATTCAAATAAATC